>CM038143.1:304453298-305653298 GCA_021437245.1 Aegilops speltoides
TTAGGCCTTTTCCTTTTATCGGCAATGTGCATGTGCTATGACGATCCAAAGTAGTAGAATAGTAGTACTTGTTCACAAACTTGAAAGAAATCACTTTGTTTTGATATACCCTAATATATTACTTTTCACTCAAAATATATTTCTCGTGCTGTTTTGATGAGGTGAGGGAGGGATGTGGTTGCTTTCAAGATAATAAGGGTTTTCGCAAATTAGAGCAGAGAAGTGGGCTATTGTTGCAAAATGCCACAACTTATTTCACAACCATTAGATGCGATCTAATGGTCGAAACAACAAAAAGTGCATACACCACCATCACCAACTTAGTCTTTATAGGAGTAGGAGGAGAAAATGTATAAATTGTAACATTTGGTTCTCGCCTCCTGGCACGATCGATAGATAGAAATAACGATTGAAATGCTAGGGCGGGCTATTTCCACCAGATAAGGTGGTATGTAGTAGCTAGGTTGGCGATCGTCGGTTTAGTCACATGCGGTCCGACATGTCCTAGTGTTTCTAGTAAGATGCTCGCGGCGCTGCACGGTTGATGTGTCGGGATATACCTCAGGTAAACCGCCGGAAGTTAACCCGCCGACTTGGCGATTTATTTGAGGTCCCACTGCACTTGGCGATATTCATCTCGAGACCCGCCTGCACTGGCGATTTACAAAGAACTCGCCAGACGCTAGAATCTCATCGTGACCCGCGGACGGGTCGAGGAGCGACAAGACCCGTGGCTCACCGGCGGTTCATGAAGGCCGTTCAACGCTTAGGGCCGGTTTAAGAGGAAAGGCATGAGGAATATTTACCTTACAAGGAGTTAAGACCAGACTTGTATCCGTTTGTATTAGAGATAGACTAGTCCAAATCCTAATAGGATTTCACATGTAACCCGCCTTCAACATATATAAGGAGGGCAGGGCTCCTCAAGAGGGACAAGCTACAAGCAATAATCTCTAGGGTTAGACACAAAGAGGAGAGCCGGTTTACGGCGACTCCCTCGTGATGATAATGAGACCTAGCCTCAAACAAAGATGTAGAGTTTTTACCGGATGATGTTTCCTGGGCCCAAGTCGCCTAAATCCTCGTTTTGTGTTGTGTCTCTCGATTCCGCTCAACCCCTCTCAAGCTACCACATATATGCGTTAGCCTCACGACTAAGTCCTCACACTAGGACATCTGCCGTGACAAATCCACGACAGTTGGCTCCCACCGTGGGGCTGCGCACGGTGGTGTTGAGTTCTTGGTGGGATCTCTTTTAGGAATAAGAGAGTTCACAATTTTTCGGATGAAGCAAGAGCCGGAGTGAAGAGGATCTATGCCATCAACGAGCAGTCAGATCGGCATGTATGAGATTGAGATTGTTTTCGGGTTACATATTGTACGGCCGACAGATGCGCCGTGGTAATCCGCCGAGTCCGAGACCGACTCAGAGTATTGCATTGTTTAATTGTCGTTCCTAGTGCACGTGAAGCAGATTAGATCCATGGCAGGCAAAATACGCGGATTTGTTTTATGTCCCGAGGATTAGGTCGATCGATGGAAGTCGCACTGTGCACGCGACTCCGCCAAATCCGGCCTCGAAAGAAAAAGAAAAGTAATACGCCAGGCCAGTACATCGCGACGTACAAACACAAGCTCCTAGGAGAATCTATTTGTGGACTAGTATTGTTTTACGAATCCTTACTAAAGCAAATCTGTGCACAAGGAGGTGCTTTGTCAGTCAAACCCAGTGGTCAAAATCAACTGCCATCATTTACATCACAGCAAGCCGGCCGCGATTGACGTGAAGACAGATTACTGACCAGTTATTATTGTACTAGTACGGGCTATACAAGGAACAGGGTGTTTGGTGCTTTCTGCTTGTTGCATGTTCGATTGGGAATCGAGGAACTAGCAATAATGTGACAGGGCTGAAGCATGGAAGGTTCATGCATTGAGCGTACAAGGATGAACAGGATACGGAGTTGAAAAGGAAGAAGAAGAAAAACACAAAGCCATCACGACCCGGAAACGGACTGGGCCGCAGGCTCCGCCGTTCGCCTTGCACCGAGTCACCTGAGCTGCCGTTGCTGCCTTGCGGATGTTCTTATGCCGCGCCGAATCATCTGTCCTCTGAACAAATCAGGTGATATCTAGCTAAGTTTATTTTTCTTAACACATATTGTTTTATCCAAGAACAATTACTCTGTCCGTTAATATTTTTACACAAGACAATTTTTATGCCATTCACGGATACGCATATCACGGTTCGGGTTACATCAACGCGCCGGCTGATTCGCCCGTATGCCCTGGCCACCGGTTCATGCGTCCGCGCCGGTTTATAACGCGGAGGACAACTGGCTCGTCCGCACCGGCTTACAACGCCACGCCGATTTCTGCTCACACCGGCCATATACACTTGTCGGGACCGCTACCGCGATTGATTCGTCATTCACGCTGCTGGGTTTACCGCGCCCGCAATTAACTCGCTCAACCATATAGACCATTACTATCATCTATCATTCCCAAATATCAGGTGATATCCATCTAAAATTATTTTATTAGTACTTATTGTTTTATCAAAGAACAGTTTATCTTTGACTTGGTCTGCAATATTGTTTATGCAGGACAATTATTCGCTGCAAAAATGATTATTATGTCACGAATATAAAGCTCGCGCCAATATTATGAAGCGCCAGCATCCAACCATGCCGCATTGTTCAATATGATGTGGTTCACTCGCCCGTCCGTGCCGGTTTACGACACCGGTGCTGATCTTCCCCGTCCGTGGCGGTTTACAACGCCGCGGCCGACTCATCTGTCCGTGCCACCTCTGATGCTACGGTCATATTTTCCGTCCGTCTCTCGCGGCCTGGTCTACATCGACATACCAGGCCGCACCGGTCTGCATGAGCTATTTATTGAGTATGAGCAAGTCACTGCTTGGGTAGCCCGGTTTTTCTTTCTACATAATGGAGGCAAATTATCATATACTATCAACCACCGTCTGCACTGGGTGGTTCAATGGGCAGGCGCACAAGTCGCCACCGCTACAGTTTGGTTAACTTCAAATCACCAGTTGAAAGGAACCATTGGCCGGGTTGCTGATACGGTTCATACGGGATCATTTACGACCTGCCGCAGTCACCTCAACCTTATGTTATCAACACCAAGGATATACAAGTTATGCCGGTTTATATCATGGTCAAATATGAAGAGTTTCAAGCCAACTCCTCGAGTCACCTTGAGACTCGGGGGCTACGATGACATGACTCAGCAAATCTTGCTAGTTTCAAAGAAATTTAAGAACCCCAGACGATGGAGGGAAAGATAACCTGTCCAGAGGCCATCATATTTGAAGGCCGTAAAATTTCCGTGCTTAGAAAGTATATGATAGCTTACAAAATCCCGCCAATGAAGAAGATCCGGTCATCGAAAAGGATTCCGCTTAAAATCCGCCAAGGGAAGCCGCCTCATCAAGCTCTCAAATATCTGGTTTACAATCCGCTCAAGGGAAATCTGTTCTCCCACAAAGCTCAAGCACCCAAACCGCTTAACAATGTCCGTTCAAAAGGAATTAACTTCGCAAGTTCGAGTTTAAAGACCGCCGTAAAATTTCCGCTGAAATGAAGATTCCGCTTAAAATCCGGTCAAGGGAAAGATGTCTCCACAAAGCTTTGAAGTTTCAATATCCGGCTCAAGATCCCGCTCAAGAAAAATTTATCTCTTGCAAAAAGTTAAAATTACCAAGAAGACCTCGCGCCATGATGCACGGTTCAAACATGGGTATCATGCCTTATTGGCCTAACATATTATTGATCACATGGGGCTTCGCCTATAAAGCGGGTCTCTGCTTTTTTACATCATGCGTGGTTACACGGTTCTGCTTTAAAGCGCCTCCGTTTACCCCTTGAAATTTGCATTTTATATCACTTGGGGCCTTGGTCGATCCGAATCAACACGACACCTTTTGATGGGCGAAAGCCACCAGATCACTTGGGGACATGGTCAAGTCTCAACCACCACGCCTTGATCGCCTAAGGCCACAAAATCACTTGGGGCTTGGTCGAACCCAACCATTGCCACGCTTTTGATTGGCATATATGCCACGGTTTCATTTGGGGACTCGCCGACTTGAACCATTGTCACCCAATTGGGGGCTTGGTCCCGTCCGACAATGGTAACACCATCCGATCAGCTCAAGATAGCATGTTTTTGCAAACGGTTTTATCATTCCTTTGCTTGAAATTTTCTTTAATAAATATTTCTTCTTTGTTGCATTCTTAAACCGACAAAATTCGCAGACCGGTTCGAGTGTCAATTGACTAACACGGTCAATTCTTAATCCGAGACTATTTGCCCTGCTTGATTTTTTTGATTTTATGTTACCATCTTATTATGGAGTAAACCGTGTTCATTAACCCGGCTTTGACTTTCGCCATGTTGTCAAGACATGATCAAATCTTAATCCGGAGACTATCAGCCTGGTCTGGTTTGACTACGAGTCGCCGGTATTATATATGGTTAAACCGGTGTTTGTCACAACTCGGTACGGTTTTATCATAAACCGACACAATATGGAAGGATTTATCATTACTCAAAATTCCCCTACTACAAAAAGTTGGTAAACTAATGAGATGATTCAATGTCACAGGTATGATATATTTCATATTTGATTATTCTTAAGTGCAACCTTGGTTATAAGCCCGGGTTATATGTTGGGCATTATGACCCGTCCGCCGTATAACGCCAGACACTTTAAACTTGTTGATGCGTAAACAGTTGAATAAAGCATGATGATAAATTATCCGTGTTTATTAAACCAGCTTGGCTTTAAGACGATAAGTCGCCAAGATATGATGAGAAATTATCCGTGTTTGTTAACCCGCCTGGCTTTGGACTATAAGTCGCCAAGATATATTTGGATTGCGCTGCTGGAATTATGCGCTTATAAATCATTGGGTATATTATTCAAATAGCCAACATGGCTGGATTTCTATTATGGTCATTAATAACCAGTATTATGATTAAGGTTTTCAAAGTCGCTTTAGCGCAATGGCTATCATATTATTAATAGATATGATTTTTTTATTCTACAATTGAAGGAATAGTCCCGCGTTGCTGCAGGCTTACAACCCGGCACTTGGGGGCTACATTATTTAAGTTGAGATTATATCAAATATGCAAGTCTGATGTCGCTGCAAGCATGCACCATGACACTTGGGGGCTACCAATTGCTCCTGTCAACAATTCAAGGTACAAAAGCTTTTTATCCATTATATTGAAGGGTACATTGTTCAGTTGGTAAAGCACAAGGCTCTTAACTTGGTGGACGTGGATTCAAGCCCCATGATGGGGGTTATATGATATGATGTTATTTTCATTGAAGTATATATCAAAAGTCCCAGCTCAATATTATCTTACTGAACCGGCCCTTGGAGGCTACACCGTTGCTATTCAAAGTTTACATGATTATATTTATAAAGTCCCTGCTCATTATTGCATAATGACCCGCCCTTGGAGGCTACATCGCTGAAGTTTTATGAGCATCAGAAATTACAAGTCCTGTGTTGTCGCAAGCATGACAACCCGACTTGGGGCTAAGTATAATATGGAGTATTCAGCTTTTACTAAGTGACAGGATGAACAACATGGATTTCTTCTAAGTGGCAGATGAGATTGAAGCAAGTCTTAAGCCATCACTTTGTTCTCGCTTCAAGACTTGGGGGCTATAGGTATTATATTATTATCAAGAACTATTTTCAAATTCTCTGCTTTTGAGCAAACCGATTGACCCAAGGCCACCAATCATTACGACTTCGGTTCCGCAACCCGGCCATCAATAATCATGAACCGCGCTATAAATAATCATGAACCGTTGTTGGCAATAATCATGACCCGAATTATCAGCTTTTATAATCCGGCAGCCTTTGGCAATGATAAAACCGCAAGTTCTCGTGATCTTCAAATTGGTTGAATATCGATGAGTATTTCAGATCAATATTTCTTAAACCGCGCTGAAGCCGATTCAAGTGCATTATTCTTTATAATATTTTTCTATAAGAAGCCAACATCAGCAATTTGAGTATGAAGCTGGTTATTGACCCGGATTTTCTAGAAGGAGGAAATGACAAGGACTTAAGGACGATCAAAAGCCGGTCTACAAGAATTCTTAACCCGAGCTCACCGCCAAATTTGTTCTTGTGTTTATTTTAAAGATAAGTTTACTATGGATAAATCCAAGCTAAACTTGGGGCTAATGTCGATATACCTCATGTGTAAACCAGCCGAAGTTAACCCGCCGACTTGGCGGTTTATCCGAGGTCCCACCGCACTTGGCGATATTCATCTGAGACCCGCCTGCACTGGCGATGATCAAAGAACTCGCCAGACGCTAGTATTCATCGTGACCCGCGGACGGGTCGAGGAGGACAAGAGCCGTGGCCTGGCTGGCGGTTCATGAAGGCCGGTTCAACGCTTAGGGCCGTTTAAGAGGAAAGGCATGAGGAATATTTACCTTACAAGGAGTTAAGACCAGACTTGTATCCGTTTGTATTAGAGATAGACTAGTCCAAATCCTAATAGGACTCCACATGTAACCCGCCTTCAACATATATAAGGAGGGCAGGCTCTCAAGAGGGACAAGCTACAAGCAATAATCTCTAGGGTTAGACACAAAGAGGAGAGCCGGTTTACGGCGACTCCTCGTGATGATAATGAGACCTAGCCTCAAACAAAGATGTAGGGTTTTTACCGGATGATGTTTCCGGGCCAAGTCGTCTAAATCCCTGTCTTGTGTTGTGTCTCTCGATTGCACTCAACCCCTCTCAAGCTACCACATATATGCGTTGGCCTCACGACTAAGTCCTCACACTAGGACATCTGCCGTGACAAATCCACGACATGATGGAAAAGGTAAGCACAACTTGTAAATTGACGGATGGAGTGCTAGTTACAGTGATGCATATAATTACGCAAAGGGATTGCACATGTCGGTATTGACTGGAATGAGAAAGCAATAGCACAATAAGAATTAAGGCCACGATGATGCAATCGCAGTGGTGGTTACAGGAGGCAAGATGAAAGATGCATCCATCAATGTACGAGCCACCAACTTAGTGCGCCGAGCCACCAACCGGCTGCTAAGGCGTGGCGGCTTTTGTGTCGAGGTCAAGGTGCTTCTCAGATAAGGCATCCAGGGCTTCTAGTCGGTTGAGGAAGGCCAACGTCGTAGCGTCCTCAATGGCCTTGTAGATACCTATGTACACGATTTGCTCATACATGTGGATGTGTGAGTCAATGAATTCTTGCAGGGCGAGGCGCCTCGCGACAAGCGCAACCTCCAGGTGGACATTCTTCGTGGCGTTGGCGGGCAGTCGCAGGGCCACCAGTGCTTGAAAGAGGTTCCGGCCATGAAGGCCGATTAGGGTGGCAGGCAATGAGGAGCCCGGGCGCGCGGGCTGTAGGAGTACGGCGATGTCGTCCGCGACTTTCTTGAGGATGATGAACTTGTTGGTGGTGGCAACGATCATCTGGTCCAACTAAGAGTCGTAGTTGGCATCGACGGCGGCCATCCACTAGCCGGTCACGAACACTGTCTGGAGATGATCCTCGGCGCCATGCCGCAGGCCGGTATCGTGGACCATCTAGCATAGCCGCTGGTTGCTGGCCGCTCGCGCGCATCGCTGCCATGGGTCTAGAGTGAGCACTTTTGCGCTTAGTGTAGGTGCTTGCTTCGGTGCGTATGATGTGGTAGATGCATTGGAATGGAGGGGCGCCTTTATATGAGTGCAAACTACGTTGCATTCACATCGTTCAGCCTCTTTTCCCGCTCCTCCTCCCATTACTTCCCTCATGCATTCACGATGCTAATTGAAGGAGGATGCATCATTGGCCGTTCAACATTTCGGGAAGCACTACCTCCTCGCTCTGCATTAAAGCCAGATCGGGAACTACACCGCCTATTGCCAAATCGAATAGTATCAGGTCACCATCGCACGCCCGGCTGAACACGCCTCGCCCATCAAACCCTCTCGTTAAACCCGCATGCAAACCGAGAAACCTACTCGCCACACGTCTGCTCATGAGCGGGCCGAATTACATGCAACACCGCCGAGCTCCTCCGCCGCCTCGCTTAAATGAGGCCGATGTCGGCAGTTCCTACCGTCCGCCTCTATTTAAACGAGGCCGCATGACAAGAGGCAAGAATCGCACCTCCTCCGCCTCCCCCATCCCTCCTTCACCATTTTCTCCACTCTTCCGATGGCTTCCGAGGAGCCGCTCCGCATACTGCCCGCCAGGTGGCCCGCCGAGCCTCCGGATACGGGCGAGGCCGCCGGTGCTTCACCAACCTTACTTGGCCTCGATGGAGCCTGCTGCCGCCCAACCGGCGCGTGAGTTCAGCAACTCGCTGCTCCAGTTCAGCTCGATGAGGAGTGGGGATTTGCTCCACGCTGACACGGTGGCGCAGACGCCGGACGGGCATCGCCGCCGCTTCGCTGCATTCGCCACCAAGTTCCGCAGTGGCCGCGCCCCGTGTTCTAGGCACGCCCCATGCGGCGTCACCACCACGTGCTCGCGGTAACGCCATGCAGCACGCATGTAAGCCGGGTGCATGGAGAGCGATGAGTCGATGGCCAGCTTCTCCATGTCCGCCGCCATCATCGAGAAGTAGAACACGGGAGGCCGCCGCCACTTGGGTCCCATGAAGGCCAGCGCCGAGTGAAAGTGCAACTAATCCCCGGGTGGTTTTGGTAATTAATAACAACATATATATCATTGAACTAATAGTTTCTTGAGAATCATTTCAGAAAGTTCAAGGATATGGGAATGGCAATGACCGAAAGAGTGGACCCTCAAATGCTAAGGCAAGCATTGGCAAAAGCTCAAGACTCCATTTTTGGTTTAGTGATCCAAGATCACATTGAGTCCAGAGGAAAGCCAATACTATTAAAAGGGATGAGGTTATGATAATGATCCGTTGCTCAAAGTGCTTAGTGATACATCTCCTAAACTATCAGCAACTCTCACTTCCATAATACACTCATAAGTAATCTCGGTCCCACCGATTCCCTAAACTCACCACACCGAGATGAACCACCTCACCATATAGCCAAACCCTAGAAATCTCGGATTTTCCGATTCAACTCGGTGTCACCAAACTAGTGTTGCCAAGCTTCAGAATCTTCACATCAAATCGGTGTCACCGAGATGATGAAGTCGGTCCCACCGAGATTGGCAAACCCTAGTCTTTGGACTAATCGACTCACCGAGATTGTATTTTCGGTCCCACCAAAATCCCAACGTTCACATGTTTTGAACTTTCGGTCTCACCGAGTTGTCAACTTCGGTCTGACCGAGATTGGTCAAATGTGTGTAATGGTTGGATTTTGTGTGGAGGCTATAAATACCCCTCCACCTCCTCTTCATTCGTGGAGAGAGCCATCAGAAAGAACTACCACTCCTACCTTACATTTCTGAGAAGAAAACTACCTACCCTTGTGTTGAGATCAAGTTGCTCCACTCCCACCATATGAAGCTTGATCTCTAGCCTTCCCAAGTTGCTTTCCACTCAATCCTTTCTTCCACCACAGCCAAATCAGTGAGGAGAGTTGAGTGTTGGGGAGATTATCATTTGAAGCACAAGAGCAAGGAGTTCATCGTCACCAACACCATCTATTACCTTTTGGAGGGTGGTGCCTCCTAGATTGGTTAGGTGTCGCTGGGAGCCTCCACAAGATGTGGAGTTGAACCAAGAAGTTTGTAAGGGCAAGGAGATCGCTTACTTCGTGAGGATCTACCCCGAGTAAGGCTAGCCTCCGTGGGCGATGCCATGATGGCATAGACAAGGTTGCTTCTTCGTGGACCCTTCGTGGGTGGAGCCTCCGTGGACTCTCGCAGCTGCTACCTCCGTGGGTTGAAGTCTCCATCAACATGGATTGACGATAGCACCACCTATCGGAACCACGAGAAAATCTCCGTGTTCCAAATTGCGCTTGTTTCTTCTCCACCTCTCTTTACTACATGTGCAATTTACTTTCCGCTGCCTATACTCTAGAATTGCATGTGTAGGGTGATACTTGACTTGATCATCATTGTGAACTTGCCAAAAACTTGTCTTTATCAAAAGGCTGAATTTTTATATTGTCAAGTAGTCTAATCACCCCCTCTAGACATACTTTTGATCCTACAAGTGGTATCGAGCTTTGGTCTCCATTGTATTGGTTTCCATTGCATTGACTCCATAAGCTTGGTTTCACAACCTAGGAGAGTATGGCGCCTAGTGAGGGTAATTTTCAGAGAGGTCCTTACTTTGATGGTTCAAACTTTGCTAGTTGGAAGCATAAAATGAAAATGCATATTCTTGGACATAACCCCGCCGCATGGGGCATTATTTGTGTTGGTTTGCAAGGTGAGTTCTTCGAGGAAGGAAAAGTTCCGGATCGTGAAGCTACAAATGATGAATTATGGATGTTGCAAAACAATGCTCAAGCTTGTGACATTCTCTTCAATGCTTTGTGTCCCGAGGAGTTCAACAAAATCAGCCGCCTTGAGAATGCAAAAGAGATTTGGGATACTTTGGTCGAAATGCACGAAGGTACCGAGTCGTTGAAGGAATCAAAGCTAGATGTTCTTCAAGGTCAACTTGACAAGTTCAAGATGAAGGAAGGTGAAGGAGTCGCTGAAATGTACTCTAGGCTTGCTCTCATCACAAATGAGATTGCCGGCTTAGGAAGCGAAGAAATGACCGACGATTCATCATCAAGAAGATTCTCGAGCTTTGGATGGAAAGTATGACACCGTGCACTTTGATCCAAATGATGCCAAACTACAAGAATCTCAAGCCAACCAAGTCATTGGAAGAATTGTTGCTCATGAGATGACACTTAAAGATAAGGAAGAGCTTCACAACAAGTCAAGTGGTGCTTACAAAGCTACAATTGATGCTCCCACAACCTCAAGTGACAAGCTAGTTTCCAATGAAGAGATAAGCCTAATGGTGAAGAACTTCAACAAATTTTACAAGAGTAGAAGCAAAGAGAGAAGCTCAAAGTCTAGATCATATGATGAAAAGAGATCTTCTAGTCGTGATCGAAATCTGCTACAATTGTGGAAGACCCGACACTACTCAAATGAGTGCTCTGCTCCCCACAAGAGAAGAGAAGAATCTCCAAGAAGAAGAAGCTCAAGAGAAGAGTCACCTCGAAAGAGAGAAGGAGTAGAGATGATCGTTATGAACGAAGACCTCTCGAGA
Organism: Aegilops speltoides; assembly: GCA_021437245.1. Classification (NCBI taxonomy): domain Eukaryota; kingdom Viridiplantae; phylum Streptophyta; class Magnoliopsida; order Poales; family Poaceae; genus Aegilops; species Aegilops speltoides. The sequence goes on from CM038143.1 coordinate 304,464,532, forward strand.
AGCAAGGATTCGAGAGGAAAGACAAGTCATCAAGGAGCTACACAAGAAGAAAACATCAAGCTCATGTAGGTGAATGGGTCTCCGGCCCGACTCGACAATCACTCCGAAGAAGCTATCACTCCAACTCCGACTACAGCCAAGATGAAGGTGTCGCCTGCCTTGCTCTCGTGTCCTCCAACTCCAACTCCTATGACATATTTGATTCACCAAATGAGGGAATTGGAAGATGCTTCATGGCTAAAGGCCCCAAGGTATCACACCCTGAATTTATTGACTTTGATAGTGATGAGGATGACTTGCTTGGTGAAGATGAGCTTACATGATAAATCTAGTGAGCCTAGTAATGATGAACATGCTAGTAGTCTTTATAGTCGAGAAGAGTCGAATGACAATGCTATGAAGGAGATTGAGCGCCTAACTAAAGAACTAAACACTCTTAAGTTAGCTCATGAAACAACTCAAGAAGATCATAGAGAGCTCCTAAGATCTCATGAGAAGCTACGCTCGAGAAGCTCAATCTAGAGCAAGAACATGAGTTTCTAAAAGCAATCAATGACGATCTTCAAAGAAGAGTTCTTCATATCTTGCCAAACGACTTCTCTTGTCTAATTTCTTGCCACCTATTAAAACTAAGCATGACAAGAATAAGAAAAATTCTTCATCTAGTAGTAACAATAACCATGCTAAATCCAATATTGTTGCTTCTAGTAGTTCTCTTGATTCCACTAACAATGTTTCAAGCCAAGTTACACTTGAGCAAGAAAATAGTTTATTGAAAGGGATTATAGAGAAAGGTGTCTACAAGAGCCTTGCCGAAGCAAGAACTTTGAGGAAATTGTTCGCAAGCAAGGAAGGCACCGAAGAATCAAGGAATTGGTTTTGAGCGAAAGTTCAACGCCGAGGGTGTTGAATGGGAAGAAGGTCAATATCCCACTCCAAAGTTTGTTTCTCAAAAGGAGAAGTATGATCCTACTTCTTCCAATGTGGAACAAGCTCAAGATGATCTTCCACCACAAGACCACAAGCTAAAAGGCAAGGACAAGCTTCAAGAGGAGATTGATGCATTTATTGAAGCACCTAAAGCCACGGTCAAGTGGGTTCCCAAGGAAACGAAAGTTCTACTTCACCAAGCTCAACTACAACCCCAAGGATTCCCATCAAGATGATGTGGATCCCAAGAAGAAGAACTAGAGAGTTCTTGAGGGTGACTCCGCCAACATACTTCACTCACATTCATTTTGGCAAGAACTTGTGCAATCAACTTCCACATCTTGCACTAGTTCATGGAGTCACAAACCCTCTTGTTGGTAAGTCAAGGACAAGGTAATCATTGCTTTCATGGACATCATCTATTGTGTACTTCAATCTATGTCCATGGATATCCTTGTTTGTTCCTTGTGGGACTAACCCATGTAGGTATTGAAAGTGCCCAATCCAAAGGATTGCTCCCAACTCTTGATGATCTTCATCAACATTGAGCATCCACATCTTCAACATCTACATGAAGTCTTCTATGACAACCCAAGGTTAGTTTGACCCTTTAAAAGGGGTTCTCACATCTAGTGGGAGCTTTGCTCTAAAGAATTGAGCTAAAGCATCTTCAAATGATGTGAACACATCAATGCTTTATGTAAAAGTGGTAACCCCACTTGTGCTTAAACGATGAGTATGACCTATGATCAAATGTTCTCATTTGACTCCTAAGTCAATATACTCATATATAGATGACCTAGTCATCGACAAATTGTGTGATAGTAGCTAGAGTCTTGATTGTGCATGTTTGACACATATTTCATTTGCTATCTTATTGTGTGAGCATGTTGGATGCATGATTTTATCCATTCGAGGACATCCATTTGTTGCTTTGGTCGTTGTGAGTTTTCTGACCAAATGGATGGACAAGAATGCCTAAGTTCCTCCCCTAGCTATCTATGATTTCTTGTCTCAATTCTATTCATGCTTATATCACAAACTTTGAACAAGTCATTTTCGGACACACCGAGTGAGGAGCACTCGGAGCCACCGATCCGTCAAGGGCTAACTTCCAAAACCTTCTAAGTGATTTCGGTCAGACCAACCCACTCAAACTCGGTCAAACCGAAAGCAGTTGGATTGATCTAGGTTTTCACCTCGGTGAAACCGAATTGTAATTTTCAGCGTGATCAAGTGTGTAATCGTCATAGTTATCCATCTCGTGCCACCGAAGTTTTACAACTCGTCCCACCGACAGCTAAGGGGTATAAATACCCAAGGGCAGCGCTGATTCCTACTTCAAAACGCCGCCTCACACCCTTTGCCGCCGCCGCCGTGGTCTCCGGATCGCCTCCGTTGCCGCTCAGGCGCCGCCGCAGTCTCCGCCGCCAACGGACATTCTCTCCTCGCTGCCGCCATAGAGGAACTCCACCAAGTTAGGTGAGTTTCAATCCCACTCGTGCTCCCATCTCCGATTCAATGCACGAATGGTTTGCCTAGCATCTTGCCACGCTTGAGATCTTCCTTAACACTGATTAGTTCGTTAGAACGAAATTCGAGTAAAAGTTTTAGGTTAGGTTTCACGAACACATCTCGGTGAGACCGATTTACATTCTCAGATGACCGATTTGGCCTCGCCATTGCAGACCGCACCTTTCGTCCAACCGAAGTTGTGCAAATCGGTGCGACCAAATGAGGATTTAGTGAAACCCTAGTGTTTTCGGCAGATCAAACCCACTTCGTCCAACCGAAAGTGGTGTGAATGCTTCGCTTGAACACTTCGGATTCACCGAATTTTAAACTCGGCCCGACCGAAATGTCTTCGTGAAAAGCTAAAACTGAAATTTGAACTCATTTGTTTGCAAAATCTTCCGCAGCTTTGTGATAACTCTTCTACTCGCCTACACCTTATCTATTCACAAGTTGTCACCATGTCGATGCCGCGACAGCCGTAACAGGTCCGAGTCTCCTATTGCTGAAATTCCAGAGGCGCACTAGTCCCGAGGCCAAGAACTTTTCAGATGATGGTGAGAGGAGCACACCAAGTGGTTTGCCTCCTGCAGCCACCAGGGCCAGAAAGAAGAAAAATTCTGATGAAGAAGATTCTGATTTCATTGCTGAGGAAGAAGTCTCCTCCAAGCCAAAGAGAAAAGTTGTTGCCAAAGAGCATCAAGGGCAACAAACCAAGAAAGGCACCAGTAAAGTGAAGAAGTCCACTGTTGCTAAGAAGCTGAGTATGGAAGAAGAAACTTCAAGCAAGGTGAAGAAAACTTCCAAGAGGAAGAGGATTGTGCATGATGAAGCAAAGAGATGATGATGACGATGAGGAAGCACCCCAGCCTCCTCGTAAGCCTAAGCTCATGGTGATACCATCGTAGGAGCCCTTCTAAATCCAAGCCATCTCGCTTCTAGCAAAGGCAGCTCAAGCCAAGCCTCACGCCAAGCCCAAGAAGACCGCCGAAACATCCCCGATCTCGAGAAGAGGAAAGATAATGTGCCACCACCGTGTCGATGATGAGGCACCTGCCTTGTCAAACTTCGCCGTAAACCGCCACTCCACTATGATGCTCATACTCAAGCCGAGAACATGAAGGAAAGAAAGGATAGAGGTCTCAAAGTGCTATGGAGACAAGCTGATCCATATGTCGTGAGGAGAAGGACCGCTGTTGATCCAAGATTCCACACCGAGAGCAAAGCAGACTTCTATGAGATCGTGCCGATGGACAAGAAGCCCATTGTTGCGCATACACTCGCTATGTTGATCGGGCATACATTGACAAAGGAAGAGCACAGAGACTTCTTTCCACAAGTGCATGAGACCTTCACCGCATGTGGTGTTGCTGAGTTTGTTGGTCGAAGTTGATGATTGGAATGATGAGATGATTATGCAATTCTATGCCACACTCATTTCTATCCGTATGGAAAGATCACATGGATGATCAAGGCCAAAGATTCTCTTCATCAGAGAAGAATGGGCAGAACCGCTGAATGCTCCAAAGCAAGAGAAGATGATGTTGATGTCTATGGCATTCCCAAGAAGAACCATGAGTCTATGAAGAACATGTACAAAGAGGTACCAAATAAGGATGTGGAAACTGAAGCTCGCTCAGCAGTATCATCTCCGTGCAGGTCTACCTACCACAAACACTATTCTCGAGGCATACCTTGATGCCCAAGTCTCGAGATCATCGCATGATCGAGGGTACTCGATCAACATGCTGCATATACTTGATGAGAAGGCACCTTTCAAGGTGATGGATTTGATAGTTGAGACTATCAAGAGGACTGCAATGACCGTAAGAGGTCGTGGATTTGCCCCGCACATTCAGATGCTTATCAATGCCAAGTTTGGCACGGCACATACTTGTTGGATAGACCACACTTGCCATCGCAGCCCCGAGCATGAGGACAATGAAGTTGTGATGGATGAGGAGGACCCAACGCCGCTTGAAGGTCAAGCAAAGGTTGAAGCTGCCAAGAAAGCCAAAGCTGAGAAGGAAGCAGAGAAGCAGCAGCAGCTAAACCCAAGAGTGTTGGAGAGCAGCCCTTGAAGCTACCTGAGGATTGAACAACGCCTGCCAAGATTGTGCGCCTCAGAGAGTCTTGAGAGGATTGTTGAAGACAAGATCCATGCTCGATGTCAAGTCGATCAAGTGCAAGTCATCACAACAAGCTTGAGGCAGATATCGAGGAAGCCAAGAGGGAGAAGGAAGAGCTCATGCGTGAGATGCAGGATGACCTAGTCCAGATGATTATGAACAGCCTGCCCTGCTCCCACAAGACCCCGATCACTGCTATTCCAAAGGATGACACCAGTGACTACAGCCTCAAGACCTCCCACACTCCATCGGCCCCAGCCCAGCCCAAAGGACCACTCCTCCAAAGAAGACAGACATCGCCAGGCCTTTGCAGATGCAGCCATCTCAACTCCATCAACCTGCATAGAGCCGCCACAGAGTCCCCAAGGACGCTTAGCTCTATACTTTTCGAACTTTTTGGTAACTTGTTGCCAAAGGGGAGAAATTGTATAGATCATAGGACTTCGAGAGAGAGAGTGCTCGCTTTTGCTCTTTTCGCTCATTTGCGTTTCTTTGAGATACTTTTGAGATTTTCGAGACATTCTGTGTGTTTGATACTACGCTTGTTCTACCTTAATGAGTGCTTGGTCGCATTATGCCTTAATGTGTGCTTAATGCTTATCATATGCTATTCATATCTTGTATGGCCATTTACTCATGTCTTGGTGATTGGGTGCATGCTATTCATTCTTATCATTTTGTGCGCCCACCAAGATGTATGTGACATGGAAGAGTGACCCATGATCCTAATCGATTGTGCATTTGCATTCAAACGCAAATCTTAAATAATGCACAAATTTAGGGGAGCTCTTGCTTATCACATACTTCTCAAAGCTTATTTATATTATTCATTGATTATATCCTTTGTCGAAGTTTTGATCTATATGTTGTCATCAATTACCAAAAAGGGGAGATTGAAAGTGCAACTAATCCCGGGTGGTTTTGGTAATTAATAACAACATATATATCATTGAACTAATAGTTTCTTGAGAATCATTTCGAAAGTTCAAGGATATGGGAATGGCAATGACCGAAAGAGTGGACCCTCAAAATGCTAAGGCAAGCATTGGCAAAAGCTCAAGACTCCATTTTTGGTTTATTGATCCAAGATCACATTGAGTCTATAGGAAAGCCAATACTATTAAAAGGGATGAGGTTATGATAATGATCCGTTGCTCAAAGTGCTTAGTGATACATCTCCTAAACTATCAAGAACTCTCACTTCCATAATACACTCATAAGTAATCTCGGTCCCACCGATTCCTAAACTCACCACACCGAGATGAACCACCTCACCATATAGCCAAACCCTAGAAATCTCGGATTTTCCGATTCAACTCGGTCTCACCAAACTAGTGTTGCCAAGCTTCAGAATCTTCACATCAAATCGGTGTCACCGAGATGATGAAGTCGGTCCCACCGAGATTGCAAACCCTAGTCTTTGGACTAATCGGACTCACCGAGATTGTATTTTCGTCCCACCGAAAATCCCAACGTTCACATGTTTTGAACTTTCGGTCTCACCGAGTTGTCAACTTCGGTCTGACCGAGATTGGTCAAATGTGTGTAACGGTTGGATTTTGTGTGGAGGCTATAAATACCCCTCCACCTCCTCTTCATTCGTGGAGAGAGCCATCAGAAAGAACTACCACTCCTACCTTACATTTCTGAGAAGAAAACTACCTACCCTTGTGTTGAGATCAAGTTGCTCCACTCCCACCATATGAAGCTTGATCTCTAGCCTTCCCAAGTTGCTTTCCACTCAATCCTTTCTTCCACCATAGCCAAATCAGTGAGGAGAGTTGAGTGTTGGGGAGATTATCATTTGAAGCACAAGAGCAAGGAGTTCATCATCACCAACACCATCTATTACCTTTTGGAGGGTGGTGCCTCCTAGATTGGTTAGGTGTCGCTGGGAGCCTCCACAAGATGTGGAGTTGAACCAAGAAGTTTGTAAGGGCAAGGAGATCGCTTACTTCGTGAAGATCTACCCCGAGTAAGGCTAGCCTCCGTGGGCGATGCCATGATGGCATAGACAAGGTTGCTTCTTCGTGGACCCTTCGTGGGTGGAGCCTCCGTGGACTCTCGCAGCTGCTACCTCCGTGGGTTGAAGTCTCCATCAACGTGATTGACGATAGCACCACCTATCGGAACCACGAGAAAATCTCCGTGTTCCAAATTGCGCTTGCTCTTCTCCACCTCTCTTTACTACATGTGCAATTTACTTTCCGCTGCCTATACTCTAGAATTGCATGTGTAGGGTGATACTTGACTTGATCATCATTATGAACTTGCCAAAAACTTGTCTTTATCAAAAGGCTGAATTTTTATATTGTCAAGTAGTCTAATCACCCCCCCTCTAGACATACTTTCGATCCTACACCGAGGCGACGACTGTGCATTCAGGTGGTTTCTTTGCTGCTTCGTCTCTTTCGAGGACCTTCGTCGATTCCACTAGTGTCTGCCGGACATGTGGAAGACAAAGGGATCCGTGGGCGGCCATTTAGATTAGGAACTCCCTCTCTGACTGGCGGGAAATATTTGTTCTAAGAATGGATAAATTGGATGTATCTATAACTAAAATAAGTCTAGATACATCCATTTCTAGGACAAGTATTTCCGGGCGGAGGGAGTATTAATTGTACCAAGAGAGCCGGATTAGCACCGCTTAGTTCATGTAAATGTAATGAAATCCATCATGTTTATATGAAGATCCGACTTTTTTATACGAAATCCTTCATGCTTATATGAAAATAGTCCGTGTTTGCACGAATTTCATCTGGTTGGTTAGAGTTGTGAAAATGTATGCCACTGGCTTTTGATGTCGTCCTCCGTGGAAGGAAGCGGGAGGAAATTTGCCGGCTGCCGTTGAAGATGCTCTTATGCTGGAAATAATAGTGTCACGTCCAATCCATTTGAGTTAATTGCATGTATGATTCTCCCTCTATAAGAAGTTAATTGCATGTCTAGTGTACACGTGACTTGCAGGGTGGCTACAACTTCGTACGGAAAATTAAAAAGAAACAAGTCCATCCTTAATTTTGTATTCTAAGTATCGTGGGTTCCAATCGTCTGCATAAAGAGCGAAAGAAGTATATATTAAATAATAATATATAATATAAAAATCTAAAGTTAAAGATGAATTCAAACTCAGTCATCGCTATGCGAGCATCCGCGCTAGCCACTCCAAAGACATTTTGTTGTAGACCATGCCGAGATATATCTCCATGTTCACTTTTATACTCCATCCGTTCCTAAATATTTGTCTTTTCAGATTTCAAATGGACTACCACGCACGATGTGTATGTAGACATATTTTAGATTGTAGATTCACTCATTTTGCTCAGATGTAGTCACTTGTTGAAATCTCTAAAAGACAAATATTTAGGAACGGAGGGAGTAGAAAACAGAGTTGGTGATGATGGTGTGCATGCCATCCTGCAATATAGGCCGTCGGATTTATATCTAACGGATAGGAAGGAAACTATGGCAATTTTGCAAAAAGATACCCACACCCCTCTCCACGTTTGCAAATAAGGCCTTCCTCGCTCATCCTTTTCTACTTTATTAGCAATGTGCTCCTCGCAAGCAACGGATCCAAAATAGAATAATACATGTTCACAAACTTGAAAGGAAAACACTCTAGTTTGGTGTATATATCACTAAAAATATACTCGTATTAGGTTTCACTCAAAATATATTCCTTGTGGATGTTTTGATGAGGTGGGGGAGGGATATGGTTGGTTTCAAGATACTAAGGGGTTTCTACAAATTGGAGCAGAGAAGTGGGGTCTTGTTGCAAAAATGCCACGACTTACATCATAGTAGTTAGATGCAGATCTGATGGTCAGAAATGACGGTTGGCAGACACACCATCATCACCAACTGAGTATTTTATAGGAGTAGAGATAAAAAACAGAGTTGGTGATGATGGTGTGCCTGCCATCCTGCAATATAGGCCGTCCAATTTATATCTGACGGATAGGAAGGAAACTATGGCCATTTTGCAAAAAGATACCCACACCCCTCTCCACATTTGCAAATAAGGCCTTCCCTCGTCCATCCTTTTCTTTCACAAGATAAACTACTCATATAAATGCATCTTGATGTTCCGTGCAACGTATTGGAATCTTGCTAGTCTCTCACAAGATAAACTACTCATACAAATGCATCTTGATGTTCCGTGCAATGCACGTGCATCTAGCTAGTTTCTTTCAAAATAGTTACTGTGATAATTGGGTTGAAGTGATATATTTTATGTCTGCCCCGAATGATTTCAGATTCACTAGTAGTAACAAAGAAAAGGTTGTCTTGTTAATTAACAGAAAACAGGGGTGAAAACTATAACATGAGGCGGGTAAAAACAAGGCACACTGGGTTCAGCGTAATCGTTACTATAGCTGTGCGCGTGCGAGAAGTCTACATATCGAGGGGGCTACGGAGAAAAAGACATATCGAGTGTGTCTGAGCGAGGCACAGAGACACAATGTTTGAGAGAGAAACCAATTGACAGATTAAGATCAGATCGAGTTGTCACCCTTCTGCTGTCATTGTTGGGGTTGGGGGGTGGGGAGGGGGAGGGAGAGAAAGACGTATCGAGATTGTGCGCGGTAGGCACAGAGGCATAACTAGCGAGTGTGTGTGTTTGAAAGAGGAGTAGATAGATTACTATCAAGATCGAGGTGCCACCCTACTCCTTCGGTGTCAGGTAGTGTGAGTGTGTGTGTGTATTTGAGAGAGAAGCCAGTCGATAGATTAGATCGAGGTGTCACCCTACTCCTTCGATGTTGGGAAGTGTGGGGGGGGGGCAGTGACACTTACATATCTCTACTCTTATAAAAAACAGAGTTGGTGATGATGGTGTTCCTACCATCCTGCAATATAGGCCATCCGATTTATATCTGACGGATAGGAAGGAAACTATGGCAATTTGCAAAAAGATACCCACACCCCTCTCCACATTTGCAAATAAGGCATTCCCTCGTTCATCCTTTTCTCCCACAAGATAAACTACTCATACAAATGCATCTTGATGTTTCGTGCAACACATGGGCATCTTGCTAGTAGGGAGAAGGAGTTTGTGTGACACATATGTATATTAAGGGATAGGTAGATAGCATGTGTGCAAGGCATACTTAAAGCATCAAGGAGATAAACAAACGGTGTGCATGCAAGTGCCAGAAAAATTAAGCGATAAACAATGTCTACGCGCGCATGTGTGTTTGTGTGTGTGTGTGTGTGTGTGTGTGTGTGTGTGTGTGTGAGAGAGAGAGAGAGAGAGAGAGAGAGAGATAGCGAAATCTCAAAACAAAAGGTGCTCTGCTGGAATCCCATTGTATGTATTCATATGGTTCCAGAACTCGAGTTAACCTTAGGCATATGCGTGAGAGACATAATTATCCTTTGAGACATTAGTGGCTGTAGGTGGGCGGAATTAAAGGGGTGGGCGTGTTCGACAGAGAGAGCGTGTGTGTTTTTGTGTCAGAGACTTGTAGGACGGGGTAGAAAGACGAATTATAACCTTGACGGAGGAAGAGAAATACACGAAGTGTGCGTGTGTGATTCTGATGCCCACGGGGAAATGAGATTTGTATGCGTGTGAGAGAGATTTCACAATTCATTCACGTATCACTAACTAGCGATCGTGGACGTGCATCACTTGAACATAAATCAATATCTACTTCGTATCGTGGCCAAAGGTACAATATCGATTCAATGCTATAAAGATTGGACACTCGCATATCACATTTTTTTCTATCTAAATAAACCTTTTCAATTGTGCATGCCAAAGTTACAGTGATGATTCTTCAAACAACCAATGTAGCTATCATGTACATGCACCATTGTTACTCTTGCATTCAAATTCATTAGTCTTGTATGATTTAAGGTTCTATTATGAAGTAATATATGTAATATTCATATATGAATTCACGTGTACGCAATTTATGAAATGGAGGCTATGTAATCATATGAGGTAACACTTTTAAGTAGCGGACTACAATATCCATTTCTTTTGTGGGACAACAATATCCATTTCTTTTTGTGCGCCTCTACACTAACACATCAATGCATTATGTTTAAAGTAAATAACCAATGGCACTAAATTATCTATTTACACGAGAAATACATATGTTGAGCACTTGATCCCTTTTTTTGTGAACGCGCCTCTACACCCATACGATTGGCCACGCCCGTGTGAACGTCCAAGTTATCGGCGCATCATCACGAGTTATTGTATTTTTTCTGGGGTGGACTTCACACCAGTTATTAACTACTGACGCATGCCCCATGTACACAGTCTCGCATGACCTTCCCGCTAGCATGGTCCAAAATTAGTTAAAACTGGATACGAACGATCCCGCGGGCGGCAAAATCTCCCGCCTCCTTCTAAAATTTCCGCCACCTAGTTTTTAGCATGTGAAATTCCCCTTTTGTCCTTGGTGCACGGAGAACAACAGTTACAATACCGCCCTCATCTACATAATAGGTCGGGGCTGCTTTGGTAACTTCTGGTTCCCCCCATCACACGACACCCCCATTTCCTATCCCCCTCCCGCAAAAACGACTAACTCCATAGCCCCAGAGCATCTTACATCACGTTGTCCGTACTTCATCAGCCTTTCTACCCCTCCCCTCTCGGAACCCTAGAATGCACATCCACCAGCGTACTAGAGCCCATTCACTGCCAGCGGCGTCCACCTGCCGGATCTGCTTCTGCAGCCGCATCTACCCCTCCCACCTCCACTAGAAACAAGTAGACTGCTCATCAACCACTATGCCATAATCCATTCAGTGCCGGCCTTGTCCACGGCGCCGGATCTGCTTCACCAGTACTCTCGTCAACCGCAGCTCATCTACAGTGGCTCATTTGTACTCCCCACCAGAGATGCTTCGTCCACACCCCCCGGAGCCGCCCCACCGACGGCCTCTGATCCTCTTCGCCGACACCTTCCTTAACCCTACCGGAGCCGCTTCGCCGACACCATCGTCAACCCTACCAGAGTAGCTTCTCCTATACCATTCTCAACCCTACAGGGGCCGCTTTGCCAACTCACAAGTCCATGGCCATAGATCTGCTTCATCGCACCCTCATCCAACCTACTGGAGCAGCTTCTGACGCCCCGTCCATGGCTGTAGATCCGCATCGTCGATACCATCCTTAACCAAACCACCAGAGCAGCTTCACCGACGCCCTCATCCACGGCCACATGAAAGTGCGTTATATCGACTAGAGGGGGGGTGAATAGGCGATTTTTATGAATTCTTCACTGAGGAATTTGCTGGTGAGGAAATTCCTTAGCGAAGAACTACTTGCATGAATAAGTACTCGAAGTAAACATAACAAGATACAAGCATGGTCATCATGATGAAATGAAGACTAGCACAGAGTACGTAAAGCATAATCACAGGATAACACAAGATGAAGACAAATGACTAAAAGAACTTGAACCGAGGAATTCGAGAAAGTCTTCAACAAAGTCTTCAAGCACGATATGAACAACATTCAACACAAGAATGAGGAAATGGAAGGGTTGAGGAAATAGAACCAATTAGTTGGTGAAGACAATGATTTGGTAAACCAGTTCCAACTCGCTGTCTCGGCTTGTACGTCTGTTGGAGCGGCCGAGTATTTAAACTCAAGGACACGCAGCCCCGACACCCGCCTCTCGAGCCGCAACTCAGACACCCAGCCTCACCGTATTCTCCTTGAACTAAGGCCACACAGTGCCTCGGCCCAATCACTCGTGGTAAATCTTCAGTGACTTCCAAACCTTCACAAACTTGGTCACTCGGCGATCCACAATTCCTCTTGATGTTCTAGACCTTGACGCCTAACCGTCTGGAAGAAGCACGCTTTCAAAGGTAACAAGCATCGGATACACGCTGGATCAATTTCTTCAAGGATGCTCAATCACTTTGGGATTGTGGGGGTTTGGTTTTGGGATTTTCCTCACTTGATGATTTTCGCCAAAGTCCCTGAGGATGGGTTGCTCTCGATGACAAGTGTCAAGTTCTTCGAGCAGCCAACCAACTAGTGGTTGTAGGGGCAGCTATTTATAGCCTAGGGAGCAGCCCGACATGATAAGACATAAATGCCCTTCAATGATATGTCCGTTAGGTGGATGAGATATTTTGGGACAATGCAAAGAAGACAAAGAACGGTCGGAAATTTGACTCTCAAATTCTCAAGGCTATCGTGTTCTCATCGTAGGCAATTTGCACCGGCGAATTCCTAACTCCTCGCCGAAGAAAGTCATCAAGGACTGTAAGAACTGCGTCTCACATCAAGAAATTGACTGAATCAGTATGCGATTTCCAATGGCTTCACTCAAGGGATTGGTAGGTGTAGGATTTTGAGTTGAGCATCACATGGAAATTTTTCCTTAGTATTTCTCGACCCCCTTTAACAAGACGGTGTTTCCTATGACTCAAGAAAACGAAAATGAAACTACAAAACAAAAGTCTTCACGCTTCATGTTCCTCAAATGAATATCAAGTCTTCAAGGTCACACCAATTTCTTCACTTTCAAAGTCTTCGTAAAGTCTTCGTAATATCAATGTCTTCAACAAGAACTTCATTTTTAGGGTCGACTTTCTCTCAGAATATCAAACTCCTCATAGACTTATAGACCTGTACACTCACAAACGATCACCCCTTAACCTATAAGTCTTCAATGCACCAAAATCACTAAGGGCACTAGATGCACTTACAATCTCCCCTTTTGGTGATTGATGACAACATAGGTTAAGTTTTCAACGGAATAAACATATGAAGTGTAAATACTGATATTGAGGATTTGATTGCAAGATATAGAAGAACTCCCCTAATATGTGCATAGTGAGGAATTTGCTTTTGAGGCAATGCACATTTGAAGAATTGAATCATGGAGATCTCCCCTATATCTTGTAATTCATACACGCATTTGATATATAATATGAAGAATTTGAAATGCATGATGAAATATGGTGCTCGATGAGATTCAAAGATGCGCAATAATATTAACGAGGAATAAGCATGCGAATAGCACATCAAAGTATCGAGCACAAAGGCATCAAAAGTATCGAGCACCATGCACCGTCCAAAAGTATCGTGGCACCATCGGGTTTAAGATTACAACTCGATCCAGTAAAAAAGTTTCGGAAGAACGAGAGTTGTAACTTAACAAAATGCCCATAATATAAACCCGCTTGAAGACTAACACAGATTTCTCCCCCTTTGTCATCAAATGACCAAAAGGATTGAAACCGAGGACTAACGCCTCAAGAATTTCAAGTTGATGGAGGAGCTCCAGCGTTGTCGGGTTGTTTGTCAAGTAGGGCCTGCCGCAGTTGTCGCCCAAATCTTCATGCTCATCAGCCACGCGATGAAGAATATGAGCTGGTCACCGATCGTGAACTTTGACTCTCTTGAATTTCTTCGAGGAGGTGCGCACTACCAAATGCTTCCCGGAGACCCATAGTCTTCAGCCTTCCGCTATAGACATGAGTGAGAACAGCCCAAAGCGGTTGAGGGTTTCATGAAGGTGATAATGATTTTTCTTCACAGCATTATGTGTTGAGGTCATATTGTGAAGAATAGCAAGAAACCGACGCTTCACCCATTTGTGATTGCGATCAACCTTCCGATGAAGACCGAGGAGTAACTCATGGTCACCATCACCACAGGTGCCGTGGGCTCGAGGCATTTGCTTTGATGAGGTATTTGCGGCAGTGTCATGTGTGCGTAATCGCCATTGGTGGAGTAAGAAGTAGCCGATTTAAATTGACCATCCAATGGACGAGTGCCTTCATCGATCACAAGAGCTGCCTTGCCTTTGTCATCGATGATGAAATTGGTCGCTGAGGACTTCAATGGGAGGCAAGTAGCTACCATGGTTCGTAGTGTCACCTTTGTAATTCAAAGGAAGATCTTGCCCTTATGAATCTCATAATCCAAGGCGATAGGGCTTCAGCTCAAAAGGTGACATAGCAACATTAGCCAGAGTCCTCATGAAGAAATCATGGAAGTTGACGGGAACGCCATGAATGATGTTGAAAAGCCTGTTCTTCATGATGCCAACGACATCTTCATCATTTGGGTCGTGGCCTTTGATAGGACTCATTGTCTTCGTCAGGATTTGATAGACAGTCTGAGGCACATAACGCAATTCCTTAACGAGGAATTTGGTTCGAGGGGCCTGCCCTGGCTTCAAAGGCTTCATGAGCACTTGCATATAATGATTTGTCGGTTCAAGGTCATTGTAGATGCAACGTAATCGTCATGGGGAGGATCAAGAGGAAGGACACGGCAATTCAGTTGTTGGTGCCTTGTAGTGAGTGTTTTCGGTCATCCAATCCAGCACCCATGAATTGACATCTTCAGCGCTCCAAAGTGATATGCGAGTGGGCGAGAATCAACAATGAGTTCTTCATTCCAACAGAAATGTCATTGCGTAAATTGAGTAATCCCGCATCGTGAAGAACACCGAGGACTGCTCAAGCACGGCGGAGATTCCATATCCACATGAGGAATATGTTCATGATCAAGATTTTGTCCTTGTCAAATAGCACCGAGGAATAGAAGTTGGCTTGAGTAGCAGTCCGTAAACGCCTCTTCCTTATGCGAGCAGAGTCATATGGATTATAATCGAGAAGAACACATGCTCGTAAAAGAAGTCTTCACCTTGAATTTTTGCTTGCTTGAGAACGGATTCTTCGGCTTGGGCAGAGGAGTGTCGTTGATTTGCAGACAACCTCAGAATCACGAGCTCGTGCACTTCAGTGAGGAATTTCTGGTTCCTCCTCTTGTGCAACTTGAGGATCAGCAAGAAGTAGCTTTCTTCAAACTAGCGGCTGGAATTTATTCATGAACAGAAGGAGTGGGATGAGTTTCTTCAGAGCCCATCTGAACTGTGGTTGTCGGGGACTGAGGAATCTGTTGGATAGGTGTGAATGGAGGAGTATTGGGATGCTGACTTTCCCAAAAGTCATCATTCATCACTGGTGTAGTGCATCCAATATCCACATCTTCATCTTCATTTTCAATTTCCTCAACACCGGCCTCTTCAGCTGTGAACTAAGGCAGAGGTGAGGAAATGACTAGCGTTGAAGGGATTGCTTCCACTTCAATTTCTTCATCAAGCTGCTCTGACGTAGCAGCAAACTGATTTTCTTCATCAGATCCGCTTGGGATCTTGTAGTCTTCTCCATAAGGAACAATTTCCTTTGATGACATGGAGGAAATCGAACGGCATCAATAGGATTTTCAAGAGAGCTGGTCATTGGCTTCATTTTCTTCGCAGAAGAAGTTGACGAATCGATGCCTTCCTTTTCTTCACTCGCAGCTCGCTCAGCAGCCTTGGTCTTCTTCACTTCATAGGCGTAAGGAAGAATTGGAGTTGGTGTAGGCGCGGAGGAGCCGAGGACTATGGTTGATTTTCTTCAGCGCAATCGATGCAGCTTGCCTCGATCTCTTCAATTTCTTCAGCGCACCACTAGTGGATGCCCGCAATTTCTTCAAATGCCGGGATGGAGTCATCAGCCTCGAACTTACATTTTCATCAGCAGGCTGAAAGTCATCAACGGTGTCAGCATGTTCTTCAAAGAGGCTGAGCGGAGTCTACACCGAGGATTTTCTTGTTGCGATGGGGCTGCAATAGCTTGACATTTTCTTCGTCAGTTGACGAATCGCACTTTGGCTCCTTGCCAATCAGCATTGTATGCATCAAGTCTTTGCCGAGGGCTTGATTTCAGATTGAGCCCGAGAAGTTCCTCGTGTCATTCGACAACGCTTTTCTTCAGAGCTTCTCCTTCTTGTATTGAGCTCTCTTGATCTCTCCGCCTTCTCAAATTTCCATTTCTCTTGAGAGATGAAATGGGTCAAGATGTGACTTTGACCGAGTCGAGGCGATCGTGCATTGGAGTGTTCGGATCCTTGTGCCATAGGTCAATGTAGTCGAGGATCTTCTTCGGATCCAAAAGCAGTGGCACCGATGTGCCTTTGGCTCTAGCGGCCTTCACTTGTCTATCTCTGATGATTTCTGCAAGTTCTTCATCAGAGGCTTCATCATCAGATGGCACTTGGAATGCAACCTGTTTCTTCCTTGGACTTGGCCGAGGACCGCATCCAGCTGTTGCTTTAGTCTTTAATAGTGTGGGGCTGATGAGGACATTGGTGCACCGAGGAACTTGCCGAGGCACCGTAGCAATTGAGAAACCCTGAGTTCTTTGACATGTAGCCAGATGCACAGGAGTTGAGGACTTTGATGGAGCTGCTGAGGACTTTGGTGGAGCAGTAGCAGTCTGAGGAATTTTCTGTGAGGGCGCAGCTGAGGAACTTGGCCGTGAGGGCGCTGATGGTGAAGCACTTGGCTTGCGAGCAGGCTTCTTCGGCATTGATTTCCTCGGTTGACCGAGGTCTCAGCGGCAGCAGCAGCGGCAGAATCCTCATTGAATTTCCTCACTGACTCCTTGGCTTGTCTTGCCAATTTTGCTTGGCGCCTAGCCCACTCTTCAGGAAAGTCCTCACCACGCTTGATGCTGGTGGGATCAGCTACTTGGCCAGGTGCCAGTGGAGCTCTAGGGCATGGAGGATTGAGGGCGAATTTCTTCATGTACTTTGGAGTAACATATCGATATTCCCTCCATTCTCTGGCCCATCTTCGTTCGATCCTCTGAATGTGCACTTTGCGCTGGTTTTTGTTCTCTTTGCCAAATTTGGCTTCATCAGGTGTGCAATAGTCCTTGTATATTTCATCAGGGATTTCAAAAGCAGTCATGACCTCGGGTTTTCTTTCCTCCTTTCTGTGGTCTCTTTCCTTCAGCCATTTTCTTCAGGTGAGGAATTTGAACAATTGAACACTCTGAAGAAGTATGCAGTTTTTCTTCGAGGAACGCTGCAAATGAGTTAAGTTGATGAGAACCTAGTGATTCAGTAGGGGACATGAGTACCGTGAACAGAGTGTAGGTGCGAGGAATTTGGAGAGGTCATATCGCTCTCGTAAGATTTTTCAAAAGACAAGTTTTGAGGAATTTGACCAGTTGAGCCTTGAGGAATTTCACTAAGCGTTCTTGTCTTAGGTTCCAGAGTTGTACAGATTGAAAATCCGCACAATTGAGGAATCTTGATGAAAATGAGTGCTTAGACGAATGGATCAAGAGCATACAATAAGTGAGGTGTTCAGATGTGTGAAGATTTGAAGAATAAAACACCTTTGAAGATTTTCAGGAAAACTTGAGAATCAAAGTGAGTAATAAAAGTAACTTTTAATTACCCTAACTGAAGAACACGACGAACTGAGATGAACAGATGTGAAGTTTGTTCGGTTCAATCTCCCACGCCCTAACTTGGCAGAGGGAAATAGCTACGGCGGCGGCGGAGTGAAGATTTCCGCAACCGGCGCGAGTACGACGGCGACGAGGTCGAGGCAGTGAAGCTCTTCCTCACCGGCGGCGATGGAGTAGCGGCGGCGCTAGGGTTTGAGGAGCTCGAGCGAGAGACAGCGACCGAGCGGAGTAAATGAAGTAAGGAAGGGGAGAGGGGTATTTGTAGCCACGGTGAAAACTGTTCGCCCGAAGATTTTGGGACGAACATGCCTCTGCCCTTTATCCTTCACGCGACATGTGTCACCCACATACTGTGCAGATGAGATCGTGTAAGATCATGGGTGATTATAATAAAGCATCATGGGATGCGGAATGGTTTGAGCGATAAAACCGAAAATCTGGATAAGATTCGTTTTAAAGTTTCGTTCGCAATTTCTTCAGCTGACAAGGACACAGTGAAGACTTTGAACGAGTTTCAAATAGAACGCACATGAAGAATTTGTGAATAGACTGGGTTGAGTATAGCATAGAGGGGAAGGGTCCCATCACATTCACTTAGCGTAAAAAGACAACTTGAAGAAATAGCCATAAGTGAATGTCAGAGAGGACATAAACTCATATATATATATATATATATATATATATATATATATATATATATATATAGCCAATGAAGAAAAACAACGAAACAAAGAAGATTTTGCAAAGTTGAAGAACTTGAAAAATCAAGAATTTCAAAAATGAGGAAAACTCAAATTGAAGATTTTCAACTTTTGTGGTGGCGTGGCCCACCATATAAGAATGATGATTTCGCATACCGCTGCATAATTGTCGAGGGTTCGAGAATCAAATTCTTCATTAATTTCTTCACACTTAGAGTGTTATTCTTCATTGATTGAAGAAAACGCTTTCTTCATGTGTTGCACATCTAAGTCATCAATGTTGCATAAGTGTTAGGATGTGTGTCCTTTTCAAAGAACATTCAAAGATTCTAAGATATTTAGCTCACACCGCAACTTGCTAAATCTCTTCTCATCCAAGGGCTTAATGAAGATATCAGCTAGCTGTTCTTCAGTCTTCACATGCTCGATGGAGATGTCGCCCTTCAACACATGATCACGAAGAAAATGATGACGAATCTGGATGTGCTTTGTCTTCGAGTGCTGAACTGGGTTGTGTGCAATCTTGATGGCACTCGCATTGTCACAGAGGAGAGGCACATTCTTCACGTTGACGCCATAGTCCTTGAGAGTTTGCTTCATCCAAAGCAGTTTAGCATAGCAAGAGCCAAGAAGAATGTATTCAGCTTCAAAGAAGAGACAAAGGATACGCAGCTTATGTTTCTTCGAGGACCAATGCACCAAAGATCGTCCGAGGAAATGACAAGTGCCGATGTTGACTTGCGGTCCACACAATCACCAAGATAGTCGAGTCGAATATCCAATGAGATCAAAAGCAGAGCCCTTGGGGTACCATAATCCTAGTGTTGGTGTGTGAGCTAGATATCGAAGAATATGCTTCACACCTTATGGTGTGATTCCTTCGTGCAGCTTGAAATCGGGCACACATGCAAACACTAAGCATTATATCCGCCTAGATGCACATAAGTACTATAAAGAACCAATCATGGAGCGATATACCTTGTGATCAAGTCAATACCATTTTCAGAAGGCATAGATGGCCATTTGTGGGCATAGGAATTTTGACGCTTTTGCAATCTTGCATGCCGAATTTCCTCAAGACATCTTTGAGGTATTTCTCCGAGATATGAATATGCCATTGCGCTGCCGATTTAATTTGAGGACCTAAGAAGAATTTCAACTCTCCCATCATAGACATTTGATATTCTTCACTCATCATATAGGCAAATTCATCACTATAATGTTGGTCAGTACAGCCAAAGATAATATCATCAACATATATTTGGCACACAAACAGTTCACCATCATAAGATTTAGTAAAGAGAGTAGGGTCGAGTGAACCGGGTGTGAAGCCATTCTTCACGAAGAATTCCTTCAATGTATCATACCACGCCCGAGGGGCTTGCTTGAGGCCATAGAGAGCCTTATTGAGTCTGAAGACTTTATCAGGATTCTTTGGATCTTCAAAACCTGGGGGTTGAGTAACATATACTTCTTCCTCAAGCTTACCATTGAGGAATGCACTTTTCACATCCATTTGATATAAGGTGATATCATGATGGTTAGCGTAAGCAAGTAATATGCGAATAGCCTCAAGTGTAGCAACAGGTGCAAAAGTTTCATCGAAATCAATTCCTTCAACCTGTGTGTAGCCTTGAGCTACTAGTCGTGCCTTATTCCTCACCACAAGGCCATTTTCATCTTACTTGTTGCGGTAGATCCACTTTGTGCCAATGATATTATGCTTGCGAGGATCCGGCGATCACCAATTCCCTGACATTGTTAAGCTCGAATCGATGTAATTCTTCTTGCATAGCCTGAATCCACTCCGCCCGAAATGCTTCATCTACCTTAGTGGGCTCTGTGATAGAGACAAAAGCATAGTGCCCACAAAAGTTAGATAAATGTGAAGCTTTTGAGCGTGTGAGAGGACCTGGTGCGCTAATGTCATTGATGATCTTCTCCACTTGCACTTCCTTTGCAACGCGAGGATGAGCTGGTTGTCGCTGAGGGTTTTGATCAGCATTTTCTTCAACACCATTTTCCTCATCATGTTCTTCAGGTGCATCAGCTCGACGTTCTTCATGAACAGGAATGAATTCTTCGGCAGATTCTTCAAGAGGAATGACATCCTCGCTTGCTTTGAGCTTGATAGCATCCTCAAAAGCTGGTTCATCTAACACGTAAGGTAGGTGCTCTCTTTGCAGCCATTAGTTTCATCAAACCGCACATCTACAAAGGTCAACAATCTTGTGAAGAACAATGTTGAAGACTCAGAGGTGTGCGAGTCCTTTCCGTAACCAAGCATAAAACCTTCATGTGCTTTCGTGCAAATTTAGAGTTGTGGTGAGGATCTCTAATCCAACATTTAGCAATCAAGACTTTGAAATAACTCACATTGGGTTTCTTGTCGCTGAGGAGTTCATAGGCCGCCTTCTTGAAGAATTTGTGAAGATATACTCTGTTGATGATGTGGCACGCAGATCAATTGCATCAATCCGTAAACGCCGAGGCGCTTTTGTATTCATCAAGCATAGTGCGAGCCATCTCAACAAGAGTTCTGTTCTTGCGCTCCACGACGCCATTCTGCTGAGGAGTATAAGGAGCAGATAACTCATGAGTAATACCAAGTTCATCAAGATAGGCATCAAGACCGGAATTCTTGAACTCAGTTCCATTGTCACTCCTGATATGCTTGATCTTCACACCAAAGATGGTTGAAGCCCTCGAGGAAAATCGTATGAAGACTTCCTGCACTTCATGTTTGTAAGTAACAATGTGTACCCATGTATAACGAGAATAATCATCAACAATGACAAAACCATATAGAGATGCATCATTAGTGACTGCTGAGTAATGGTTAGGTCCGAAGAGGTCCATGTGAAGCAATTCGAATGGACGGGTAGTGGTCATAATAGTCTTTGCTGGATGCTTGGCCTTGGTCATTTTTCCAGCTTCACAGGCTCCGCATAAGTGATCCTTGAGGAATTTGACATTCTCAATGCCAATGACATGCTTCTTCTTCGCAAGCGTGTTCAAATTCCTCATGCCTGCATGACCAAGTCGTCGATGCCATAGCCAGCCTTCCAAGCTTTTGCAAGTAGACACACGGCTGGTTGTGGTCCCAGAGAAAATCAACAATATACGATCTCCTCTCCTAAAGCCTTCAAGACTTTGGAATTGTCACTTCCATAATCACAACACAATGATATTTGCCAAAGACAACAACCATATCAAGATCACAAAGCATTGAGATCGACATTAGATTGTATCCTAAGGACTCAACAAGCATGACTTTGTCCATGTGTTTATTCTTAGAGATTGCAACCTTACCAAGACCCAATACCGACTTTTGCCTTTGTCAAGAAGATGATATGCTTCAGAGGTGACGGTGATAAGGAGCATCCATCAATAGATTCTTGTCACCACCATGTGATTTGTACATCCACTATCGAGGACCCATTCAAGAGTTTTGGGTTGATCATCCCGCAGATGAATTAGTGTAGCTTACAATCTCATATGCTTCATCAAGAAGAATATGATATCAAGTTCATCGATGAATTTCATCAAGAAGTAAACAGATATAGTAGTATGAGGATGTGAAATGAAAGTTCATTTCATCATGATTCGCCAAGGCCCTTTCAGAAATTTTGTCGTCCCAAAGAAATTCTTCAGACGTTAAATCACATCTGGAGACCTGACCTCGCAGAAGAGATTAGTTCTTTTCTTCACCACCCACATCCGGAGGGGTGGCAAAGAGTTCATCACTCATGAGCACCATATGAGAAAGGTGGCAAAGATGCCAAACCGCTTTCGCTTCACATAAGAAGGGTTAGGGTAAGCATATGAATAAGCGAGTAATTCTTCGAGGACTTATGAACATAATGGTTTGAAGAATAATGCACATATTCATAGCCCTTAGCTCTACCTCATGCGACACATAGTTGTTAGCACGATGATAATCATATGAGGACTTTGATCCTTTTGAGGAATTTGATCCATGTGAGGAATTTGGTCCAGATGAGGACTTGGATCCATATGAAGAATTTGGTCCATATGAAGAATTTGATCTGGGGTTCTGTTCTTCATGTGGTGTCATGAGGACATTCACCAAGACTTTCAACATAACTTTTGGGAACCCAGATTTTCTTCATAGGGGAACCGCTCTCGCTTAGTGCCAACATATCTAGCAAATACTTCACCATTCTGATTTTTGAACAGTTTATAGTTGAGTCAAATGACTCATCGAAGAATGAGGAGATTCACATGTAAAGCCAGATAAGTTAGATGGATCAATGGAGGTCCCTTTGCAAAGAACCCATGAAGTTTTGGGGTACCGCCAAAGCTTCCAATATGTTCCATCAACATTGAGTTTCCTCTCAAAGGCAATACCCTCTTTCCTAGGGTTTCTGTTGAGGATCTGCTTTTTAAGCACATCACAAAGAGTCTGATGCCCTTTGAGGCTTTTGTACATGCCTGTCATGTACAATTCCTTCAGCCCTGCAATGTCAGTGATACTAGCAATGTCCTCAGATGAGGAATTAGTGATAGCAGAGGCAGATGAAGAATTTGTAACAAATGAAGCATTTGAACATTCAGTGAAGAATTAGCGATTCACATTCAATGCACTTTAAGCATGGAGGAACAAATTCTTCCTGAGAAGCGCTGATTTGTTGAGCTAGTAATGAATCGCGCTCCTTCAGAAGATCTTCATAACACACTCTTAGCTTTTCAAGATCTTTCTTTCTTTGAAGAGATTCAGAGGAAAGCTTCTCGTGATCTTGCTTTTCTTGAAGAAATTCATAAGAAAGTTTCTGATGATCAGATAAGAGAGTGTTATGATGACTTTGAGGTTATCAAACCTAGACTGAAGTCTCTGAATATTTTTAGTCAGGGCTTTAGTGCGATCCATTTCTTCACCCAACATATCATCACTTTTGTCTAGCATGTTTTGAACCTTTTCAAAAGCCCGTTGTTGTTTTACAACAATCTTAGCAAGTTTAGAGCAGCTGGGCTTGAGATCCTCATCAGATTCATTTTCACTAGATTCAGAGGAGTTGTATTTGAGTACCTTAGCACCTTTCGCCATGAAGCAATAGGTGGGAGCGTAGCCATCATTATCTTCATCAGGCTTGTCGGTGGGGTCAGTTTCTTCAGTGTTGAAGATGGACTTGCTAACGAAAGCAGTAGCGACGGCCAAACTTGCCACACCAGATTCAGATTCTTCAGACGCCTCCTCTTCATCATTTTCCTCAAATTCAGCTTCAGAGTCCATTTCCTTGCCAATGAATGCCCGAGCCTTCTTGGAGCTGTTCTTCTTGTGAGATGAAGACTTCGAGGATTTAGATGACGAAGATTTTGACGATTTCTTCTTCGTCTTTGCATCATCAGAACTGTAATCCTTGTATTTCTTCTTCTTCATTTCCTTTTCCCACTGAGGACAATCTTGAATATAGTGACCAGGTTTCTTGCATTTGTGGCACAATCTTCTCTTATAGTCACTGGATGAAGAATCACTGCTTCTTGAGGATTTTCCAAAGCGACCACGTCTTGAGAACTTCTGGAATTTCTTCACGAGCAGTGCAAGCTCCTGGCTCAATTCTTCAGGATCACCAAGGCTACTACCGTAATCCTCATATTCAGAGTCGACACGCCTTGGCCTTCGTGGCACGTGGTTTGCCATAATTTGACCATAGAGATCTCTTTTCAGAAAGTCGAACTCGTGAGTATTTAGCCTTCGAGGATATCAAGAGGATCAAGAGACTTGTAGTCACTCGCTCTTGTATCATCATCCCAGAGTATCAAATGAGGAATTGCGATCTCAACAGCTTTCTTCACCACCTCATGATCGTGATGTCAAGGGCACCGAGGGCTTGAAGCTCATTTGAGATGTCAGTGAGGCGATCAAAGGTTTGTTGGACATTTTCATTGTCGAGTCTTTTGAAGCGGTTGAAGAGATTCTGAAGAACATCAACTCGAGAGTCACGCTGAGTTGAGACTCCTTCATTTACTTTGGACAGCCTATCCTAGATAAGCTTAGCAGTTTCCAAAGCACTCACTCTTCCATACTGCCCTTTACTCAGATGGCCACATATGATATTCTTCGCTTGAGAATCGAGTTGCTTGAATCTCTTCACATCGGTAGCGCTCAAAGGAGGGTGAGACAAGGGGAACACCATTTTCCACAACATACCGGAGATCCTTACATTGCCTCAAGATGCATTCGCATCTTGTTCTTCCAAAGAGGGGTAGTCCGTCCCATCAAAGGTAGGACACCCAGCCGAGACCTTGATCATACCTGCGGCCGACATAACTAAAACTCCAAAGCGGTTAAACTAAAATCACACGTAACAAGGGAGTACCTTGCTCTGATACCAATTGAAAGTGCGTTATATCGACTAGAGGGGGGTGAATAGGCGATTTTTATGAATTCTTCACTGAGGAATTTGCTGGTGAGGAAATTCCTTAGCGAAGAACTACTTGCAGCGAAATAAGTACTCAGAAGTAAACATAACAGGATACAAGCATGGTCATCATGATGAAATGAAGACTAGCACAGAGTACAGAAAGCGTAATCATAGGATAACACAAGACGAAGACAAACAGACTAAAGAACTTGAACTGAGGAATTTGAGAAAGTCTTCAGTCAAAGTCTTCAAGCACAGATATGAACAACATTCAACACAGTAATGAGGAAATGGAAGGGTTGAGGAAATAGAACCAATTAGTTGGTGAAGACAATGATTTGGTAAACCAGTTCCAACTGCTGCCTCGTGTACGCCCTGGTTGGAGCGGCCGAGTATTTAAACTCGAGGACACGCAGATCCGGACACCCGCCTCTCGAGCCGCAACTCAGACACCCAGTCCTCACCAGATTCTCCTTGAACTAAGGCCACGCTGGCCTCGGCCCAATCACTGTGGTAAGTCTTCAGTGACTTCCAAACCTTCACAGACTTGGTCACTCGGCGATCCATAATTCCTCTTGGATGCTCTAGACCTTGACGCCTAACCGTCTGGAAGAAGCACAGTCTTCAAAGGTAACAAGCGTCGGATCCACGCGGGGTCAATTTATTCAGTGATGCTCAATCACTTTGGGACTGTGGGGGTTTGGTTTTGGGATTTTCCTCACTTGATGATTTTCGCTCAAAGTCCTCGGAGGATGAGTTGCTCTCAGATGACAAGTGTCAAGTTCTCTCGGAGCAGCCAACCAACTAGTGGTTGTAGGGGGCAGCTATTTATAGCCTAGGGAGCAGCCCGACATGATAATACATAAATGCCCTTCAATGATATGACCGTTAAGTGGATGAGATATTTTGGGACAGCCGGCGCGCAGCAGAGCAACGGTCGAAAATTTGACTCTCAAATTCCTCGTATATCATGTTCTCATCGTAGGCAATTCAAGACTGGCGAATTCCTAACTCCTCGCCGAGAAAGTCATCAAGGACTGTAAGAACTGCGTCTCACATCAAGAAATTGATCGAATCAGTATGAGATTTCCAATGGCTTCACTCAAGGGATTGGTAGGTGTAGGATTTTGGTTGAGCATCACATGGAAAATTTTCCTTAGTATTTCCTCGACCCCTTTAACAAAGACGGTGTTTCCTATGACTCAAGAAAAGAAAATGAAACTACGAAAACAAAAGTCTTCACGCTTCATGTTCCTCAAATGAATATCAAGTCTTCAAGGTCACACCAATTTCTTCACTTTCAAAGTCTTCGTAAAGTCTTCGTAATATCAAAGTCTTTAGTCAAGAACTTCATTTTAGGGTCGACTTTCTCTCAGAATATCAAACTCCTCATAGACTTATAGACCTGTGTACACTCACAAACGCATCAGTCCCTTAACCTATAAGTCTTCAATGCACCAAAATCACTAATGGGCACTAGATGCACTTACACCACAGATCCGCTTCGCCCACACCGTAGTCCACCCTACCGGAGCCGCTCCACAAACACCCTACTCGACGGTTCTAGATCTCCTTACCGGACCCCGACAGCTAGCATAGCGTCATCACCCTTGACGTTTCTAACCTGCTTCCGCTGTCTGGCAAGATGCCAAGCACCCGCCACGGCCTAGGTACTTCACCTTTAAACCCGTCCAGCATCACCTGCCCGATGTACTTCAAATATACTAACATGTCGCTGTTACCTATTATGCAGCTGGCAAAAACTACAAGGACGATGTTTCTTCTGGATCTAACAACTTGGCCAACCAAGATCCTGGACTGAGGCATTGTTATGATCTTGTAAGTGCGTCTCTCTCTCTTGTATTGTTGTGTGCCTCGCCAAATAAGCTTTGCTAGGATTTTCGACCAGTAATCCCTTTGTGCAGACAATGATTTCTACTATTGGTTGCTAAATTAGATATGTAGATGTCATACATGATACTACCTCGTACCTCCATTCCTAAATATAAGTCTTTCAATAGATTCCACTATAAGCTACATACGAAGCAAAATGAGTGAATCTACACTCGAAAATGCATCTATATACATCTGTATGTGGTCCATACTGGAATTTGTATGAAGACATATATTTAGGAACAGAGGTACTACATTACAAAATCGTAGGTGGCATGTAGGAATTCCAGTGCACTACATTAGGCCCCCTTAGAGTGCCTACTAGTCCAGCACACAGAGTCATGGCTAGTTTATGCTACGCACACAATCGTTAATTGGTGGTTTA
Organism: Aegilops speltoides; assembly: GCA_021437245.1. Classification (NCBI taxonomy): domain Eukaryota; kingdom Viridiplantae; phylum Streptophyta; class Magnoliopsida; order Poales; family Poaceae; genus Aegilops; species Aegilops speltoides. The sequence goes on from CM038143.1 coordinate 304,491,713, forward strand.
AATATGCACAAGGGATATGCAATGTATTATCATGTAGAGATGTCTGAAATTAGCTGTGTCAACTTGCAGATAGGGTTACACAATGAAAAAGTACAAGATGTATGTGGCAATTTCATGGAACATTCGCAAAAAAGGAGAGGCAGCGGTGAGCCTATACAGTGTGCTATGGTAGGTCACTCCTCCATTGCAATCATCGTGACATGTTACTTGTACTCCCTCCATTCCCTTATACAAGGCCACAAACTCATATTACCGGTACCAAGGTAAAATTTAATGATTGCCTTCCTTACGGAGAGGGGAGGGGGAATAAGCTAACCAATTCTTTTCATTGCCTTCTTTTTTGGCTTATCTTTAGTATGATCAGTGAAAAGTTTAGACTGCATTATATTTTGTCATTTTTCTACCCATATGAAAATTAATTTGACTTGCAAACATCACAAATTGAACCCACTGCAGTAATTAATATGATAGGAAAACAGACCATCACTATTTGTTCAAAATGCAGATACAAAGATACCATCTACTTGGCACAATCTACTTTGGTCAATGTCTTCCATAAAGATCCCATTGCCTAATTTAAACGAAGAATGCTTGACCCACATTTAAATGAAGAACAATTATTTATTGAAATTCGATGGTCCAAATGGTAGGCATCATCATACATGGCATAACCTAATACATGTGCATTCCATTGTAGAATATGGAATATGCAATGTTTATGTTAGTTCATACATTGCACATGATGTTTAAATGCCCCTTAAATCTGGTCAGTCAAGTGATGGTCTTTAAGCCTCCTTCTTTGCTTCTTTTCTTGATACATCTGTTCAATTGCTTGTTTGCATCAGCCAGCCATACCAGAATTGTTTGCTTTGATTACTTGCTATTCTTGACCTAACACTCTAACAGAGCTTGTCAACGATTTAAACACTAAGGGCTGCTATAGTGGGGGCTTGTCTAACTCATAGGTGACATAAAGGTTTGGTTGTACACTAAAGTAGGCTCTCCAAGAGTACCTGGAGATCCAATTCGAATGTATGCCTAGTTTTTACATAGTGCACACATAGTAAATGCTCATTTAATTAAGTGCAAGTGCAAGAGATGTGGCATGTTTCATTATGCGGTGTTGTTTTGTTATAATCTCATCCTTTTGTGTTGTTCACAGACTAGAAAGTACGCATATTTATCTTCCAAGGAGATGAGTAACTAGTTTGTGTCACCTTGTAGAGGGGGTGCAATGAAGATAAGATTGAGGATTTCCAAGTACAAGATGTTAGGAAGGAGCCTTGCAAGAGAAGTAGGAGCAGCGCTGAGCCTGTTCAACCAGTTAAGATAAGTCATTGTATCCAACTCAGCAGTTCAATTCCTTGTTTGTTTCAGGCACAGTTAATTTGCTCTTTTCAATTGCTTTATTTGTCCTCAGTTAATGAGATGCCCAAACAATGATGCTTGATGTTGGGTACTTGTATAACTATTAGTTGACATAATTAAAGGCCTTACCATTTAATTACTATGGCGAAGTGTGCCCGAAGCTTTGAAGTCTATTAACCAACTATTACTGCATGAGGCTCACAACATCTAGTTTATACTAGGCTAATCATTGCATAACTTTGCTTGCTGTAGGAGGTTTGTATGAATCCCTCTGCTGTTCATTATGCTCCCTAAGACTTCAATTGAGCTAAAGAATGGCCAACTGCTTTCTTACTTATATGCAACATGTTGTCTAAATTTGTAACTTGTGTGTGTTTTGGATTTGGCCCCAACATCATGCTCCTCTGGTGAGCTAAGAGAGATTTCTGTATGCAGGCTGCACAGACTACCATTTTTATAATTTTTAAAATATCACCTGCTTATGCTTCATGACGTCTAACATTATTGTTAGTCCTGTTTTTCCATGTACAAAATAGTCTGTCTTGCTCGCTTTACTGTTGTAACTATATTTTCGCCCTAGTCATGTGTACTTACAGAAACATTTCAGGATGAAGTGACATCAACACAAAGATCTGCGAGCAGTGCGGCATAGCTGTTACCAAATGATTATGGATTGGAATTGGAATGTGTTGATGTTCTCGAGCATCAACTAGAGGTGGCAAGACAATGTGTACATGATTCTCAACGTACAATCAACAAGTTGAGATTGTACATGCAGGGTTTAGATGTTGGAGTCAAAAAAATGAAACAAGACACTAAGGTAACCATGAAGGAATTGGAGATTTTGCAGACTGAAATTTGTGCTATCTGAATCCGGTCGATCCTATTTTCTAAAGAGATTGTAGTTCAAATGGAAAGTTCTGTTGATGCGTGTCCATGATGTATGAGCTTTATTTGTCCAGTGTATGTAATTTGCTATTTGTGTACGCTTTATTATCACTGGTGTCGAACTATAATGCCAAGTGGGTATATTCGGCGGTAATTTCTTTATTGTATAGTGTAGGATTATTCTAGTTTCTATGCCTTAGTCTTTTTATTGTATAGTGTATGTTTTTAGAGGCGATAGTATAGAGTAGGATAATTCTTGAATATGCTATATTGTTGAAATGGGGGCCCACACGCCCAAACATTTCCTAGACGCCATACAAATGAACAAACATGTGTAGTCAAAGCGGGCCTTAAATGGGCTAGTCAAAATAATATTAAGTGGAACCCAAATGATGTGGCCCACCGTAACTACGGCTCTTAGCAGGCCGTTAACAGGCTAAAGGCTCTATAGGGCCATATAAATGGAAATGGCCCGCAGGCCTCTAGCAGGCTGAAATAGATGTCAATTGTGTCTCGGCCCTTTTACTTTACGGGCCAGTAAGAGGCCGAAAGTGTTATGGGGCAGAGGAGGACCAATTTGCAAACTAGGCTTTTAACAGGCCGAAAGTCGCGCTGGCCTGAAATGATGCCCTGCGGAACATGGCCCCCTAAAGGACCTAAAGTCAAAGGCCCAACTATTGTGCGGGCCGTTAACAGGATGAGAGACAAAATGGGCTAGGAGTTGGCCCATTAACCGAATGGGCCGAGTACAGGCTGTAGGGGAACGTAGTAATTTCAAAAAATTTCCTACGTACACGCAAGATCATGGTGATGTATAGCAACGAGAGGGGAGAGTGTTGTCTACGTACCCTCGTAGACCCGAAGTGGAAGCGATCACAACGTGGAGGAAGTAGTCGACGCTCTCCTCGCGATCCGACCGATCCCGGCGCCGTTACTCGGCGCCCCGAGTTCTTGACACACGTACAGCTCGATGACGTCCCTCGTACTCGATCCAGCCGAGTGTCGAGGAGAGTTCCACAAGACGACGGCGCAGGACGATCTTGATGTTCTATCGGCGCAGGCTTCGCCTAAGCTTCGCGACGATATGACCGAGGTGGAATATGGTGGAGGGGGCACCGACACGGCTAAGGAACGATCCGTAGATCAAAATTGTGTGTTCTAGGGTGCCCCCTGCCTCGTGATATAAAGGAGGGAGGGGGAGGTGCGGCCGGCCCAAGGGAGGCGCGCCGGAGGAGTCCTACTCCCACCGGGAGTAGGACTCCCCCTTCCTAGTTGGAGTAGGATTGGGGAGGAGAAGAAGGAAGGGGCGCCGCCTCCTTGTCCTATTCGGACTAGGGGAGGGGCGCGCGCCACCCCCGGCCGGCCCCTCCTCTTCTCCCTCGAGGCCCACTAAGGCCCAATAGCCTCCGGAGGGTTCCGTAACCCCGGTTTTCCTAGAAATCCGATTTCACCCTAACCATTCCAACTCCAAATATAGGCTTCCAATATATCAATCTTTATGTCTCGACCATTTCGAGACTCCTCGTCATGTCCGTGATCACATCCGGACTCAACTTCTTCGTACATCAAAATACATAAACTCATAATATAACCATCATCGAAACCTTAAGCGTGCGGACCCTACGGTTCGAGAACAATGTAGACATGACCGAGACACGCCTCCGTCAATAACCAATAGCGGACCTGGATGTCCATATTGGTTCCTACATATTCTACGAAGATCTTTATCGGTCGAGACCGCATAACAACATACGTTGTTCCTTTGTCATCGGTATGTTACTTGCCCGAGATTCGATCGTCGGTATCCAATACCTAGTTCAATCTCGCTACCGCAAGTCTCTTTACTCGCTTCAGAATACATCATCTCACAACTAACTCATTAGTTGCAATGCTTGCAAGGCTTAAGTGATGTGTATTACCGAGAGGGCCCAGAGATACCTCTCCGACAATCGGAGTGACAAAACCTAATCTCAAATACGCCAACCCAACATCTGCCTTTGGAGACACCTGTAGTACTCCTTTATAATCACCCGCTTCGCTAGACGCTTGGTAGCACCAAAGTGTTCCTCCGTAAACGGGAGTTGCATAATCTCATAGTTACAGAACATGTATATGTCATGGATAAAAGCCGTAGCAACATACTAAACGATCGTGTGCTAAGCTAATGGATTGGGTCATGTCAATCAGATCATTCTACTAATGATGTGACCTTGTTAATCAAATAACAACTCTTTGTTCATGGTTAGGAAACACAACCATCTTTGATTAACAAGCTAGTCTAGTAGAGGCATACTAGTGACATCTTGTTTGTCTATGCATTCACACATGTACCATGTTTCCGGTTAATACAATTCTAGCATGAATGATAAACATTTATCATGAAATAAGGAAATAAATAATAACTTTATTATTGCCTCTAGGGCATATTTCCTTCAGTCTCCCACTTGCACTAGAGTCAATAATCTAGATTACATAGTAATGATTCTCACACCCATGGAGTCTTGGTGTTGATCATGTTTTGCTCGTGGAAGAGGCTTAGTCAACGGGTCTGCTACATTCAGATCCGTATGTATCTTGCAAATCTCTATGTCTCCCACCGACTAAGTCCCGGATGGAATTGAAGCGCCTCTTGATGTGCTTGGTCCTCTTGTGAAATCTGGATTCCTTCGCTAAGGCAATTGCTCCAAGATTGTCACGAAAGATTTTCATTGGACCCGATGCACTAGGTATGACACCTAGATCGGATATGAACTCCTTCATCCGCACTCCTTCATTAGCTGCTTCCGGCTGCTATGTACTCCGCTTCACATGTAGATCCCGCCACGACGCTTTGTTTAGAACTGCACCAACCGACAGCCCTCCGCTTAGTGTAAATACGATCCGGTCTGCGATTTAGAATCGTCCGGATCGGTGTCAAAGCTTGCATCAACGTAACTGCCATTTATGAGCTCTTTGTCACCTCCATATACGAGAAACATATCCTTAGTCCTTTTCGTATTTCAGATGTTCTTGACCACCGCCCAGTGATCCACTCGGATTACTTTGGTACCTCCTGCTAGGCTTATAGCAAGGCACACATCAGTCCGGTACACAAGATTGCATACATGATAGAGCCTATGGCTGAAGCATAGGAACATCTTTCATTTTCTCTATCTTCTGCAGTGGTCGGGCATTGAGTCTTACTCAACTTCACACCTTGTAACACGTGCAAGAACCCTTTCTTTGCTTGATCCATTTTGAACTTCTTCAAAATTTTGTCAAGGTATGTGCTTTGTGAAAGTCCAATTAAGCGCCTTGATCTATCTCTATAGATCTTAATGCCCAATATGTAAGCAGCTTCACCGAGGTCTTTCATTGAAAACTCTTATTCAAGTATCCCTTTATGCTATCCAGAATTCTATATCATTTCCGATCAGCAATATGTCATCTACATATAATATCGAAATGCTACTGAGCTCCCACTCACTTTCTTGTAAATACAAAGCTTCTCCAAAAGTCTCAGATGAACCCAAATGCTTTGATCACACTATCAAAGCGCTTATTCCAACTCCGAGATGCTTGCACCAGTCCATAAATGGATCATTGGAGCTTGCACACTTTGTTAGCTCCTTTGGATCGATAAAACCTTCTCGTTGCATCATATACAACTCTTCTTCCGTAAATCCATTCAGAATGCAGATTTACATCCATTTGCCAAATTTCATAATCATAAAATGCGCAATCGCTAACATGATTCGGACAGACTTAAGCATCGCTACGGGTGAGAAGGTCTCATCGTAGTCAATCCCTTGAACTTGTCAAAAACCTTTATGCATAAGTCGAGCTTTGTAGACGATAATATTACCGTCAACGCCGGTCTTCTTCTTGAAGATCCACTTGTTTTCTATTGCTTGCCTACCCTCGCAAGTCAACCAAAGTCCATACTTTGTTTTCATACATGGATCCCATCTCGATTTCATGGCCTCAAGCCATTTTGCGAAATCTGGGCTCACCATCGCTTCTTCATAGTTCGTAGGTTCATCATGATCTAGTAGCATGATTTCGAACAGGATTACCGCACCACTCGGGCGCGGATCTTACTCGTTGATCTACGAGGTTACAGAGTAACTTGATCTCAAGTTTCATGATCAACATCATCAACTTCCTCACTACTTGGTGTAGGTGTCTCGTAAACGGTTTCTGCGACAAACTACTTTCAAGTAAGGGAGAAGGTACAATTACCTCATCAAGTTCTACTTTCCTCCCACTCACTTCTTTCGAGAGAAACTCCTTCTCTAGAAAGGATCCATTCTTAGCAACAAATGTCTTGCCTTCGGATCTGTGATAGAAGGTGTACCCAACTGTCTCCTTTGGGTATCCTATGAAGACACATTCTCCGATTTGGGTTCGAGCTTATCGGGTTGAAGCTTTTTCACATAAGCATCGCATCCCCAAACTTTAAGAAACGACAACTTTGGTTTCTTGCTAAACCACAGTTCATCGGTGTCATCTCAACGGATTTCGACGGTGTTCTATTCAGGTGAATGCGGCCGCCTCTAGAGCATAACCCCAAAACGATAGCGGTAATCTGTAAGAGACATCATAGATCGCACCATATCTAGTAAAGTACGATTACGATGTTCGACACACCATTACGCTGTGGTGTTCCGGTGGCGGAGTTGTGAAACTATTCCGCATTGTTTGAAATGTAGACCAAACTCAGAACTCAAATATTCACCTCCACGATCGATCGCAGAAACTTAATTTTCTTGTTACGATGATTTTCAACTTCACTCTGAAATTCTTTGAACTTTTCAAATGTTTCAGACTTATGTTTCATTAAGTAGATATACCCATATCTGCTTAAGTCATCTGTGAAGGTGAGAAAATAACGATATCCGCCACGAGCCTCAACATTCATCGGACCACATACATCTCAGATGTATGATTTCCAACAAATCTGTTGCTCTCTCCATAGTACCGAGAACGGGTTCTAGTCATCTTCCCATGAGGCACGGTTCGCAAGTGCCAAGTGATTCATAATCAAGTGACTCCAAAAGTCCATCAAGATGGAGTTTCTTCATGCGCTTTACTCGATATGACCTAAACGGCAAGGCACAAATAAGTTGCACTATCATTATCAACTCTGCATCTTTTGGTTTCAACATTATGAATATGTGTATCACTACTATCGAGATTCATCAAAATAGACCACTCTTTAAGGGTGCGTGACCATAAAAGATATTACTCATATAAATAGAACAACCATTAGTCTCGATTTAAATGAATAACCGCCTCGCATCAAACAAGATCCAGATATAATGTTCATGCTCAACGCAGCACCAAATAACAATTATTTAGGTCTAAAACTAATCCCGAAGGTAGATGTAGAGGTAGCGTGCCGACCGCGATCACATTGACTTTGGAACCATTTCCCACGCCAGCATCGTCACCTCGCCCTTTGCCGTTGTTCGCTAATCCGTAGTCCCTGCTTCGAGTTGCAAATATTAGCAATGTAACCAGATCAAATACCAGTGCTATCATGAGCTCTAGTAAGGTACACATCAATAACATGTATATCACATATACCTTTGTTCACCTTGCCATCCTTCTTATCCGCCAAATACTTGGGGCAGTTCCGCTTCGATGAGGACTACCGCTGGCAAGAGAAGCACTCAATTTCAGGCTTAGGTCCGACTTGGGTTTCTTCTCCGAGCAGAACTTGCTTGCTGTTCTTCTTGAAGTTCCCTTCTTCTTCCCTTTGCCTTTCTTCTTGAAACTAGTGGTCTTATTGACCATCAACACTTGATGCTCCTTTTTGATTTCTACCTCCGCAGCCTTTAGCATTGCGAAGAGCCTGTATAGTCTTTACTAACCCTTGCATATTATAGTTCATCACGAAGCCTTTGTAGCTTGGTGGCAGTGATTGAAGATTACATCAATGACACAATCATCCGGAAGATTAACTCCCAATTGTGTCAAGTGATTGTAGTACCCGCACATTACGAGTATGTGCTCACTAACGTAACTATTCTCCTCCATCTTGCAGTATAGAACTTATTGGAGACTTCATATCTCTCAATCGGGCATTCTGTTGAATATTAACTTCAACTCTGGAACATCTCATATGCTCCATGACGCTCAAAACGCCGTTGAAGTCCCGGTTCTAAGCCGTAAAGCATGGCACATCGAACTATAGAGTAGTCATCACTTTGCTCGCCAGACGCTCATAACATCCGGTGTTGCTCAAAAGAAGAGTTCGCACCCAGCGGTGCATCCAGACGTAACTCTTCTCAGGCAGCAATGAGGATAATCTCAGTTACGGACCCAATCCGTAATTGCTACCATCATCTTTCAACTTTGCTTTCTCAAGGAACGCATTAAAATTCAACGGAACAACAACACGAGCCATCTATCTACAATCAAACATAAACAAGCAAGATACTATCAAGTACTAAGTTCATGATAAATTTAAGTTCAATTAATCATATTACTTAAGAACTCCCACTTAGACAGACATCTCTCTAGTCATCTAAGTGATCACGTGATCCAAATCAACTAAACCATAACCGATCATCACGTGAAATGGAGTAGTTTTCAATGGTGAACATCTTATGTTGATCATATCTACTATATGATTCACGCCGACCTTCGGTCTCCGTGTTCCGAGGCCATATCTGCATATGCTAGGCTCGTCAAGTATAACCCGAGTATTCTCGTGTGCAAAACTGGTTTGCACCCGTTGTAGATGGACGAGAGCTTATCACACCCGATCATCACGTGGTGTCCGGGCACGATTTAACTTTGGCAACGGTGCATACTCGGGAGAACACTTCTTGATAATTTAGTGAGAGATCATCTTATAATGCTACCGCCAATCAAAGCAAGATAAGATGCATAAAAGATAAACATCACATGCAAATCAATATAAGTGATATGATATGGTCATCATCATCTTGTGCTTCGTGATCTCCATCTCGCAGCACCACCATGATCACCATCGCCACCGGTAGCGACACCTTGATCTCCATCGTAGCATCGTTGTCGCCTCGCCAAACTTATGCTTCTACGACTATCGCTACCGCTTAGTGATAAAGTAAAGCATTACAGTATGCATTGCATTGCATACAATAAAGCGACAACCATATGGCTCCTGCCAGATTGCCGATAACTTCGTTACAAAACATGATCATCTCATACAATAAAATATAGCATCACGCCTTGACCATATCACATCACAACATGCCCTGCAAAAACAAGTTAGACGCCCTCTACTTTGTTGTTGCAAATTTTACGTGGCTGCTACGGGCTTAAGCAAGAACCAGTCTCACCTCGCATCAAAACCACAACGATATTTCGTCAAATAGACTCCGTTTAACCTTCTCAAGGACCGGCGTAGCCACACTCGGTTCAACTAAAGTGAGAGAGACAGACACCCGCCAATACCTTTAAGCAACGAGTGCTCAGAGCGGTGAAACCAGTCTCGCGTAAGCGTCTGCGTAATGTCGGTCCGGCCGCTTCATCTCACAATACCGCTGAACCAAAGTATGACATGCTGGTAGGTAGTATGACTTGTATCGCCCACAACTCACTTGTGTTCTACTCGTGCAAAACATCAAACCATAGAAAAACCTAGGCTCGGATGCCATCGTTGGGGAACGAGTAATTTCAAAAATTTCCTACGCACACGCAAGATCATGGTGATGTATAGCAACGAGAGGGAGAGTGTTGTCTATGTACCCTCGGACACCAAGTGGAAGCGATCACAACGTAGAGGAAGTAGTCGACGCTCTCCTCGCGATCCGACCGATCCGGCGCCAAGTTACTCGGCGCCCAGTTCTTGACACACGACAGCTCGATGACGCCCTCAGACTCGATCCAGCCGAGTGTCGAGGGAGAGTTCCACAAGACGACGGCGTGGTGACGATCTTGATGTTCTATCGCAGCAGGCTTCGCTTAAGCTTCATGACGATATGACCGAGGTGGAATATGGTGGAGGGGGCACCGACACGGCTAAGGAACGATCCGTAGATCAAACTTGTGTGTTCTAGGGTGCCCCCTGCCCCGTATATAAAGGAGGGAGGGGGAGGTGCGGCCGCCCAAGGAGGCGCTGAGGAGGAGTCCTACTCCCACCGAGTAGGACTCCCCCTTTCCTAGTTGGAGTAGGATTGGGGGAGGAGAAGAAGGAAGGGGCGCCGCCTCCTTGTCCTATTCGGACTAGGGGAGGGGCGCGCCACCCCCGGCCGGCCCTCCTCTTCTCCCTCGAGGCCCACTAAGGCCCAATAGCCTCCGGAGGGTTCCGTAACCCCTGTTTCCCAGAAAATCCGATTTCACCCGAACCATTCCAACTCCAAATATAGGCTTCCAATATATCAATCTTTATGTCTCGACCATTTCGAGACTCCTCGTCATGTCCGTGATCACATCCGGACTCGAACTTCTTCGGTACATCAAAATACATAAACTCATAATATAACCATCATCGAAACCTTAAGCGTGCGGACCCTACGGTTCGAGAACAATGTAGACATGACCGAGACACGCCTCCGGTCAATAACCAATAGCGGACCTGGATGTCCATATTGGTTCCTACATATTCTACGAAGATCTTTATCGGTCGACCGCATAACAACATACGTTGTTCCCTTTGTCATCGGTATGTTACTTGCCCGAGATTCGATCGTCGGTATCCAATACCTAGTTCAATCTCGCTACGCAAGTCTCTTTACTCGTTCCGTAATACATCATCTCACAACTAACTCATTAGTTGCAATGCTTGCAAGGCTTAAGTGATGTGTATTACCGAGAGGGCCCAGAGATACCTCTCCGACAATCGGAGTGACAAAACCTAATCTCAAATACGCCAACCCAACATCTGCCTTTGGAGACACCTGTAGTACTCCTTTATAATCACCCGCTTCGCCAGTGACGCTTTGGTAGCACCAAAGTGTTCCTCCGTAAACGGAGTTGCATAATCTCATAGTTACAGGAACATGTATATGTCATGGATAAAAGCCGTAGCAACATACTAAACGATCGTGTGCTAAGCTAATGGATTGGGTCATGTCAATCGATCATTCTACTAATGATGTGACCTTGTTAATCAAATAACAACTCTTTGTTCATGGTTAGGAAACACAACCATCTTTGATTAACAAGCTAGTCTAGTAGAGGCATACTAGTGACATCTTGTTTGTCTATGCATTCACACATGTATCATGTTTCCTGTTAATACAATTCTAGCATGAATGATAAACATTTATCATGAAATAAGGAAATAAATAATAACTTTATTATTGCCTCTAGGGCATATTTCCTTCATCTCCCACTTGCACTAGAGTCAATAATCTAGATTACATAGTAATGATTCTCACACCCATGGAGTCTTGGTGTTGATCATGTTTTGCTCGTGGAAGAGGCTTAGTCAACGAATTCTGCTACATTCAGATCCGTATGTATCTTGCAAATCTCTATGTCTCCCACCTGGACTAAGTCCCGGATGGAATTGAAGCGTCTCTTGATGTGCTTGGTCCTCTTGTGAAATCTGGATTCCTTCGCTAAGGCAATTGCTCCAGTATTGTCACAGAAGATTTTCATTGGACCCGATGCACTAGGTATGACTCAAGCCCAATTACGGCTTGAGCTTCTGTGAAAATAACTTTATTTATTTTGGCTAAAACTGACGATGGGCCCAATTACGGCCCGTTAAAAGAAGCTCAAGCCGTAATTGGGCCCAAAGACATAGCGGGCCGTTAACGAGCTAAAACTGACGATGGGCTGGAAATTGTCAAATGTAGAATGGGCCTTTGATGGGCCAATTCTGTGTAACTTGTATGGGTCGTGATTGTAAATGGGCCTGACTCAAGTAAGCCGTTAATGGGCCTGCCTGCTTATTTTGACAGGCCCAACCTTTTAACCTGAATGGTCCACTGTTGGGCTGGACCATGGGCCGGGAGATAGCAGGCCGTAAATGGGCGATATACAAACATGCCGTTAACAGGCTTTCCGTGGGCTAGCCGTTACCTTTTGACCAAGCCAAACGGGCCGGCCTTTTCACTGGAATGGGCCTCTGTTGGGTCGTGCCACGTGTCGACGTATCATAGGTGCCTCCTGTCCAATGAGTGGATGACATCTGCCCAACAGTGAGCCAACACCTGTTTCCTCAGGCCAATGATAATTTTACACGTGGAAAATCCCCATTGGTCCGGGCTGTTAACGGGTTATCAGATCCAAAACCGGACCCGATAGCCTAACGGCGACCTGTTATGGTGGATGCCACATGTCGGTCACCCTTGACGAAAGCACTTCTATTATGCGCGATTTATCGTCATGGAAGTGGACACTTCCGTGATCATAATTTTGGTAATGTCATGGAACACTTCTATGACAGCACGGGTATGACTATGTTTATTCTGTCATAAAATCGTCATGGATATACATGCATGACAGAAAACGTGACCTACTGTGACAAACACGTATCATCATGGAAGTGTATTCTTTTGTAGTGAGCGTAAGATGGGCTTCGGAGGCTTGCCAGGGGCCCCACAAGTCTAGGGGCGCACCCTAGGGGGGCACCCCCAGGCTTGTGCTGCCTGGTGCCCCTTCTGTTGATTCTTTGGCCAATATTTTTTATATATTCCAAAATAATTCCCTGTCAATTTTCAGGCCATTTGGTGTTGTGTGGAATAAGTGTCTCCGATATAGCCCTTTCCGGTCCAGAATTCCAGTTACCGACAATCTTCCTCTTCATGTGAAACTTGCAAAATAAGAGAGAAATGGCATAAGAATTGTATCATAAAGTGAAATAACAGTCCATAATGCTATAAATATTGATATGAAAACATGATGCAAAATGGATGTATTAGCCACCAACCCCTTTTGTGGCACCTTCTTGGTGAAGTTGTGTTTTTTTGGGAAGGACTTGGCCTTGTCTTTGCGAATGAGTTTGCCACCATTCTCTTCCCTCTTCTCGTAGGGGCAATCCACCACAAAATGGTTCTCATTGCCACAATTGTAGAAAGTTCTCACATGTTGCTTGCCCTTGGAGCCACTTGAGTTGTTCTTGGAGAAATTGGGCCTTGAGTTTCTCTTGTTGCCCCGAAATTGCCTTGATGCAAGAGCCATGTGCTTGCGGTAAGAATATTTGGTCTCTTCAGGGCAACCCACATCTTCTTCCTCTTTCTTCCTCTTCCGGGATGGCCTTGGCCTTCAAAGCAAGGTTGGGCTTCTTTGACCGTTGAGCACACACAAGGGCATTGTCGGCGGTCTTGTTCAAGATGTTCATAGCAATAAACTCATCCATCACATCACTTGAGGACAAGGTGTGGAAGTCCGGCCTTTGACGGATCACGGAGGACTTAGATTTGTTGGGGGGCATGATGGCCTTGAGGAACTTGCGCTTGATCCAAGTATCATCTGTATCCTTGCTCCCGTGATCTTGAAGTGAGACCGCGAGAGTAGTCAAATTCTGGTAAAGCTCACGAGGATCTTCATCGTCATACATCACAAACTCAACGGCCTCATCAAGGACCACCTCAAAGTTGGAGAGTTGAATGCTCGAGCTTACATTATATAAAGAGAAGATGTGCTCCCATGCCTCTTTAGCAACCGTGAATGACCGCAAATGAGAGAGATCTTTGGGAGGCATGGCGGCTTGGAGGATGAACTAGGCGGAGTGGTTGTATTGGTTGTCCACTTCTTCTCTTGGAGTGAAATTGTTTGGATTATGCGGATAGAAGCCTTGTTCAATGATTCTCCAAAGATGTGTTGAGATGTGATTCAAATGAGACTTGATACAAAACACCCAATTAGGAAAATCATTTAACACAAGCTTAGGAGGAGGACCAAGGTGGTTGATATGAGGTGCATGGACCGGCCCTCCATATACCATATGAGGTGCATGGACTGGCCCTCCATATACCAAGGGAGGGGCAACCGTGGCATGGGTGCATGTCCTATTTTTACCTTGAGGGGTGGCAAGTTTATCACTAGTAGCCGCCTCCTTACTGGAGTCAGCATCCGAACCCGAGGTAGTGGGTTTAACCACTTGCAATGGACTGGTGGAAAGTTTAATCCCCTTAAGTAATTCTTTTAAACAAGGATTTGGCCACGGTCGTCATAGAGGTCCTAAGTGAAGCCATAGCCTCATTTAGGTCCTCTCGTGTGACCGTGGCCATCGCCTCAGCCGTGGGTAGACCACCACCACTTAACTCATCATCAACCATACTAGGCGGTTAAGCCCTTAAAAGAGACAAGGCTGTGATACCAATTGAAAGGATCGATATGGTTGACTAGAGGGGGGTGAAAAGGCAGCTAGCAAATTTTTATCTTTTCTTAACAAATTAGGTTTAGAATCAAAAAAGGTTGTCTAGATATGCAACTAGGTGAGCAACCTATATGATGCTAGCAACAACAACAACACAAGCAAGCAAGCAAGCAAGCAAAGGATACATCACAAATAAAGCTTGCACAAAGTAAAGGTAAGAAGTAACCACAAGTGGAGCCGGTGAAGACAAGAATGTGTTACCAAAGTTCCTTCCCTTTGAGGGGAAGTACATCTCAGTTGGAGTGGTGTGGAGGCACAATGCTCCCCAAGAAGCCACTAGGACCACCGTATTCTCCTCATGCCCTCGCACAATGCAAGATTCCGTGATTCCACTAGTGGTGCCCTTGAAGGCGGCGACCAAACCTTTACAAACAAGGTTGGGGCAATCTCCACAACCGAATTGGAGGCTCCCAACACCACAATGAAGCTTCACCACAATGATTGTGGCTCCAAGGTGACCTCAACCGTCTAGGGTGCTCAAACACCCAAGAGTAACAAGATTTGCAAGGGATTAGTGGGGGAATCAAATTTCTCTTGGTGGATGTGTAGATCGAAGCCCCCTCAACCAAACCATAGAGAATCGACAAGTTTTGTTGGCCAGGAAGAGATATCAGGTGAAAATGGAGCTTTGAGCAACAATGGAGTTTGGGGGTGGAAGAGGTAAGTCTTCTTGTGTCGGGGCGGGTCTCTCTGTGGCCTCGAGCACCTATGGGGCACGGGGGCCCCTTCTAGTCCGGCAAGGGAGCGGAGGGCGTGCGCAGAGCAGATCGAGGTCGAGCGCGCGGGGGAGACGGGCAATTTTTTACCTAGCTTCGGGGCTCTCCGGAGAGATAAAACCCCTCTTGCTTTGGTGATTAGATTTGATCTCGCCGAGCATGCGAGCGTATGGTGGTGTTGTGGGTGTCGAATGGACCGAACCCCTTCTACGTGCGCATGGGCCTCCCTTTTATACTCTGAAGGGGGCATCCACAGGTGGCAGCGTAGGAAGAGGGGGTAGAAAGGTAAAATCGCAGGTTGGTACAACAAGGACTAACAAAGGACCCCTACCTAACTCGACGGGGGACAAGGGCATTAAATGCCCGTCCGGTCGCCCCAACAGTGTAGAGGAGTGACCGTTAAGTGAGCCACCGGTTGCCACGATGGCGTCTCTGTCAGCTCCATTTGCCACCTCGCCCCGCATGGCTGCGTAGTGACTCGCCACGTGCCCTTGGGATGGCCTTGTGATGACACGTCGCCGAATGCGCTGGAGTTTGGGTGGCAGCCTTGCCGCGGCAAGTGCCTTGCCGTGGCCCTTCTCTTGTTGTGCCGGCAAGCTTGCCGGCCGTCGGGCCTTGCCGGGATGCGCGGGGCGCCGCGGCAAGTCTTCTGGTGATGCCTTGGTTGGCCTTCCCGGCGAGCTCCTCTTGCCGGGGCCTTTGTTTTCTTTGGTTAATACTTTGTTCTTGAATGGCAGTAGTAGGTGAGATGGAGGGTCTTGGCGGGCGTCCGGCAAGCCTTGCCGCGGGTGCTGCGACCGCCCGTGCACAAGTTCGGGGTACTAAGGTACCCCTACTTTAGTACACCGACAGGAGCCCCCGGGCCTGGGCCATACACGGTGCCGAGCGTTGTTGGGCCAGGCCCAAAGCAGTGCACGGGCACGCGCGGCCTGGGTTCGCCCACAATCGGACTCTGTGCCCACCGCGCTCTCCCGCAACGGCACGCGTCGATTGCGGCGTCGTGGGAGAGAACGTGGTCAATACTTAATTCCAGGAAATGCGTAACGCTCGATCCCTGTTTATAAGCAGAGGAAACGGGCCGTTCCCCACTTCCGCCACTTGCGCTTTCCTCCGAAGCTCCGCCGCTTCTCCCCGTCTCTCGAATCGAGAGAAAACAGTGCTCCGCCCGCCGTCGCCGCCGCTTTCCCCCGCCGCCGCCATGGCTCAAGGCTGGGAAGGCTACGAAGGCCACGAAGGCTGCGAAGGCCGCGAAGGCTGCAAAGGCCGCGAATCGCCGAGGCGCTGAGCTCGAGGCGCCGCGCAAGAAGCAGTGCTTTTCCCCGAGCTCACTCCGAGGCGCTATGGGCGGAGTCTTACCTCTTTGGTCGACGAAAAACGCATGCGCATCCGCAAGACGCCGGTGCTTTCCGCGGAGGCCTCCAAATCGAAGAAGTGCCCCAAAGGGTACTACTTCTTCCCTGTGTTCTTCTATTGCGGGCTCTGCCCACCTTTTTCCGATTTCTTTTGCGACATCATGAACACCTACGGGTTTCATCTGCTTGATTTCACCCCCAACGCCGTTCTGACAATGGCGGTTTTCGCACACCTCTGCGAGAACTTCGTTGGTATCCTCCCCAATGTGGCCCTTTTCCGTCATTACTTCTCCCCTCGGGCCGAGAAAGGGGAGCCACTGGCTGGCGGAATCGCCTGGACCTCCCGGATGGGCATGAAGGAAGTGTACTTGTCGGGCGAACTCCGCAGCAAGTGGGACGAGTGGAGGGCGGAGTGGTGTTGGATCTGTGATGACAGTCCGCCGTCGTTCACCGAGCTGCGCAAGGCTCGGGTGGTGCGCTGCAACGACTGGAGTGCTCTGTCGTCGGACGATGCCAAGCTAACAATCGCCACCACCCGAATCCTCCGGCTCAAGCATGCTGGACTCACAACAGGGGCGGTTGGCGCGGATTTCCTCGTCGCCAGACGCCTCTCGCAAGCGAGGGGAGGCCCGCTGGCGCTCAGCCGCCCGCAGATTTCATGAGGCTGCGCCAGGCCTCAACTTCAACTTCACGGTCATGGAGCTTGGCGCGATGCCGAGGAGATGTTCAAGCATGACCCCAATCATCCGTAGTGGTTCCAGCCATGCGAGGCGTCGCCCCTCAGGCAACATTTCCAGCGATCGATTCAAGAATGATGCCAGAGTGCGACTCGCATGGGATAAATGCAAACTGATAGAGCCTCTGCCGAGGTCGTGGCAACAATTCTTTGATGACTTGTCGGAGGTGGCAGTCAACTCCGACAAGCGAAACTCCTCACCCGCCACCACCGCCAAGAACTAGCGATATTGCTAGCAGGGCTTAAGAGGCGGCCGCAGCCGCCCAATGGGCGAAGCTTGATTTACGTTGGCGAGGCGGACGCAGCAGCGACGGCAAGCCTTGCCGCCGGGAAGCACTTGCCGGGAAGGCGATGGCGAAGGGGAGGTCGAGGCCGGAACGGGCGAGTCCGCCGAGGGCGCGAGCGGCTAGCCGTTCGAGTAACCCGCCGCAGCGGAGCCCACAGCAGCAGCCCCAATTCCGCCCGAGAAGGCGCCTCCGAAGAGTCGGAGAGCTGGCGGAGGAGCAGGTCGCCCAAAGAAGCCGCGGGCGCCGTGGGACACGTTCTACCGCATGCAAGTACTGCAGCCAGCGGGAGGGTCCTGTGCCGCGCGCATCCGAGGCGGGTCTTCCTGCCGCCACGCCTCGATCTCGCCGCAGCCCTCGGCGCCGGAGGGAGCCTACTCCTCCGCCACGTCGCGCTGAGAGGGTACTGGAGTTCGACCTCTCCACGCGGAGCTCCGACAACGACGAGGAGGAGGAGGAGGAGGAGTAAGGCTTTCTTCATACCGTGCTTGTCTTTCTCTTGATCCTTATTATTGTTTGTCTTGTATCTAATCTGTTTTTCTCCAAACCCCTGCCCTGTATCAGGACTTTGGCGGAGAGAGCGGCGAAGAGGGCCAAGGTCCCCGTGGTTAACATCGAGGACGATCCTGCCGTGGTAGCAGAAGATACGTCCGAGACCACTTTGACGGACCCGGTCCCTTCTCCTCGCAGCAGCTCCCAAAGACAGTTTCAAATAAGAGTGCCTCAATCCACTCCCTGTCGTGGGGCGTGCACGGTCGCTTCTTCTTCTGCAAATATCTTGATTATTGGCTCTTTTGTATACAGGAGAAGAGCAGGCCCACCAGGAGTAGCCGGAGGCCGACGCGGAGGTGTCGTCGGCCTCGACTACGCCACCGAGGGCCGACTCCCCGATGTGGGAGCCGTCTCCGGCAAGGAAGGGGTCTCCGGCAAGGGGTGGGACCGGCGAGCCCCCGGTGGTGGAGCCCACGATCACGGAGCCCAGCACAGGTGACCCTCCTTGTCGGGGACTCTCCCTCAGGTCCCGCTGATCTCCCTTTTCCTTCCTTTGGGTATTCGCTTGACTATCCCTTTCCTTCCCTGCTTTCAGATCCTCCCTTGGGGACCCGGGAGGAGGCCGAGGCCGCCGGGGGAAGGCCGCGCACACTGGGATGCCGCCACTGTGGGAGGGATCGGCGCGAGGAGCCCGCCGGCGAAGAGGCCGCCGGGGCCGCTGGCACAGGGGCCGGCGAGGGGTCCGGTGACCGTACCGACGACCCGGAGGACGCAGGAGCGCAAGGTGCTGCACCGACTGCCGATCCCTCCGCTCTGATGCGGCGCCGGGCTCCGAGGAGCCCCAGCCCCACGATACTTGAAAGCCGGGCGAGGGCGCAGAGACAAGCTCCCCGGGCATCGAGCCTGTGGCACCGCTGAAGGAGAGGAGTTTGACAGGAGGTACTTGCCTCTCTTTGGGCTGGCGGTGGTCGCATGTGCCAAGCAGCAGAAGGGCGGAGTCCGAGGAGGAGCAGATGCTCAGCTGGTGTCACTCTACCGTCCCCAAGCTTAAACTCGAGTCTCGGGAAGCGCTTTGTCACGCAGCGGAGTTGACATAGAAAAGCATGCGCAAGAACTCAAGAGCCGCAACCAGGAGGCCCTCCAGTCCATTGCCGAGGAGAGGGCGCAGCTCGACGAAGCGAAGAAGGCGTTCATCCTGGAGAAGGTTGAAGCCGAGGAGCAGCAGAGGCTCACCGCCGAGGAGCTGTCCAAGCGGGACGGCGAGCTGATACAGAGGAAAGCGTACTTGGACAGCCATGACGAGGAGCTCGCCGTCAGGGAACAATCACTTGGCGGGGCACTCAAGGAGGCGAAGGACGCCGCCGCGGCCGCCGAAGCCGCCAAGAAGGAGTTGGAGGAGAAGGTGATGCAGCTGGAGGCGGACGCGACAAGGAAGAACGAGGAGCTTGCCGCACTCCAGCGCGATCGCGAGAAGGATGCACACGCCCACGGCGATCTGCAAGCCCAGCTCTCCGAGAAGATCAAAGAGCTGAACGCCGCCAAGGACTTGAGCGCTGATCTAGAGCTGAAATTGGCCACCTTGACGGAGACACTAGACGCCGCCAAGAAGCGAGAAGATATCCTGAGGAAGGACCTCAAGGACAACGAGGAGCTGCTGACGAGGGCCGCCGAGGCCCAGAACACCTTCAAGACCACGGTGGAGCTCTGGACGGAGGGTCTCGTCAACATCGCCAAGGCCATTGACGAGGAGTTGGCGGAGCTGAACTTGACGGGCTTCGGTACTCTACGAGGGGAACCTCCAGCCCAGCCCAAGCTCACGCTTTTCTTCAAGGATGTGGTGACGTTTCTCCAAAGCAGCTCCGGAAAGGATCCCGGCAGTTGGTCACGAGTCGCCTGGTCTCTGCTGGAGTTTTGGAGAAGGTGTTGGTGAAGGTCCTCTTCGGCGACCCGGGCATCGACCTCTCTCGAGTCACCAAGAAGCTGTCGGAGGGCGCTGACGTTGAGGAGCTCAAGGCCATCGTCGCACCCATCGTGGACAAGGTGAACGAGGTTAGGAGGGTCGATGGCGAGCGCATGGATTAGGCTGCCCTTCTTCTCCCTTTTGCTTGCTGCTGCCATTCTTTTCTGTCTTCTGTGTCCCGACAAAGCTAGATTCCGATCCCTTTGAACGGTGCTCGGTCCAAAACGCTCGGTCCGAACTTTTACCTCCTCCTCCTCCCCCTCGGTGAACTTGTGGTCGGAGGTATCTTCTGTTTATGAGAAGAAAGAAGAGAAAATAATGGTATGGAACCTTAAGGTTCGCTATTGCTTACCGGGGGCGAGTGCTGCACAGAGTGTTAGATACAAATGCAAAAGAAGAAAATGCATTAAATTTGACAAGACGTGCGAAGCACACAAACTTTATTTACGCGACAGCGGCAAGGCTTGTACAAAAAAGGTGGTTGCCGGAATGGGTCCGGAAACCGCGCCTTATGGGTAAAACTTGCGAAGATGCTCTATGTTCCAGGAGTTGCTCACCGGAATGCCATCTTCGGTCTCAAGGCGGGCCTAGTGACTCGTTTCACCCGATAAGGGCCTTCCCACTTTGGCGTCAACTTGTTTGAATTCTTGGCGGATTGAACACGCCGAAGAACAAGGTCGCCTTCCTCGAAGCTTCTGGCGTTAACCTTGCGGCTATGATAGCGCGCAAAGCTTGCCGATAGCGAGCAGCTCGCCAAAGAGCCCAAGACGATCCTCCTCGAGGAGCAGCGTCATCTTGCCGCAGCCGCTTTTGCTCAAGCTCATCATAAGCGAGCACTCGTGGCGACCGATACGAAGTTCCGTGGGAGAACTGCCTCTGCCCGTGAGACAAGAGCAAAGGGTGTCCGCCGGTGGCTCGATTTGGCGCCGCCTGATCGACCAAAGAACCACCGGCAGCTGCTCGATCCAATTCTTCCGCACTTGCGCAGCCTCGTCGAAAGTTCTGGTCTTGAGCTCACAGAGACTTCAGCGTTCGCCTTCTCCGCTTGACCGCTGCTTCTTGGGTGAGCAACAGAGCGGCAGATCTTGGTGCCAAGATCTTGGGCGATCGCATGAAGGTGTGGCTCGTGAACTGTGTACCATTGTCGGTAATGATCCTGTTAGGGATCCCAAACGGCAAACAATCGACCTAAAGAACTTGATCGCTGATTGTGCTGTCACCTTTCACTGCTCCACTTCCGCCACTTTGTGAACTTGTCGATTGTAACGCATAAGTACTCAAAGCCCCGACAGCTCGGGGAAGGGGCCGAGAATGTCGAGCCCCTGCACTCAAAAATGGCCAGACAAAGGATTGTTTGGAGAGCTTGAGCTGGTTGGTGAATCTGTTTGGAATGGAACCGCACGCTTCACACTTGGTTACTTGTGCGCTAAGGCCCCGGAGGGCTGTCGGCCGAAGAAGCCTTTTGCCGAAAGCCTTGCCGGCAAGTGCTCTTGCGCCAATGTGGTGACCACATATGCCTCCATGTATCTCCGCCAACAGCTTTTGTCCTCTTCCCGGAAATGCACTTTAATTTCACTCGCTGAATCTTCTTCAGATGCAGATGTTATCGACAAACTGGTACATACTTGATTGTCGGGCTACTTTTTCCGCTTCTTCTTGCTCCTCGGGAAGTTCTCCTGTTTAAAGGAAGTGGACTATTGGCTGTGCCCAGGTCGGAGCCTGTGGCTCGACGACGAGGACTAAAGGCGCAAAGGCTGCTGCGGGGACACCCGCTTCGACGGCAAGGATCTGGGATCCTGCCGGAGCGTGATGTTCCCCGGCAAGTGTGCCTGGACACAGCTTGTCGGGAGTGCATGCCTCAACGATGCGGGCCCCGGGGCGCGTCGGAGGAGACTCCTCCCCAGCTTTTTCTGTGTTGAGCCTGGGAACCTTCTTGGCGGCGGTCTCTGGAAGCCCTGCCGGAAAGTGGTCGCCAGCAGGCAATTTCCTCTTCTTACTTTGTCCAGCTGATGGCGTGATAGATGGTTGAGCTAGCTTGAGCACAAAAATCCCTGGTTCCACAGTAATTTGAGGCGGCACATTTTGATAGGCTATCCGCAATGTCATTCGAGCCCTTGGGACATGCTCCATTTGCAGCCATCAAAATGTTCCTCTAGCTTCCTCACTTCATCAATGTATGCTTCCATCAACAAGACTTTGGTAATCTTTGTTGACTTGGCGACGACAAGTCATGCGAGTCACCTCCGACAATAAGCTTCCGATCCCAAGTTCACCATGATTCTCGAGTCCGCAAGCAAACCTTCATATTCTGCAAGATTGTTTGTTGCTTGCTCTTTGGGAAAGTGAATTTGGACCACGACTTGAGGTGTTCTCCTGGGGCGATAAGTAATACGCCACCGGGCGCCTTTGCAGCGAGAAGGCACCATCAAAATACATGATCCATTCTTCGCCGACTTCCTTGGCGGGATGCTCTTCTCTCGAATTTCTTCATCCGTGTTGGCGCCCATTCTCGCTATAAATTCTACCAAAGCCCGGCTCAATCGTTGAAGTACTTTCAAACTTGAGGCCAAAGCTTGATAACTCCAAAGGCCCACTGACAATCCCGCCTGCTTCCGGTTCGCAATATCCTCTTCAACGGAAAGCGAGTGACCACCGTGATCTCGTGCTTGAAAGTAATGGTGTAGCTTCCTCGAGGCCATGAGGAGGCCGAAGCAACTTCGCACACCGAGTACCTTGATCTAGCCCCTCGCAGAAGGGAGTCGAAAGTAAACCGGGCGCCGCACCATCTTCTTTTGTTTTTCTTCTCGTGGGTCGCTAGCAGCCCATCCTTCCCGAACCGTAACTTGCCGGATCGTGGCTTGTCGGGCCGAGCTTGTCGAGCAAGCCCCCGGTTGTCGCCGGACTCGCTTGCGCGTTGTTGGCTCATCATCCGCCTCCTCTCCGCCACTAACGCAGCACTAACCACTTGATTGGTTGCCGCCAGATATAGCAAGAATTTCTCTTGTGACTTAGGTGCCACAAGTGTTGGGGTGGAGGACAAATATTTCTTCAAGTCTCCGCAGCGCAGCCTCTCGCTTCGAGTCCACTTCATTGGACCCGCCTTTTCAAGATTTTGAAAACGGCAGGGCGCGTTCAGCAGACTTGGACATGAACCTGCTGAGGGCAGCAACGCAGCCGGCAAGCCTCCGTACGTCCTTGACTCGCTTGGGTGCTTCGATTTGCTCAATGGCTTTGATCTTGTCGGGATTGGCTTCAATCCCCCTTTGTGACACAAAGAATCCAAGAAGCTTGCCGAAAGGAACTCCGAACACGCACTTCTCGGGATTCAACTTGAGATTGATCTTGCGCAGATTTGCAAAAGTCTCATCCAAATCTTGGACCAGGGTCTCTTTGTCTTTGCTTTTGACCACTATGTCATCCATGTAAGCTTCTACATTTCGGCAACTGTGGCTCAAAAGCATGGCTAACTACTTGCAAATGTCGAACCAGCATTCTTCAACCCAAAGGCATCCGTGACGAAGCAAAGACGTACACACGGAGTAATGAATGCGGTTTTCCTCATCCTCTTCGCCATGAAGATCCGATGATATCCCGAGTAAGCATCAAGAAATGAGAGCAGATCACATCCCGCCGTGGAGTCTACAATCTGGTCAATGCGCCGCAAAGGGAATGGATCCTTGGGGCGTGCTTTATTAACATCGCGAAGTCGATGCAAAGCTCTCCACTTCCCGCTCGCCTTTGGCGCACGACCACCGGGTTAGCTAGCCACGTTGGATGCAAGACTTCTCGACCAGCCTGCCGCCCAACTTCCCGATCTCCTCTGCTATGAACTCTTGACGCCCATCGCTTGCTTTCGACTTTTTGCTTGACGGGTCACAAGGTGAGGGCAGACGGCAAGGTGGTGCTCGACATTTCGAACGCCGGGATGTCGGATGGTTGCCATGCAAACACATCGACATTCGCCTCGCAGAGCAACGAGCGCTTCCTATTTAGGATCAAGCGCAGACCGATGGTGAAGGTACCACCAGCGCCGCCCTCCTTGGCGGCCACCTTCTTGGTCTTTGGCGGTTATCTTTGCCTTTCAGACTTGCCGGCGGAGCTCGATGGCGCTGGGCTCCTCGACGGCAAAAGAAGGCCCGGGAGGTGCGCTGTGCGGAGTGGGCACCAGAGCTATCCTTGCCGGACTTGGCCTTCTTCTTCCCCGGGAGCTTCGGGCAAGCGGCTTGCGCTCGCCACGGTTGCTGCTTCCCAGATCTTGTCGGTGCAGATAAGCGCATCCTTCTTGTCACCTTGGACAGAAATGACACTTATCGGACCAGGCATCTTAAGCACGCCAGTAGGCGAGGAGAGGCTGCCATGAACTTGGCGAAGCGCAGACGCCTAGTATCCCATTGTAGGGCAACGGATATCGGCAACGCCAAATGTGACTTTCTCGTCCCGAATTCAACTCGCTGCCAAACATCACCGGCAAGCAGGATCTTCCCTTGGCTTGCTCCTTCCCGGATTTATCCCTTGAATGTACCAGCTTCTTCGAGCTCACCGTCGGGATTTGGAGTTTCTTGAGCACCGCGAGGAAATCAGGTTCAGCCGGCCCGCCGCCAACCAACATCTTCGTGACCTTGAGGTTGCGGATTGTTGGTGAGACCAACATCGGCAAGCACCCGACCGCGTGACGCGATCGATGATCCTCAACGTCGAAGACGATGGGCGGCGGACCACTTCAGGGCTTGCGCGACTGACGGACGGCTCGCCAGATTCACTTCTCGCACCCACCGCTTGAGTTGGCGGTGCGAGGCGCAGGAGGCGCCGCCGCCGATGCACAAGACCTCTGTTGCCTTCTCAAACTCCTGGTCATCGGGCCCCATCTTCCTCCATTTCATCTTCCTCATCTTCATCCTCATCCTTGTCTCGACCCCGGGAGGTCTGTCTCCTGCCGCGGCTTGGCCTTGCCGCGTGCCTCCCCGGATGGGAGGTTTCTTGCGGATCCTCCGCCGCCTCCCCGGGCTCCTCTCCTTGTCGCGGCCAGACTCAGCTTTCAGAGTCTCGCCATCCGCTCCACTTTCTTGCAGGTTTGGAGATCATGGCCCTTGGTACGGTGGCTTGCAATACCGCTTGCGGAGCCATCCTGCTTGTCGGCGGCTACCACGGCCTCGCCGGAGTCATCGGCTTTGGCCTTGTCGAGCTGCCTCCGTGCGGAATGCTCAACCGCTAGCACATCTTTAGCTTTTCTCTTCCTATTGTTCCGCCTCGGTTCTTCCTTGCTGTGGCGGCCTCCTCACTGCTGATCCTTCGCTCCCGCGATCTCTCCGGGATCTTCCTCCCCTCCTCAGCCCGGCACACTTGTCGACCAAAGCATAGAGCTCGCGACATCTTCGATCTTGCACATCGCCATCTCTCCCTCATCCTCGCGTTGCACACGCTCGTGGAACGACCGATAACCGCGGCAGGGTGGACGTTCGATGTTGCGCTGCACCCGATCAATCTTCAGATGTACTTGCGCAGGGCTCTCCTCCTTCGACGAGCAAATGCAGATCGCTTCCGCCATGGGGTTTGTGGTCACCAGAAAGGCGCCGACAAACCGGTGGCATAGGTCCGCCCATGAAGAGATGGAGCCGTCCGGCAAGTGCATGAGCCAAGATCTGACGTTGGGCTTGAGTACGAGCGGGAAGTAGTTGGCAAGGATCTCCTCGTCGCGCCCTCCGGCAGCCTGTACCGCGATGGTGTAGATGCTGAGGAACTCCGACGGATGTATCCTGCCATCATACTTCTCGACGCCCGCTTGAAGTTCTTGGTCTTGGGCCACCGGACTTGCCGCAGCTCACGGGTGAACGCAGGGCAACTCTGCCGGTACGGCTTAGTCGCCCGGTTCTTCGGGCGCATGCATGTCGACAAGGGCCCAGCGCGCTGGTCGATTGACGTCCGCTTCCTTCGCGCTCTATCGCGGTGCGAAGTTTTCATGTTGCCGTTTGGAGAACGTGGCGCTGATCACGGCGAAGTTCGCGGGTTCGACGATGCAAAGGAGTCGGCGTTGGGTTGGCGGAGCGGGGCGATCTTGGTTTCGGGCTGGGAGTGCACGGAGGTGGCACCCCCTGGTCTTGTCGGCGTTGCTTGCGCGGGCGCTTTGCCGGGCCTTGATGCGCCGGTTGCCGGGTTTGTCGCCGTGGCGGCCGATGAGATCAGATATGGTCATCCTCCGCCGCCGATCTTGTGCGGCGCCGGAGGGTAGTCCGTAGTTGGGGCTCGGGCGCGCTTCCTCTGTTGTCTTGGGTGGCGGTGGCGACGAGCGGCGCGAGGAACGGGATGTGCTCGGACTCCCAACCGATTGGGAGGTGCAACACCCGCCTGGCGATCAGACCTGCTTCGCGCCAAAGATGCGGGCATGCATGTCGACTCGAAGCGTCGACGCCACCAGCTTGGCCTTGCTCCAATGCAAGCACGGTGCTAGGAGCACCGGGGCGTTGTTGACCTTGCACCTCCTAGGAAGGGTGCGGCATCTGCACCGTCGCCGACGCAAGCGGGGCCTTGTTCTTGGACCTGGTGACGACGTGAGTCCCACCGTCGGCACCCGCTCCTTCACCGGCGTCGACTCCACCGCCCGCTTGCTCCGGCGGTGGTGGCAGAATCGATGTAGACAGAGCGGCCACCTCCGAGGGCTTCTTCTTCGGTGGCATGTTGACGATGACGTTGAGGTAGCGCGCGTGGAGACCGGATCAGATGCTCACGACCTCGACGCAGCCCCTACCTGGCGCGCCAAAGATGTCGGGGCGGGTCTCTCTGTGGCCTCGAGCACCTATGGGGCACGGGGGCCCCTTCTAGTCCGGCAAGGGAGCGGAGGGCGTGCATAGAGCAGATCGAGGTCGAGCACGCGGGGGAGACGGGCAATTTTTTTCCCAGCTTCGGGGCTCTCCGGAGAGATAAAACCCCTACTGCTGCTTTGGTGATTGTATTTGATCTCGCTCGAGCATGCGAGCGTATGGTGGTGTTGTGGGTGTCGAATGGACCGAACCCCTTCTACGTGCGCATGGGCCTCCCTTTTATACTCAAGGGGTATCCACAGTGGCAGCGAGGAAGAGGGGGTAGAAAGGTAAAATCGCAGGTTGGTACAACAAGGACTGAACAAAGGACCCCTACCTAACTCGACGGCAGGGACAAGGGCATTAAATGCCCGTCCGTCGCTCTAACAAAGGTAGAGGAGGACTGCTAAGTGAGCCACCGTTGCCACGATGGCGTCTCTGTCAGCCTCCGTTTGCCACCTGCGCCCGCATGGCTGCGTAGTGCCTCGCCACGCGTCTCTTGGGATGGCCTTGTGATGACACGTCCGGATGCGCTGGAGTTTGGTGGCAGCCTTGCGCTGCAAGTGCCTTGTCTTGCCCTTCTCTTGTTGTGCCGCAAGCTTGCTGTTGCCGTCGGGCCTTGCCGGACGCTACGCGGCGCGCGGCAAGTCTTCCGGTGATGCCTTGTTATTCTTCCGGCAAGCTCCTCTTGCCGGGCCTTCGCTTTTTGGTTAATACTTTATTCTTGAATGGCAGTAGTAGGTGTGATGGAGGGTCTTGGCGGCATCCGCAAGCCTTGCCACGGGTGTCATGATCACTGCAGACAAGTTCGGGGTACTAAGGTACCCCTACTTTAGTACACCGACATCTTGGGGAAGAAGACCCCCTATTATAGTGGGGAAAATCCAACCATTTTCTTGCTCACAACCCGCATATAAGCGGTACTACCGCTCGGGTGGCAAAGGTTTCGCAGAGCAAAGGTAATGGCACACAACCACGAGGCAAGAGTGTCACGAGCGGTATTACTACTACTTCCCAATGTACTACCACTAGGGTTGCAACTCAGGAGCCCACAGAGGCAGGGCAAGAACAGGAATGGTGGCAGTGTCGTAGCAGCAGTACTACTTCTTAAGAGAGCGGTACCACGGCTTACAAGCCATAGTGCTGCGCACCCACTACCGCTGAGAGCACGACAGGTCCAGAAGGAAGCGGAAGTGGAGAGGTAGTGGGAGGGTGGTACTACCTCTTGTAAGCGGTACTACCGCTCGTACTACTGTCCCACTGCCGTGCAACCCGACTCGAAAAACCGAGTCCCCAGAAGCAATGGTACTACACATGTCACTAGACCATGGTACTGCCGCTCACAAGCGGTACTACCACTGCCCTGAGTGGTACTACCGCTTGGGGCCTTCAGGACCTATGCACAGAAAACAGAGGAGCAACTCCATCGACGAGGGAAAGGAACGAGGGTGCAAATGAAAAAGTGTACATGTTGATTCCACCCAAACCTTTCTGAAGCGGATCCCCTCTTAATAGTACAATTCTCCTATGACTCAAATACACCAAAAAAGAAACACAGTAAAATTACCGTCTTCACTTTTAAAGATCCGAGGGGCTCGAATTGTCTTGTGCCATATGATAAATTTTCTAAAATGCTCAATGCACACAATTAGTTCGCAAATGCATTGTCATCAATCACCAAAACCACTAAGGGAGAAATATGCCCTAACACCATGGAAATTTAGTTAAACGTTGGCAAATTTTCTTATCTTTTATAGCTTTTATCATCTTTTGACCATGGACAATTTATTGGAGTTATCAAGATTAAACAATCATTTTGTTGAAGTTTTCAATGGACCAATTCTCTTGTTTACAAATTAGAGCATGACAAATTTTAATTTTTGAACATACCGTGGTTAAATTTTGATTACAGGATGACAATTTATAAAGTAGCCCCTTTTTTACTGTATGCTACTAGGCCAACTTGGTCACACTAGAATTGCATTGTATTGAACGTTCAAAAGAGGGGTGCTAGTTTGTTGTAATGGACCTCCCCAAGTGAATGTTTGTTCGCCCCAGGGAGCCTCTCCTCGGGACGATCATGAGCTATTGGGGGTCCTTTTATTTTCATTAAGAAATTAGGAAACTTCTTCGTGTTGGATGCTTGATCTTAGCACATCTTCATAGATAATTTTTGATGTGACACCTTATCTAATAAAGAAAGATAGAGCAATAACAAGACTAAACCTGCAAGGATCATAATTTTCTCCTAATTTTGGTATCCAACAAGAATGAAGACAAACTGACGCGTTTAATTAGGAGATATGGGAATATGCCGTGGTAAGTTTGAGATGTACGTTTTACCGAATGCAGTTTTATTGGGGCCCACCGGTTCACTTTTTCCTCGCAGCTTAAAGTGAACAACAATAAAGCCCTTCAACACCCGTGTTATGTCTATTTTTCCTCAAAAACCCCTTCTCTCAGTAATCTCTCTCTATCTCTCTTGGCAATGACACTTGATACGTCTTCAACATATTTTATATTTTTTTATTATTCCATGCTATTATAGTATCAATCTTGGATGTTTTATATGCAATATTATATTATTTTTCTGGACTAACCTATTAATTTAGTGCCAAGTGCTAGTTGCTGTTTTTTTTGCCTATTTATGTTTTTCCAGGAAATCAATACCAAACAAAGTCCAAATGCCACAAAACTTTTTGACGATTTTTTTCTTCTGGACATAAGAGACCCTGGAAGCTTCGGGAAGAGGCCAGAAGGCGAAGGAGTAGGCCACAAGGCACTTGGGCGCACCCAAGTACCTTGTGCGCCCCTCGTTCCTCCGTTTGACCTAATTTCAACTCTATAAATTCTCTAAAATTGGGAAACCAATAGGGAGCCACCCAAAATACATTTTCCGCCGCCGCAAGCCTTTGTTCTTGTGAGATCCTATCTGGAGGCCTTTTTTGATACTCCGTCGGAGGGGGAATCGATCATGGAGGGCCTCTACATCAACCTTGTTGCCCTTCCGATGATGTGTGAGTAGTTTACCACAGACCTACGGGTCCATAGCTAGTAGCTAGATGGGTTCTTATCTCTCTTTGATCTTCAATACAATGTTCTCCTTGAGGGATTCCTGGATTAGGGGGTATCCGGACAGCCGGACTATATGCTTTGGCCGGACTATTGGAGCGTGAAGATACAAGACTCAAGACATCGTCCCGTGTCCGGATGGGACTCTCCTTTGCGTGAAAGACAAGCTTGGCGATCCATATATTATATTTCCTTCTTTGTAACCGACTCCATGTAAACCCTAGCCCTCTCCGGTGTCTATATAAACCGGAGAGTTTAGTCCTTAGAGACAGAATCATAATCATCATAGGCTAGCTTCTAGGGTTTAGCCTCTACGATCTCGTGGTAGATCAACTCTTGTACTACTCATATCATCAATATCAATCAAGCAGGAAGTAGGGTTTTACCTCCATCGAGAGGGCCTGAACCTGGGTAAAACATCATGTCCCTTGCCTCCTGTTACCATCAGCCTTAGACGCACAGATCGGGACCCCCTACCCGTGATCCGCCAATTTTGACACCGACATTGGTGCTTTCATTGAGAGTTCCTCTGTGTCGTTGCTGCAAGGCTTGATGGCTCCTCCAATCATCAACAACAACACGGTCCAGGGTGAGACTTTTCTCCCCGGACAGATCTTCGTGTTCGGCGGCTTCAAGATCGCGGGCCAATTCGCTGGCCATCCGAGCAGATCGACAACCACGCCCGCCACCGTGTCGTTAGGAAACTTGAACTACACGGCCGATATCCGCGGAGACTTGATCTTCAACGGATTTGGGCCTGTGCCAGGAGCGCCGAACAGTCACGATGAGCACGACTTAGACCTGCTGTCGGACAATTCTCGGGATATCGCCCCTGCAGGAGCCCCGGACCTAAATCCGGAGCAGATTGCATCACCCGAGGATGGGTGGATGGACCCCTCCCCAAAGGCCACACACTCATCGGCGGTAGAGCCAAACACTGGCCTCACCCCCAAGAAAGCCTGTGACACCGGACCCCTGCACCAGATCCGGCCGCACGCTCCAAATCAAGACACTCCCGAGCCCGAACTGTGGGGCTCCGGTAATGGAGTTCACCGCTGCGGATATCTTCTAGCACTCACCCTTTGGCGACGTGTTGAACTCGTTAAAGTCTCTCTCTTTGTCAGGAGGCTCTTGGCCGAACTATGTCCGACTCGAGTGGGAAGCACGAGACGAAGGAATTCGTTGCCCACCCACCACCCACTTCATTGCCACGGTCGATGATTTAACCGATGTGCTTGACTTCGACTCTGAAGACATCGACGGTGTGGACAACGATGCAGGAGAAGAACAGGAACCACAGCCCATGGGGCGATGGACGGCCACCTCCTCATATTATATATATGGTGGACACTCCGACAGAAACCAATGGCGATGAGGCAATCGAGGATAACATATCAAGGAAGAGGGCAAAGTATGAATGTCATCAGCGCCGCCTCAAGCTCCGCCACAACAATACTGGCACAACAGTAAAAAACAATCCATATGGTGCCAAAGATGAATACAATCCCGACCAGCCTGCCTTCGAGCAGGCCGGACAGGCGGCGGGCGGATCCTTGGAAAGGGACAACTACATGACCCCCTCCGAAGACGAGGTGAGCCTCGGCAACGATGAATTCGGCATGCCTGAAGACCCCGTGGAGCAAGTTCGCTTTAAGCGACGGCTCATGGCCACGGCGAAAAGCGTGTAAAAGAAACAACAGCAGCTCAAAGCCGACCAAGAATTGCTCACAGACAGATGGACCAGGGTCCTGGCCACCGAGGAATACGAACTCGACCGCCCCACCAAAAGGTACCCAAGGCACAATTCGCTACCTCAGCCTAAGAAGGAGAACCTAAAGCCCACACCCCAACGCCAATATACCACGGTCCGGGACAATACGCAGGAAACGCGAGGAAGCATCCACAAACCTCGACACAAGCATCATAAGTGTCAAGTCAAGGAAGTTGGTACCGAATTCAGCAACCCCCAGTCTGGTCAGCGGAAAAAGAACAGCTCAAGCCCATCCGGCCCGAGCAACATACTCGATCAACCATGTGAAATTCATTGTACCCCTAGAAGGACGGCCAAGCGTACCAATAGAGAATGTCGGATCTCAAAAAAAAATGGCCGGTCGTGCGCCAGAAACAATGAAGGGAGGGTTCCAACAACGAAAGACCAACCAAACATGGCGAAGTCAAAAGAAGATCCTCCACAGTACAAAAATATGGCCGATCTTCACCGATCACATCTACCATCCGGACAACATCAACCATAGCAATTTAATTGCACTCACTATCGACCCAATTGTCTAGGGGCTCCATCTGACACGAGCCCCCGCGGGCATAAAACTATCAATAACATCTTCTAAAAGATGCCAGGTGCAAAGGCCAAGTTTTATTGGCCCACCACTCTAACGGTTGTCTTCGGATCACCAAACAAATACCACGCCAAAGAATAAGTCTTCGACACTGTCCCCTTATATAGTGATTACCACATACTACCGGGACAAGCCGCGTTGGCTATATTCAACAGGGTACAACATTAGGCCAGTCCCGCATGACATAGTCACAACTATGGGCAGGGCCGAACCCCACCCTTAGAGTGGAAATCATAAAGCTGCTGGATTAGCGAGGCGTGCCTGTTTATCAAATTTTGATTCGGCAGCCAACTACCCGGACACCAACTGAGGAGTCCGCGCTATTTTACGGCATGATAACCTGGTTCAGCCAGGCTCCGATCAGGCACCCGCGGTTCAACCACAAGAGGACATGCAGCTGCCTTCAAGCATTTGTCTTTACAGATTAACTTTGGCGCAGAACAGGATTGACGACGTGGAATCAGCTCGGACACACAAGGGCAGGAACACATAAGTAAATCCCCCCCCCCAAAGGAGGTAGTTCGGATTCACTTCAGATCCACACACAGCCTCCTCTAGTCCGGCCATGACAGGTTCCGCCCAAAACACCTCTTTTCATAATCATAAAACGTACTCATATGCATAGACATGTCATCCTACTACAGAGCGTTGATTTAAATAACACTTACCGGCTGTAATTCTTCATTAACGCCACTTCTTGCCATAAACGGCACCCGTACATCGTATTATGCCCCACTATGCCAGGGGCTTCATAATATTCATAATACGGTAACAAAGTCCAGCCACCTTTCCGGTCGCTCGGCACCCCAAACTTATAGCATTATATGCATCAGCTCCGAATCATGTCTTGGGTCATTAGTTGGGTTTGCCCGGCTCCCATGTTTTGGTACGTTACGTTTCGCTCTATCGGCTAAGGTAGCGCTGGGAGAACTACTGTGATTGTGTCCCGGTTCTTCTGGACGAGCACCTTAGTAGAGAAAGCCGAAAACTGACTGTCATGATACGGCGAGAGCAGGTCAGCTGTTCGAGAGGTTATAAAATCTCCAAATATTTATTCCACACAATGCCATTATAAATGCAAAGTGTGACGGATCGGTCTCCCGATCAGGCGCCGATAGAGCCCCTAGTACGGTCTTCCAAATACCAGGGGCTGCGCCCACCATACTTGAATTCCTATGGCTAAGTGAGAGTGATAAAGCCCTATAGTCTGATTGCCTGGTTCGTGGTGAGGAACACCTCCTTAAAAGGACCCAACAATGGGATAAAGAGTATTCAGTATGTTCCAACACCCCTGCATTTTCACGTAAAGGTGAAGCGACGATCGCCAACTCTCAGGTTTTGTATACACTAAACGACCGCATAGGAAGAACAAACGTTCACACAAACAGGCAATAAATAATAAAAGTGCCATTATCCCACATTACAAAGAATGGCACGACTGCCTTCAGGGAAATATAGTGTCTTTGGTACACTGATCCGCCACAAGGCAGGCTCCTTTCAGGACACCTTCATAGTGTAACTTGGGCTTGCGATGCTCCTTACCCTCCGGTGGTCCCTCAGTCATCAACTTCTCAACATCAGGCTTCCCCCAGTGCAACTTTGCACGGGCAAAAGCCATGCATGCACCCTCTATGCAAACCGATCGCCTAATGACATCGAGCCAAGGGTAAGCACCAATAATCCTCTTCATGAGTCCGAAGTAACTGCTTGAAATTGGCTCCGCGGGCCACAACCGGACAACCAAGTCCTTCATGGCTAGTTCGTCCGCCTGGTGCAGTTCGACCAGTTGCTTCAACTGATCGATAAAGGGCGCCAGATAATTCGGCGCCAAATACTGCGACCAGAAATCCTTCTCCGCGGACTTCTTCTCCTCAGTACGATAGAATTGGGCAGCATCTAATATGCTGCGTGGCAGGTCCGCAAACACACATGGAGAAACAAGAATTTAGCTTGTCGCTTAGAGCCCCCTGTCGGTGTCAAAACCGGCGGATCTCGGGTAGGGGGTCCCGAACTATGCGTCTAGGCGGATGGTAACAAGAGACGAGGGACACAATGTTTTTACCCAGGTTCAGGCCCTCTTGATGGAGGTAAAACCCTACGTCCTGCTTGATTAATATTGATGATATGGGTAGTACAAGAGTAGATCTACCACGAGATCAAGGAGGCTAAACCCTAGAAGCTAGCCTATGGTATGATTGTTGAGATGTATGTTGTGTCCTACGGACTAAGGCCCTCCGGTTTATATAGACACCGGAGAGGCTAGGGTTACACAGTAGTCGGTTACAATGGTAGGAGATCTACATATCCGTATCGCCAAGCTTGCCTTCCACGCCAAGGAAAGTACCTTCCGACACGAGCCGAGTCTTCAATCTTCTATCTTCGTAGTCCGGGAGTCCGCGGATATTGATAGTCCGCTGTCCGGACACCCCTAGTCCAGACTCCTCAAGAGCCCCTCGAACCAGTCTTCAATGACGATAAGTCCGCATGCATAATGTTCGCATTGCAAGGCGGGTTCCTCCTTGAATAATCCGGAGAAGATAATGAACACCGTGATAGTGTCCGCTCGCAAAATAAATTCCACATTCCAACGAGAGAGAATAAAACACACTTGGCTCAATCTGCCGACGATGGCGCGGGCGTGACATCACACCGCAGCCAAGCCTTCGCTTTTGAGTTGTTTTATTATTCCGCCAAAGACGCTTAGCGAAGCGGTTTCTTTGGCACGCCCCGTCAAGCGTAGATCGTGTTCCTTTTATTCCGGATCCTCATCAATACGCGCGGGTAACCCAACCGCTCCTGCCGCCACGCCTCCTATCGGCGGGGAATCCCAAACGGTCACGGAGACGGCCCTTTGTATTTCTTCCCTTTATAAGAGGACCAAGGCCTGTCCTTGTCTTTCCACCTCGCATCGAATCTTTCCTCCGCTCCCCGCCCAACACCTAGAGCTTCAGATTCGAGCGCCTGATCCACAACAATGTCCGCCCGACCTCTAGGGTCGGTGGATGCCCTCCTCCGCCACGGAGGAGGACATATTGAAGTTGCGTGAGGCCAAGCACTGCCCACGGTTTTAGACAGGTTGCCTGCCCTGTGGCAGGCCGTGCCAGCCTCGAGCCCGGCGAATCGCTGCCAAGATCTCACCTCCGCTGGGATTAGGCTTCCGACGGATCCTTTCGTGAGGGGGGCTCTCGTTTCTACTACGGGCTGGACTTCCACGACTTGGCTCCGAGTCCATCCTCCATATCTCCGCATTCATCATTCTCTCGAAGCCTTCCTCCGCCATCCCCCACTTCGCCTGTGGCTGAAAACATTCAAGGTGGAGCCAAGATGATCGGGGCGCCAAGCGGAGTGTGGCGGGCGACCATAAGGTGAAGGTCGATGCCCCGTGGCTCAAGGTTCCTTCCAAGAGGAACAGAGATTGTGGCAGCAGGAGTGGTTTTACATCACCGCTCCTAGGGGCGCAAGCAAAGCCGCCGCCTCTTTCCGCCCGGGACCTCCACGGCACCGATGTCGTGGGTCAACCAAGGGCTCAACTGGGGCCGCCCAAGGACGTGCCAGCGCTGTGGCCAGATTCGAGACCTCCAAACAAGGGAGATTGACCTGGTCAAGGTGATGCGTGTCATGCTAACTAGACCTCCTACCCCGCAAACGCCGCCCTCTCCGCTTATGGGAGTTCAATCCGAGGGACCTCAGATCCTCCAAAGATTTCATGGGTGCGACACCCTCGGAGATGTACGAGCTGTTCTTCGACCGCAGTGGCGGTCCGGATTTGGCCGAGGATGCGGACTAAGCCGCGATCGCCTGGATACTCGTGTAAATAGCTCAAAGCCCGGACATTCTATTTGTATGCTTTTCAAAAGATCGCCTCTCGACCCTTTATTCTTTACAGGAATGGGTGGCGAATCAAGGCTGATAAGGTGTCCGCCCTCCCCCAGAGAGACCGCACTAGAGCCCGTGGCTGGTCGAATGTTGGAGGTTGCACCCATGGAGGGGGGCGACGGGGAGATAAAGGAGCTAATACTACTCGAGGGGCGATCAAGAGGAGGGAACTAAGGATCCCTCCTTCGAGGGAGAAGAGGACCGCCCGAGATCCGAGGTCAAATCCCTAAGCGTGGAAGAAATCTCACTGGTCCGCGTCCGAGAGAATCCGGACGCGCAATCTCGCCAAAGGGCCAGCCTCCAACGAGCCGTGAGTATGAAAGAGGAAAATAAGGGAATACCTTCGCTTATGCTTCATAAGTAACCAAATATTTATATCGCAGCTCGGATCTGCAGCTGCCTCGTATGAGTTCATCCTCGGGGATCTTCTTCCGGAGATGATGGAGAGCGATACGCCTTCGTCTGCCGCGCCGCCAGATGAGGGAGGCGAGCCCGAAGTGTCGTCGCGGAGGGCATTCCCGAGTCCGGAGGGGCCAAAGAGTTCAGCACCCACCAGAGTCCGGCCGGGAGAACTGAAGAGTTTGCTTGAGAGGGCATCCATTTTAGAAGATCACTGTGCGTTAATGCGTATGGTGATTGGAAGGATTTCGTCCGCTGAAAGCGGATTGCGTGACGCTGCCATGAGCTTGCTGGCGGGATTCGAGGTATACGAAAATAATGCACCCCTTTGTTGTTCTAACAGTTTGTGCATGTAAAAAATGCGCCCTGTATAGATAGTAGCCCCTGAGACTCGGTGGGTTGTCGGAGACGACAGCGTGCCGAGGATCGAAAATCTAATCATCTCAGGTAATGAATACCGCCGTTCTCATACAGGTGGCGGATAGTCCGGGGGCCAGCCGGACTGATCAGTTTGCCGAACTGAGTCGACAACTGGACATGGCAGATGCTGATATCGCACTTGTCAATCGGCGACTTGACGAGTCGCAAGGTAAATAAATTCTC
This sequence comes from Aegilops speltoides, assembly GCA_021437245.1. Lineage (NCBI taxonomy): Eukaryota > Viridiplantae > Streptophyta > Magnoliopsida > Poales > Poaceae > Aegilops > Aegilops speltoides. The sequence goes on from CM038143.1 coordinate 304,528,914, forward strand.
CGCAGCCGCTTTATTGAGTGGGTTAAAGCCCTCCTCTGATAAGTTATATGCTGTTTATACAGACAGTGCTGCTGCTGTGGAGAGCCTTCGGGCCGAGCTTGCACAAGCTAAGGAGCAAGCCCGAAGGAGTGATGCGGCCGCGAGGGCGGCCGAAGAGTTGAAGGCCGAAAAGGCTGCGCACTGCCTAAGCAGGGCGGAGGTGGCCGAATTGGCCAAGAAATTAAAGGATGCTACCGACCGTAGCGAGGCTCTTGAAAAGGAGCGCCTATCGGGGCAGGAAGACCTAAAGAAGGCCACCGCCGAATCCAAAGATGCCCGTTCTGCAATGCGGTCTATGAAGGAGGAGCTGCGCCAAGCCGGAGAAATCGTGGCTGGCAAGCCTTTTCTTATGCGTCGCCGGTTTATGGATGCCAAGCACGCCAATTTGAGCGGCAAAGGAGTTCGGAGGATCCGTACATGGATTTGGCTGCGAAAAGCGGCCGATGCCGCTAAACACTTCCGGAGCCAAGGGGATCACGGGCGAAGAGTTGTATTGGTCTCAATTCCACAGCCCGATCGCGCTTCTTCCTCTGTCGGACAGGTCAGCGAATGGGCCGAACTGAATAGACTGTCCGGACTGGCCATGACTGACATTGTGGCCCATATCTGGCCAGAAAGATCCAAGGCGACGAGCTACTTTGGCTTATTGCAGCAATTCCTTGGTGCGGTGCCGCATATAAGGGAGATGAAGCGGTCGGCCTGCATCGAGGGCGCGCGGATGGCCCTTGCTCGTGTGAAGGTGCATTATCCGGAGATGGATGCCACCGCCGTTGTTGCCTAGTGTCCGGATGGAAGTCGGCTCCCTGCTGAGCACTACTTCGGAGAAGTCATGCGCGGTGCTCGTAAAGTAGAGGCGCAGTGCTCAAAGAATGTAACGTTCAAATGAACGCAATACCTTGTAAATTAATTATTATAGTATGAATGCTTTTATACTTGTGCTTCCAAGTAGTAAAACTTCTCCGTCGCGGCCGCTTATGATAATTGTGTATAACCCGAAGATGCGTCTTGCTTCATTTCCCTTGCACAAGGTGTGGGGTGTTCGCAAAATAGCGCTTTTCACACTTTAATCCGATGTCTCGGTCCTGTTATAAGGAGGTGGTAGCGTAGCGAACGAGGCAATCCGGATTATGGTGCTTTATTTCTTTCACTTAGCCAGTGGAGCTCGAGGGTGGGGCTACGATATAGCCCCTAATGACACCGCACATCTCCGGATTCGGGGTGCGTATGTGCCTGACCGGGAAGTGGTCCTTCGTCAAGGCGGGGAATTCTAAACATTCCGGTAGTCGATCAAGAGGCTGACCAGACTCTCGCTATATCATGATGATCGGTTTTCGGCTTTCATCGAGGTGCTCGCACAATTAACTGGGGCACAATCGCAGAGTTCTCCTGGTGCTGCGTTAGCCGGGTGATACGGAACGTAAGGCAGCAAAACACAAGAGCCGGGCAAACCCAAAATTTGACCAAAGACATGATTCGGAGCTGATGCATATAATGCCTAACTTGAGACGCCGAACACTCCCGAAGGTGTTCGGACTTTGTGATAACGGGCAGAATTAGGCCCTAAGCCCCTTGTGTCCAGGTACGGGCATTGTCTTCTGACACGGCCGATGCCAAAGCGTCAGGCTCCGCCTTGGCTATAGGAAGAAGCCGAGGGAGATTTAACAACAAGAGACAATAATAAAAAGGTCTACGTAGGGTCTTAATCTGAAAAGAATCCTTGCGACGGGTCCCTACTGCACGCTCAAGGCCAGGTTCCGCTATGCCGTTATCCAGGACGGGTACGCACGTTGTTCATCTGTAGAAAGAGAGGAACACTTTAGTTTTAGAAACAGTTCGTGCGAAAATAATGCAAAAGAATAAGTGTAAATAATTAAAGCGAGGTTTATATGAAACCGCGGTTAGTTGTCTTGCAGCCCTTGTGAGAGGGTATGCGGCTAGGGAGCCCTAGCCTCTTGAGTCCGGATTCGTCTATCCGAGTCCGGGTCTTTAAATGACCCACGACCAAATGGCGCCATGTGGACCGGCATCTTAAGTGTAAGAGACGCGTAATGTGGTATAGCGTTGAAGCGACAAAAGCCTTCGTCCCAATAGTGCTTGATATTCACTTTTGAATGGGACGATATGGAAAATTAACTTTTAGCGTCGAAAGTTGTTCGCGATCCAACACGACTTCGGTAGTATGGAGCCCGTGCACTTGGTGTAAGGGCCTGCATCACTCCTTTGAAGGAAGTGCGGCTGTGTCGAATTTTGGTAGGGTCTATCCCCATTCGACGGATTGTGTTTGAATATAGCAGGTTTAAGTCACCGCCTCCGCCCATTAGGACGCTTGTGAGTTGTAATCCGCCTATGATCGCATTCAAAATCGGGAGTCCTTCCTGCGTTTGACGCTTCGAATAATCCAGTGGTCGAAAGTGATTGGTTTTGATATCCAATCTCTATAGTTTGCTGGGCTGGACCGTGTGAAGCTCTTTTTAGAAAGTGCCGCCTGTTTTTCCGTGTCCTCACATGAAGTGAGTTTATCGCTTTGACCCCTTGTGGGAAAGTCTTTTGTTTTCCGTGCCTCGTGGCGGGTTTATCTTCTTCGCTGACGCGCCGAGCCCCTTGTGTTCGGGCGCTTAGTCGGCGGACTGTTTGAAAACCCAACAATCCTCGTGGGTGTGATTTATGGCCTTCCGGGTACTGTGGATTTGACATATCCGACCCAAAATTTTGTGTAGGTTAGACAGGTTCGTCATTGTCATCCTTGAGGGGCTGAGTTTTACTATTTGGCCGTGAGCTTTTAAATCCGGCGTTGATCGCCGTGTTTTTGGGCTTTTCTCTTTATTCCGTGCTGCTTTTTTCTGCCGTGATTTTCCATTTCCATCTCTTATCTCGATGTACTTGGGTCATTGGTCTGATCTTGCCACCAGCTATCCTCTCCCCGCATAGAAGCGGGTCATGAGGCTTGTTAATGCGGTCATTGTCCTCGGTTTCTCCCGACCGAGGTGTCTGGCGAGCCATTCGTCTTAGACATTGTGCTTAAAAGCTGCTAAGGCTTCAAGTCCGGACAATGACTATTTGGTTCTTTTGGTGAGGAACCTGTTCCGCACTTCTCTACCGACTCTCCGGGCTGTTGAGTTATGTGACTTAGGTCGCTCGCATCCGGAGGCTAGACATAAGTCCCTTGAAAATTTGCTCTAAACGCTTCTCGAGCTCTTCCCAACTTCCAACAAGATTTTCTCGGGAGGCTTTTGAGCCAATGACGGGCTGGCCCTTTAAGCTTGAGGGTAGATATTTTATGGCGTGAGATCATCTCCTCCGCCATATGTATATGCAATATATAGTCTTCTATCCGCATCTGTGGTCTGTTGTTCCATCATAAGCTTCTATGTTTATGGGTTTAAACCCTGCTGGGAATTCATGATCCAAAGACCTCGTTAGTGAAGCATAGTGGGTGTCTGGGCGCCTGACTTATGCGTGCGCTATCATTGGACACTTGACGTGTTCCTTTGATTATTGGGGCTGTCTTTTGGGTCCAGAGATGGACTGGCTGGGCCATTGGACGGTGGGGGCTTTATGGCCTCCTCGTCGAACTCGGGAGCAGCTTGCGCTTTGGGTAGCTCTTCGATTGGTGGCCGCTGCCGTGTTTATCTCATGGGTCTTGAGTACTTTGCTCCATCTCATTCGGAGCGCCTTCCGCTGTGTTGAGCTTTAGTTTTTCTTTCTTCAGCTTCTTCTCAGTAGCGATGAGCCTGCGTTTGAAAAGCTCTTGTTCGACGGGCTCCTCGAGTTCGTTGTCATTGGGGCTTGTTTCGTCTTCGGAGGGAGGTATATAGTTGTGATCCTCGACCTTTTCTTCTGCCGCCCCTTCGTGAGGGCTTGCTTCTGCATCCTCCTGCGCTGAGTTTTGCTGGAGGGGTTTGTCTTCGGCACTCTCTGGGGTATTATTATTTCCTGTGCCGGAATCTTCATTCTTGTTGTGGCGGGTTTTAGAGCGGCGCCGCTGACGTCGGTGTTTAGGCTGTTTCTTTAGAGAATCTACCTCCGCTGCTTTTTCGCCATCCCCTTGTTTTGGGGTATCCACCATGTAGACGCTATATGACGAGGTGGCCTTTCCAAAGGCCCCATGGGTGCTGGTCTCGTTTCGCTCCGGCATCGCCGTCCATAGCGCCGATGTCATCGGAGTCGTAGTCTAGCATGTCGGTTAGATCCTCGACAGTGGCTACAAAGTGGGAGGTGGGTGGGCTCTGAATTTCTTCGTCGTCCGAACTCCAACCGTCCTGGCCATAGTTCAGCCAGGATTCTCCTGATAGCGAGAGATGCTTTAGAGAATTCAGGATATCGCCAAAGGGCGAGTGCTCAAAGATGTCCGTGGCGGTGAATTCCATAACCGGCGCCCAATCCGGTTTAATTGGCAGGGGCGCGGGAGGCTCGGAGTCCGGCGAGGAGTCCGGCGTCTCGGGATCACGAGTTTCGCAGGGGACGAGATTGGTATTCGGCTCCATCGCCGTAGATGTTGAAGCCCCCAGGGCAGCGTCTATCCACCGGCCCCCGTCACGGGCAATCGGCTCCGGGCTAGTAGCTGGAGCGGGTTCGAGTGCGGCCTCCAAAGCACTGTCCGGCGGCAGAGCTAGATCATACCCATCGTCACAGTGCGGCACGCTTGGCTGTGGCTCGAGTCCGTCGAAGATCAAATCTCCACGGTCATCGGCCGTGAAGTTCAAGCTTCCAAATCGACTGACGCCAGGGCGAGCTTCGATCTGCTCCAGATGGCCAAGAGAATTGGCCCGCAGTGCAAAGCCTCCGAATACGAAGATCTGTCCGGGGAGAAAAGTCTCGCCTTGGACAGCGTCGATGGTTGAAGATGCCATCAAGCCTATCGGTGACGACACAGAGGAACTCTCAATGAAAGCACCAATGTCGGTGTCAAACCGCGGATCTCGGTAGGGGGTCCCGAACTGTGCGCCTAGGCGGATGGTAACAAGAGACGAGGGACACAATGTTTTACCTGTGTTCAGGCCCTCTCGATGGAGGTAAAACCCTACGCCCCGCTTGATTAATATTGATGATATGGGTAGTACAAGAGTAGATCTACCACGAGATCAAGGAGGCTAAACCCTAGAAGCTAGCCTATGGTATGATTGTTGAGATGTATGTTGTGTCCTCTGGACTAAGGCCCTCTGGTTTATATAGACACCGGAGAGGCTAGGGTTACAGAGTCGGTTACAATGGTAGGAGATCTACATATCCAGACGCCAAGCTTGCCTTCCACGCCAAGGAAAGTACCTTCCTGGACACGAGCCGAGTCTTCAATCTTCTATCTTCGTAGTCTGGGAGTCCGGCGGATATTGATAGTCCGGCTGTCCGGACACCCCCTAGTCCAGGACTCCCTCACCCCCATTACTATAAAAAAAATGGCCTTGAGTACAAAAGGCCTTACCAACCGCAACCTTCCGTGCCTCCTGAATGTCCTTCAGAGCACCTCGGGCTTCTTCCTCAGCATCCTCCGCGGCTTGGAGAGCTTGGGCGAGTTTGGATTCTTTCCCTGCTAAACTCTGCTCCAAGGCCTCACTTTTCTTCACAGCCTCCTGAAGCTCTCGCTCAGCTTCAATGACCCTGGCCTCGTGTTTCTCATGAAGAGCCTGCTCGGTGGCAGCCTTCTCATTGGCTTCGGCCACAGCCTTCTTCAGTGCCTCAAATTCGGCACTCGCCCCTAGAGCATACAATACAAATATTTTTCATCAGGCACAACTACTCATTCGTGCCGAATTTAGGACAAGGTTTCGACATACCTTGCGTGTCCTCCAATTGCTTCTTCAAACGGCCAAGTTCCTCTTCGGTCTGTTCCAGATTCTGCTTTAGTCCGGATACCACCGCATTATGAGCGTCGGTCGTCTCTGCAGACGCATGTTTACAAACAAAAGGATACACATCATTAACTGAGTCTCCTGCAAAAGCGGATGATTTGATCCCCTATCCAGCTTTCTCTCTCTTTCGCCAGACAGTGCATCAGGGGCTACTACTCACACTGTGACAACCTCCAAAAGGTTTCTAAAAACATACCTCAAAGCCCTTTATAAGGCCAAGGCAAGACTCATGCAGTTCGCGCTCGGCGGACTGAATCTTTTCAATCACCGCACCCATAAGGGTCCGATGTTCATCAATGATAGACGCGCTCCTTAGCGTTGTCGATAGGCCACCCGACAGCTCTGCTCGGACAGAGGTTGCCGGCGGAGTGGGCAAGCCTCCCCCCATCAAAGGTGGCTGCTCGCCCAATCCTAGAGCTTTAAAGCTCTCCAAGACCGTGTCTGGCTGCGGTCCGAACCTAAGATCGCCCCCGCTGTCGACACGCCTAGGAGCCGCTGCTCCCGTGTGTCCGGTCCTAGGGATATGCCCCCTGGTCCGGATCCTGCTGAGATGACACCTCGGTGTCACGCCTAGGCTTCGGGGAAGGGGCCTCTGGAGGCGTCTCGCTTGCCAGGGCATTGGAGCTCAGTGAATCCTCCAATGAGGACTGTCCGGCGTGGGACCTCACCAGGCTGCACAAAATATGGCGACGGTTAAAACTGCTACATCCTAACAACCCCGGGTGCGTATGCGTGTTTGGATTTCGTATACTTATGACTTTTCCAGGGGCTGGACCCTGGGATCCCACTCCGGGCTGCTATCAGCAGCTGTGGTGGATGCCTTTGGGAGGGAACTTTTCCCCCTCTTTGGCGATTCGGCCTCCAGGGATGAGGAAGCCGTCCTTTTCTTCCCACCCCCTGCGGGGGACTTGTCTTCCTCCTCCTCCTCTTCGTCTTCGGAAGAGGGATGGTCGCTGGAGTCTTTCGATTTTGCATCTGAAGCATCGCGACGACGGAGGCCACTCCGGGTCTTCTTGACCTTCTTGGATGCATCTTTCTTCGGCGCCTCGTAAGGCGCTGGGACCAGCATCTTCGTTAGAAGAGGTCCGACCGGTTCCTCCGGCAGCGGGGCAGGACAGTGTATCCGCTCCACCTTTTTTATCCATCCCTGGGGTTATGGTAAAGCATGATAAAAGTGTCTCCCTCAGGACATGCCAACTGAAGCATGGATGGACATAGCACAACAATGACTTACCGGACTTGCAGAGTGGGATAGTTGATACCCACGGTCCTCGGTGGAGCCCGGCCATGATTTGCTGGACTTAAAGAGCACCTTCCAGATATCCTTGTGGGAGGAACCATAGAGCTCTCGTAGGGTCTGGTGCTCGGTTGGGTCGTATTCCCACAAATTGCAGGCTCGACGTTGGCAAGGGAGAATCAGGCGAACTAACATCACCTGGACTACGTTGACGAGTTTGACATCCTTGTCAACCACACTCTAGACGCGCGTTTGGAGCAGCGACAACTCATCGGACAAGGACCAGTTCAGGCCCTTCTCGGGCCAGGACGTGAGCCGCAGTGGGGCTCCGGATCTGAACTTAGGAGCAGCAACCCACTTTTTGCCGCGCGGTTCGGTGATATAGAACTACTGCTGCTGCCACTCCTTGACGGAGTCATTGAAGGCACCCGTGGGCCATACAACCTTGGGCATCTTGCTCACCATGGCGCCGCCACACTAGGCATGCTCGCCACTCACCACCTTGGGCTTCACATTGAAAATCTTCAGCCATAGGCCGAAGTGAGGCAAAATTCGGAGAAAAGCCTCACACACGACGATGAACGTCGAGATATTAAGGAAAGAATTGGGGGATAGATCATGAAAATCAATCCCATAATAATACATGATATCGCGAACGAATGGGTGAAGGGGAAACCCGAGCCCGCTGTCGGTGTCAAAACCGGCGGATCTCGGGTAGGGGGTCCCGAATCAGGCGTCTAGGCGGATGGTAACAGGAGACGAGGGACACAATGTTTTTACCTGTGTTCGCCCTCTCGATGGAGGTAATACCCACGCCCCGCTTGATTAATATTGATGATATGGGTAGTACAAGAGTGGATCTACCACGAGATCAAGGAGGCTAAACCCTAGAAGCTAGCCTATGGTATGATTGTTGAGATGTAATGTTGTGTCCTCACGGATTAAGGCCCTCCGGTTTATATAGACACCGGAGAGGCTAGGGTTACAGAGTCGGTTACAATGGTAGGAGATCTACATATCCAGATTGCCAAGCTTGCCTTCCACGCCAAGGAAAGTACCTTCCTGACACGAGCCGAGTCTTCAATCTTCTATCTTCGTAGTCCGGAGTCCGGCGGATATTGATAGTCCGCTATCCGGACACCCCTAGTCCAGACTCCTCAAGAGCCTCGAACCAGTCTTCAATGACGATAAGTCCGGCGTGCATAATGTTCGGCATTGCAAGGCGGGTTCCTCCTTGAATAATCCGGAGAAAACAATGAACACCAAAGATAGTGTCGCTCGCAAAATAAATTCCACATTCCAACGTAGAGAGAATAAAATACACACTTAGTTCAATCTGGCGACGATATTACAGCGTGATATCACACCGCAGCCAAGCCCTTGTTTGGATCATTTTTATTATTCCTCCTCAAAGACGCTTAGCGAAGCGTTTCTTGGCACGCCCCGTCAAGCAGAGACCGTGTTCCCCTTATTCCGGATTCTCATCAAACGTGTGTAGAACCCAACCGCGCCATTGATGGTGGCGCTTGGGAGATAAGTGAGTTTTACCAGCGTTGAGGGACGATATTTTCGTCCGCCTATATATAAGGGATAAGGATTTACCTTCTCACCTCGCCTTCTTCCTCCTTTGCTCATCCATCCTCGCGAACCCAAGCTCCAACGCCTAAGTCACAAGATTCCGCCTCAACCCTTCTCCGAATATGTCCGGAGGGGAGGCAATGGATGGCCTCCACCGCCAAGGAGGAGGACATCACCAAGCTACGTGACGCCGGATACCTTTCCGGAGACATCGCGATCGGCCGCCTGACGCGGGCAGCTCGCTCCTACCCCAGACCTCATGAGAGGGTTGTTTTCCTTCCCCACTTCCTCCGCTGGACGGGCTTTCCGCCCATCCATTCGTCCGGGATCATGTTTTACTACGGCCTAGATTTCCACGATCCGGCGCCAACTTCATCCTCAACATCTCGGCGTTTATCGTGGTGTGCGAGGCCTTTCTCGCATCCGCCCCACTTCGCCTCAGGGCTCAAGACCTTCAACGCTGCAAGGTTGTGAAGGGGCGCAAGCGGAATGCGGAGGCGCCATGTTGGGCAGCCGCCCAACGCCCCTTGGCTAGAAGGGACCTTCGTGGACTCCGCCAAGGGGTGGCAATCGGGTGGTTCTACATCACCGAGCCGCGAGCCTACGTGGGCGGCGGCCTCGAATTTAGATTCGAATCCCCACGCAGCTCACCTCCCGGAAAGAGAAGGGCTTGCAGTGGGGTGATCTGTGGAGGTGATGGGACTTGAGCCGCATCAAGAAGCCGGTGAGCAACAGTTCCGGCTCGCCGACGTGGTCCAGTCATGCTCCTCCGTGGATTCTCCCATGCCAAGAACGGGCATTTAATCTGTGGGAGTTTAATCCGGAACAACACCAGACGTTAAGCGCGCTCTTCGACACAACGTACGAAGGCGCCTGGAGGGTGTTGTTCAAGGGCGCCGAAGCCCCTGCATCCGCGACCGAAGACCGCGGATTCAGCTCGTAGTCTCCAACTGACGAGGTAAGTGATTCGACCCCATTACGGGACACTTATAGTAGTTAGATTGACTCTAGCGAGGTTTTTAATCTACCTCTTCCTTTGACAGGACAGGATGGAGAAGGCCCAGCTGCTTATCAGCCCGGCTCCCATGCCAGAAGAACCAGTGGATGCCCGCCTAGCAAGGCTGCTGGTTCCGGCACCGTACGTGGTGCCGGAGAAGAAGGCCAAGAAGGTGGCCGCGGGGACTCGAAATAGTTCCCGCAATCAGGCGTCTGACGACGACGACGAGGACTCCTCCCCCGAAGACGAGGAGGAGGAGGAGTACTCTCTCCCGGAGGAGGGTGAGAGGAAGAGGAAGGCCTCCCCAACCGGGGCGGCCGAAGGGTCCAAGAGGGGGAGAACTATCCCGCCGGCAGTTTCGCCAACATCGACGTTGGCGAGGATGAGTGGCCTCCAAGGGCCCGGCGTCCGGCAGGATCGTAAGTATCCAGACCATTTATACGCCGTATAGTGTATGTCATGTAGCGTCCTTCTAACGCCGCATTGTTCCTTTAGTCCGCCGGTGACGACTTTCCCGACTCGATGAGCGGTCGTTGGCGCCGTCGGATGTAAATTCCATCCCGACTTACCTCGCGCCGAGGACGACGAGGCGGAATCCTGAGGGGACGCGCCAGAGGAGGCTCGAGGCGCCGCCGAGCAGCCTCGACTTTGTGCCGACTCCACATCGAACCCGCAGCGGTTCCGGAGTCCGCAAGCGCCCTTCAAAGAAGGGCAGGATTGCGGGCGCCGCAGCCCCGGCCCAACCGGGGCGCCGGATAACTGCTGGAGGCGCCAAAGGCGCCCATCGAGAAGAACACCGCACTCTCATGAGTGCGGTGATTGAGAAGGTCCAGCTTCGCCAAGGGCGGGCCGACTGAGGCTCGCAACAGCCTTCTAACAGTGCTTTGAGGTAAGAAGGTTAAAATTAAGTAATATAATACCGCATAGACAAGAGTTCTCGATGCTTAGTCCGGTGTTCGGAAAGAAAAACCGGACTAAGGATCTTTAACAAGATATACGCAGGGTTTCTAAAATATGTCAATGTGGGTTTGCAGGCTGCGCTGTTGACCTCTGCCGCATTAACAGCAAAGGTCGAGGCGCTGAAGAAGGACCTTGAGCGGTCGGAGCAAGAGCTCGGCCATGCCAAGAGGCAGCTCAAGGAAAAAGAAGGTAAATAACACCACTTTAAATAAGTACCTTACAGAAAAGGGTTTCGGTTGCAAACATGATTAATAAGGATAATATATGTAATGCAGGGGCCACTAACGAGGTGGCAGCCCTGAAGGATGTCGTTTCCGTGGCCGAACGCAATGCAGCCACAGAACGGACTGAGCGAGAAAAGCAGGCGGCGGAAGTTCGGCAAGAGCTCCAGGCTCTCGTGGAAAAGCATGAGAGTTTGGAGCGTGACTCGAAGACTCGAGAGTCCGAGCTTGCCTCGGCTCTTGAAAGGGCCGAGTCCGCCAAGGCCGAGGCCCAGAAGGCCCATATGGAAGTAGAGGACATGAAGAACATAGCGGCGGTAAGGAGTTTTTCATGCGAGCAAGCATGTTAATGTAAATTACGGATACTTACCCAATTCGAGCTCTCCAGGCATTTGCAGATCTGCCAGTGGTGCGCCCGATGCCGCTGCGCTCTATCGTGGCGAGGAGGGAGCTCAACAGAGAAGGTCTTCGTCTCAAGACGCGAGGCCGCCATCCGGTGCCCCCAAGCGACCAAATTGGCAGCTGGTCGAACTCCTAAAGGTAGCCGAGGAGGCCATGAAGGGCCTCACAGCCCGGCCAGGGCTGGGCAGGCCATGCCCGGCAGCTACTTTGGCCTAGTGCGGTGGCTAGTGGATGCATGCCCTGTGCTGGATGTGATCAAGCGCTCCTTTGTATTGAAGGCGCTGTCGGGCCCTTGCCCGCATAAAGGTGCAATGGGGCAAGCTGGATGCGAGAAGCTTCACGGATCCGCCGCCGCAAGGAGCATCGCACTCAAGCCATATTATAAGGTTGTCTCAAGGGAGCCCGCGATATTGCGGATGAGTGCCCTTAATGTAATCTCGAGTGAACTCATTGTGTGTTTATCCTGCGCTGAAAACTTCGCTTATATGCGCCATGAGCAACGCTTTGTTGAATTTAAAATATTACCTTCAGGCGGCCGCTTGTTAAATCGAGAGATGGCAAGTCGTTGGCTTCAGCCCCGTGCCACGAGTGTTGGGGTGTTCGGTGATGAACTTGAGCACTCTTGTTCCCATTTTGGGTCCATCTAGGAGGCGCCAACACGACGAACAAGGCAACCGGACTTATAATGCTTGAACACACTCACTTAGCCATAGAATTCTATAATTTTAAATTTCGACGAAGCCCTCGTATTCGAAGATCAATCCGGGCGCTATCCACGCTTCGCCGACATCATCCGAACTCGCTCAAGCGGCATGAGCCTTTAAGGACCCGAAGAACCTCTCGAATAGCGACCATCTCTCGCCTTATCATGCCGCCGGTTTTAGCTTTCCATCGAGGCGTTAACCCGGCTCAACCGGGGCGCAATCGCAGTGGTTCTCCCAGTGCTACCTTAGCCGACGGAACGGAACGTAAGGTACCAAAACATGGGAGCCGGGCAAACCCAGCTATTGACCCAAGACATGATTCGGAGCTGATTCATATAATGCTATAAGTTCGGGGTGTCGTACTTGTGAAAGTGTTTGGACTTAATCACACCATAATCTGGGGAACAGAAGCCCCTAGTGTACTCAGCCGTACCAAAGTATACGGGTGCGATATGTCATATAATGAACATTTGTAAAGGATAACGCAATTGCCATGAAAAGGTAATGAACTTGCAAAAAGGAAGTGCTGCGTTATTTATGAAAGAAGGTCTGCTAATAAAGCGGACTGATACAAATAGTGCGGTAAGCAAGGTATTCGGACTAATTTGACATGTCCCCTTCCAGGGATAAGCTGCAGACTTGGTGTATGTAATCAAATTAAGTGCTCGTAAAGGAGACCACCTGAGTTTTCGTCGCAGCCTTCTTTGATCCCTGACTGTTGCATCGTGAGTTCGGCAAGTTCGCCGTCGGACAGGGCTTCTGTTTAGTGGAATCCTGTATATAAAAAGGAAGAAAATATAAAAGTAAAACCAAGGGGGGCGTTAGCATGAGCCCCTGGTGTGGTCTAGCCGCACTCTTTAATCCTTGTGGTTAAGCCCCTCCCCTGCGTCCATGGTATTTCCAAAGCGTAATGATGTACGCGGAGTGTTATTCTTGTGATCATGCGCGGGCGAGGGTGGGGGCCGCATTGCTATGCGTGCTCTGATCGTGCCAGGTGGTCTTGGTTAGTGTTGCTCCGGGCGCGTTTTAATACATCCGGCTTTTTGATTGCCGGACTAGAGAATTGTCGAGAAGGCTGCTCAGATTTCGCCGCGAGCATTGTATGTTCCTCCGCTCGAGGGAGCGCCCCGTATTCCCATCGACCGTAATGACTCCACGAGGGCGGGCATCTTGAGCTTTAGGTATGCATAATGCGGCACCACGCTGAATTTTGCGAACGCTGTTCGTCCGAAAGCAGCGCATGATAGCCGCCACGAACGGGACTATATCAAGATTAACTCTTCGCTCGAAATTATCCGGGATCCAAGACCACTTCTAGTGTGACAGAGCTCGCATAGCTTGGCTTCCACTCGGATGACACCTTTAAAGGTTGTCTTAGTAGGTTTGATCCTGGATGGGTCTATGCCCATTTTGCGACCGTGTCCCGATAAAGCAGGTTCAGTTGCCGCCGCCATCCATCGACTCTTGTGAGGTGAAATCCATCGACGATTGGGTCTAGGACCACGCGCGAATCCGCCATGGCGTATGCTAGTCGGATGGTCTCGTCGATCAAAAGTGATCGGACAGAGGACCATGGATTGAACTTGGGCGACCGCTCCATCGCATAGACGTCCCAGAGTGCGCTTCCTCTCCCTCTTGGGTATATGGGTCGCAGAATTATATTCACCGTCCGCACTTGCGGAAACCCTTCTATCCTCTCGTTGTTCGGGCGGCCGGGTCTCTTCCTCGTCGTCGCTATTTAGCCCCTTGTCATTGTGTTCGTAATTAACTTGCCAGCCTACCAACACCCAACAATCTCTATTGGTGTGATTAGCTGGCTTTTCGGGGTGCCATGTATCCGCATGAGCGGTCGAGTATTCTGTCCAGATTGGGCGGGCCGGAGTTGTGCTTTTAAATGGCTTCTTCCGCTGACCGGTTTGAGCCTCGGAATCCGCATTGACCGCCGATCCTCTTTGTCGTCGCCGTTAGTACGGCGTTTGTTTTGATTTGACGTGACCTGCCGTGATTGTCCTTGGTGTCCGGACCGCCAGAATTTTTATGAGATTGTTGCTGCGGGCTAGCCAGCTATCCTCTCCGCGCAAAAGCGGTCATTAACGGCGTGAGGGCTGCCATGGATTTCGGCTTCTCCCGCCCTAGGTGTTGGGCTAGCCATTCGTCCCGAATGTTATGTTTGAAGGCTGCAAGGGCCTCCGCATCCGGACAATCGACGATTTGATTTTTCTTCGTCAAGAACCGTGTCGTAATTGTCCGCCGATTCGTCTGGCTGCTGAATAATGTGGCTTAGGTCATCGGCGTCGGTGGTCGCACGATGTACCTTGAAAGTTATCAAGGAACGCGCCTCCGTGTCTTCCCAACACCCAATCGACTCGCAAGCGTGCTATTAAGCCAATGCCGAGCTGGTCCTTTAAGCTTGAGGGAGATATTTGATGGCGTGGAGATTGCCGCGCGGGCCATATGGATGTGGAGAAGATAATCTTCGATCCACACCGCTGGGTCTCGCTGTACCATCGTGAAGATTCGATGTTCACGGGTTTGAACCTTCGGGATCCGATGATCCATTACTTCGTCGATGAAGCATAACGGGTGTGCGGCGCCTCAGATTGAGCGATATCGCGACGCAGCTCGAGGGAGCGCCGTCGCTGTGTTCGCCCGGCGGTTGTATGTCCGCACGACGGTATTCGCTGCGGGGTCGAGGGCGCCCACGTGATCCATAGATGGATCTGGATTGTCTTACTTTGTCCTCCAAGATGTCTCGCAAGTCCGGCGCTTCCTTTGGCTTCGTACTCGGATCGATGTCGGGTACGGTCTTGGCTGGGCCTTGAATGCCTCTTCGTCGCGACCACGTGGTGGTCGATCAGCCATGTCTTGCGCTGGTGATAAAGGTATGTATGCTTCCTCCTCTAATCGGGGAGCAGCTTGCGCCTTGGGTAACTTTTGGAGGAGTTCGAGTTTATACTCTTGCCGCGAGGACCTCGGTCCATCGATCGGCTAGCGATCTTGATCTGCTGAAGTCGTTGCTGCTTTTTCTTTAGGCTATTAGCCGTGGCTATGAGCTGCGCTGAAGCGCTCTTGTTCGACGGGATCCTCGGTATGATGAATTCATCATCGTTGAGGCTCGCCGTCTTCGGAGGGAGGCATATAGTTATCGCCTCAACCCCTTCGCCTCGCCGCCTGTCGCGGGCTTGCCTGCGTCCTCCTCGCGCTGAATCTTGCAGAGGGGGTCTTCGGCACTCTCTCGAGTGTTATTATCTCCGTGCGGAATCTCCATTCTTGTTGTGGCGGGATTTAGAGCGCGCCACGACGCCGTGTTTTGGCTGCTTCTTTAGAGAATCTTCCTCCGCTGCTTTTTCGCCATCCCTTCTTTTGGGGTATCCACCATGTAGACGCTATATGACGAGGTGGCCTTCCAATGGCCTCGTGGGTGCTGGGTCCCGATCGTCTCCGCATCATCGTCCATAGCGCCGATGTCATCGTAGTCGTAGTCTAGCATGTCGGTTAGATCCTCGACGGTGGCTACAAAGTGGGTGGTGGGTGGGCTCAATTTCTTCGTCGTCCGAACTCCAACCGCCCCGCCATAGTCCGCCAGATTCTCCCGATAGCGAGATGCTTCAGAGATTCAGGATATCGCCAAAAGGCGAGTGTTGAAAGATATCCGCGGCGGTGAATTCCATAACCGGCGCCTAATCGCTTAATTGGCGGGCGGGAGGCTCGGAGTCCGCGAGTCGTCCGCCTCGGGATCACGAAGTTTCGCAAGGGACAAGATCGGTATTCGCCCATCGCCGTAGATGTTGGAGCCCCTGTGGCGCTTATCCACCGCCCTCGTCATGGGCAATCGGCCCCGGGCTAGTAGCCGGAGCGGATTCGAGTGCGGCCACCAAAGCACGGTTCGGCGGCAGAGCTAGATCATGCCCATCGTCGCAGTGCGGCGCGCTTGGCTGTGGCTCGGGTCCGTCGAAGATCAAGTCTCCACGGTCATCGGCCGTGAAGTTTAGGCTTCCGAATCTGACCTGATGGCCAGGGGCGTAGATTTCGATCTGCTCCAGATGGCCAAGAGAATTGGCCCGCAGTGCAAAGCCGCAGAATATGAAGATCTGTCCGGGGAGAAAAGTCTCACCCTGGACAGCGTTGACGGTTGAAGATGCCATCGAGCCTATCAGTGACGACACAGAGGAACTCTCAATGAAAGCACCAATGTCGGTGTCAAACCGCGGATCTCGGTAGGGGTCCCGAATCGCGTCTAGGCGGATGGTAACAGGAGACGAGGGACACAATGTTTTTACCTAGGTTCGGGCCCTCTCGATGGAGGTAATACCCTACGTCCTGCTTGATTAATATTGATGATATGGGTAGTACAAGAGTGGATCTACCACAAGATCAAGGAGGCTAAACCCTAGAAGCTAGCCTATGGTATGATTGTTGAGATGTAATGTTGTGTCCTACGGACTAAGGCCCTCCGGTTTATATAGACACCGGAGAGGCTAGGGTTACACAGAGTCGGTTACAATGGTAGGAGATCTACATATCCGTATTGCCAAGCTTGCCTTCCACGCCAAGGAAAGTACCTTCCGGACACGAGCCGGAGTCTTCAATCTTCTATCTTCGTAGTCTGGGAGTTCGGCGGATATTGATAGTACGGCTATCCGGACACCCCCTAGTCCAGGACTCCCTCACCTGCGGACAAAATGAGGAAGAAACACGACCCTCTCGTGGGGCTCCGGAGTAGGGACGATTTGTCTCGCCGGCGGAAGACGATGGCCGATCTTCTTGGCCAGGTACCCGGCCTCTCGGAGCCTTTTGATATCCTTCTCCTGGACGGTACAGGCCATCCATTTGCTTCCCACTCCGGATCCAGACATCTTCGGAGAACCTCTCTTCGGTGGAGAAGAAGAGTGCTTGGGCGCTAGGGCTCGAACAGAGGGGAATGGACTAGCGGAAGGAAAAGATGTGGGTAAAAAGGAAGAGACCTTATCTCTTTATAGAGGCGGTAAAAGCTTTTGCGCCTCCCCACTTGTCTGGTGGAACCTGCTCGTTCCCCACTCGCCGCAATTAGCGGTGTGGTTGGGTTACCCACACCCATATTGATGAGAATCCCATGATAAGGGGACACAATCTCTGCTTCGGCAAGACGAAACTGCCTCGCAATATGCGCTGTGCCTGGTTATGGGAAAACGGTCCGAATGATGACCCGTCCGTAGTGTCATGTCACGTTGTCTAAAAGTTGTCAGTAGATTACATTTATGAACTATCATTCTCTCTACGGTGGTATGTGAAGATCATCTTGCAGATCCGGACACAGTTTAAGTGTTCGATAATTACTTTGGGGTATTCGGAGAGGGAACCCGCCTTGCAATGCCGAAGACAAATTGCGCGCCGGACTCATCGTCATTGAAGCCTGGTTCAGGGGCTACTGAGGGAGTCCTGGATTAGGGGGTATCCGGACAGCCGGACTATATGCTTTGGCCGGACTATTGGAGCGTGAAGATACAAGACTCAAGACTTCGTCCCGTGTCCGGATGGGACTCTCCTTTGCATGAAAGACAAGATTGGCGATCCGGATATTATATTTCCTTCTTTGTAACTGACTCCATGTAAACCCTAGCCCTCTCCGGTGTCTATATAAACCGGAGAGTTTAGTCCTTAGACACAGAATCATAATCATCATAGGCTACCTTCTAGGGTTTAGCCTCTACAATCTCGTGGTAGATCAACTCTTGTACTACTCATATCATCAATATCAATCAAGCAGGAAGTAGGGTTTTACCTCCATCGAGAGGGCCTGAACCTTGGTAAAACATTGTGTCCCTTGCCTCCTATTACCATCAGCCTTAGACGCACAGATCGGGACCCCCTACCCGAGATCCGCCGGTTTTGACACCGACACTCCTTGATGTTCTTGAAGATCTATTCGATGTAATCTTCTTTTGTGGTGTGTTTGTTGGGATCCGATGAATTGTGGGTTTATGATTAGATTATCTATGAATATTATTTGAGTCTTCTCTGAACTCTTTTATGCATGACTAGAAGAATGCTCGTGCGTTGCTATGGGCTGCAAATCTAGCCCATATGTGAGGAAGGAATGTGGTTGTCCGGACTATCCGTGATGTTATCTCCAACACGCGGTCTCAATGTAAAAAACTCACCCCACGATGCTCCCTCTCCTTTCCCCAGACCCTCCCCTTTCCTGCTCGGTTTCCGTGGTAGAGGCACATTTCATGTTGGAGCCCTCTCATTTAAAGCAAGATGACGCCCATCCCACTTTCACCATGGCACCCTCTCTCCTTCACACCGTACTTCCTCACAGTCCGTCAAGGAGCAGTCCCGAGTAATGCCTACCCCGCTCTCCGCCATGATCCCCTCCCCATGTTTGTGTCGTTCGACCACCGCCATCAAAGGGGAGGAGGCATGCGATGCCTGTGACACCCTCGACACCAAGAAGGCAGATCTGTAACTAAGTAGACCAACCCCCATCCCGTTCACTCTAAACCCTCAAATTTATTCACTAAAATCCATCAACTTGTGTTTTAAGTGAGCAAGTGATCGACGTCACCATGGCCGACCAGCAGCAAGGGATAAGGGCGGCAACTGCATTCACATCTTAGTTCTAGTACCTCCTAGTTCTATACTGGACCCACCCTTCATCCCAGGCTCTACCACAACAGCGTCACGCTCATGTGTTCCCATGGAAAAAGGAAGCTATAAATAAAAATGTTCGTCCAAAGCATGAAAAATGTCAATGTTTCTCTCCCCTTCCCTCCCTCATGCGCACACGCCTGATTCAATTAGATATTAATGTCTGAAGTCCTTCCAACATATATCCTCCACCTAGAGGTAGTTACCCTCATATCACGTATACTATCGTGTGGCAGTATATACACTACTTTATCATACTAAGTATGTTTATATAGTATATGTAAGATACTCCCTTTGTTCCTTTATATAAGGTGTATTTGTTTTTTGACAAAGTTCCAGAATGTAAGGTGCATTTCTTCTAATTCCTCATAATTCCTTGTTCGCCTTCTATAAAAAAAATAAAGAATCTCTCTCCTGATTGTCTATATCTCTCCTTGTAGCAAAAGAAGGAAAGTATATCTCTATGGATTGCATGTATCTCTCACTTTCTTGGGCTAACTGATTTACTTGCCACTAATCAAATAATTTATCAAGGGTAATTTCGTATTAACTTGTCTATAATTATGTGCCTTGGTCATTGTGCCAAAAATAATACACCTTACAAAGAGAAATGGAGAGATTATTTCAAAGCAAGCTATACGAACAAATTGTATGCGAGTCCATAGTTTTTTTATAATTTAAAAATGCCTTCATATTTGTACGTATAAAACAATATAAAAAATACACACTACCTAAAAAGTAGGATACATATTATCCAAATATTCTTACATACTTTTATTTAGTGAATGCTATGGTAGGACCATACGTCATTCATCTACATATGTTCACACCAGTTGGATTCTGCATGCACCATCCTATTACTTCTCCCCTTCATCTTCACCCACCTCTGATGGTAGGCTGACCCCCCCGCCTCCTCCTTGCCTATGATGGCTCATCTGTATCTCAACACCTAATTTTATAGACTTGCAGTGCAAGTATGCATTGGTAGATAGAAATGTATTACCATTGTATGTTATTTGTGGACATAATTATGCACTGCACAAGAAAGACATGTAGACAAAATATTAATTTGTAGAGCATTTTTCTAAGTGCCACATACACCATCCCTACCAAAACCCTTAAAACAAATAAATTTGAACTAATCAACCATATGTTGCACCTGGGGTATAAGTATGCTAGTGCTTGAATGTTAATTGTATGAAACATACATCTTTAGGATCCTAATGCACATTAAGCAGAATTGTTGATTTATTTTCTACCCTTAAAGCACTCTTCTTCTTCGTCTTCCTTCTCCTCCTCTTCACCCACTATATTTACCTCTCGATCCAAGCTTGCTACCAGGCTCGCAACCACCATCAATGGCACATACGTCTGAAAATCCCCCAACTTTCCACATCCACACCATGAATTTTGATGGATTCTTTGCCATTTTCTTCTCCCTTCAGAGTCATCAAACAACAATATCAATGTAGAAGTAATTAGCGTGTAAACACCTTACTCCTCTATGCTTGCACGCCGTTGATACGTCTCCAACGTATCTATAGTTTTTGATTGTTCCATGCTGTTATATTATCATTCTTGGATGGTTTACAATCATTTATAGCAACTTTAAATAATTTTTTGGGACTAACCTATTGACATAGTTCCCAGTGCCAGTTGCTATTTTTTGCTAGTTTTTCACTTCGCAGAATATCATTACCAAACGGAGTCCAAATATAGTGAAACTTTTCAGAGATTTTTTGGACCAGAAGACACCTGGGGGGCCAAGAAAGCGCCAGAGGGGATCCCTATGGGGACCACAAGACACCTGGGCGCGCCAGGAGGCCTAGGCGCTCCCAGGTGGGTTATGGGACCCATGGAGGTCTTCTGCATCGCCTCTTTGCCTATAAATTCCCAAATATTCTAGAAACCCTAGGGGAGTCGACAAAACGCAATTCCAGCCACCGTAAGTTCTAGAACCACGAGATCCAATCTAACACCATCACGGAGGGGTTCATCATCCTCATTGGTGCCTCTCTGATGATGCGTGAGTAGTCCACCATGGACCTAAGGGTTCTTTTTGATTCTCAATACAATGGTCTCTTGGAGATCTATTTGATGTAACTCATTTTGCGGTGTGTTTGTTGGGATCCGATGAACTTTGAGTTTATGATCAGATCTTTATCCATGAATATTATTTGAGTCTGCTTTGATCTCTTATATGCATGATTATTTATATCCTCGCATTTCTTCTTCAAATATTTGGTTTAGTTAGGCCAACTAGATCAATTTTACTTGCCATGGGAAGAGGTGCTTTGTGATGGGTTCGATCTTGCGGTGTCCTCTCCCAGTGACAGAAGGGGTAGCGAGGCACGCATGTATCGTTGCTATTAAGGAAAACAAGATGGGGTCTATTCCTACATGAATAGTCTTGTCTAGATCATGTCATTGTTCTTATTGCATTACTCCATTTCTCCATTAACTTAATACACTAGATGCATGCTGGATAGCGGTCGATGTGTGGAGTAATAGTAGTAGATGCAGGCAGGAGTCGGTCTACTAATCTTGGACGTGATGCCTATATATTGATCATTGCCTTGGATATCGTCATAATTATTTGATCTTCTATCAATTGCCAACAGTAATTTGTTTACCCACCGTATGCTATTTTCTTGAGAGAAGCCACTAGTGAAATCTATGACCCTCCGGTCTATCTTTGATCATATTACTTTCAGATATATTTTTATTCTCATTTTTTTCATATCTATTATTCTAAAACCCAGAAATACCTTGCTTCACTTTTCTTTATTTATTTTATTTTGTGTTTTTGCAAGATCTATTTATCCAAAATCATACAAACCAATCTATCTTTTTGCCAAGGAGGCATTGGCAACCCCTCTTACGTGTTGGGTTGCGAGGGTTTGTTCTTTGTGTGCAGGTACCGTTTACATAGTGTTGCTTGGTTCTCCTACTGGATTGATACCTTGGTTTCATAACTGAGGGAAATACCTACCGTAGTTGTACTGCATCATCCCTTTCTCTTTGGGGAAATACCGACGCAGTTTCAAGCCGCATCAAAAGGAATTTCTGGCACCATTGCCGGGGAGACATCATCAACATCTATTAGGTTCCTAATCACAAATCTCATCTCCTGGCAATTTACATTATTTTCCATTTGCATCTTGTTCTCATCTCCCCCACTTCTAAAACTTTTTTGCAAAAATACAAAAATATTTTCTGTTTTTTTTTGTTTGCCTTTTTCTTGTTTGCCTCTTTGCTTGTGTTGCAATGTGTCTACTGTTGACTTGCATCTTCGCTTGCTAAAAATCTATTGATATGGATCCTCATCCACTTGCTAATCTTTTCAAAAGATCCAATTATCATGAACCAACTGATAGTGAATTGAGTTCACTAGATTATCTTTGTGAGGTTTTGCTTGTGATTCATGAATCTGAAAAGTGTGATGAAGTGTTAAAAGAACAAATTTATAAAGTGATTCATGATGGCTCCTTGAATGAAAAGCATGATTGCAATGATGTTATTATAAATTCTATTAATGGCAATTGTGTTAGTGATATGCAAAACCCCACGCTTGGGGATGCTTTTTTTGTTATGTCGACTGCTTATTGCAATGATCATGATTGGGATGATAGTGATTCTTATGATCTTGAAAATTTATTTAAACTTCATGATGAATATGCTTGCGATAATATTAAAAGTGGGTTTGGAAGAGTGTAAACTTTGGCTAAAAATAATCCCACATATTTGGAGAGCATTCAATCTTATGATTTTTTGATAAAAGTGGGCTTGGAGAGGACATGACTTTATTTGATGATAATCCCACTATTTTGGAAGAGTGTCAACTTTGCATGCATGTGGATCATGAAGTGAATATTTTATATGATAGTTATATTGCTGAATTTGATTATGATCCTGCATGTAATTATTATGAGAGAGGAAAATATGGTTGTAGCAATTTTCATGGTACTAAATTACCTCTCGTCATGTTGAGGTGGCTATTGTTTCTTTCTACTTCCTTGCATATGCTAGGTTTTTCTTGTCTTGATAAATTGTTCTCCAATAAAATGCCTATGCATAGGAAGTATGTTAGACTTAAATTTGTTTTTCACATGCTACCTAATGCTCTCTTCGTGTTTCAATTACTATCTTTCATATGAGCATCATTGAAAGATTATGCCTAGCTAGGGGCATAAAATGATAGCGCTTGCTGGGAGGCAAGCCAATGAATATTTTTTTATTTTTTCTTTCTGTACTTGAGTGTTCATACAATTATGCTACTATTATGATTGTGTTTCTTATATTTTATTTAGTGTTTGTGCCAAGTAAAGCCTTTAGGATCATGCTTGGTGATAGTTGATTTGATCTTGTTGAAAAAAAGGAACTTCTGCACCCAGTAGCAGAATTGTTAAACATCATAGAAGCGCGATTAAATTATGAATTTTTTACACAAGATTGATATACAAATTTCTTACGTTGTCCTAATTTTTTAGAATTTTTGGAGCTACAGAAGTATACGAAGTTTCCAGATTACTACAGACTGTTCTGTTTTTGGCAGATCCTATTTTCGTTGCATTGTGTGCTTATTATGATGAATCAATGGATTGTATTGGGGGGGCATAATCCATGGAAAAGTTGGAAAATATTAGATATAATTTAATAATAAAATATGAATCGGTTTGCAACAGTACTTATAGTAGTGATTTGCTTTATTACACTAGCGTATCTCACGAAGGTTTTGTTAAGTTTTGTGTGATTGAAGTTTTCAAGTTTTGGGTGGGATCACGATGGATGAAGGAATAAGGAGTGAAAAGAGCCTAAGCTGGGTGATGCCCATGGCACCCCAAGTTATTATTCAACGAGAACCAAGCAACTAAGCTTGGGGATGCCCCGGAAGGCATCCCCTCTTTCTTCTAATGACCATCGGTAATTTTACTTGTAGCTATATTTTTATTCGTCACATATCTTGAGTTTTGCTTGGAGCATTTTGTATTATATGAGTCTTTGCTTGTTTTTCTTTTCAGTTTGTCACAAGTATCCTTGCTGGACACACCTATTTGAGAAAGCCAAAATTATGCTATGATTTATTAGAATTGCTCTTTGTGCTTCACTTCAATTTTTTGAGTTATGGAATTGCTCTAATGCTTCGCTTATATCTTTTTTAGCACGGTGTGCTTTAATATTTTTGAAGATATAATCTCTTGCTTCACTAAGATTTATTTGAGAGTTAGTAAATTTTTTAAGAAATTCTCTCATGCTTCACTTATATTATTTTGAGATATTAAAATATTATGCTCATGTTCTTCACTTAAATTTGTTTGAGCTTGTCAAAAGCAAATGCAACATATGAAACTAGTCCCAAAGTGAAAGATTTTCAAGAGGGATATAATAAAAACTTTCGTGAAGATCATTGGACAAAATAAACTTGATTATTTGTAATAGTTTTGAGATATGATGATAGTAATATATGGGTCATGTTGATGAGTAATTATGGTTTAGTAAGAATATTGGGATTAAGACTTGTGATTCCCTATGCAAGCACGAAAGTCTATAGTTATGCAATGAAATTGCATCCTACTTGTGGTGCATTATTTGGTGTTAGTTATGCTTAATGCTCATTTATGTGAATTTTTTTCTTGGTTGGTTGCTTCTCAATCTTTTTGCTAGCCTCCATTTGTACTAAGTAGAAATACCACGTGTGCCTCCAAAATCCTTAAACCCAGTTTTGCCATATGAGTCCACCATACCTACCTATATGCGGTATTTCCGTGTCATTCTAAGTAAATTTGTATGTGCCATCTCTAATTTTCAAAATGAATTACCTTTTTGTGTGCCAGTACCGCTCATGAAGTGCCAGGGGGTGGCCAATATTTTCCATGCTAGATGTGTTATTCTCAAGTTGAGTGTTTACTCACTTGTCATTGCACGGGAGTACAGCGGTAATAGGGATGCCCACTCCTAAAATGAAAAGGAAATTTACTTTATGTTGTCAAATAATAAATTCATTGGAAAGTGTTTGTATGGAAGGCACCCGTGGATACGGCTAGCCATGGATCGTGAAAGAATGGTGGAAAAAAGAATAAACTTTATTTTCTAACATTTTCGTTGATGGGAAATGTACGCCTCTCAAAAAAATTATCTCTCAATTTTTTCTTTGAGCTATGGCATCTCTACAAATCCCTACTTCCCTCTATGAAGGGCCTATCTATTTACTTTATGCAATTTTATTTTCACTTGAGTCTTCATCTTCTCTTATAAAGCACCAACAAGGGAGCACTATGATCATACTTGAGCATTGGATGTAGCTAATATTCGAGTGTGTTTTGTGAATGGATCAATGATTGAGCATAATGGGCTAGGGATAACTTTCTTTAGTGTTGATATTTTGAAAGACATGGTTTCTTGTTGATATTCTTGAGTATCGGAGTCTTCATGTCAAAACTAGACTATTGCTTTGAACCATCTAAAAGTCCAAATGTCCATGGTACAAAAGAAAATAATATGTGATGAACATGTTAGGCAGCATTCCACATCAAAAATTCTGTTTTATCATTTACCTACTCCAGGACGAGCAGGAATTAAGCTTGGGGATGCTGATACGTCTCCAACGTATTCATAATTTTTTATTGTTCCATGCTATTATATTATTATTCTTGGATGTTTTACAATCATTTCATAACAACTTTATATCATCTTTTGGGAATAACCTATTGACATAGTGCCCAGTGCCAGTTGTTGTTTTTGCTTGCTTTTACTTCGCAGAATATCAATACCAAACGGAGTCCAAACACAGCGAAACTTTTTGGAGATGTTTTTTGGACCAGAAGACACCTTGTGGGCCAAGAAAGCACCAGAGGGGATCCCCGTGGGGACCACAAGACACCTGGGCAGGCCAGGAGGCCTAGGCGCGCTCAGGTGGGTTGTGGGCCTAGGGGAGTCGACGAAACACAATTCCAGCCGCTGCAAGTTCCAGAACCATGAGATCGAATCTAACACCATCATGGAGGGGTTCATCATCCTCATTGGTGCCTCTTCGATGATGCGTAAGTAGTCCACCATAGACCTAAGGGTCTATAGGCAGTAGCTAGATGGCTTCTTCTCTCTTTTTTGATTCTCAATACAATGGTCTCTTGGAGATCAATTTGATGTAACTCTTTTTGTGGTGTGTTTGTTGGGATCCGATGAACTTTGAGTTTATGATCAGATCTAAACCCATGAATATTATTTGAGTCTTCTTTGATCTCTTATATGCATGATTATTTATAGCCTCGTAGTTCTTCTTTGAATCTTTGGTTTAGTTAGGCCAACTAGATCGATTTTTCTGGCCATGGGAAGAGGTACTTTGTGATGGGTTCGATCTTGCGGTGTCTTCTTCCAGTGACAGAAGGGGCAGCGGGGCACGCATGTATCATTGCTATTATGGATAACAAGATGGGGTCTATTCCTACATGAATAGATCCTGTCTACATCATATCATCGTTCTTATTGCCTTACTCCGTTTCTCCATGAACTTGATGTGTGGAGTAATAGTAGTAGATGCAGGTAGGAGTCGGTCTACTAATCTTGGACGTGATGCCTTGATACATCTCCAACGTATCTATATTTTTTTATTGTTCCATGCTATTATATTATCATTCTTGGATGTTTTACAATCATTTTATAGCAACTTTGTATCATTTTTTGGGACTAACCTATTGACATAGTGACCATTGCCAGTTGTTGTTTTTTGCTTGTTTTTTTACTTCGTAGAATATCAGTACCAAACGGAGTCCAAACGCAGCGGAACTTTTTTGAGAATTTTTCTAGACTAGAAGACACCTGATGGGCCAAAGAAGTACTAGAGCGGGGCTCCGAGGGGAGCACAAACCACCAGGGTGCGCCCAGGTGGGTTGTGCCCACCTTGGTGGCCTCCTGCAGTGCTTCTTCGCCCAATAAATACCCAAATATTCCTAGAAACCCTAGGGGAGTTGAGGAAACACAATTTGTTGGGGAACGTAGTAATTTCAAAATTTTCCTACGCACACGCAAGATCATGGTGATGCATAGCAATGAGAGGGGAGAGTGTTGTCTACGTACCCTCGTAGACCGAAAGCGGAAGCGTTATGACAACGCGGTTGATGTAGTCGACGCCTTCACGATCCGACCGATCCAAGTACCGAACGTCGGCACCTCCGAGTTCAGCACGTTCAGCTCGATGACGATCCCGGACTCCGATCCAGCAAAGTGTCGGGATGAGTTCCACAAGACGACGGCGTGGTGGACGATGTTGATGTTCTATCGGCGCAGGCTTCGCCTAAACTCCGCGACGATATGACCGAGGTGGAATATGGTGGAAGGGGCACCGCACACGGCTAAGGAACGATCCGTAGATCAACTTGTGTGTCTATGGGGTGCCCCTGCCCTCAGATATAAAGGAGTGGAGGAGGGGAGGGCGGCCTCTCTATGGCGCGCCCTAGGGGAGTCCTACTCCCACCGAGTAGGATTCCCCTTTCCTAGTCCAACTAGTAACCCTTCCATGTAGTAGGAGTTGGAGAGAAGGAAAGGGAATGGAAAAGGAGAAGGAAGGAAGGCGCCTCCCTAGTCCAATTCGGACTAGTCCATGGGGAGGGTGCGGCCACCCTTATGGCCCTTTTTCTCCTTTCCCGTATGGCCCATTAAGGCCCAATACGAATTCCGTAACTCTCCCAGACTCAAAAATACCGAATCACTCGGAACCTTTCCGAACTCGAATATTGTCGTCCAATATGTCGATCTTTACGTCTCGACCATTTCGAGACTCCTCGTCATGTCCCCGATCTCATCCGGGACTCCGAACTCCTTCGGTACATCAAAACTCATAAACTCATAATAAAACTGTCATCGAAACCTTAAGCGTGCGGACCCTACGGGTTCGAGAACTATGTAGACATGACCTAGAACTATTCTTGGTCAATAACCAATAGCGGGACCTGGATGCCCATATTGGTTCCTACATATTCTATGAAGATCTTTATCGGTCAAACCGCATAACAACATACGTTGTTCCCTTTGTCATCGGTATGTTACTTGCCCGAGATTTGATCGTCGGTATCCAATACCTAGTTCAATCTCGCTACGGCAAGTCTCTTTACTCGCTCAGAATGCATCATCCCGTAACCAACTCATTGGTCACATTGCTTGCAAGGCTTATAATGATGTGCATTACCGAGAGGCCCAGAGATACCTCTCCGACAATCGGAGTGACAAAACCTAATCTCGAAATACGCCAACTCAACATGTACCTTCGAGACACCTGTAGTACTCCTTTATAATCACCCGATTACGTTGTGACGTTTGGTAGTACCCAAAGTGTTCCTCCGTAAACGAGAGTTGCATAATCTCATAGTTACGAGGAACATGTATAAGTTATGAAGAAAGCAATAGCAACATACTAAACGATCAAGTGCTAAGCTAACGGAATGGGTCAAGTCAATCACATCATTCTCCTAATGATGTGATCCGTTAATCAAATGACAACCCTTTTGTCCATGGCTAGGAAACATAACCATCTCGATAAACGAGCTAGTCAAGTAGAGGCATACTAGTGACACTATGTTTGTCTATGTATTCACACATGTATTATGTTTCCGTTAATACAATTCTAACATGAATAATAAACATTTATCATGAAATAAGGAAATAAATAATAACTTTATTATTGCCTCTAGGGCATATTTCCTTGAGTCTCCCACTTGCACTAGAGTCAATAATCTAGTTCACATCGTCATGTGATTTAACACCAATATTCATATCGTATATGATTAACACCCATAGTTCACATCATCATGTGACCAACACCCAAAGGGTTTACTAGAGTCAATAATCTAGTTCACATCGCTATGTGATTAACACCCAAAGAGTACTAAGGTGTGATCATGTTTTGCTCGTGAGAGAAGCTTAGTCAACGGGTCTGTCACATTCAGAGCCGTATGTATTTTGCAAATATTCTATGTCTACAATGCTCTGCACGGAGCTACTCTAGCTAATTGCTCCCACTTTCAATATGTATCCAGATTGAGACTTAGAGTCATTCGGATCGGTGTAAAAGTTTGCATTGATGTAACTTTTACAAAAAACTCTTTATCACCTCCATAATCGAGAAACATCTCCTTAGTCCTTACTAAGGATATTCTTGACCAATGTCCAGTGATCTACTCCTAGATCACTATTGTACTCCCTTGCCAAATTCAGAGCAAGGTATACAATAGGTCTGGTACATAGCATAGCATACTTTATAGAACCTATGACTGAGGCATAGGGAATGACTTTTCATTCTCTTTCTATTTTCTCATTGTGGTCGGGATTTGAGTCTTACTCAATTTCATACCTTCGCAACACAGCAAGAACTCTTTCTTTGACTGCTCCATTTTGAACTATTTCAAAATCTTGCCAAGGTATGTACTCATTGAAAATCTTATCAAGCGTCTTGATCTATCTCAATAGATCTTGATGCTCAATATGTAAGTAGCTTTTATCGAGGTCTTTTTTAAAGAACTCCTTTAAAACACTCCTTTATGCTTTGCGAAAAATTCTACATCATTTCGATCAACAATATATCACTCACATATACTAATCGGAAAGGTGTAGTGCTCCCACTCACTTTATTGTAAATACAGGGCTTCATCGTAAGTCCATATAAAACTATATGCTTTGATCAACTTATCAAAGCGTATATTCCAACTCCGAGATGCTTGCACCAGTCCATAGATGGATCATTGGAGCTTGCACATTTTGTAAGCACCTTTAGGATTGACAAAACTTTCTAGTTGCATCATATACAACTCTTCTTTAATAAATCCATTAAGGAATGCAGTTTTGACATCCATTTGCCAGATTTCATAAAATATGGCAATTGCTAAAATGATTCGCATGACTTAAGCATCGATACGAGTGAGAAAATCTCATCATATTCAACACCTTTGAACTTTGTTGAAAACCTTTTGCAACAAGTCGAGCTTAGTGGATAGTAACACTACTATCGTTGTCCGCCTTCCTCTTGAAGATCCATTTATTTAACATGGCTTGCGATCATCGAGCAAGTCACTCAAAGTCCATACTTTGATCTCATACATGGATCATATCTCGAATTTATGGCCTCGAGCCATTTCGCGAATCTGGGCTCATCATCGCTTCCTCATAGTTCG
The DNA here is from genome assembly GCA_021437245.1 of Aegilops speltoides. Classification (NCBI taxonomy): domain Eukaryota; kingdom Viridiplantae; phylum Streptophyta; class Magnoliopsida; order Poales; family Poaceae; genus Aegilops; species Aegilops speltoides. Next base: position 304,558,687 of record CM038143.1, read on the forward strand.
TAGGTTCATCATGGTCTAGTAACATGATTTCCGAACATTATTACTACACCACTCAGCGCGGATCTTACTCGGAAGTCCTATGAGGTTCAGAGTAACTTGATCTCAAGTTTCATCATCAATATCATTAGCTTCCTCACTAATTGGTGTATTTGTCACAGAACTGATTTACGTGATGAACTACTTTCCAACAGTACAGCTTACCTCATCAAGTTCTACTTTCCTCCCACTCACTTCTTTCGAGAGAAACTCCTTCTCTAGAAAGGATCCATTTTTAGCAATGAATTTCTTGCCTTCGGATCTGTGATAGAAGGTGTACCCAAACGTTTCCTTTGGGTATTCTATGAAGACGCACTTCTCCGATTTGGGTTTGAGCTTATCAGGATGAAACTTTTTCACATTAAGCATCGTAGCCCCAAACTTTAAGAAACGACAGCTTAGGTTTACTGCTAAACCATAGTTCATACGGTGTCGTCTCAACGGATTTAGATGGTGCCCTGAGGGATCGAAAAAGGTGAGAGTGTCTAGAGGTGGAAGAAAGGATTGAGTGGAAAGCAACTTGGGAAGGCTAGAGATCAAGCTTCATATGGTGGGAGTGGAGCAACTTGATCTCAACACAAGGGTAGGTAGTTCTCTTCTCAGAAATGTAAGGTAGGAGTGGTAGTTCTTTCTGATGGCTCTCTCCACGAATGAAGAGGGGGTGGAGGGGTATAAATAGCCTCCACACAAAATCCAACCGCTACACACATTTGAGCAATCTCGGTGGGACCGGTGGACAACTCGGTGAGACCGATAGTTCAAATAATGTGAACGTTGGGATTTTCGTGGGACCGAATATACAATCTCGGTTAGTCCGATTCGTGCAATGACAAGAGCATGCCGCTTTGGTGGGACCGACTTCATCATCTCGGTGACACCGATTTGATGATGAAGTTCTGTAACCTTGGCAACTCATGTTTCGTGAGACCGAGTTCGAAATCGGAAAATCCGAGTTTACTAGGGTTTGGCTTATGGCTGAGGTGGTTCATCTCGGTGTGGTGAGTTTGGAATATCGGTGGGACCGAGACTACTTATGAGTGTATATGGCGTTGAAAGTTGCCGATAGTTTAGGAGATGTATCACTAAGCACTTGAGCAACCAGATCATCATCATAACCTCATCCCTTTTAATAGTATTGGCTTTTCCTATGGACTCAATGTGATCTTGGATCACTAAGCCAAAAATGGAGTCTTGAGCTTCGCCAATGCTTGCCTTAGCATTTTGAGGGTCCACTTTTTAGTCCTTTTGCCATGCCAATGTGATTGAATTTCTGAAACATACTTGATAAAAGCATTAGTCCAACCACAAAGTATGTTGTCATTAATTACCAAAACCACCCGGGGAGCAAATGTGCTTTCAATCTCCCCCTTTTTGGTAATTGATGGCAACACACTAAACAAGACATCAAAGCTTATTGAAAGAAAGACAGAATTATCACGAAAGCTTTAACAAACATGTAGTACACAGCTCCCCTACAAGTGTGCAAGATTTTCATAAATTATGGTTTTGGACTACCACAAGCACACAAGAGAGATAAGCAAGATGTGCTACATGCAGCTTGGCTATATGCATCAGAGCAGATGAAAAGAAGTGAGTGATAATGCATATGTGCATGGTGATTTCTTGCAAACAAGTATTCACAAGCAAGTCACCATCATGCACATTCTCGCAAAGTGCATATACTTACCTTGAGGTTCCTTGGCATTGTACCAAGAGATAAACTTGGGAAAACAAGGTTAGATAACACAAGAGTATTTCTTCAACCAACTGCAAGAACATCAAGAGTACCAAGCCAGGGATGACATGTATAAAGAGTGTCTCATATTGAGCACAAGCTTGAATCAACAAACATGTCTCCAAACTAAAAGATTTTCAATGAACTCGAGAGATTTTGCTTTCCATAAGATATCAATTGTGAAGATTCCTCTCCCTTTGAGTTTTCTCAGATCAAGGGGTTTGATGGAAAGAGCAAAATCAAAAGAATGATGCCAAATGAGAATGACGCCAATTGTAATGTCCAATGTGAAACACGGCAAGAAATTCTCTTATAAGGAAAAACACGGCAAAGCTTTGATGTGATTCTCTCCCCCTTAAGGTAAGATTGCTCTTATTTTCCCTTTAAATCTTCTCTTCTCCCCCTAAGTCTTCTCCCCCTTTGACATCAAGTGCCGAAAAGGACAGCAAACTAGGAAGGTCAGGGAAGATGGAAAGAAAGAAGTGGGATCCTTAAGAATCACAACAGGGCAAAAAGGAACATGCATCGAGAATCATTGAGTGGAGCTGCAGAAGATGATATCCTGGAAGAAATAAATCGGTGACACGAATTAAGATGGACCGGTGGGTCCGAAAGTCGAGGACTTAGGGTAGATCCTTTTCGTTAGACCGAAATATTTAAATCGGTGACGCTTGAGTTTAATTCCAAGGAAATACTGAAATAATTCAGCTCACTTTATGCAGGAATGTTTCAAAGGATTTGCAATGAATTTGTGAATGATTTTCGAGGAATTGATCGAGCTGAAGGATATTCACAAAGATGTAAGAATAGAAATGAAAAGATTCCTAGATGAAGTTTTTTTATGAAAACTCAATGAGAGAACATAAGAGAAAATAGAAAGACTCCAAAACATATGTACTTCATCTAGATAAAGGTCGGCGACAAGGTCACCTATGTTTGAGTATATTGACTTAGGAGTCGAATGAGGACATTTGATCATAGGTCATACTCATCATTTAAGCTCAAAATGGGGTTGCCATTTTTCGATTAAGCATTCGATGTGATCACATCTTATGAAGCTGCTTGTACTCATGACTTTGAGCAAAGCTCCTTAAAGATGTGAAGAACATACCTTGGGCTTGTTGTTGCTTTGCTCATGTAGGTAAACTAGATGTAGGTGCTCATTGAATGTGAAGTTGGAGCGCCATTTCCACTTGTGTAGTTCATCTTCCTACATGGGTTAGGCAAGCAAGGAAATACTCAAGGATATCCAATATGACAAGAGTGAAATACTAGATGTATAAGATGTCAAAAAGGATATGTGGAATTTTGTTCCTTGAACTCAACATCCCAAAGGGCTAGATACTTGGTCAATGACAAGATTACTCATGATTTGAGTGTGTGGTAATCTTGTGGAATGTAGATCATCCAAGTACTGCAAGGAGTTAGATGCAATACAAGGAGGCAAATGTGTCCAAGACATATGATCACCATCATAAGAGAAATATCAAGGATTAGTCAAGTGGGCTCATGCCTTGCATGCATCAATGGAGTTCTCACTCCAAGTTTGAAGCATCAATGATGTTCAACTCACTTCTTAAGCGACAAAACACCTTCTCATCAAGAGGTTTTGTAAAGATATCACGAGTTGTTTGTCAAGATCTAACATGCTTAAGATTGATGTCACCCTTGGCAATGTGATCACGAATGAAATGGTGACGAACTTCAATATGTTTCGCTCGAGAGTGTTGCACGGATTGTGTCCAATTTTAATCGCACTCTCATTGTCACAAAGCAAGGAACATGTCTCACATGTATCCCATAATCCTTAAGCGCTTGTGTCATCCATAGCAATTGAGCACAACACTAACCAGCAGCAATATATTCCGCTTGGCAAGGATAATGATACGAATTTTGTTTCTTGGAGGACCAAGATACAAGGGATCGACCAAGGAATTGACACGTACCCGAAGTTGACTTTCTATCAACCCTATCACCGGCATAGTCCGAGTCGGAATAGCCAACAAGGTCGAAAGAGGCCCTCTTAGGATACCAAATGCCAAAGTTTAGTGTGTGTATCAAATATCTCACAATCCTTTTAACAGCTTTAAGATGACATTCTTTAGGGGCTGCTTGATATCGAGCACACATGCATACACTCAACATTATGTCAGGACGAGAAGCACAAAGATATAGTAGAGAACCAATCATAGATCGGTAAACCTTTTGATCAACGGGTTCTCCATCTTTTGTCAAGTCATTATGTCCACTTGTAGGCATGGGGGTTCTCATACCTTTGCTTTCTTGCATGTTGAACTTCTTGAAGAGATCCTTGGTGTACTTTGTTTGTGAGACAAAGGTACCCTCCTTAGATTGCTTGATTTGCAACCCAAGGAAGAATTTGAGTTCACTCATCATGGACATCTCATACTTCTCCGACATGAGCTTTCCAAACTTCTTGCTAAAATGAGGGTTAGTTGAACCAAAGATAATATCATCAACATATATTTGGCACACAAATAGTTCACCATTAACCCTTTTCGTGAACAGCGTTGAGTCTATCTTTCCAATCTCAAAGCCTTTTTCAAGAAGAAAGCTAGTCAACATTTGTACCAAGCCCTAGGAGCTTGTTTAAGACCATAAAGAGCTTTGTGCAACTTGTAAACATGATTAGGCTTTTTGGGATTCACAAATCCGGAGGTTGTTTCACAAATACTTCCTCCTCAATTTCACCATTTAGGAAAGCACTTTTGATATCCATTTGATAGAGAGTAATATCATGGTGATTGGCATAAGCAAGAAGAATGCGAATGGACTCAAGTCTAGCAACGGGGCATAGGTCTCACCATAGTCCATACCTTCGACTTGTGTGTAACCTTGAGCTACGAGACGAGCCTTGTTGCGGATGACTTGTCCATCTTCATCTTGCTTGTTCAAACACCCATTTGGTTCCAATGACGTTTTGATCATCCTTGGGCTTCTCTACCAAAGTCCATACCTTGTTCCTCTCGGTTGTGAAGTTCTTCGTGCATAGCGCTCACCCAATCCGAGTCTTCAAGTGCTTCTTCTACCTTCATAGGTTCAATACTAGAGATAAATGAGTAATGCTCACAAAAGTTAGCTAAGCGAGTTTTAGAGCGAGTAATTCTCCCGGAGTTGATGTCGTTCATCATTTGTTCCACGGGATGATTTTTCTTGACTCTTGCTCGGACTCGGGATAGCTTTTGTTGAGGTTGTGGCTGAGCTTCCTCATCATCTTCATCTTCCTCTTCTTCTTCTTCATTGTTGTTGGTGTTGTCTTGAGGCGGTGGAGAAGGAGGTTGTGGTGGATCTTCTTGTTGCACTTCCTCATCTTGGTGAGTTCCACTTGTGGAGGCCTCCATGTTGCCTTGAGGTTCATCTCGCCGTGAGGTAGGGGCTCCACATATGTAGATGAGGTACTCTCCTTCACTTCCATGGGACGGATCTTTCCAATAGATAAATCTTGGATAGCTTCCGATGGGTCCTTGTCTCCTACATCGATAGGCATTTGCTCTACTTGCGAGGCATTAGATTCATCAAACTTCACGCTCTACCGTCTCTTCAACCTTTCGGTGAAATTATTGTAGACACGGTAGGTGTGGGAGTTTGATCCATAACCAAGAAAAAGCCTTCATGAGTTTTAGGAGCAAATTTAGACCGACGATGCTTATCAAGGATATAGCATTTCAACCAAAGACACGAAAGTATCCCACTTGGGGTTTGTTACCGTGAGGAGCTCAGATGATGTCTTGCCGAGGAGCTTATGAAGATAAAGCCTGTTGATAGCATGACAAGTCGTCTCGACCGCTTCCCCCAAAAATGCTTCGTGTCTTGTATTCATCAAGCATCGTTCTCGCCATCTCTATGAGCGTTCGGTTCTTCCTCTCAACAACTCCATTTTGTTGAGGAGTGTACGTAGTCGAGAACTCATGTAGAATCCTTCCTCATCGAGAAAAGAGTCTACATTGGCGTTCTTGAACTCCGCTCCATTGTCACTCCGAACTTTCTTGATCTTCACCTCAAATTGATTTTGGGCCTTTTGGCAAAGGTTTTGAAGATTCTCCGAACCTGCGATTTGTCATCAAGGAAAAATACCCACGTAAATCTGAATAATCATCAACTATAACTAGACCAAAGGAGTTACCACCAAGGCTTTTGTAAGCATTGGGACCAAGAGATCCATATGAAGAAGCTCAAGCGGTCTCCTTGTGGTCATGATGTTCTTCACGGGATGACTTCCACCTACTTGTTTTCCTGCTTGTCAAGCACTACAAAGTCTATCTTTGTCAAAGAAAACATCTTTAACGCCAAGAATATGATCACCTTTGATCAGCTTGTCTAGATTACGCATACCAACATGTCCAAGCCTTCTATGCCATAACCAACCTTTAGAGGATTTAGCAATGAAGCAAGCTCTAGGTTGGGATTTCTTAGTGAAGTCAACAATATATAGATCACCTCTACGGATACCGGTAAACGCCATGTTATGATTGTCACGACGAAAGACTTGGCAATCTACTTCGGTGAATAGCACATTGAATCCAAAGTCAGCTAATCTAGACACGGAAAGTAAATTGTATCCAAGAGATTCTACAAGCATGACATTTTGAATAGAGCTATCATGAGATATGGCCACCTTAGCAAGGCCAAGTACCTTACCCTTGGAGTTGTCTCACATACTTGCGTGGACCATCGTTCTTTGCAAGCTCTCGAAACATGTCTTTGTCTCCGGTCATGTGGTCGGTGCATCCACTATCAAGAATCCACTCTTTTCCGCCGGACATGTAGTCTCTCAGATTTGCCATAAAATTGAGACTCTTCATGATCTTGTCTAGCTCGGTGTCCGAATCGGAGTAATCATCATCATGCTCATGCTCATCATCATATTGACCCATAGATTGTTCATCATCAACACCTAGGTCAATTTGATAACTACTTGCATTAGTTTTGTCAATGTGACAATAATCATCGGAATGCAATACAAGAGCATTTCTAATTAGAACATTGATAAGACCGGATCACCCTTCTTTTCATAAGATCACGAAGCTCAAAGAAGCATTTATCAAAGTTGGGATCATTAGGCGCATCATATCAAATTCAATAGTCTTGTATAGAATTTCATCAAGACCTCTCAAAGAGTAGTCCGGATAAAGTTCTTCCAAGAACTTCCACATAGCATAGGCGCACTCAAAGTTTGTAACGAGCTCAAGCAAGTTATCGGGTAACCTCTAATGATAAGATTTACAGTCCTAAGGTTACTGAAGCAAATCAAGCTCTTCATCCATGGTAGGGTGCAAGGGGTCAAATGGAGGCACATAGGGGTCTCAACATATTTGCATAAATTGTACGTCTTAAAGATAATAAGCATTTCAATCCTCCACGAGTTATAGGACACTCCATTAAGAATAGGCACTCTATGGCTAACACTCCCAAACGTGACACGCCCATCTTCCTCCAATGGTGTGTAAACCAAAGCAATGGAGACCAAAGCTCGATACCAATTGAGGGATCAAGAAGGTGAGAGTGTCTAGAGGGGGTGATTAGACTACTCGACAAGATAAAAATTCTGCCTTTTATCAAGGACAGATTTTGGCAGATTTTGCATAACACACAAGTCAAGTAGCACACTACACATGCAATTCTAGAGTATGGGCAGCGGAAAGTAAATTGCACAAGTAGTAAAGAGAAGTGGAGAAGATCAAACGCAATTTGGAGACGCAATGATTTTTCCGTGGTTCCGATAGGTGGCGCTATCGTACATCCACGTTGATGGAGACTTCAACCCACGAGGGTAACGGCCGAGAGTCCACGGAGGGCTCCACCCACGAAGGGTCCACGAAGAAGCAACCTTGTCTATTCCATCATGGCCTCACGCCCACGGAGGGCTAGCCTTACTGGGGTAGATCTTCACGAGTAGGCGATCTCCTTGCCCTTACAAACTTCTTGGTTCAACTCCACATCTCTACGACGGAGGCTCCCAAGCGACACCTAACCAATCTAGGAGGCACCACCTCCAAAAGGTAATAGATGTTGTAGATGATGATGAACTCCTTGCTCTTGTGCTTCAAATGATAATCTCCCCAACACTCAACTCTCCTCACTGATTTGGCTGTGGTGGAAGAAAGGATTGAGTGGAAAGCAACTTGGGAAGGCTAGAGATCAAGCTTCATATGGTGGGAGTGGAGCAACTTGATCTCAACACAAGGGTAGGTAGTTCTCTTCTCAGAAATGTAAGGTAGGAGTGGTAGTACTTTCTGATGGCTCTCTCCACGAATGAAGAGGGGGTGGAGGGGTATAAATAGCCTCCACACAAAATCCAACCATTACACACATTTGAGCAATCTCGGTGGGACCGAAGTGGACAACTCGGTGAGACCGATAGTTCAAATAATGTGAACGTTGGGATTTTCGGTGGGACCGAATATACAATCTCGGTTAGTCCGATTCGTGCAATGACAAGAGCATGCCAGTTTCGGTGGGACCGACTTCATCATCTCGGTGACACCGATTTGATGATGAAGGTTCTGAGAACCTTGGCAACTCATGTTTCGTGAGACCGAGTTCGAATCGGAAAATCCAAGTTTACTAGGGTTTGGCTTATGGTGAGGTGGTTCATCTCGGTGTGGTGAGTTTGGAATATCGGTGGGACCGAGACTACTTATGAGTGTATATGGCGGTGAAAGTTGCGATAGTTTAGGAGATGTATCACTAAGCACTTGAGCAACCAGATCATCATCATAACCTCATCCCTTTTAATAGTATTGGCTTTTCCTATGGACTCAATGTGATCTTGGATCACTAAACCAAAAATGGAGTCTTGAGCTTTTGCCAATGCTTGCCTTAGCATTTTGAGGGGTCCACTTCTTTAGTCCTTTTGCCATGCCAATGTGATTGAATTTCCTGAAACATACTTGATAAAAGCATTAGTCCAACCACAAAGTATGTTGTCATCAATTACCAAAACCACCCGGGGAGCAAATGTGCTTTCATGCCCTATTTCAAGTGAATGCAGCTGTCTCTAATGCATAACCCCAAAATGATAGTGGTAAACCGGTAAGAGACATCATAGATCGCACCATATCTTATAAAATACGATTACGACGTTCGGACACACCATAATGTTGTAGTGTTCCAGGTGGCGTGAACTGTGAAACTATTCCACATTTGTTTTATATGAAGGCCAAACTCAGAACTCAAATATTTTCCTCCACGATCAGATTGCGAAACTTTATTTTCTTGTTACGATGATTTTCCACTTCACTCTGAAATTCTTTGAACCTTTCAACTATTTCAGACTTATGTTTCATCAAGTAGATATACCCATATCTCGCTTAAATCATCTGTGAAGGTCGAAAATAACGATACTCGCCATGAGCCTTAATACTCATTGGTCTCGCACACATCAAGATGTATTATTTCCAACAAGTTTGTTGCTCGTTCCATTGTTCAAGAACGGAGTTTTAGTCATCTTGCCCAAAAGGCACGGTTCGCAAGCATCAAATGATTCATGACCAAGTGATTCCAAAATCCATCATTATGGAGTTTCTTCATGTGCTTTACAATCGATATGACCCAAACGGCAAGTGCCACAAATAAGTTGCACTATCATTATTAACTTTGCATCTTTTGGCATCAATATTACGAATATGTGTATCACTACGATCGAGATCCAACAAACTATTTTCATTGGGTGTATGACCATTGAAGGTTTTATTCATGTAAATGTAACAACAATTATTCTCGACTTTAAATGAATAACCGTATTGCAATAAACATGATCAAATCATATTCATGCTCAACGCAAAGCGCTAAATAACATTTATTTAGGTTTAACACTTATCCCGAAAGTTTAGGGAGTGTGTGATGATGATCATATCAATCTTGAACTACTTCCAACACTCATCGTTACTTCCCTTTCAACTAGTCTCTGCTTTGATACAGAACTCTGTTTCAAGTTACTAATCTTAGCAACCTAACAAGTATCAAATACTCGGGGCTACTATAAACACTAGTAAGGCACACATCAATAATCAGATATCAAATATACCCTTGTTCACTTTGCCATCCTTCTTATCCACCAAATATTCGTGGCATTTCCGCTTCCAAAGACCATTTCCTTTGCGGTGTAAACACTCGGTTTGTGCTATGGTCCAGCTTTGGGCTTCTTTGCAGGAGTGACAACTTGCTTGTCTTTCCACTTGAAGTTCCCTTTCTTTCCCTTTGCCCTTCTTTTGAAACTAGTGGTCTTGTCAATCATCAACACTTGATGGTCTTTTATTGATTTCTACCTTCGTCGATTTCAACATCACGAAGAGCTCGGGAATCGTTTTCGTCATCCCTTGCATATCGTAGTTCATCACGAAGTTCTAGTAACTTAGTGATGGTGACTAGAGAATTCTCATCAATCACTATCTTATCCGGAAGATTAACTCCCACTTGATTCAAGCGATTGAAGTACCTGCATAATCTGAGCACATGCTCACTAGTTGAGCGATTCTCCTCCATCTTTTAGCTATAGAACTTGTTGGAGACTTCATATCTCTCAACTCGGTATTTGCTTGAAATATTAACTTCAACTCTGGAACATCTTATATGGTCCATGACGCTCAAAACGCCTTTGAAGTCCCGATTCTAAGCCGTTAAGCATGGTGCACTAAACTATCAAGTAGTCATCATATTGAGCTAGCCAAACGCTCATAACGTGCGCATCTGCTCCCGCAATAGGTCTGCATCACCTAGCGGTGCATCAAGGACATAATTCTTCACGTGCGACAATGAGGATAAACCTCAGATCACGGATCAAATCCGCATCATTGCTACTAACATTTTTCAACACAATTTTCTCTAGGAACATATCAAAACAAACATATGAAAGCAACAACGCAAGCTATTGATCTTACAACATAATTTGCAAAATACTACTAGGACTAAGTTCATGATAAATTAAAGTTCAATTAATCATATTACTAAAGAACTCCCACTTAGACAGACATCTCTCTAGTCATCTAAGTGATTACGTGATCCAAATCAACTAAACCATGTCCGATCATCACGTGAGATGGAGTAGTTTCAATGGTGAACATCTCTATGTTGATCATATCTACTATATGATTCACGCTCGACCTTTCGGTCTCCGTGTTCCGAGGCCATATCTGTATATGCTAGGCTCGTCAAGTATAACCTGAGTATTCCACGTGTGCAACTGTTTTGCACCCGTTGTATTTGAACGTAGAGCCTATCACACCCGATCATCACGTGGTGTCTCAGCACGATGAACTTTCGCAATGGTGCATACTCAGGGAGAACACTTCTTGATAATTAGTGAGAGATCATCTTAAAATGCTACCATCAATCAAAACATAATAAGATGTATAACAGATAAACATCATATGCAATCAAAATATGTGACATGATATGGCCATGATCATCTTGCGCCTTTGATCTCCATCTCCAAAGTACTGTCATGATCTTTATCGTCACCGGCACGACACCATGATCTTCATCATCTCTATCTATATCAGTGTGTCGTCACATGGTCGTCTCGCCAACTATTGCTCTTGCAACTATTGCTATCGCATAGCGATTAAGTAAAGCAAATATTTGGCACTTGCATCTTTATGCAACAAAGAGACAACCATAGGGCTTCTGCCAGTTTCCGATAACTTCAACAAAACATGATCATCTCATACAATAAAATATAGCATCACGTCTTGACCATATCACATCACAACATGCCCTGCAAAAACAAGTTAGACGTCCTCTACTTTGTTGTTGCAAATTTTACGTGGCTGCTACGGGCTTAGCAAGAACCGTTCTTACCTACGCATCAAAACCACAAAGATAGTTTGTCAAATAGACTCTGTTTTAACCTTCGCAAGGACCGGGCGTAGCCATACTCGGTTCAACTAAAGTTGGAGAAACAGACACCCGCTAGTCACCTGTGTGCAAAGCACGGCGGTAAAACCAGTCTCGCGTAAGCGTACGCGTAATGTCGGTTCGGGCCGCTTCATCCAACAATACCGCTGAACCAAAGTATGACATGCTGGTAGGCAGTATGACTTGTATCGTCCACAACTCACTTGTGTTATACTCGTGCATATAACATCAACGCATAAAACCTAGGCTCAGATGCCACTGTTGGGGAACGTAGTAATTTCAAAATTTTCCTACGCACACGCAAGATCATGGTGATGCATAGCAACGAGAGGGGAGAGTGTTGTCTACGTACCCTCGTAGACCGAAAGCGGAAGCGTTATGACAACGCGGTTGATGTAGTCGTACGTCTTCACGATCCGACTGATCCAAGTACCGAACGTCCGGCACCTCCGAGTTCAGCACACGTTCAGCTCGATGACGATCCCCGGACTCCGATCCAGCAAAGTGTCGGGGATGAGTTCCGTCAGCACGACGGCGTGGTGACGATGTTGATGTTCTCTCGGCGCAGGCTTCGCCTAAACTCATGACGATATGACCGAGGTGGAATATGGTGGAAGGGGCACCGCACACGGCTAAGGAACGATCCGTAGATCAACTTGTGTGTCTATGGGTGCCCCTGCCCAGATATAAAGGAGTGGAGGAGGGAGGGCGGCCTCTCTATGGCGCCCCTAGGGGAGTCCTACTCCCACCGGAGTAGGATTCCCCTTTCTAGTCCAACTAGTAACCCTTCCATGTAGTAGGAGTTGGAGAGAAGGAAAGGGAAGGAAAAGGAGAAGGAAGGAAGGCGCGCCTCCCTAGTCCAATTCGGACTAGTCCATGGGGAGGTGCGGCCACCCTTATGGCCCTTTTTCTCCTTTCCCGTATGGCCCACTAAGGCCCAATACGAATTCCCGTAACTCTCCCACTCCAAAAAATACCGAATCACTCGGAACCTTTCCGAACTCCGAATATAGTCGTCCAATATATCGATCTTTACGTCTCAACCATTTCGAGACTCCTCGTCATGTCCCCGATCTCATCCGGGACTCAACTTCTTCGGTACATCAAAACTCATAAACTCATAATAAAACCATCATCGAAACCTTAAGCGTGCGGACCCTACGGGTTCGAGAACTATGTAGACATGACCTAGAACTATTCTTGGTCAATAACCAATAGCGGACCTGGATGCCCATATTGGTTCCTACATATTCTACTGAAGATCTTTATCGGTCAAACCGCATAACGACATCGTTGTTCCTTTGTCATCGGTATGTTACTTGCCCGAGATTTGATCGCCGGTATCCAATACCTAGTTCAATCTCGTTCATCGCAAGTCTCTTTACTCGCTCAGTAATGCATCATCCCGTAACCAACTCATTGGTCACATTGCTTGCAAGGCTTATAATGATGTGCATTACCGAGAGGGCTCAGAGATGCCTCTCCGATAATCGGAGTGACAAAACCTAATCTCAAATCGCCAACTCAACATGTACCTTCGGAGACACCTGTAGTACTCCTTTATAATCACCCGATTCGTTGTGACGTTTGGTAGTACCAAAGTGTTCCTCCGTAAACGGAGTTGCATAATCTCATAGTTACGAGAACATGTATAAGTTATGAAGAAAGCAATAGCAACATACTAAACGATCAAGTGCTAAGCAAACGGAATGGGTCAAGTCAATCACATCATTCTCCTAATGATGTGATCCGTTAATCAAATGACAACCCTTTTGTCCTTGGCTAGGAAACATAACCATCTCGATAAACGAGCTAGTCAAGTAGAGGCATACTAGTGACACTATGTTTGTCTATGTATTCACACATGTATTATGTTTCCGTTAATACAATTCTAGCATGAATAATAAACATTTATCATGAAATAAGGAAATAAATAATAACTTTATTATTGCCTCTAGGGCATATTTCCTTGAGCCTCCCACTTGCACTAGAGTCAATAATCTAGTTCACATCGTCATGTGATTTAACACCAATATTCATATCTCAGATATGATTAACACCCATAGTTCACATCATCATGTGACCAACACCCAAAGGGTTTACTAGAGTCAATAATCTAGTTCACATCGCTATGTGATTAACACCCAAAGAGTACTAAGGTGTGATCATGTTTTGCTCGTGAGAGAAGCTTAGTCAACGGGTCATCACATTGAGAGCCGTATGTATTTTGCAAATATTCTATGTCTACAATGCTCTTGCGGAGCTACTCTAGCTAATCGCTCCCACTTTCAATATGTATCCAGATTGAGACTTAGAGTCATCTAGATCGGTGTAAAAGTTTGCATTGATGTAACTTTTACAAAAACTCTTTATCACCTCCATAATCGAGAAACATCTCCTTAGTCCTTACTAAGGATATTCTTGACAAATGTCCATGATCTACTCCTAGATCACTATTGTACTCCTCGCCAAATTCGTAGCAAGGTATACAATAGGTCCGGTACATAGCATAGCATACTTTATAGAACCTATGATGAGGCATAGGGAATGACTTTTCATTCTCTTTCTATTTTCTGCTTTGTGGTCGATTTGAGTCTTACTCAATTTCATACCTTTGCAACACAGCAAGAACTCTTTCTTTGACTGCTCCATTTTGAACTATTTCAAAATCTTGCCAAGGTATGTACTCATTGAAAATCTTATCAAGCGTCTTGATCTATCTCAATAGATCTTGATGCTCAATATGTAAGTAGCTTTTCTTGAGGTCTTTTTTAAAGAACTCCTTTAAAACACTCCTTTATGCTTTGCGTAAAATTCTACATCATTTCGATCAACAATATATCACTCACATATACTAATCGAAAGGTCAGTAGTGCTCCCACTCACTTTATTGTAAATACAGGCTTCATCGTAAGTCCATATAAAACTATATGCTTTGATCAACTTATCAAAGCGTATATTCCAACTCCGAGATGCTTGCACCACCATAGATGGATCATTGGAGCTTGCACATTTTGTTAGCACCTTTAGGATTGATAAAACTTTCTAGTTGCATCATATACAACTCTTCTTTAATAAATCCATTAAGGAATGCAGTTTTGACATCCATTTGCCAGATTTCATAAAATGTGGCAATTGCTAACATGATTCAGACAGACTTAAGCATCGATACGAGTGAGAAAATCTCATCATATTCAACACCTTTGAACTTTGTTGAAAACCTTTTGCAACAAGTCGAGCTTAGTGGATAGTAACACTACTATCAGTGTCCGTCTTCCTCTTGAAGATCCATTTATTTAACATGTGTAACACCCCGGATCCGATGCGCCAGGTGTCCGCCAGTTATTCGCCATCGTTGCCATGTCATTTTCTTGCGTGTTGCACTTTGCCATGTCATCATATGCATTTCATATCATGTCATCATGTGCATTTCATTTTGCATACGTGTTCGTCTCATGCATCCGAGCTTTTTCCCCGTTGTCCGTTTTGCAATCCGGCGCTCCTATGCCCTCCGGCGTCCCCTTCTTCTCTCTCGTTGTGAGTGGGTGTTAAACTTTCTTGGAATGGCCCGAGGTTCGCCAAGCGGCCTTGGTATAGCACCAGTAGACCGCCTGCCAAGTTTCGTGCCATTTGGAGGTCGTTTGATACTCCAACGGTTAACCGGGTAACCGTAAAGCCCTATTTTGTTTGCAGCCCAACACCCCTTCCAAAGTGGCCCAAAACCCATCTAACTCCCCTCCATGCTCTCGGTCGTTCGATCACGATCGCGTGGCCGAAAACCGCTCCTCATTTGGACTCTCCTAACTCCCTCTACCTATAAATAAGTCTTCCCCGTCCAAATCCGGATCCCGAAACCCTAATTTTCCTCCCGCCATCGACACGTCCGGCCGCAGCCGGACACGTCCGCCTCGCCCGCCGCCCGCCACGTGTCGCCGCGGTTCGTTCGCGCCGCCGCCGCCGCGGCCTGCCGAACCAGCGAGCCCTCCCTACCACGTCGTACCGCCGTCGCGACCGTCCTCGCCGCCGCCGCAGTTCGCCGCCGCCAGCCGCCCGACGCCATGCGATCCCCGCCGCCGCCGCCCATGCCAGCCCCTCTCTGCACCTAAGCCTTGCCGCCAGCCGCCGCCATGCCGCCACTGCCACTGCTTCCCATATTGCTGCCGCCTCGCGTCCGTCACTGCCTGCCGCCGCCTGCGTCCGGCCAGCGCCGCCGTCGCCGCCGCCTGGCTGGCCTTCGGCCCGTCATCACACGCCCGGCGAGCCCTCCCCGCGGCTCCTCCGCCCGCCCCAGGCCGTCGTCGTCAGCCCGCCCGCCTCCGGCTTCCCCGTGGCCGGAACCACCTCGCCGGAGCTCCACTCCGGCCGGATCCACCGCAGGGTGGATCAGATCCACCCGCACGTTCAACCAAACGCCCGGTGCCATCCCGGATTCCTCCGTCCCGGGATCTCCCCGTCCATTTTCCACGGAGGTGAAAATGACTAAGTCCTAGATTTCTATAATTTTCATGCCATATTCATCCCATCACATCTCTGCATCCGTAGCTCCGTTTTGCGCGTGTAATATGTCAAATTGTTCGCCTCGACGAGTACATCATTTCATTCAATTGCATCATTTTCATTTGGGATCATCTTGATGCCCGAAATGCTGTTGGAAGAGGGCTTCAGATCGTTAGTTCCAGATTCTTATCAGCACGAGCTTTTTTGTCATTTTTGCCATGATTTATGTGTGCATCCTATGAGTATGAGCTCTACATGAATGTTGGACTTTGCCATGCCATCTTTCCAGAGGTGTTGACCTTGTATTTTTGTGAGTTGTGTGCTGAGTTCATTGAGCTTGTAAAGTAGGGTAGTTCTTTGTGTCTGTTTTCTGACAGATTCTGTTATATTTTGATGCCATGTTAACATGCTTCCACTAATCATTCTATGCATAATCTGGAGATGCTCTATAAACATGTTTTGATATACATGTCATGCTCTATCCATTCATGCCCTTGGTTGCAATTATAGCCTGCTGTAACATGTTCATTTCTTGCTCCAAAGTTTCTTGAAAATGTTTCCTGACAGATTGTTTGCATGAGATTCAATTTTCACGAGGTCGTTGTTGTTGATACATGTACCCTATGACCTTGCTCTTGCCATGCTTAGCTTCATAAACATGCCTTCTTACTGTTGGTTGTCTTGCCATGCCATGTATTGCTCTGTAGTGAGTGGTTCGAGCTCACGAACATGCCTACTTATTGTTGTTCCTGCCATGTATAAATCTGTAATATAACTTGCCATGTTTACATGAGTGCCATCATATTTTCCGTGCCTTTTTGGCTCATGGTCAGTAAGGGTATTTTGATATATGCTATTAGTAGATTCATGCCATGCCTTTGTTTGCCATGATAAGTTCCTGTAACATGTTGTTTGCTTGCTCTAAACATTGCGACCTGATGTTATTTCTGCTAAAGTCTGAAACTGTTATTATTTGCAATCTCTCCATGTGTTTTTGAGCATGTTCTAGTGATTTCTGGAGATAGCTCAGTGTTCATGTTTTGTTATGCTTTACGTGTACTTCATGCCCATGCCTTTTGTTATTATGTTGGGGTGCTGTAGCTTGTTGTTTTGATGCTTGTAAGATGCCTAGTTGCTGTTATGGACAGATTGTTGCTATGACTTGTATAGTATGTATGTGTTGCACCGTTGCTCCGTTTTGAGTGTGCTCTATATGAAACTTGCTTGATTTGCATGTAGCTTCATATTATCATGTTGCATCCTTGTTTTGGTGTGTTTGCTTCATGTTTGGAAGCATTTTGCATCGATGCCATGTTTAACTTGTTTTGCTCATATCTTCTAGGCCGTAGCTCCGAATCTAATGAACTTTATATGTAACTTGACTAGAATTTCGTGTAGATTCTCTTGGTGCATCTTAACTTGCTGTTTAACAACTTGAACATAAGGTTTATTCAGTTCTGGACCAATTTCGAAATATGCATATGAGGACTTACCGGAATTGTTATATGTTGTTCCCGGCCTCATTTAAACTTGCCTTGATGTGTTGTTCTTGTTTGCATCTTCTCTTGACATGAATAGCTTCATGTAGCTTGGTCATGCATCATGCTTGTTGTGCATCATGTCTTGTTCATGTGTGGTGTGTTTACCTTTGTTGTGTGCTTCTTCTCGATAGTTCCCGTTTCGTTGCGATCGTGAGGATTCGTTCGTCTACGATTGGTCCGGCTTCATCCGTTCGTCTTCTTCATGGACTCGTTCTTCTTCCTTGTGGGATTTCAGGCAAGATGACCGCTACCCTGGATCTCATTACTATCATTGCTATGCTAGTTGCCTCATTCTATCGCTATGCTGCGCTACCTATTACCTGTTTGTCAAGCCATCCCATATTGCCATGAACCTCTAATCCTTTGACACCTTTCCTATGCAAACCATTGATTGGCTATGTTACCGCTTTTGCTCAGACCCTCTTATAGCGTTGCTAGTTGCAGGTGAAGTTGAAGATTTCTCCATGGTGGACAGGGTTTTGTTGGGATATCACAATATCTCTTATATTATTAATGCATCTATATACTTGGTAAAGGGTGGAAGGCTCGGCCTTATGCCCGTGTTTTGTTCCACTCTTGCCGCCCTAGTTTCCATCATACCGTGTTATGTTCCCGGATTTTGCGTTCCTTACGCGGTCGGGTGATTTATGGGACCCCCGACAGTTCGCTTTGAATAAAACTTGTCCAAAGAAGGCCCAACATTGACTTTTACCATTTGCCTCACCTAGCCCTTTTTCCCTTGGGAGTCGCGCTCTCGAGGGTCATCTTATTTTTACCCCCCGGCCAGTGCTCGTCGTGAGTGTTGGTCCAAACCGTCGGCCACGGTGGCACCGAAAGCAACTCGGGCTGGCCTCTGGGAAGTTTGGACAATCCGGTGTGCCGAGAACGAGATATGTGCAGCTCCTATCGGGATTTGTCGGCACATTCGGGCTTTTTGCTGGTCTTGTTTTACCATTGTCGAAATGTCTTGATGTACCGGATTCCGAGACCGATCGGGTCTTCTGGGTGAAGGTCTATTCTTCGATGATCGCGAGAGCTTGTCATGGATAAGTTGGGACACCCTGCAGGTATAAACTTTCGAGAGCCGTGCCTGCGGTTATGTGGCGATGGGAATTTGTTAATGTCGGTTGTAGACAACTTGACACTTGATCCAAATAAAACGATCAACAAAGTGTGTAGCCGTGATGGTCTCTTCTCGTGGAGTCCGGAAGTGAACACGGTTTTTGTGTTATGTTTGACGTAAGTAGGTGTTCATGATCACCTCTTGATCATTGCTAGCTTCACGGCCGTTCCGCTTGTTTCTCTTCTCGCTCTCATTTGCGTATGTTAGCCACCATCTATGCTTAGCCGCTGCTGCAACCTCACCACTTTACCCCTTCCTTTCCCATTAAGCTTTGCTAGTCTTGATACCCATGGTAATGGGATTGCTGAGTCCTCGTGGCTCACCAGATACTTCCAAAACCAGTTTGCAGGTGCCTATGTTACCGAGCAGGTGACGCAGCTATGCTCAAGGAGGAGCTCGATGAAGATCTTGCCCTTTGTGTTGTTTCGTTCTAGTTGGTCAGTAGTGGAGCCCAGTTGGGGTCGATCGGGGACCTTTTGTCGCATTTGGGGTTCTTCTTTTATTTTGGTTCCGTAGTCGGACCTTGATTGTATTTGAATGATGTAATGCTTTATTCATGTAATTGTGTGAAGTGGCGAGTGTAAGCCAACTATGTATCTTTTTCCCTTATGTATTACATGGGTTGTGTGAAGATTACCTCACTTGCGACATTGCTTTCAATGCGGTTATGCCTCTAAGTCGTGCTTCGACACGTGGGAGATATAGCCGCATTGAGGGCGTTACAACATGGCTTGCTGATCATCGAGCAAGTCACTCAAAGTCCATACTTTGTTCTCATACATGGATCATATCTCAGATTTTATGGCCTCGAGCCATTTTGCGGAATCTGGGCTCATCATCGCTTCCTCATAGTTCGTAGGTTCATCATGGTCTAGTAACATGATTTCCAGAACATTATTACTACACCACTCTAGTGCGGATCTTACTCTGGAAGTCCTACGAGGTTCTGTAGTAACTTGATCTGAAGTTTCATGATCAATATCATTAGCTTCCTCACTAATTGGTGTATTTGTCACAGAACTGATTTACGTGATGAACTACTTTCCAACAGTACGCTTACCTCATCAAGTTCTACTTTCCTCCCACTCACTTCTTTCGAGAGAAACTCCTTCTCTAGAAAGGATCCATTTTTAGCAATGAATTTCTTGCCTTCGGATCTGTGATAGAAGGTGTACCCAAACGTTTCCTTTGGGTATTCTATGAAGACGCACTTCTCGATTTGGGTTTGAGCTTATCGGGATGAAACTTTTTCACATTAAGCATCGTAGCCCCAAACTTTAAGAAACGATACTTAGGTTTCTCGCTAAACCATAGTTCATACGGTGTCGTCTCAACGGATTTAGATGGTGCCCTATTTCAAGTGAATGCAGCTGTCTCTAATGCATAACCCAAAAACGATAGTGGTAAACCGGTAAGAGACATCATAGATCGCACCATATCTTATAAAATATGATTACGCCGTTCGGACACACCATAATGTTGTAGTGTTCCAGGTGGCGTGAACTGTGAAACTATTCCACATTTGTTTTATATGAAGGCCAAACTCGTAACTCAAATATTTTCCTCCACGATCAGATTGCAGAAACTTTATTTTCTTGTTACGATGATTTTCCACTTCACTCTGAAATTCTTTGAACCTTTCAACTATTTCAGACTTATGTTTCATCAAGTAGATATACCCATATCTGCTTAAATCATCTGTGAAGGTCGAAAATAACGATACTCGCCACGAGCCTTAATACTCATTGGTCTCGCATACATCAAGATGTATTATTTCCAACAAGTTTGTTGCTCGCTCCATTGTTCAAGAACGGAGTTTTAGTCATCTTGCCCAAAAGGCACGGTTCAAGCATCAAATGATTCATAACCAAGTGATTCCAAAATCCATCATTATGGAGTTTCTTCATGCGCTTTACCGATATGACCCAAACGGCGATGCCACAAATAAGTTGCACTATCATTATTAACTTTGCATCTTTTGGCATCAATATTACGAATATGTGTATCACTACGATCGAGATCCAACAAACTATTTTCATTGGGTGTATGACCATTGAAGGTTTTATTCATGTAAACAGAACAACAATTATTCTCTGACTTTAAATGAATAACCGTATTGCAATAAACATGATCAAATCACATTCATGCTCAACGCAAACGCTAAATAACATTTATTTAGGTTTAACACTTATCCCGAAAGTTTAGGGAGTGTGTGATGATGATCATATCAATCTTGGATACTTCCAACACTCATCGTTACTTCCCTTTCAACTAGTCTCTATTTATTCTGTAACTCCTGTTTCAAGTTACTAATCTTAGCAACCGAACAAGTATCAAATACTCAGGGGCTACTATAAACACTAGTAAGGCACACATCAATAATCTGTATATCAAATATACCCTTGTTCACTTTGCCATCCTTCTTATCCACCAAATATTCGTGGCATTTCCGCTTCTAGTGACCATTTCCTTTGCGGTGTAAACACTCGGTTTAGTGCTATGGCCCAGCTTTGGGCTTCTTTGCGGGAGTGACAACTTGCTTGTCTTTCCACTTGAAGTTCCCTTTCTTTCCTTTGCCCTTCTTTTGAAACTAGTGGTCTTGTCAATCATCAACACTTGATGGTCTTTTATTGATTTCTACCTTCGTCGATTTCAACATCACGAAGAGCTCGGGAATCGTTTTCGTCATCCCTTGCATACTATAGTTCATCACGAAGTTCTAGTAACTTAGTGATGGTGACTAGAGAATTCATCAATCACTATCTTATCCGGAAGATTAACTCCCACTTGATTCAAGCGATTGAAGTACCTGCATAATCGAGCACATGCTCACTAGTTGAGCGATTCTCCTCCATCTTTTAGCTATAGAACTTGTTGGAGACTTCATATCTCTCAACTCGGTATTTGCTTGAAATATTAACTTCAACTCTGGAACATCTTATATGGTCCATGACGCTCAAAACGCCTTTGAAGTCCCGATTCTAAGCCGTTAAGCATGGTGCACTAAACTATCAAGTAGTCATCATATTGAGCTAGCCAAACGCTCATAACGCCCGCATCCGCTCCTGCAATAGGTCCATCACCTAGCGGTGCATCAAGGACATAATTCTTACGTGCAACAATGAGGATAAACCTCGGATCACGGATCAAATCCGCATCATTGCTACTAACATTTTTCAACACAATTTTCTCTAGGAACATATCAAAACAAACATATGAAAGCAACAACGCAAGCTATTGATCTTACAACATAATTTGCAAAATACTACTAGGACTAAGTTCATGATAAATTAAAGTTCAATTAATCATATTACTAAAGAACTCCCACTTAGATGTACATCTCTCTAGTCATCTAAGTGATTACGTGATCCAAATCAACTAAACCATGTCCGATCATCACGTGAGATGGAGTAGTTTCAATGGTGAACATCTCTATGTTGATCATATCTACTATATGATTCACGCCGACCTTTCGGTCTCGTGTTCCGAGGCCATATCTCAGATATGCTAGGCTCGTCAAGTATAACTCGAGTATTCGCGTGTGCAACTGTTTTGCACCCGTTGTATTTGAACGTAGAGCCTATCACACCCGATCATCACGTGGTGTCTCAAAGACGAAGAACTTTCGCAACGGTGCATACTCAGGGAGAACACTTCTTGATAATTAGTGAGAGATCATCTTAAAATGCTACCATCAATCAAAACATAATAAGATGTATAACAGATAAACATCATATGCAATCAAAATATGTGACATGATATGGCCATGATCATCTTGCGCCTTTGATCTCCATCTCCAAAGTACTGTCATGATCTTTATCGTCACCGCACGACACCATGATCTTCATCATCTTGATCTATATCAATGTGTCGTCACATGGTCGCCTCGCCAACTATTGCTCTTGCAACTATTGCTATCGCATAGCGATAAAGTAAAGCAAATATTTGGCACTTGCATCTTTATGCAACAAAGAGACAACCATAGGGCTTCGCCAGATTCCGATAACTTCAACAAAACATGATCATCTCATACAATAAAATATAGCATCACGCCTTGACCATATCACATCACAACATGCCCTGCAAAAACAAGTTAGACGTCCTCTACTTTGTTGTTGCAAATTTTACGTGGCTGCTACGGGCTTAGCAAGAACCATTCTTACCTACGCATCAAAACCACAACGATAGTTTGTCAAATAGACTCCATTTTAACCTTCGCAAGGACCGGGCGTAGCCATACTCGGTTCAACTAAAGTTGGAGAAACAGACACCCGCTAGTCACCTGTGTGCAAAGCACGGCGGTAAAACCAGTCTCGCGTAAGCGTCGCGTAATGTCGGTCCGGCCGCTTCATCCAACAATACCGCTGAACCAAAGTATGACATGTTTGGTAGGCGAGATGACTTATATCGTCCACAACTCACTTGTGTTCTACTCGTGCATATAACATCAACGCATAAAACCTAGGCTCGGATGCCACCGCTGGGGAATGTAGTAATTTCAAAATTTTCCTCGCACACGCAAGATCATGGTGATGCATAGCAACGAGAGGGAGAGTGTTGTCTCACGCACCCTCGTGAGACCGGCGCGAAGCATTATGACAACGCGGTTGATGTAGTCGTACATCTTCACGATCCGACCGATCCAAGCACCGAACGTCGGCACCTCTGAGTTCAGACACGCTCAGCTCGATGACGATCCCGGACTCGATCCAGCAAAGTGTCGGGATGAGTTCCATCAACCGACGACGGCGTGGTGGCGATGTTGATGTTCTACCGCGCGCAGGCTTCGCCTAAACTCCGCGCGATATGACCGAGGTGGAATATGGTGGAAGGGGCACCGCACACGGCTAAGGAACGATCCGTAGATCAACTTGTGTGTCTATGGGTGCCCCCCCTCAGATATAAAGGAGTGGAGGAGGGGAGGGCCGGCCTCTATGGCGCGCCTTTAGGGGAGTCCTACTCCCACCGGGAGTAGGATTCCCCTTCCTAGTCCAACTAGTAACCCTTCCATGTAGTAGGAGTTGGAGAGAAGGAAAGGGAAGGAAAAGGAGAAGGAAGGAAGGCGCCCCTCCCTAGTCCAATTCGGACTAGTCCATGGGGAGGGTGCGCCACCCTTATGGCCCTTTTTCTCCTTTCCCGTATGGCCCATTAAGGCCCAATACGAATTCCGTAACTCTCCCAGACTCAAAAATACCTGAATCACTCGGAACCTTTCCGAACTCTGAATATAGTCGTCCAATATATCGATCTTTACGCCTCGACCATTTCGAGACTCCTCGTCATGTCCCCGATCTCATCCGGACTCGAACTCCTTCGGTACATCAAAACTCATAAACTCATAATAAAATTGTCATCGAAACCTTAAGCGTGCGGACCCTACGGGTTCGAGAACTATGTAGACATGACCTAGAACTATTCTGGTCAATAACCAATAGCGGGACCTGGATGCCCATATTGGTTCCTACATATTCTACGAAGATCTTTATCGGTCAAACCGCATAACAACATACGTTGTTCCTTTGTCATCGGTATGTTACTTGCCCGAGATTTGATCGTCGGTATCCAATACCTAGTTCAATCTCGCTACGGCAAGTCTCTTTACTCGTTCTGTAATGCATCATCCCGTAACCAACTCATTGGTCACATTGCTTGCAAGGCTTATAATGATGTGCATTACCGAGAGGGCCCAGAGATACCTCTCCGACAATCGGAGTGACAAAACCTAATCTCGAAATACGCCAACTCAACATGTACCTTCGGAGACACCTGTAGTACTCCTTTATAATCACCCGATTCGTTGTGACGCTTGGTAGTACCCAAAGTGTTCCTCCGGTAAACGGGAGTTGCATAATCTCATAGTTACAGGAACATGTATAAGTTATGAAGAAAGCAATAGCAACATACTAAACGATCAAGTGCTAAGCTAACGGAATGGGTCAAGTCAATCACATCATTCTCCTAATGATGTGATCCCGTTAATCAAATGACAACCCTTTTGTCCATGGCTAGGAAACATAACCATCTCTGATAAACGAGCTAGTCAAGTAGAGGCATACTAGTGACACTATGTTTGTCTATGTATTCACACATGTATTATGTTTCCCGTTAATACAATTCTAGCATGAATAATAAACATTTATCATGAAATAAGGAAATAAATAATAACTTTATTATTGCCTCTAGGGCATATTTCCTTCACAATTCCAGCCGTCTCAAGTTCCAGAACCACGAGATCCAATCTAGACACCATCATGGAGGGGTTCATCATCCTCATTGGTGCCTCTCTGATGATGCGTGAGTAGTTCATTATAGTACTACGGGTCTGTAGTCAGTAGCTAGATGGCTTGCTCTCTCTCTTTTGATTCTCAATACAATGGTCTCTTGGAGATCTATTTGATATAACTCTTTTTGCGGTGTGTTTGTTGGGATCCGAAGAACTTTCAGTTTATGATCAGATATATATCCATGCATATTATTTGAGTCTTCTTTGATCTCTTATATGCATGATTATTTATAGCCTCGTATTTCTTCTTCGAATCTTTGGTTTAGTTAGGCCAACTAGATCGATTTTTCTTGCCATGGGAAGAGGTTCTTTGTGATGTGTTCGGTCATGATGTCTTCTTTCCCAGTGACAGAAGGGGCAGCAAGACACGCATGCATCGCTGTTATTAAGGATAACAAGATGGGGGCTATTCCTACATGAATAGATCTCGTCTATGTGGCACCCCGGCTCAGAGAGACCAGAACACCCCGTATTCCAGCCCAGAGATCAAGTCTTCTGGAATACGAGACTGCTTGGCATAGAACAAATTAGCTCTTTATTACAGTCGATATGGATACAAGGGTTCCAATATAACAGAGAATTACGTCGGCATGGCGACACTACGCCTGCTCAGGTTACTCTATGCTAGCAGCAGAACAACTCGTAGTAGCAGAATAACTTGTAGGAGCGGAACAACGACGACGATGATGGACTCCACTCCATAGGGACTCTAGCTGGAACACTTATCCCAGCTCGCAAACTCGGGATCCACGACAAACAAGCAAGTAGACAAGGCATGACCTGCAAACTGGCATGACACGCTAGGTCAGTACATTGAATGTACTTGCAAGCTCACATCAACCAAAGCAATCAAGACAAACAACATCATGGCATTTACAGGTTAAAGCGATGATGAAGATGATACCACTAGAACATTATAAGCATGCATGAACATGTTGAACATAACACATCTAGCATCACATGAAATGAGCATGGAAATGTTACTCATGATATGCACAAGATGATACTAGCATGCAGCATACTTAACATGATCCACTTACTCTGTTCGGGGTTACTCGTAACCACCACATATACCACTTACTATCATGGACATCACACGATCACCTCAGGATCAAATCAAGCTTGGCATTAACAATACCGTAGTAATCATTACATGACCACAAAGAGCTTGATCCTTACCCGTGATTACCGCATAACACCACAAACATCAACCAGCTTCAGTATCCACGATACCACTATGATCCTCTCACGATCACATAAAGATCAACCAACTTCTTTCCTCATCGAACCAGGATTATAATTAAGCAGGTTATTATTTTTGTTGACCCATAGTGTGACGTACTATGAACTGGGCCCATATCTGCGGGCGTGGCTATCGATAGATGAAACACTCTACAAAGGTTAGCACAATGTACCCACACCATGGAACCCATGGCCTCTTACTCCCATGCGGGTGGACCAACGGCGTTCCGACAAAACTGATCTATTGCCATGACACTCTTTTGGCCACTCCGACAAACTCTCCTTTGGGCTAAGTCATGGGTGGCCCCAATGTCACCTCGTGACATCCAACGACCACCGTCATGGCAAAACAAAAACGGTCCCAAACGGGGACAAGATCGCTCAAACCAACACGGGCACACAAGGCTTATGTTCGCCTGCCTGATCGAGGTAGCGCGCGCCCATAGACTTCCCTAGTTGGAGGCACCGGCAAGAGGCATGACAATAAACCTAATCAGGGCCCCCCATAAAGGCAAGTGTGGCTGCACTGGTTAGTTCGATTTGATGGCACTATGACTCAGCCAACAGATGTTCAAGTTTAATTAATGTCATGTTAAACTCGAATGCAAAAAATGTTGAGTCATAATAACATGATGAAATAATAATGTGCATGGGCATGATATTAACATAAGCATGGATGAGCAACATAACCATATGAATCATTAGCATCAACAATAATGCAACACTTAGACTACTAGTTGCAGATGAACATGGCATAGCGATGATCATGCATATCACAAATACTCTACATAACTGACGATAATCATGCATCAGACGAACATCACTATTGCTAGCATGACATAAGTACCAGCATGAAATACAAGAGCAATACTACTAGCAAGTAATCATACGGCTAACAGAGTGCAACATAGCATAACATGATGATATGCAGGGATCCACAATCATAACCGAAACATCAACATCAGAAGTAAATGAGCAAACATTTATTAAAAATTTAAGTAGAAACCATGGCTACTGCAAATCCATCATGCAAGTGGCTATTGTGGTTTGCCTAGGGATGAAGAATACTCCGGGAACAAGTGTGGTGAAGTCACAGAACGATTCGCCGGACCGCTTCACTCTCGAAGGGGACTGATAAGGGCAAGGGTATAAAGGTCATTATCACAGTGGGGCCACCTAGTGAAAACAACATTAACGGGTAGAGCTCGACGAGACGAAGAAGTGAGTTTTGGATTCACCTCAAACGGAGTTACGGTTGCAGAGATGCGAGAGTTGGAAGATCAGGGACCAATCTGTAAATATTCCTTCACAAACAGGCCCTTAGCGGCTAAAAATAGAAAACGCCTTCGAGAGAAATACGCTTTCTGAAGAAGAAAACGTATTGTTAGCCGCGGTATAACTAAAGTACGCTTTCGGTACATGAAAACGTACTCAGGTGGAATGCGCCCCCACTTAACCTGACGCGTGGGGCCGGGATATGTCAACGCCCAGAGACAGCCAGTGGGGCCCATGGCCAGGGGGTGGTCGTCGTCTTCTCCCTCCGTCTGGCGCCCATGAAATAGAGGAGGGCTCGCGGTGCCGGTGCTCTCCCGGGCATCTCCGGCCCTCCCCGGTGGAGCTCGGACCACCGACGGACTCAGGGAAGGGTGCCGCACCCATCCTAGCTGGACGCGGACACCAAGGCGGGTCTAGGCTGGCGGATCAAGGTGACCGAGGAGATGGCGGCGGCCGTGTTCGTGCACGCGGCAACAGAGGCTCCAGCGACAAAAAGAGGAGACGGGAGGTTCGCCGGGGTGGATGGAAGCTACTGGTGGTGGCGGAATGGAGGGAGGAGGAATGGCTCGCCGGAATTTAGCCGGTGGCTGTGGCGGCGATGCTGAGGAGGAGGGGGCTCTCGAGCTCGGGGAGGGGGCCCGGGAGGACCAGAGGAGAGAATCCACTGGTGAGGTCGAACAGGCTCGGGGATGGCTTATATAGCTGCGGCAACGCGGTGCTTGGACACGATCGTGGTGACGCGTCTGTCGTCGCGCTGGCGTGAGCATAGGCATGGGGAGGGAGCGGAGACTTGTCCAGGAGCTTCTCGGGGGCGCGGGAGGCTTCGGGCGAGCTCAGGAAAGCTCGGGATAGCTCCGGCAAAGAGACAAGGAGGAGCAGGGGAGTTAGTGACACGAGCGAGCTCGAAAGCGACGCAACCATGACGAGGCCAGACGAGGCAACGACGTAGGGCGACGCAGGAGGTCACGAGGAAGCGGCTGGACATGCGAAGCACTCGAAACTGATGAACAGGGGAGGGTCCCGAGCAAACGACGCTCAGCTCACGTCCATGGCATTCCAGGGCGGTGGTCACCGCGTGAACCTTAGCATCCAGCGCTCCCTGGCGCCCAAATTGGTGTCTTGAAGAAAGTCCTTCCAAGAAATAGTCCCAGAGAGGTGATGGCTCGATCAGGGGCACTGTGGTTAGATGTGAATTATGAGCTGAAGTTTGCTGTAGCAAACTTGTGTGCACATCTGTGATCAACAGGGAAGTGATAAGGACCAACTGTGATGTCCGAGAGTTTTAGCTTAGGGCCTGTTCGGAACGAAGGTACAGAAAACATAGGAATCTGTACAAGCAGAGGAATATGAAAGGAAGACAGCCGCAAAACTTTGTATCAAGAAACCTCAGGAAAGTCGCATGAAGAGGTGTTCAGTTGGATGTAGGAAACCACGGCAAGACTACCGAGTACAACTGCTGGTAGAATATTTTATATGATTTTTTTATGGAGCTGCACAGGGATTACTGTCGTCTTTCACCTCACGTACCCCACATGAAGGGTTTTGTTTATTCGGTCTACTCACGGCAGTAACTGTGTTCCTCGGGCATCCGCCCAAAAAATGAACTCCAGGTGAATGTTTGCAATCCTGCGGAATCAGTGAGCTGATGGAAGTTTTCCTGTGAAATACTGTTCATATTTCCCACGTCCCGAACGCCTGCAATGGTAACTTTCCCATAGGAATAGCATTCCTCCAAAATTCCAGTAGAATTCCCGTGAAACGAACAGGCCCTTAAGAAGGACAAGAATCCTGTGAAGTTTGGAGGGATTTGGACAAGTATTTGGTAGAGTTGCTTAACAACTGCTTAATCTGGTCCAGAATACAAATCTTGATGTGGCACTCACATAACAAATGGGATTGAGCTGAAAATGGTCATGGCATGATGATTTAGGTATATGAAGGTGCCATAAAATTTTCATACCATTTGGACAAGCCAAAATGTCCTTCATAATGCACCTCTCTGCACAGATTTTTAGAACAAATGCTAAGAGAAAATGGATAGATGAAATGAGCCAAAACTTTGTGGAGGATGTTTATATGGTAGGATCATGCCCTGGTAATTTTTCAGCAAAAATGAAGCAATAGAAAATATAGTTGCTTCACGACCTGAAAATCTGACCAAGAAACCAATATTTGATTATGAGCTCACATAGAGTGATGACATGAGCCCAAATTTGTAGGAGAGTGGCGATTTGATCATAGGAAGGACCTTGCAAAATTTCAACTCATTTGGATTACCCTAGCTAGTACTTCCTTCACAAAGGCTTCCCCCAGACAGGAACTTTGGAAATTTGCTGAGGAAGGTTCAGAAGGCAAATTAAGTTAAATTATGGCATGGGGCAATGATATATACAGGAAAAGGTGTCCAAAAAGTTTGGGGTCAATCAAGCAAAGATAAATGACGCTTCCTTCTCAAAAAGCCACTTAGGGCAGAATGAGAAAAGGAATATTTGTGAATTATCTTTGATGATGCCAAGCAAGGGTTTTGATATATCTGTGGAATATATGACCCCAAAAATTATGAATTATTTGGGAATATTGTGGATGACATAAATATAGGTTGCTTCACAACCTAGGGCAAAAGGATTATTCCTTTAACGGAAAAAGGAATATTCCCAATAAAAAGAATATTAGGAATGGGCT
Source organism: Aegilops speltoides (assembly GCA_021437245.1). Lineage (NCBI taxonomy): Eukaryota > Viridiplantae > Streptophyta > Magnoliopsida > Poales > Poaceae > Aegilops > Aegilops speltoides. The sequence continues at coordinate 304,588,977 of CM038143.1, forward strand.
AAAATGAAAATGACATGGTCTTGAGATGGTTTTAAGGATGACAAGCCACTTGGGAGCCTAAGAAGTGATGATCTTCCCAGGTTTCAGGACCACAGAGCCACAGAAAAGCAATTCAAATCAAAAATTTAAATAAATCCAAAAGAAAAAGAAAGGGCCAAAATCAGGGTGTCACAATCTACATCATGTCATCGTTCTTATTGCATTACTCCCTTTCTCCTTGAACTTAATACACTAGATGCATGCTGGATAGCGGTTCATGTGTGGAGTAATGGTAGTAGATGCAGACAGGAGTGAGTCTACTAATCTTGGACGTGAGTCCTATATATTGACCATTGCCTTGGATATCGTCATAACTATTCGATTTTCTATCAATTGCCCAACAGTAATTTGTTTACCCATCGTGTGCTATATCTTGAGAGAAGCCACTAGTGAAATCTACGGTCCTCGGATCTATTCTTTATCATATTTGCTTTGAGATCTATTTTTGTTTGCTTTTGTTTTCAGATCTATTATCCCAAAAACCCAAAAAATATTTTGCTGCACTTTTTATTTGCATCTTTTATTTCGCGTTTTATCGAGGTCTATTTATCCAATGTACACAAATTTTATCCCGTCAACTTGACAATTTCCGGCACCGTTACCCGTACAGAGATTGACAGCCCCTCATAAGCGTTGGGTTGCAAATATTTGTTCTTTGTGTCAAGGTTCCGTTTACATAGTGTTGCTTGGTTCTCCTACTAGATTGATAACATTGGTTTCATAACCGAGGGAAATACCTACCGTAGTTGTACTGCATCATTCCTTCCTCTTTGGGGAAATACCGACGCAGTTTCAAGCGACATCAAATGGAATTTTCTGTTGTCGTTCCCCGGGAGACATCATCAACATCTATCAGGTTCCTAATCACAAATCTCATCTCCTTGCAATTTACATTATTTACCATTTGCCTCTTGTTTTCATCTGCCCCACTTCACAAAAATTTGTCGTTTTATTCGCCCTCTTTTTCATTCACTGTTTTCTCGCCAGATCTATTTTTTGTGTGCAATCCTTTTTGCGTAGTCACGATGTCTGAAAGGAAGTACTATGATGTTCCTTACCCCAATATTTCACTTGAGATCGAAAAAAGTACCAAGGAATATATGACTACACAATTTGAGCACAATAAGTATTTTACCGAGGAACTTAAAGAACACTCTACTGTGTTAGATGCTATAACAAAAGAACTTGATGATATTAGTAGAGAAGTTTGCAATCTCCCATCTAAGTATGCTTTTGCTGATAATTTGCTAGGCAAAATATCTGATGCACAAGCTACTCTAGTAAATCAAATGGCCGCTAAACCAATCTCTTTAGAAGATAAAAATGATGAAGATCTTAAAACGATTGGTGTTTCTTCTATTGATTCTTTGTTTAGTAAAATTAAAATTGATGATAAAGGGACTGAAGAAGAGTCAACTTTAGCTATAGAGCGTCCTAATAATTCGGAGCGTGAAAATCTTGTTGAGAAAATTGATAAAAGTGGGTTTGGAGAGGTCAAAACTTTAACTAGTGATGTGCCCACTCTTTTGGATTACAAAGACTGTAATTATGATAATTGTTCTTTTATTGATTGTATTTGTTTGTTGCAATCCATGAACAAAATAAAGCTTTTACTAAACATATTGTAGATGCCATGATGAAAGCTTTAGAAGAAAATTGGACTTAGAGATTTCAATTCCTAGAAAATTACATGATGAATGGGAACCTAATATCAAAGCCAAGATTAAAACTTATGAGTGTTTTTCTTTATGTGATTTGTGTGCTAGTGTTTCCACAATTCCGAAATCTTTATGTGATGTGCTTGGTCTTACCGATATTGAAGAATGTTCTCTGAATTTGTACTTGGCAGATTCTACTATTAAAAAGCCTATGGGAAGAATTAATGATGTTCTTATTATTGCAAATAGGAATTATGTGCCCATAGATTTTATTGTTCTTGATATTGATTGCAGTCCGTCTTGTCCTATCGTACTAGGTTGATCGTTTTTACGCACTATAGGTGCTGTGATTTATATGAAAGAAGGCAATATTAAATTTCAATTTCCACTAAGAAAGCATATGGAACACTTTCCTAGAACAAGAATTAAGCCACCATATGAATCAATCATGAGGGCATCCTATGGATCTAGAACGAAAGATGACAATACTTGAATCTATGCATTATGCCTAGCTCGAGGCATAAAACGATAACGCTTGTTGGGAGGCAACCCAATGAATAAATTTTATTTTTTGCCTTTTTCTTTCTGTTCTTGAGTGTTTACACAATTATGGTACTGTTATGATTGTGTTTTTTGTGTTTTAATTAGTGTTTGTGCCAAGTAAAGCCTTTAGGATCATGTTGGGTGATAGTTGATTTGATCTTGTTGAAAAATAGAAACTTTGTGCGCCAGTAGCAGAATTATTTAAAATCACAGAAGCACGATAAAATTCAGATTTTTTACACAAGATTTATATACAAATTTCTTACGTTGTACTAATTTTTCAGAATTTTTGGAGTTACGAAAGTATAGGAAGTTTCCAGATAACGACAGCCTGTTCTGTTTTTGGTAGATTCTATTTTCTTTGTGTTGTGTGCTTATTTTGATGAATATATGGTTTGTATTTGAGGGTATAAGCCATGGTAAAGTTGGAATACAGTAGGTATAATGCAAAAATAAAATATGAATGGGTTTGCAACAATACTTAGAGTGGTGATTTGCTTTGTTATACTAATGAATCTCATGAAGGTTTTGTTGAGTTTTGTGTGATTGAAGTTTTCAAGTTTTGGGAGAGATCACGATGGGTGAAGGAATAAAGAGTGAAAAGAGCCTAAGCTTGGGGATTCCACCTGGCACCCCAAGTTATTATTTAAGAATAACCAAGCAAATAATCTTGGGGATGCCCCGGAAGGCATCCCCTCTTTCTTCTAACGACCATCGGTATTTTACTTGGAGCTATATTTTCATTCGTCACATATCATGATGTTTGCTTGGAGCATCTTGTATTATATGAGTCTTTGCTTGTTTTGCTTTTTGGTTTGTGTCATCTATCCTTGCTAGACACACCTATTTGAGAGAGCTAAAATTATGTTATGATTTGTTAGAATTGCTCTATATGCTTGACTTAAATTTTTTGAGCTATGGAATTGCTCTAGTGCTTCACTTATATATATATATATCTTTTTGAGCACGGTGCGATTTAATATTTTTGAAGAAATTATCTCATGCTTCACTTATATTATTTTGAGAGAAGAAATTTTTATTCTCATGTTCTTCACTTAAATTTTTTGAGCTTATCAAAAGCAACATATGAAACTAGTCCCAAAGTGATAGATATTCAAGAGGGATATGATAAAAACATTCATGAAGATCATTGGACAAAATAAACTTGATTCTTTGTAATAGTTTTGAGATATGATGATAGTGATATGTGAGTCATTTTGGTGAGTAATTATGCTTTAGTAAGAATACTGGTGTTAAGGTTTGAAATTATATCCTACTTATGGTGCATTATTCGGTGTTAGTTATGCTTAATGTTCGCTTATGTGTTTTTTTGTTTCTTGGTTGATTGCTTCTGAGAAATACTACTTGTGCATCCAAAATTTTTAAAACCAATTTTACCATATGAGTCCACCATACCTACCTATATGCGGTATTTCTGTGCCGTTTAAGCAAATTTGTATGTGCCATCTCTAATTTTCAAAATAAAATTCCTTTTTGTGTGCTCGTACTGCTCATGAAGCGGTAGGGGGTTGCTAATATTTTCCATTCTAGATGTGTTATTATCAAGATGAGTGTTTATTCACTTGTCATTGCACGAGAGTACGGCGGTAATAGGGATGCCCAGTCCCAAAATGAAAAAGAAATTTACTTTATGTTGTCAAATAATAAATTCCTTGGGAAGTGTTGGTATGGAAGGCACCCATGGATACGACTAGCCATGGATTGTGAAGGAATGGTGGAAAAGGAATAAACTTTATTTCTCTTTGGGAACCGCCTATGATATATCTACCATGGAAAGTGTTGGGAATTACTCAGTTGTTTTCACTGACGGGAAAAGTATGCCTCTCAAAAAAATTATCTCTCAGTTTTTGCTTTGAGCTCTTGCACCTCTACAAGTCCCTACTTCCCACTGTGAAGGGCCTATCTATTTACTTTATGCAATTTTTATTTTTACTTGAGTCTCCATCTTCTCTTATAAAGAACCAACTAGGGAGCACTATGATCATACTTGAGCATCGGATGTAGCTAATATACGAGTGTGTTTCATGAATGGATCAATGATTGAGCATGATGGGCTAGGGATAACTTTCTTTAGTGTTGATACTTTGAAAGTAATTGTTGCTTGTTGATATGCTTTGTATTGAAATCTTCATGTCAAAACTAGACTATTGCTTTGAACCATATAAAAGTACAAATGTCCATGCTACAAAAGAAAAGAATATGTGATGAACATGTTAGGCAGTATTCCACATCAAAAATTCTGTTTTATCATTTACCTACTTGAGGATGAGCAGGAATAAAGCTTGGAGATGTTGATACGTCTCCAATGTGTATATATTTTTTGATTGTTCCATGTTGTTATATTATCATTCTTGGATGTTTTACAATCATTTTATAGCAACTTTATATCATTTTTTGTGACTAATGTATTGACATAGTGCCCAGTGCCAGTTGCTGTTTTTTGCTTGTTTTCTACTTCACAGAATATCAGTACCAAACAGAGTCGAAACGCAGTGAAACTTTTCGGAGAATTTTTCTGGACCAGAAGACACCTAATGGGCCAAAGAAGTACCAGAGGGGGGCTCCGAGGGGAGCACAACCCACCAGGGCGCGCCCAGGAGCCCAGGTGCGCACAGGTGGGTTGTGTCCACCTCGGTGGCCTCCCGCACTGCCTCTTCACCATATAAATACCCAAATATTCTAGAAACACTAGGGGAGTCGACGAATCACAATTTCAACCACCGCAAGTTCCACAACCACGAGATCCAATCTAGACTCCATTACGGAGGGGTTCATCATCCTCATTGGTGCCTCTCCAATGATGCGTGAGAGTTCATCATAGACCTATAGGTCCGTAGTCAGTAGCTAGATGGCTTCCTCTCTCTCTTTTGATTCTCAATACAACGGTCTCTTGGAGATCTATTTGATGTAACTCTTTATGCGGTGTGTTTGTTGGGATCCGATGAACTTTGAGTTTATGATCAGATATATATCCATGAGTTTTATTTGAGTCTTCTTTGATCTCTTATATGCATGATTATTTATAGCCCCGCATTTCTTCTTTGAATCTTTGGTTTAGTTAGGCCAACTAGATCAATTTTTCTTTCCATGGGAAGAGGTGATTTGTGATGGGTTCGATCGTGCTTCTTTCCCAGTGACAGAAGGCGCAGCAAGACACGCATGTATTGTTGCTATTAAGGATAACAAGATGGGGGCTATTCCTACATGAATAGATCTCGTCTACATCATGTCATTAAGGTTTCTTAACCATGGACATGCGTTGTCATTTGATAATGGTATCACATCATTAGGAGAATGATGTGATGGACAAGACCCATCTGTTAGCTTAGCATTATGATCGTTCGGTTTTATTGCTATTGCTTTCTTCATGTCAAATACATATTCCTTCGACTATGAGATTATGCAACTCCCGGATACTGGAAGATCGCCTTGTGTGCTATCAAACGTCACAACGTAATTGGGTGGTTATAAAGATGCTATGCAGGTATCTTTGAAGGTGTTTGTTGAGTTGGCATAGATCGAGATTAGAATTTGTCACTCCAAGTATCGAAGAGGTATCTTTGGGCCCTATCGGTAATACACATTATTAGTTTGCAAGCAAAGGACTAAGGAGTTGGTCACAAGGTGATGTATTACAGAACGAGTAAAGAGACTTGCCGGTAATGAGATTGAACTAGGTATGAAGATACCAACGATCGAATCTCGGGCAAGTAACATACCGATAGACAAAAGGAATTACGTATGTTGTCATAACGGTTCGACCGATAAAGATCTTCTTAAAATATGTAGGAGCCAATATGGGAATCCAGGTTCCTCTATTGGTTATTGACCGGAGAGGTGTCTCGGTCATGTCTACGTAGTTCTCGAACCCGTACGGTCTGCATGCTTAATGTTCAATGACAATATTGTATTATATGAGTTATGTGATTTGGTGATCGAATGTTGTTCGGAGTCCCGATGAGATCATAGACATGAGCCTCGAAATGGTCGAGAGGTAAATATTGATATATAGGGCGATATTATTCGGACACCGGAAGTGTTCCGAAGGGTACCGGGTACATATCGGGTCACCGCAAGGGGTTCCGGGCACCCCTGGCAAAGATATGGGCCTTATGGGCCAAGAGGGGAAACACACCAGCCACTAGGGGCTGGTGCGTCTCCCATATGGGCCGAACCAAGGGGAGAAGGAAAGAGGGGAAGAAAAAGGAAAGGGGGGATCCGGCCTCCCCCTTCCCTTTCTCCCCCTCCTCTTTCCTTCCCCCTCCGGCATATATGGCAGGGGGGCGCGGCCAAAGAGGAACTCAAGTAGGATCCGATCCTACTTGGGGCACCCCCTGGCCTCTCCCCCTCCCACCTATATATATGTAGGGGGGAGGGGTGCCCCTAGTACACACCAGACAATTGCCTAGCCGTGTGCGGTGCCCCCCTCCATCGTTTACACCCTCGGTCATATTTTTGTAGTGCTTAGGCGAAGCCCTGCGAGGATCACTTCACCATCACCGTCACCACACCTCGTGCTGACGAAACTCATCGACTACCTCGGCGTCTTGATGGATCAAGAAGGCGAGGGACGTCACTGAGTTGAACGTGTGTAGAACGTGAAGGTGTCGTGCGTTCAATACTTGATCAGTTGAAGCACGAAGAAGTTCGACTACATCAACCGCGTTGAGAAATGATTCCTCTTACGGTCTATGAGGGTACTTAGACACACTCTCCCCCTCTTTGCTATGCATCTTCATGGATAGATCATTGCATTTGCATAGAATTTTTTTGTTTTCCATGCAACGATTCCCAACAATGACATGAAAAGGGGCATCATGACCGCAACTTTAGCGTAGTGGGGAGTTGGTCTAGCATGGGTGCCAGTGGTTCCCTGAGGAAGGTGTCGATGTCGTCGAAGAGGACAATGCTTGAGGTGGCCACCTGCGTGAAGGAGTTTGTTCGGTAGAGTAGTTGGCTGCTGGGGTGGTCGGGGCTGGACGAACGGGGTGAAAAGTGGGTGGATGGGAATGGAGAAGGCTGGAACACGAGAGAAGGAGACGATGGTGACGATCGGAGCTAGGCTGACGATGGTTGCAAACCTTTGCACGACGATGCTCGAAAGGAGAATGAGAGAAAAGAGATGAGATGACAGAGGATGGGATACAGTCAAAGGTGGCCAATTTTTTTCTGAGGGGAACCAAAGGTGGCCAAATGGGCTGGTCCGGGTGTGCCGGCTTGAAATCTCGCGTGCCCAACTTATGTCCCGCAAGGCCGTGCCCTGGGTCGTGAGGCTAGGCACGCATGCTGGCACGTTATAGCCTGTTTATTTTTTTGTATACATCACAGTAAGCCTAATTATAAGCCCAAAACAGCCCAATAGGGCAAATTCTACGCAGGCCAGCGGGCCTAACGTGCTGTCGTGGTAGCCCGTATAATAGGGGTCGTGTCTTTTCTTTTTAGCGTGAGAGCAACTAGTTAACGAGTGCTCCTTTGGGAGCCTCGCAATGATCAAAGCCACTTGGCGTGCTCTCAGCCATTCGCCACGTGTCGCGCTCTAAGCGCTCCCTCTAGATTTTGTTTTTTCATTTTATTTTTCCGCACGCGTTTTCAGCTTTTTAAACGTTTTTTTTTATTTTTTTTGACGTTTTGGTTTTCAACCGGTCTTACTTAGCTTTTCAATAAAAACAATCTTAAAAAAATGTGTGAAAAAACGTGTTTTCTTTTTTTTCCTTTTTGCGAGAGTCACGGTTTTGCTTCCACGAGAGGCACGGTTTTGCTTTCGCGAGAGTCACGGCCGTGCCTCTCGAAAATGAAAAAAACGTGTTTTTTTCTTTCACGAGAGTCACGGTTTTGCTTCCGCGAGAGGCATGGGTGTGCTTTCGCGAGAGTCACGGCCGTGCCTCTTGGAAACGAAAAATAAATGCGTTTTCTGTTTTTTCCTTTCGCGAGAGTCACAGTTTTGCTTCCGCGAGAGGCACGATTATGCTTTAGCGAGAGTCACAACCGTGCCTCTTGGAAACGAAAACGCATTTTTTGTCTTTTTTCTTTCGCGATAGTCACGGTTTTGCTTCCGCGAGAGGCACGGTTGTGCTTTCACAAGAGTCACGGCCGTGCCTCTCGAAAAGGGAAAAACACGTTTTTTGTTTTTTTCCTTTCGCAAGAGTCACGGTTTTGTTTCCGCAAGAGGCACGGTTGTGCTTTCACGAGAGTCACGGTCGTCCCTCCTTGGAAACGAAAAAACACGTTTTCTCTTTTTTAAGGGACAAACCCGTGCTCCTGGTTCGGTTTCTTCATCCTTTTTTTGTGAAAAAAATTTCGTCAGAACCTATCAACATGGGATCTAGTTTTGCAGATCTCGACGCGAGGAATCCAACGGTGAAAGCGGTTCGAGATTTGGACGCACGGTTTGAGAGATAAAACATTTTGAATAAACAGATCTACGAAAAAGGGAAACTCTGAGGTTGCGACAAGTGACACACTGCATGTGCGCCACTTGTTGCAACCAGGGGAGTTGGAGTGATCTTTGCAATGAGTACATTTTTTGAGTAACTACAACGAGTACTCCTCAATTAGTGATTTCGGTATAATCTTTTTTGAGGGGTAAAAGCCTTTTATTGATTAAACTCCATAGAGTGTGGGATACAAACTGGGTCATGTGGCTGGCCAAGCCACACATGACGCCCCTGAGCTAAAGTAAGAGCAAACTTAGCTAGTTTGTCAGCTTCAAAATTAACTACTCGACTTTCGTAAATAAAATTACAAGAAAAAGCTGCTGATCTGGCTTGAATTTCGTTGATGATGGCTCCATACACCCCTGGACAGCCCTTCACAATGTCATTGACCACCTATTTTGAATCTGAAGATATGACAAGATTATGAACTTGGAGGTCTTGTGCTAATGACATAGCCTCTCGGCAGGCTATAGCCTCCATGGTTGCGAGGTCGTACACCCCATCTATTATCAATGCCGCACTGCCTAAGTAGATGCCTTGACTGTCTCGATAGATAGCGGCCGCGGACCCCCTTCTCTGTGCCTTGATCCCTGCATCCACATGTATCTTTACGAAGTCCGCTGGTAGTGCAGTAGGTCATCTGGCAGGTGTAGCCACGCTTGTTACCCTCTGAGTAGGGGTCATAGCTCTCTTCTCCCTCACCACCCTGACGAAACGAGTGTGATGAACTCTTTTGTTGCATATGGGGTTTGAAAAATCGCTTCATGGATAGCTTTCCGTCTGACGGCCCATATGGCCCAGAGTGTTACCGCCGTGAGCACAAACTTGTCGTGCGGTATCTTCTCCATCAATGCAAATAGCCAATTCTTTGCCCCCGGTTCAGATGTGGTAGATATCTCGAAACCAAGCTCCTCCTCCAGTAGCGCCCAAGTGCATCGGGCGACCGTGCATTCTAAGAGAGAATTTTTCCATGAATCTGGCGCCCCACATAATCCGCATGAACTTGTATCTGACATATGTCTATGTGCTCTAATATCTTCCGTGGGCAGGGAATGTTTAGATAATCTCTAGAGAAGCATGCATATTTTTGCAGGAACTTGAATCTTCCACGATGCTTTCCATGACCCCTCTTCCGAATTAAGGCCTGAGGGTCCCGCACGGCCCTCCAGCCAGGCCTCTCTTTGTTGTCTAGTAGAGACTAGCATGCGCTATGCAGATTTAACAGAAAAGGTACCATTCCTCTCATGTGCCCAACTCCAAAAATCTGGCATGTTCATTGTGCATATCAAAATATTAGCTATGACCTTGGCATCAAAGGACAAGAAGACCATTTGGAGCAGCTGTTTATCCCAAGCGGTCGTTGTTGTGTCAATCAATTTGGATACTAGGGTTGGAGGGTTCGGGTGAATGCATCCATATGGTCTCATCATCTCTTCTCTAGGGATCCAACCCCCCCCCCAAGATATTTGTACTCTGGCAGTTTCCAATCCTCTTTATAAGGGCTTGTTTTAAAGTATCCCGCCCCTCGATGATGGCTCTCCATACTTGGCTTGGGTGACCCCCCAGCGTGGCTGGTAATATGGACGAGTTTGGGTAGTATACACCTTTGAGAACCCACACCGTGAGAGAATCAAGATCCTGAAGCAAACGCCACGCCTGACGAGTAAGCATAGCCAAATTAAACAGCTCAAAATCTTTGAAACCAAGGCCACCCATTCCTTTTGGTTGTGTCATAGCTTTCCAAGAGACCCAATGTGGCTTGGGATGTCCATCTTTACTCCCCCACCAGAATTTCCGTATCAACATGTTTAGGTGCTCATACAAACCTCTAGGCAGTTTGAAGCATGACATTGAGTACACTGGCACTGCTTGGGCAACCGCTTTCACCAAAACTTCCTTACCCGCAGTAGACATTGTCCTCTCAATCCAGCCCTGTATCTTGCCCCACAAATGGTCCTTAAGGTATTTAAAAGCACCATTTTTGGAATTTCCAATATCTGATGGCATACCCAAATATTTCTCATTCAACATTTCATTTGGTATATTTAATAGGCCCTTTACCTCAATACGAGTGCTTTCTGGCACTCCTTTGCTGTAGAATATTGAGGACTTGGCTGTGTTAACACGCTGCCCTGTGGCTAGACAGTAAGTTTCCAACACCTGGTTGACCTTGGTAGCTCCCCCACTATTCGCCTTGATAAACATCAGGCTGTCATCTGCAAACAAAAGATGGTTTACTTGCGGCGCTGAAGGTGCCACTTGTACCCTCCCAAGTTTGGTGACTCACTTCTCGATTTTAAAAGGCACGAAAGGCCCTCTGCTGCTAACAAGAACAAGTATGGAGATATCAGGTACCCTTGTCGGATTCCTAGTGAAGGTTTGAACTCTTGAAGCTTCTTTCCATAAAACAGAACTGAAAATTTCACTGAGCTAACTAGCCCCATGACTATATTCACCCAAGTTTCTGTGAATCCCAACTTGAGCATTATGGCCCTCGGGTATGCCCATTCAACCCTGCCATAGGCTTTCATCATATCGAGTTTCAAAGCGCAAGCTTGATGTTTTTTTGCTTTGTTGCGCTTCATGAAATGTAGGCACTCATAAGCAGTTATGATATTGTCAGTAATAAGTCTACCTGGCACAAAAGCTGACTGTTCCTGGGATATGATGTCAGGCAGGATAACCTTTAATCTATTCGATATAACCTTGGAGGCAATTTTATAGAGCACATTACAAAGGCTAATTGGGCAAAACTGTGATAACAATGTTGAGTTTTTTACCTTAGGGATCAGGACAAGTACGGTCTCGTTGACACAGTGAGCCGATTCTGTCCCATCCACTAATCTGAGTACCACCTTGGTCACATCCGCACCACACAAGTCCAAATGGCGTTGGAAGAAGTGAGCCGGGAAGCCATCAGGCCCTGGTGCCTTGATAGGGAACATCTGGAAGAGAGCCTTTTTGACTTCATCTTGGCTATATGGAGCATTGAGTATATCATTCATCTCAGGTGTTACTTTAACTGGCACCGTGTCAATGACCTGCTCGATATTCTGTACCCTCTCAGACGTGTATAAGTTTTTGTAGAACTCGGTGGTCATCTCCTCCAGCTCTGCTTTATCTTCTGTCATTTGGCCATCAGGTTTCTGCAACATTTTTATCTGATTTTTCCTGTGTCTGCGGCTTGCTCTTAAGTGAAAAAAATATGTGTTTTTATCCCCATGTACTACAAGAGGACAGACTTTTGGTAACACCGTCTTGTGTTACTACAGGCCCAAAAGTGTGTTACTAGGCCATATAGTAACACAGTTTGAAATGTGTTCCATTAGACCGTGTTACTACGTGGTGTCAACAGTCATACATAATAATGTTACCATATGTTAAAAAATGTGTTACAATTACATTATAGTAACATGCGTGTTATGTGTTACCGAACATCTCGGTAACACATTTTTGTAATTATAGTAACACAGATAGTAACATATTTTCATAGACGTAGAACATAGGCGGTAACATGTTTTTGTAACTATAGTAACACAACTGGTAACACATTTCTTTAGCATCGGAACACAACTAGTAACATAATATCCAATTATTGTAACACTATAATTATAGTTGTCAACTACTCTAGTAACAAATTTTGTAGCTATAGTAACACCATCGGTAACACTACTATATCAGTATGGTAACATAATTAATGTATTTTATTATTATTATTAACCACAAAATTCTATGTCCATTTTATGGAATATAAATTTATTTAATAAAATAGATGCAATTGCGTAAATAGCTAATCATTTTATTATTATGCTTGGCAGCATCAAAACAATATTGAAACTGAAGCACAACACATATAGAAATTCATATAGAGATTTATTACGAATATACAAGAGTATACATATGCATTACAATAAAGATATCAGTCATATCATTTTGAGCATAGAGAATGCAACTATGGAGAATATTACACCATAGCATTTGCATCAATTCGCCGAAAGAAAAAGATCATGTGGATGATATTCCATTTTTAAGTCTATCAATGTAAACTACTACTACTGGTAGCTAAAATCTTTAAACTTTATTTGCTTCTTGATCCAAGAATTCAGCTGCAACTCAAGTATCCTTCTCTCTAATCTGTAAAAGAAAATTGCACCTTAGATATGTGTGATTAAATGTACACAAATATTATTTCAGAACGTGGAAGAGATGTCTTTAACTTACAAAAGCTGAAGGCCAGGCAGTTAAGTATCCTGAAGTGAAAGCCTCGCCAATTGTCTTGCAATCAGAAACTTCCCTTACAAACTCCTCATTATCAAGAATAGGTTGATCTATGCGCAGAAGGGCAAATTCAGCACCTAACTCAATACCACCAGCCTTAGTTCTTGGATCAGTACTCCGAATAGTACCATACACAACATTCCGCTTGTTGGGATATCTTGAAGTCTTTAAAACTACTTTGGAAGCAGCCTATATTATGATCAATATTAGCATTCAACAACATGATAATATAATTTGCATGAACAATATGACATCTTTTTAATGTCAGCCCAGTAAGGTGCCCTAGAAAACTAAATAAACTGGACCTAGCAACGAAGTCTAATGCCCAAGATCACCTCACTTGCTCATGCTTGGTTAAATTTATCCTTTACTTGCATACAATAGATTAAGCAAAATTTGTAACAAAATCCATTTTTCAAGCAGGCATGACAATGTGGTTTAGGTTGGGAATTTGGGTGGAGTAAACCATGCTCCTTGGTGAATCTTTACCTTGATGGAAGAAGTACGGATTCTTTTTGAGCGAGCTGGCCAGCTGGGTGTGGGTGTCCAGTTCTAGTCCCCTGCTGGTTCGGTCTTGAAACAGCTTCACCCATAAGATTCCTGTTTCCCTCACCTACCAAGATACAATAATATTAGATGGAATGATATTCATACTTTGACGCTACAGAAAGCTACAACTTCAAAACTCAAAAGCACACAATTACCTCAGGCTTAGAATCAATAACAAGGTCTTGTGGTGATGAGGAATTCTGTTGAATTTGTAATTGGTTGACATCATGGTCGCCAACCTAGTTCCATGACACAACAGGTAAAGACAAATTAACTAATGACATAACAGGGACCGTTTAATTTGCCAATAGACATGAATTTGTAGCAGATAAATGAGGGAAGGCGAAAGGAGAATCCACCTAGGACAAGATTGTAGTCACGGACAGGGAAATCAAGCCATACAAGTTGTGGAAGTCCCCTCGATAATTTGGTGCCCAGAACCGATGAAACCTACAAAAAGAAACATGTGAATGCAGAGGGCAGAGAAGTACACGGTAGCACATCAATACACTATCAACTTATCATAACTCAAAACAGAGAGATGAGGTACAAAACTATGGGTCCAGCCACACCCACGCTCAGATATAACACTGTCGATATATGGATTCAGTACATGTTTAAGTTGAAAAGTGTACAAATTGTGCAAACTGAGCATTATTCAACCGACGACTAACATTCTGTTAAGCACTAGGTGATAGGAGAGCATCAGCATGTGTGCCTCATGTGCCATCCCAGTAAGTCATTCAAGAAGCAGCAGCCACGGTGGCCAGTGTGCCGACGAATAATATTATTGTGGATACAGAAGGAAAAATGAAAGTACATAGGATCATCAGGTGATGGTGCAAATCTTAAGCATTTTCTCTGTTCCTAATTTCAGTCATTTAATTCTAACGGTTCAATTTATGCAGGCAAAATTGTTGCAGTAGATCGGCTGCATCAAATCGACGAGCAAAATAGGGTTTGATCATGATATTCTTAGGGCATCAAAGAAAATGACGAAGGAACCGAATCAGCCAGCCAAGCATCATCCATCTGAGTTTGAGATTAACAAAAGCAATCCTTCAATCAAGGGAACTCTAAAAAGCTTGCATCAGTACAGGGAGAAATAATTGGTACAGGAAAAAAAATGACAATTCTCCGCAAGAATGTTGCAGCTTGAAGTTGAAGCAATTGGTTTCAAAAATAACTTACCACAGTAGTTGTTCGTGTCTTTCGTTTCATCTTTGACTACTATATATAAAAAAACATAATTACTAGACTACTTTATACTGTTCTAAATGAAACATTAATTAACCAGTTTAAGGTCTATCATATTTCTCAAGAAGTCTGATCAAATTTAAACAATAGTCAATGGATCGATCTAGCAGAAGTGTAGAACACACACACATATATCAATGGATCAACCTGATTGGTGGATTAGGCATTGGCACATCGCAAAACTGTAGTCAGACACAACCATACATGGTTTATGGGCTTTTCTACATCACTGATTGTTTAATTATTTGTCTATGTATTTGCTAATTATGCAATTAGCTGCGGCCATTAGGCATCCACAGTACACACGGTGCTACAAATTGTTGAGGGGGCAAGCGATTGGCGCCCGTCACTATCTCCGCCCCTGTTTCGCTACATTGGTGTTTCACCTAGCATGCACCTCAGAGAATTCGTAGCATTTAGATCAAGGAAGGGGTGGGCGTTCAGATCCATACCAGCCACGAGATCGTAGTCCTTTAGGATGTAGGTGCCGGTGCTGAAGACCAACGAAGTCGTCGCCGGAACGATCCAAATGGCACCGAGGCAGATCTAGAAAGCGGCACAGAGGAAGGTGAGGAAGCGGGGGGTGTGGTTGTAGGTGGCGGCCACGCTGGCGCCAAGGGCGGCCGCGCAGTCTTTGGGCGTTAGTCGGCGAGGTAGCCGCCGAACGGTGGGCGCCTGGGCTGGATGTGGATGGGTTTGAGGCCCTGTTTATCTAGCATTTTCTAGTTAATTGGAGGGAAAAGTAAGCGCCAAAGTAATTGGAGGGAAAAGTAAGCGCCATGGTCGAGAACTGCAGGGAAATTTTGATATGTTCCTTTTTTTATCAAGAAGTACCGGAGGGAATTGTTTTGGAAGAACCGGGACATTGTTACATATATTAGTTTGCTTGGCATGGAAATTTTCTAAAAAGTGTTTTTGGCATGAAAAAATAGAGTATACTTTATTTTTTACCTTTTTTAACATAGTACAGATGCAAAGCGCTCATATACACGCACATACACTCACCCCTATGAAACACACACGCACACCCTATCCCTATGAGCACCTACGAAAGACTGAGCCGGCATATCATCTTGAAATTTATGAAGTCACCATAGGACTTGAACCTTGGTGGGCTGGGGATACCACAGTCCCTCTAACCATTCAACCACAGGTTGGTTCGCTTAGATTGAAAGGGAAATTAGATATATCTAAATAGTAATGGCTTTATTTGATTTACGTAAGATGTGCTAAATAACCTATAACATGGTTTCTCTCGGCTAACTAGTTGGTAATAAAAAAAATTGAGCTTGAAGCTGCGACGAACCTTGGACGATGAACGCGATAGTGTTGTTATGAACAACAACGACGATGATATGTGTCAGTTGCGACCGACCGCCGACGGTGTTGTAACAACATATTCGAGAGGCTGGCACATCAATCTAGTCTCCTCCTTTGTGCCACCTCCAAGCTGATAGAGCATAAGGGGAGGGTATCCCAACTACTCCCACGGTTCAAAAAACCGACCGTACTTTCAGTCGTACCAAAAAAGGAAACTTGCGACCTCGATGGTTGGCTAAAGAAAAACATTGTAACTCGACCGACCAATATCACTCTTGATTGGTCGCCTCAACCAAGATCGCGTCATTCCCACATGACTGCCAATGGAAGCTACGACCAGTGTGGGAGAAAGCTACGCCCGACAGTGCTAGAAGCTGTGACCAGCCCGGGAGCATGTTGTGACCAGCGAGGCTGGCGGCTTTTGAACGGTGTTGAGAGCGCATGGGGTGGTACTACAAAAGTGGCGACGACGATATGCTTCAGTTACGACCTACCGCCGACGGTGTTGTAACGACATATCCAAGAGACTGACACATCAATCTAGATTCCTCCTTCCTTCCACCTCCAAGGCGATAGAGAATAAGGAAGGCGATACCAGCTGCACGAACGGTTTAAAAAAACGATCATACTTGCAGTCATACCGGAAAAGGGAACATGCGACCTCGATGGTTTTTAAGGAACAAACATGGTAGTTCAACTAACCGATCTCGCTCTTGGTCGGTCATCTCGACCAAGATCGTGTCATCCCACATGACGAAGCCCGATAGCATGTTGTGACCAGCGGGGCCGACGCCTTTTGATCGGTGCTGAGAGCGCATGGGGTGGTACTACAAAAGTGGCGATGATGATATGCGTCAGTTGCTACCTATCGCCGACGGTGTTGTAACGACATATCCGAGAGGCTGGCACATCAATCCAGTCTCCTCCTTCCTTGCACCTCCTAGGCGATAGAGAATAAGGGAGAGGATACCAGCTGCACGCACGGTTTAAAAAACCGAGCGTACTTGCAATCGTACCGGAAAAAGAAAACATGCGACCTCAATGGTTCTTTAAGGAACAAACATGGTAGTTCAACCGACCGATCTCGCTCCTGATTAGTCGTCTCGACCAAGATCACGTCATCCCACACGACGAAGCCCGGGAGCATGTTGTGACCGGCGAGGCCGACGCCTTTTGATCCATGTTAAGAGCGCATGGGGTGGTACTTCAAAAGTGGCAACGATGATATAAGTCAGTTGCGACCTACCGCCGACGGTGTTGTAACGACATATCCAAGAGGCCGGCACATCAATCTAGTCTCCTCATTCCTTCCACCTCCACGGCGATAGAGAATAAGGGAGGGAATACCAACTGCACACACAGTTTAGAAAACCGAGCGTACTTGCAGTTGTACCGGAAAAGGAAACCTGCAACCTCGATGGTTCTTTAAAGAAAAAAACATTCTAGTTCAATCGTCCGACCTCACTCCTGATCGGTCGTCTCAACCAAAGATCGCTTCATCCCACACGACGAAGCCCGGGAGCATGTTGTGACCAGCGAGGCCGGTGTCTTGTTTTTTTAACCAGTCAAACGAGTCCATGAACCGGACGATATGCTGTCGTCGCAAGTATGAGACATCGCAACCACCCCACCATTACATTGGACAATAGTTTTTTTAAGGACCAGGACCGGCGGTTAGACTAGAAAAAACCAGAATCGATGACCTTGGTACTTGGCTTAGCTCCATGGACGGTCCACGCATTTGGAAAAAAAAAATGGTTGAACCCGGTGTTTTGCAAAAGCCGTTGAACCGGTGTCTCCAGAAAAGCCCGTCGTTTTCAGTGGCCGCGATTTTTCTTTTCATGTGAACTAGTTGAATGCCCGTGCGTTGCCACGGGAATACGAAATATGATGTAAAAAGATAACTCGACGTGAATTAACAATATCCATATCTATCAACGACACATTCTGCAAAAGTGAAATACATATACAACTATATAAATTAAATATAGTAGTACCATTTTTTTCGAATAGTATCATAATTCATATGCAACATGGAAAATAAAAGGTTAAAAGGACGTACATCTAAGAAATTTGATAGCCCTCACAGACCGTCTAAATATCTTGGTTCTACTCCTTCGTTTCTAAATACCTCGGTTCGAACATGGACTACATAATGAGCAAAATGAGTGATTCTATAATCTAAATTTTGTCTTTATACATCCTTATGTAGTCCTTTATTGAAATATCTAAAAGATTTATACTTCAGATTGTAGCTGTGTATTGTCGGTCTCACTCTCTCCTCACCGCTCTCACTTTCTCCTCACCGCTTAGCCCTTTTCCCTTTCACGCTATGAATACTTTTCACTTTCCGAAATACCCTCCACCACCGCTCTCACACACTCGAGCTCACTACTCTCTCGTCCCCTCTCACCCACCCCTTCTCGCTCCCTCCAGATCCCGTCGTGCCGGCCTCTCCTCGCCCCGTCATCGGCCTCTCCTCGATTCCCTTTCTCTCCACCACCACGCACCCTGCTTCTCCCACCGCGCACCCGCATCTGTAGGTCAAAGCTTGATTTTTAGGCGCCGCGACAAGCTTCGGGCGGCGGAGGCTGGATCGCGTCGTCCACACCGGCTTAGCGGTGGCGCTTGATGTGGAGCGGCGCTGAGCAGCAGAGGGGCTTTCTTCCTCACCACAGGCGCCGTCCTCCTCCACGACCATGCAGCCGCAGCCAAGCGGAGGAGCCGAATCCCTAGCCAGCCGAGCTCAGGCAGCCATGGATCCATGGTACGAATCCCCCTCTCTCTCTCTCTCTCTCGACCCACCCCGTCTCTTCTCCTTCCCTCTCGACCCGTCTCCATGACCAGGCGGCGCCATGGAAGGGCAACCAACTACAAAGCAGCGAGGAGAGGAGAAAGGGAGTAGCCTGACGGCCGTATTCCACCTCCGCCACGCCCTCGCCTGCACCTCCACCTCGCCCCACGGAAATAGTACAATGGCCAAGGAAATAGGCGGGATGTGCCGCTTCCGGATGGACATGGACATGCTTCTCCAACTCGCTTGTTCTGGGTCGCCATGGAAGGTACTCCATGTTATGCTCTGCTATGCTCCATGGTATGCTTGCTGCAACTTCTCGATGCATAATTCAGTCAAGATAAAACTGTAGAAATCTCAAACTTTAGCATGGATTGAATAATGTTTGTGCATAATTCATCAAATTCAGTTAAGGATTTTGTTAGGATTGTTCTTGGATCATCCATAGATGAATAATTCACCAAATTCAGCTAAGACAATTTAGTCAAATTCAACTAAGATCATTCATGGAATTGTTCTTGCAATCAATCACGAGCTTCATTCATTCGTTCATTCAGAGGGATAATTGTTTACAACTTTGCGGTTTGTCCATTTTTTGATTTGTTAGCATCACTCGGTCATCCACCATTGCACTTTCCTTGTCCTACCTTTTTGTTAGAATTACGCAAGCTGTGCTTGCTCTAAATTGCAGAGGAAGAACTTGCTTTAACATAATTTGCTTGCGCAGCAGTGAGCTTGCGCTTTGCTTGCTTGCACCGCTTGTAGTGTAGTGCATCGCTTGAGTAGTTCCCCTACGCACTCTGTAGCAAGTGCGAGAGTGTCCTCTCTCCTCTCTTCTTTTTCAAGACAAGAGGAGCATTCTATTTTCTACTTTAAGCGTAACTTTGACTAAAACATTTTTCTATTAATTAAAATAAATTCAAACCTTTTCCTTTAATTAACTTAAACCTTTTAATTTACTCCTCCAAAGAGTAATTAACCAAACCTTTTGTGTTAACTCAAATTAACTAAAAAAATTTGTTAATAAAAATAAATGAAGCCTTTTCTTTTAATTAAGTTAAATCTTTTCGTTAAGGAGTACTCCTCGATAGTATTGGTCATTCAGAGTAGTTATATCATCATTCAGAGTCTTTGTTAATTAGGGAGGAGTAAAATTAACTTGTGCTTGCGATATAAGGCTAGCTAGATGAGTAGTATCGGTATACGGTTAGGATTAGGTTGTTTATTTAGTGAGATGAGGATTAAACCTTTCTGATCCATCCGCCAATCCCGACCAAATTTTGAATTGTATACACCCACATTGCATTTCAACAAAGCAAAACACAATGGCGAATCATACAGATTTATGCAAGGTAACCCGACATAAAAGTCGAGACTCTACAATGGTGACACTCATACTGATGTACCATTTGTAAAAATCGAATGCAAAGCTTGGTCTGAATCTTTTTGCAAATAGCTTAAGGTTGATGTTTCTAATCCTGTACATGGTACTTTGGAATCACCTTCTTCTTCATTGAATTTTGAGGCCTGAAATTGATGTTTAAGAACGTGTTAGAAATTAAGGACAGCTGCGTGCTAAATCTTATCACAGAGGTATAGAAAAAAGCAGATCAACGGATTATGTTCCTAGACTTCATATCGTAGTATCATCGCCTAGAAAAACTCATCCTTTAATAGTTGAGATAGTAGAGATATGAGGAGATCACTTGATGGCTTCACTCGGCATGGGTTCTTCATTAATTATCGATACATAGTTCCTTGTCCATGTATTTCTAACAAGAGATTCTATGCAATTGAAGTTTAAGTCAGTTTTTATATTGCTATATATGAGATTAGATGCCACAGGTTTTGATCATATTAAAGAACATATGCATTAGAAAGAAATACGACACCTTAGTATTTTTGTTCTTCTTTAGCAAGTCACTATCAAAACATCTTCCTCCTGCATCCGTTTGAAATTTCACGCTGTCTCTTGTTATTTCCAACTTAAACAGTGCAGGGGACGGGTAGATGTCGCGAAAGGAATACTCATGGTTTCAAGACCGACTATGCTGAGTACTACACAAAAACAAACTCAGGTTAGTGTGCATTAATAAAATCTACAATAGTTATGTGGTTGTAATGCGAAATGAACATACTTTACCTTGACTTGCTATAATTTGATCCAAGCAACTTCATGTGCTAAGGACTTCCTTGTACACTATGTTCTTCATGGTCGTTAATAAGGGCTCAAATCTTTTTCGCTTCTTTGAATTCTTGCTTTCTTCCTTACCCTTGCCCTTACCCTTGCCATTGTCCTTGATGGCGAGAATCTTAATGTTCCTCTTATTTGTGGCTCTAGACAATGCGACGTAGAGTGACCGTGAGAGAAAACGGGTCCGTAGGTACACCCGACAATTGGGATGGTCGCCCTTGCGCCTTGTTGATTGTCATGGCAAAGCTGAGCCTAATAGGAACTGCTTCCTCTTGAACTTGAAAGGAATATATCGTCATCGGATGGGCGAGAGGTATCCGAGGAAGGAACACCCTCCTACCAAAGATGTTGTCCTAGCACGATTTACGCATCAATGGCGTTCCTCTGAAAACCCCGACCACAAGCCTTGTGCCGTTACACAACCCATTAGCTGGATCAATGTTTCTCAACAATATAACAGGCAATTTATCTTTAGTTTGAGTGCATGCGGAGGCAGCCCGCTGGGAGTCGGGTTATTAAGGAATTCGGGGCATAGTAGCCGTGTGGATCATCCTCTGCACTATCAAAACTGTGGTAGATCTTCTCTTCGCCGGAAGCACTCTATCATGCGCAGTATTTATCTTATCAACGTTGTCGTTCTTGGTGGAGAGGATCGCCGAGATGTCATGTAATTTGGATCAGCCATGTTGTCGTCCGAGCAGAAATACATGGTCGATTAGCTTCTCTAGGTCGCGCCCGTCTCTGTTGGCGGCACACAAATATCTTCGGGAGCCTTATGTTGCCTTCCTCGTCGGTTTCCTCGGTCCGTTACCTACCGTAGTAAGTAATCTGCGAACCACGGGTCGTTATCGCCCTCATGTTGGTGACGAGCCTTAGGCGGCGCATGCCGCTCCAAAGGTACGAACTCCGCAGGTCGCATCGATTATCGACCCGTGACCCCTTCCCGACGACCGAAGCACTGCTCAAGTCCCCACCGAACACAACTATCTTTCCCCGAATGGTCGGTCCGTCGTCCCATGATGTCCCGCATGCTATTGTCTAGTGCCTCAACCGCTTGCCGCCGTCATGGTGGCCTCGTCCCATAGGATGAGTGAAGCCATGTCGCGAGGAGCTTGGCGGTCCCACTTTGCTTCGTGAAGTGCGCATGACCCCCATCTTCAATGTTGAGTGGGATCTTGAACCTCGAGTGGGCTGTCCTTCCTCGGGCATGATGGAAGCCGCGACGCTGACGTCGCCAGTAGCTAGCGCGATCTTGCCCTCGCCTCGAACCTTTGCGAAGTGACCAGTATAGGAAGGTCTTCCGGTGCCTCCGGCCATCGACAAAGAATACACCACCATCACCAAAGATCAATCTGCCGCCAAGATCTCGTCGTATGCAAGCCTCTGCTCGGGGTTTAGCGAGGACGCCAAATCAGCGTCGTTCGCGTCAACCTCGATGGCGGACTCCTCGGTGACTTCTCCGCCTCACCTCCAAAGAGTCATAGGTCCAGTCGATGTCCCAAGAGGGAACAACGCTATGTCTTTGCCCATGGACTGTAGCATGCCCACGATGTCAAGCAACACCATCTGCTCCATTGCTTTTGAGCACGCGTGTGTTCGACGGTAGTCATCGACATCGCGTCTAGGTGCCTATCCATAGACCGCGCACGCCACCGGCTCGCAGAATACCAAGATAGTTGCAAAGAGCCTCCGAGTGAGGCCGGCATTGCAAACCGTGTTGACTCAGAAGACACTCGTCAAGTGTGTTGTCGGCCTCAATGAGGCCCAATCTCTCGGCAACCTCACGGAAGCTATCACATAGCACACCGCCCACGGTCCGCAGTCCTCGAAGGATGTCTTGCACGATGCGTGGTTAAGCGGACTCGCGAAAGTACCGCTCCCCTCGGTGGATGGGCTGACACGATTCGACCTACTTGGTGCTGCTTTTCTCTCGCTTCGGTATTTACATCTCGCCATGTGAAACTTCCGGAAAGTCCTTGTACAGATATCCCGAGCCCACACGTCTTTGCCGATTAGCGAGGAAATACTCTGTCGGCATTGACTTAGATGCGATATCCGCGCGGCGACATCGGTCGAGTCCTCTCCTGCTTTGAACGTGACACTATTCATATTAGGGAGATGAAGCGGCAACTGTAGGACCGACGGAAACTCTCGAAAAGGTTGAAGCGAATATCCTCCACATCGCCTCCGGTGGAGTAACCCATCTCGCATCAACGTACCTTTTAATCTCGCCTACAACCCCGTTCTTGTCGGGCTGGTCAATCTTGAATGAAGCTCGATCGTGACCCTTGTATACGTGTTTGTAAAGGTACTTGACGGCCTTGATGCTAGAGCACACCTCGACATTTATGTGGCGCTTGAACATCCGCAATGATAAGGGTTGTAAGGCACGACCCATCATTATCCAAAGATTTGACGACGGACCTTAGCTCGACGACCATCGTCTCGCCGTCGATAAACCGGTATGAATCCTTCCCCGTAATGTGTTCGGTTGAGCGGTCGTGGGTACTTGCTCTTGCACTTCGGTCTTGCATGCACACATTTTGGGATTAAGATTGCCACATGGGCCGTGCATCATATGCTTCACGACCATGGCATAGAGCTCTGATACTTATGCTGTCAGGGAGCTCTGCAGATATGACGCGTCATACCGCTTTCTCGCACCACGAGTTTATAACTTGAATTCATGATCGCAAAGAAGTGTGCATGGGGAGGCCCTCTTCGGAACTCGACGACATACACATGCGCTACCACAACACCAAGGATGTGCTTTTGAACAACATCTCTTTCATGGTCTCGGCTTGGCCTCTGAACACGCGTGCGACAAGATCTGGTCGGTCTGGGGTGTCCGCCAGAAGCGGCTCATTCAAGATCTCCTCCCAGCTAGGATTGCATGTCATAGTCAAAAGATGTCGGGCTTCCCATATGTACGCACCGGTGCCATGGCGTCCATTTGCCTCCGCTTCATGTCTCGGTTGCTTCCTTGATGCGTCCTGGCAAAGACGATCCTCTTCCCAACAGCGCTAGCTCGCATCTTCCCAACCGCGATGCTATCCACAAGGCCTTGGTATAGATCGCACGTATCTCTCTCTGGTGGTCCCGATCCACTTCACCTACATCCTCAATCTTGATGAACATGTCGACACCCCACTTTGAAACAGGCGTGCTCCGTGTAGTATGGGGTTGAATATCGCAGTAGCGTCAGAGCCGTAATGATAGTAGTCCCCGACAGAGAGACACACCAGCCGGCTGTTCCCCTCGTGGAAAGACGTGAAAGAAGAAGGTTAGGTACCATATGGAATGATAGAGAACTTTTTCGGCATATAAGCATACCAACCAAAGCTTTGAATCTTTATCACGGTTTCCTCTTGGTTGTTGTGCAACCTCCCAAGGGACATTGTGCTTAGGGATATTTGGATGCCAACCAAGCTCCCCTTGGAAAAAGAGGGATACGAGGCGGGTCATAACAGCCATCCGTGGCATGTATACTATACTTCGTTGTTGTCCCCATAGAGTGTAATGTCTGCGGTTGAACCTGTTTGCTAGATTGCTTCCCTCGACCCAAATTGCAGCCACCTCGGATGACACGGGTCTATTATATCTTCGTTGGTCTAGCTTCGTCAATGTTGAGGTCTATCCGGTACTCCTCGAGGTTTTCCTTGTGGGCACCCAAACTCCTAAACTGTTGGGAGTAGGGTTTTCCCTCGGGGCGCCCACTAACTTGTCGACAACGTCTTTGGTCCAATTTCTTGGTGGCCTCCTTGCGATGGCTTAAGCTGGGATCGTCATCGTAGAAGTACAACTGCAGATGTTGTAGCGAGATCTTGGACGAATGAGTGCACCTTGTGGTACATAGTGCCATGTGCCCAAATGTGTACACCCGGACTTCATGTTTGTGTAGTTGTTGTCTCAGGTGACGCTAAGGGTAGTGAAGGCAAAGTGCCGTTGAAGAATCGAATGCTCTCTCGGAAATGCCGAGAGTCGCATCAGCGCTTGACCATAACCTCATCAGCTCTGGGATAGGCTCGGGTTCAGCTAGCTCAATCTCCCGTTCCGACAAGGACCGTCGATCTCGTCTTTGGAATTTCTTGGCCTTGCAATGCTCACAGGTTTGCAGCGTGCTTGTGATGTGTGTCTTTCTGCAGGATGTTCGAGTAGACATAGTCGAAAGGATCTAGGTCGATAGATCTTGTGTTGGAGGATTCTACGGGCTCATCGAGGTCCGTGCTATCGATGTCGGATCTTGCAAGCATTGTGGAGATATAACAAGTCACGATGGGATGCACATCATAAACCAATAATATAGAGGGATGAGTAGCGAAAGGCGCCTCGAGTACCTTCACCGCAAATAGGTAGTACTCATCATCCATGATGCCGCTAAGGAAGGCATCCATGTCACCGTAACATTGGTGAGCCGTAAGTAATGGTTTTATTGTGAGTGCACACCAGAGGGGAGTAAACATGAGAGGGTTACCATTGGTTCCGATGGTGTACGATGGCATGCTTGATGAAGGGAGGAAGCGGTGAAGCAACTCCGTGGGCGGTGCTTCGAGGTAGTTCTTTCTGCTCACATCTAAGGTACTTGCATCCGGGCACAGAGGCCTCCGCTTTTTGAAAGCTTGCATTCTGACGATCTAGCAAAGCTGACTTCTCACCTTCTCGTATGCTTTTCCCGCTTGTATGCTCGTTTTAAGGCACTCCCCTTGAATGTTCTTTGCTGTAATACTTTGTTTGTGAGCTCGCTCCCGAGCCCTCTGCTGTGCTCTGCTCTCCGCCTCTGCTCCGGGCTTGATTCTGCTGGTCGTTTATTTGGTGATCATTGGTTTGTCTGCGAGGATTTATGAGTTCGCCGGGGCATCATTATCATCCGTGTGCGACTAAGGTACTCCTTTGCATCGTTGTGGAGCCGTTAAATCTTGGTCCAATGCACATGTACGTAACAAGTAGAGTAAAGATGGAAGGATTACCGTCGATTCAAAGTTGTTCCCAGCCTTACTCGCAAACCGGGGCAGGGCGGAGCTGAAGCTTCGATTCTCTCAATGCCAACGCATGAGTGCTCGACATCGGGTTGGGTGTAGCTAAGGTACTGCATCGTATGGGCATTGCGATGGATTCAGCGCAAGGGGTGTTGCGCCTAGCGCGAAGTCTCTTCTTCGCTGAGCTAGCATGTTCGCTTCTCCTTAGGTGATTTGTTTTGCGAGCGTGTTCTTGGCGGTGTTTGTCTGTTGGTTGTCATGGATGGCATATTTTGGTAGGCCGCTCTTCTAAGGGTGTTACTCTGTTGCTTCTCCTCTGGTGTCATTCGTTGCTGGCTTCTCTTTGACGGGCGCCCTCTCCTCCTCTGTTTTTTTTCCTAGCTTCTCTGCGGCGTGCATTGATTTCCTCCATCTGCTCAGTGCTAATCTATTTCGCCGTGCCATATATTGGTCTCGCCTTTTCATTTTCTATCCGATTTAATGATATCATTTGAAGCAATGTGCTCGGGGCAAGTGTCTTGATGTCGAGTCCAAGTGCTATGTACGAACCAATATTATGATCAATGCATCGCATTCCTCAAGTGATGCATGGTGATCATAGTAAGTGCCTTCACGAGAATGATTTCAAGAACCATTTTGTTTAACAAATGTATAAATGCAAACTGAAAAAAAGTCGTGTGTAAGGGCGATACCGATTGATGTTTCCACATGCGGCCTTTGGTGAAAGGCCTTGAGATTGCGGCTATAGGAATCATCATAGGCGATTCTTGATGGGCACATTGTCATCATCATCGGAAGACGAAACACCAGTAGTTAGTAGTGCCTGTTTGTTCGCGTATGAAAAAACCGGATGGTGGTCGGTGTGTATTGGTGAGTTGTGATCTGGTGTCCTCTCATATTCGACAACCGATAAGATTAATGTAAGTTAAGTTGTGAAGCTTATTGAATACCTTATGTGCGTACATGTGATTGGCATACACATACTGTTTTTCCTTTATCATAGAGACGCTCTACGTCTCCGTGACATCTTTACATCTTATAGAAGCTTAAATAAACTGCAGTCTTTTGCATTAAAAATGATATGAATTGAATTGCAAAATGATATGACCTATGGTGACTCATTTAACGAGTGCTTTTAGGACTCACTTGTTCATTTTTCATAGACATGTTCTAAGCATATGGTTTCTTCCAAAGTAAAATGATTGTGCTATTATATGTTGATTTGGATGAAGTTTGTATATTTCAAGAAAAAGAGGGCTCGGACATGGCGACAAGAATGAAGGTGGAGGGAAAGGAGTGGAGAGAAAGTATTCGGAGGTGAGCTTAAATGAAAGTATTTCCTTCTATCACTATTCATGTCATGAGGCATGTTTGTTCCCATGATGTAATGTTTCATTTTCATTTACGATTCTTCTAGAATCCAAGAAAAGTAAACATGGTCGCTCCCCGCCCTCACCGCCACCGCTCGTTGCCGAGGCCACCAGTCCCCAGCCAGCTCGTTGGTGTTGGTGAGTAACCTCCCTCTGCCTCTCTCGATCCCAACCTCGGCCACCGATTCATGGTCGCTGCCATGTGCCCGTGAGGCCAATCCGGCTGGCTCTCCCGATCACCACTAGCCTCCGTATCCTCCTCGCCCATGAGCCTAGGCACTCCGCCGTCCTATGCGTGAAGTCGACCGACAGGTTCCCACCTCGGCCTTGGATTATAAGCGCTTATGTATGAGCCATTCGATTAATTAGTCATGTGTAGTTATGCGCTCACGGTATCACTACGCCTCGACCGGAGAATATACGCATCCAAATGGACCGAGAGAGGATGTTCCGTTTGGGTCTGAATTTGCCTTCCTATGGTTAGTCTGCACTAATATGTGCTGCCTCAAATACACTTGCCATGTTTTGTGGCGAATTGAAGCTACCGTCTTTATATTTTGCGGTGATTGCTTTAATCGAATTTTGCAAGCAATATGAAGCCAAGATGTCGTGTTTTCTTTTCTTTTCTTGAAAGATCGCATGTCGTGTTTCTAGCTAGAGTGGTGGCAATTAGATGTAAAATTGTATGTGCCCCACATACGTCTCTGAGAGCTCGAAATCTATCGGGCATAGCAAGAGTATGAATTTTTTTAAATTAATATGTTTTAAAAAACTGAGTTAGGAATATTTGGATAACTTACAAGATATGTACCTGCCTTTTCTCGAAAAGAATAGATGCCCATTGTGAGTTGGGCACGTCAGTATATTCTTTTCATAGAGTTAGGAATATGATGGAAGTGCACTGCTGGTCATAGGTCGATGGCAGCTCACTGATTCAATTCATGCTTGGTTTTCCTGTTTATGAGAATAAAGGCCTCTTGGCCCTCCACCATGTCGGAACTTCGTACTTTATACAACCTTTTATCCTTATTTTCATTGGACATTTCAGTTAACGAAAATGGTTTATAATGGACAAGCGCTTCGATTTTCAGTTTAGATAGCCAGTTTGTAATGCATAAGATCTCCATAAATTCATATCTTGTCCTTGATCGGATGCGATTTTATACTTAGGAAGTTTTTCGTTTATGGAAAGATTTGATGCGAGGCATGAAACACTTTCTTTTCTAGATGTCACTTGATTGAGTAGGAAATGATAGCTGTTGTCATTTAACGACTTGTATATCTATGTAGCCTAATCTTATCTTGCAATTTCAAAATTTCCTAGATGATTTGGTCGGTGACAACATACAAGACCGTAACAATCAGCCTGTTTTAATTCTTCAAACCGGTAGATGCTAGATAGAGACGTCATTATCCTTGGTGGTAGATTGGAAGTTTGCTACATGTTTTTGTCAATGGGCATACCTGCTGTTATCTTGCCAAAGTCCAAGTTTATACAATTTGCTACTCTAACTACAATGTCAAGACATCGATGTTATCTTGCCAAAGCCCAAGTTTATACAATTTGCTTCTCTAACTACAATGTCGAGACATTATGCTAGGTATGTGCCTCTTTAGTTGCCTCTTTACGCTTTGTTACGTGTTTTACTTTTAGTTATGGGGTGCCTTCTTGGTGTGCTCTTGGGCAGAATTATGGCCTAACTTCACTTTAGACACTTGCAATCTTTCTCTGCATGATCTACCAAATGGTGTTAAAATTCTTTGGGCGTAATTATAGACCGATTAGATTTTGCAACTTTGGGGAATAAGTGCTATGTTCAAATAAGTTAAAGATGCAATCTGAGTTCTAACATATGAAGTTTTGAACAGTCGGGATGGCAAACCTAGGGAGTTCGAGCACCATGAAACATAACTTCCTTTGCCTTCGGAGAGAAAGAAGACGGTAGGCGCGCTCTGAGATGACGCAAATGTACGGCCGTCGGCGGAGGTTGTGTTTGGAGGCGATCGGCAGAGGTGCAGCTCCCACAACTTCGCGTGCAAACGATGTGGCAGACGATGATTGAAGCGGCGTTTACTTTTGGCGGCGTGCTGGCGTGTGGATGGAGCTTCGTTGGCGGGGAAGAACGCCAGAAGAAGCTGGCGTTCGTTGGCGGTCGAAGAAGTTTGATTTTGGTCGATGGACCTCGTCCTCGTTCGTGGGTTCTTGGAGCTGTTTTTTGTTGATAGGGCGCGATCGTGCGTGGGGTTCCATGGACTTATCGATCGTCGTGGGCTGAGTTGGTTTTTTTTGCGGTACCGAGTTGGTGTTTTTTCGCACGTGGGCTATGTTGTTGGGCTGCTGCGTGCGTGTGGGAGGACAAAGGGAGGGGGGATCGAACGAGCAGGTCGAACCATCACGACGTTCGATCCCCCTTTAATAGTAGAGATTTGCTTCTCTAACTACAATGTCGAGTACATTATGCTAGGTATGTGCCTCTTTAGTTGCCTCTTTACGCTTTGTTACGTGTTTTACATTTAGTTATGGGGTGCCTTCTTGGTGTGCTCTTTGCGTAATTATGGCCTAACTTCACCGTACACTTGCAATCTTTCTCCGCATGATCTACCAAATGGTGTTAAAATTTCTTCGGGCGAATTATAGACTGATTAGATTTTGCAACTTTGGGGAATAAGTGCTATGTTCAAATAAGTTAAAGATGCAATCTGAGTACTAACAAGATGAAGTTTTGAGCAGTCGGGATGGCAAACCTAGGGAGTTCGAGCACCATGAAACATAACTTCCTTTGCCTTCGGAGAGAAAGAAGACGGTAGGCGCTCCTGGAGATGACGCAACAACATGCCGTCGGCGGAGGTTGTGTTTGGAGGCGTCGGCGAGGTGCAGCTCCACAACCGCGTCTGCAACGATGTGGCCGACGATGATTGAAGCGGCGTTTGCTTTTGGCGGCGTGCTTTCGCGTGTGGATGGAGCTTCGTTGGCGGGGAAGAACGCCGGAAGAAGCTGGCGTTCGTTGGCGGTCGAAGAAGTTTGATTTTTGGTCGATGGACCTCGTCCTCGTTCGTGGTTCGCGAGCTGTTTTTTGTTGATTGGGCGCGATCGTGCGTGGGGTTCCATGGACTTATCGATCGTACGTGGGCTGAGTTGTTTTTTTTTTGCGGGCGCTGAGTTGGTGTTTTTTCGTACGTGGGCTATGTTGTTGGGCTGCTGCGTGCGTGTGGGAGGACGAAGGGAGGGGGGATCGAACGAGCAGGTCGAACCATCACGACGTTCGATTTAATACCTTTAATAGTAGAGATAAGGTAAGGGGTTTGTCCCGCATCGGTGGAAATCC
The DNA here is from genome assembly GCA_021437245.1 of Aegilops speltoides. Classification (NCBI taxonomy): domain Eukaryota; kingdom Viridiplantae; phylum Streptophyta; class Magnoliopsida; order Poales; family Poaceae; genus Aegilops; species Aegilops speltoides. Next base: position 304,619,736 of record CM038143.1, read on the forward strand.
ATCCACTATCCCCTTCCGCCGCCGCCGCTTCCACCATCGGGCGCAACCGCCCCTTCCGCCGCCGCCGCTTCCACCATCGGGCGCAACCGCCCCTTCCGCCGCCGCCCTTCCCCGGTGCGGCGACGCCGCCCCGCGCCACCAGGAGCCCAGGACCGATGGGCCGGGGCCTCCCCGTACGACCGCACCAGCGCTGCTGCGTGCTGGTCCAGCAACCCCAGCCGTCCAGGGGACGCCATCGCCGCCGCCTGGTCTCCAGCATCCAGCTACTCCAGCCGTCCCTCCGGTTGCCTCCCTCCTCTCCACACTCCAGACAGGACGACTGACGGTCGACTCCCTCCGCTGCTGAACAGGACGCTGGTAATATGAACTCTCTCTTCTTCTCTCTGTTTACCAATTCTACTATTGTATAGAAACATCTTTATGTGATATGTCAACTTGTGAAGTTTGTGAACTACGAGAATTAGAAATATTAGGGAAAGGAACTAGAGATTATTAGTGTATATATGATAAATGATGCTGTTGTTCACATTGTCTTGATTGTCCGTTTGGAGCTGCTGTTTGCCTGGGTGGTGGTGTTGACATTTCTTGATTATTTTTGTCAAATACATCTCCATTATCTTCCTTCTTTTTCTCAGTCAAATCATTGAAATACTAATTGTGAAAGGTTCACATACAAAGTATGCTAGTTGCAGCAGGCTAGCACACAAGTACTAGTTCTGTATTAGTCATGAATGGCTTGCCTACAGGGCCTGTTGCCAGATTGATTTGCATAGAAAATTTGATTAGAACAAAGTGTGCTAGTAGAAGCAGGCTAGCACACAAGTACCGCACTGTATTCCCAAGTCGTAGAAAACATCATGCTAGAATGTGGCATATCATTTTTGATTTTGAGATAGCTAACAGACTTGCCGCCCGGTAGAAAGTGACATATCAAATTTGACTAGAACAAAGTACATGCCAGATAAGAGGAGCAGTGTTGTACTGGCACGAATTGCATATTTGCATTTGATTTGACATGAACCAAAACCAGAAATCCAAAAGAATAACTTATATCATTAATGCATCAGCTGAAGAAGAACATACCTAGTTTCAGAGTTGGGGATGAGGCCGATGCAGACCTACAGTGTGGATGAGTGACCAGGGACGCATGTACGTAGCGAGCCGGCGGGGCAAAGCAGCGGCCGGAGCCGGGCGCGCGACAGACTCCATGGAGGGCCATCGTTGCAGCAGGCGGCGGCCGAGCGGACGTTTCGTTTGCTCTGCAATTAATTTCCAAGAAGAGTTGATGCGGTGTCGTCTCGCCTCCCGATTTAATCACTGTAGTTTCCTTTTATTTAAGTGGAGATTGCTTGTGTACGCATGAACAGGGGAGAGGGATGCTGAGAAAGCCTTTGTTGCTTTTCTGTTTTCTGGGCTTTTGTAAGGGAGTGGGGGCTGGGCCAACTGGGGGCTTTGCTGGGCTAGTATTCGACATATACAGGGAGGGCCAAAAATTGAGTGGGGTCCTGGGCCCCCACTCATCATAACGTGGGTCCGCCCCTGAATAAAGACCAACTCTGTTTAAGGAATTATAGGAAGATATGTTGATGTTAGTTTCGTCCTGGTGCATTTGGTTCTTCATCTAGCAACAGAGGCAAAAATAGGTGGCCCTGTGGCATACCGTTCGATTTGGTTTCTGGAAAGGTATTTTGTCAAAAATGAGACATATATATTTTTTAATTATTGTAGTACTACATTCATTAACAATTTTTGTCTTCTTTTTTCATTTTTTATTTATGCAGGTATCTCTGTGTCCTGAAGTCATTTGTGCGTAACAGAGCACATCCAGAAGGATCTATCGCTGAAGCACATCTTGCAGACGAGTGCATGACGTTTTGTTCAAGATATATTGATGGTTTCGCCACCAAGCATAATCGGCCTTCAAGGAATGACGATGACGATGAGGCGGTTGATGTTGCACAAGGATCAACTCTGCTTCCTTCTGTAGGAAAACCACTTGGAAAGCCTGGCAATTATGTTCTTGAGGGTTGGCTAAATTCCAAGCACATAGATATGTGTTGTTCAACTGCTCAGATGTCAACCCATTCCTTCGGTAATACCTCAATCCTCTAAACAATATCAGTTTTTTGACATGTTTTCGCAACTCTTTCTTTGACTTCAAAACTAATTATAAAATTACTTTGCAGAGCTCACACTGATGAGATCACTAGCGAGCGTGATGTCTCCTCAAACACGGTCGAGTCCATCCAACATGATAAGTTCAACGACTGGTTCAAAGCTCATGTAAGTCCATATTTCATATCCTTTTTATGTACAACTGAAGCCATTTAGTAAACAGTTTCTTAATCTACAGATAATTAAATTGGAGAAGGAAAATGATATTGGTAGTATTAATAATGATATTAGATGGCTATGCGTGGCGAGTTGATGCAGCAAAAAGGTACTGCGCTTACAACTCCAGAGGATATCGGTTTAGGCCTAAACGCTTAGACAGGGTGAGTCAAAATAGTGGAGGGGTGGTACGTGCCAAAACATCTACATATGCTGCACCAGGTGATGCGACCCCTGTTTTAGGTGATGTGACTTACTATGGCAGGATAATTGATATTATTCAGTTGAACTACTCTGGACAATTTTAGGTGGATGTATTTAAGTGTGAATGGGTTGATATTTCTGAAAAAAGGAATTAAAAAGGACAAGTATGGCTACACACTTGTTAACATCTCACATTTGATGCACAAAGGAGACAAGATTGAACATGAGCCTTTTATTTAAAGTCAAAGCTGAGTTTGCAGGACATTAATAACCATTGTATGTTCTTGCAGATCGTTGGCTGAGCTTACACCCTTCAGAAAATTCGAAGGAATGAGGTCTTTCACTCAACATATAAACCCAATTTTTGTTTTTCTTTATTGCTTTTCAGTTTCTCGTCCTATTTTCCATTGATGCTGCCATCGTGGATTATGATAACTCTTAGTACTTCATCCTTACTGTCCTGACACAAGACATTGTACAATGGTCGGTGCTCAAAGAGCAAGAGTAGTGTGGCATCTTAAAATATTTTTGCCCCGCAATGGTGAGTGCTTCCTACAGGTGCTTAAACTACTCTAATTAACGCAGAGCAAGACTTACTACGGCTTTACTGAAGGTCAGCAGCGGCTAGCAACAGAAGCAAGACTTTGCTTCCGTCCCTCTTATGCACCTGTGCTCAGTGATCTTGAAAAAAAAAACGTTTTTCTGTTGAAGCGTCTGCCTAAGCACCTGCATTGTACAGGGCCTAAGTATCCCTATATGCATTGAATTTAACTTGACCGTTTTTGATTTGTTATGAACTTTTTCTCATGCGCTTCAGTGAATCTTCTTTTTCAGAAAATTTTGCAAGTGAAGATTACAAGGATTGTTCTAAACTGGTGGATGAAGCAATGTGTTCTTTTAGCGGGCTTTTATATGTTTGCATAGTTTTTGTTCGTCAAACATGAAGCTTGGAAAAATTCAGAAAATTGTTACTAAAGTTAAGCTTCATGTATGACAGAATGTCATTGGAAATAGATACACTTTTGTCGAAGAAGTATTACGTCAGATTTACCATCTTGTAAACTTAGTTTACGTTTGTTTGAAATTGGCATTTTTATTTATGTGGGATGCTTGTTTGCTGTCAAAACCTGATTCAATATTTTCTTTGTTGTTGTGAATCAACCATTGCACGTGTTACTTCTGTTGCTTGCACTTGCAGCTAGTTGCTAGCTGTTGTGCCTGTTGCTTACACTTGTAGCTGGTTGCTAGCCATCTTGCCGTTCAGATCGGGTGCCTAACTATTGATGATATGCATTTGAACTGCTGATGCAATGGCCAGTAGCAGAGGAGCCATGGGGACGCACTAGAGCAGAGGAGCCATGGGGACGCACTACAGCAGAGACGCTCAAAGAAGAGCAGCAGTGGTTGAGGTGTTCGAGAAAAACAGTAGCAAAGTAGCCTTGGGGACGCACTATAGCAGAAAATGATGGTAGAAGTGTAGCGCAGATCACCAGACAGCACGGCTGCTTTGTTATGATAATTCACTAGTCTTTTTTGTTGAAAGATCGACACACCTTAAAAACCTGGACGAGGCCTTGGTTCCCTTTTCTCCGGTCGAACCGCCGGTCCGGTTCTTAAAACTATCTTCAAATTTAAGCTCTTGTTCGCTGTTGGTCTTCCACTCCTTTGTGAGTATTCAAGTCAAATACTTAATTTCATATGATTAATTTAAAGTGTGCATTTCACATTTATGGTCGTTGAGTTATCCTAAAATTTGCGTAAAAATACGGTTAATATGGTATTCACTGCAACTATACCGAAAATAGTTTGATATTTACCAACCAAACTGTATTGTTTTTTCATACCATATTACCAAAGAATGAAAACAATGCCCTATGTGGTATTTGTGATCTATGCATGCAGTTGATTTTAGTTTTTTAGTCCTCCCTATAGTAGAGCTTGTAACACTATGAATCAACCATGATTATGTGTCACTACCGTTGTTGACATATGTAACACATTTCGGTAACACATATTTACATGTTACCACGTCAAGATCTATGTAACACACTTGACCAACACATATTTATATGTTACTATTACAATATCCCGGTAACACATTTTGAGGCGTTATATAGTATGTGTTACTGCCTGTCATTCGACACAAAATGCTGTGTTACAGTAATTTCCCTTGTCACACGTTTTTCAATCTGTTACATGAATGTGTTACTTAAAGTCTGTTTTGTTAGCCAGTCCAAACGCGCCCTCTGTCGCCAGAGGATCTCCTCTCGATGGTACAATTCAATCAATCTGTCACATACCTTAACTTCCTCGCGGCTTGGGCCAGAGCGCCCGGGGGCAGCGCGCAGAATCTGGAGTGCATTGTTTAATTGGCGAATCTCAGTTCACACTGATCCAAACTGATCTCTGTCCCATCTGGTGAGATCTCCCGCCAACTCGCCTAGCTTTCTGCGCAGCGATTCCACTGTGTCGCCCACCTGTGCTGACCACCTGCTGCCAACCACATTAAATAGGTTCTCGTCTCTCTCCCACATAGTTTTGTAATTAAATGAGCTGGCCCCACTGCTGCATGCATGCACATCACGTATCCGGAGGAGGAGCGGGAGGTGATGAGAACCAGCTGCCGTTTTGTGCTCGGGTGGTGGCCGGGAAGTTGAGGAGCCACTCATGGTTTGCCACACATCTATCCAGCCTGACTCATGTATATGTTCCTCCTACTACTCTTTTCTCAAAGGTCCAGTTCGACCCTGTATAACCGATATCAGACAAGCCGCACGTATCCAGGGCATCTCTGAAAGCATCCATCTGAGCTTGACTCCGATTGCCTATTCCATCGTGTTCATGACCATGCAGTACTTCATTAAAATCTCCAACAACAGCCCATGGTTTGCTGTGAGAGCCTGCAATACCACGAAGCATGTCCCAAGTTTTATATCTCTCAGGGACTTGGGCCTCCCCATATACGAAAGTAATTCTTACTTGGGATTCAACAAGTTCATCAATTAAAGTGTCAATGTGGTACTTCGAATAGCCAACAACTTCAACCTTTATTTCATCATTCCAAAAAATGCAGAGTCCACCACTCCTACCAGAGCTACTAACTGCATAACTTTTATTAAAACCAAGTGTGTCTGCTAGATTTTCCACTCTCGTACCCTCTATTTGAGTCTCTAAGATACAAAGTATAGAGGGGGCCAAACGCCTTGTGAGGTCACGAAGCTCTCTAACTGTCGCGAGGTTGCCAGCCCCGCGGCAGTTCCAACATAAGATACTCATTGCGCTAGGCGCGACCCACTCAGGGGGCCTGCCAAAAGCGCATCATTGATTTTTGAAAATGTACTCTTAACAAGTGCATTGTCAGGTGTTGCTGGACTCGGTTTGTTCCTCTTAGGTTCCTGCTTCGGTGGCGGGCTCTGTGGGATCTCAGGTGGTGGCAGTAGAGGTGGTGTTGAAGCCGATGTCAATGACGATGAGGCGGTCAAGGAGTATTTCAGCTCGGCCGTGGCCACCCCTCTTTTTCTGTTTCTATCAACTTCCTCCATTGTCACATCAAATGCCCTGTTGTCTGGTCCCTCGTGCTCAGCTTGTTCAGAAGGGTCGTGTTGTGAGTTTCCACACCCACGGTCCCTTCCTGATCTGCCTCTTCCTCGGCCTCCCCTATCACCTGATCCTTCACCCGGGCCTCTCCCCGGTCCTCTGAACCATGTTGCTCGGAGGTCTTTAAAAACTAGGGCTTTTGGAGAGTGCACCCCATCTCCGCATTCCTTGAAAGACCAAGATTTTCACAGAGTGATTTCGGTATATGGGGGCCGTGCCTGGCCAGGGAGCCAGGCACACGTGCCGGCCCGACACAACCTTGGCGTGCCGTGCCTGGTCCGTATAGCCCAGGCTGTGCTGGGCCATGCCGGGTCGGGCCATACCTGGACGGTCCATCTGGCCAGGTTTGGATAGGTCAATGCGAGCGCAGCGAGCAGCCAAGGCCCAACCTAGCGAATTACCGACTGAAAAAAGAGAGCCTCAGAAGCACTGAAACACATTCTTTGTCGCTACCAGGCTGAGCGTTTCTCCTTCCCAGCGCCCGCCGCCGTTGACGGCGCCGAGGCCTATGCTTAGCTCACCGGAGATAGGGCCACCGTCGGAGAACAAGCCGATGATTTCACCACCACCATTCCCTTCCGCACCACCTCCCCCAGAAACCCCCCAACCTACCACCGCAGATCCGCTGGAGCCAGCCCAATCTGATCACGCCGAGTCGACTCCACCGTCGCATCCAGGCCTCACCACGACGTCTCCGGAAGCTTGCGAATCTACGGTGTCGGCGCCGGCGCATATTGACGGAAAAAAGCGAGAGGCGGGCAGGCCGCCTTCGCTCTCCGCCTCACCTGCTCTCGAAGCCACCAAACTGGAGCAGCACGCTTCGCCTTTGCTGCCGCCAGCGGCCGAGGCTTTCCCCGAGGCAGCGACCACGGAGGCATCGCCTTCTCCCTCGCACCAAATCGTGGCGGCCTCGGTGGCGGAAACTCCATCGCCGTCAACCCCATCTAGTCCTCCAGCTTCGACCGCAGGCGCCCTGTCGGATGGGTCACTCGCTGATTCGGCCGCAGTGGTGTCCGAGGAAGCCGGCCGGCTACCCGCTGCGCTCGAATCGATGGATGCCAACCGGCCCACTGCTCCTGCACCGCCGACGCTACCATTGAAGAGTGAACCAGAGTGGTTGTTGCCACAACAGCATCGGCGACCACCTTGGCCTACGGTGCTTCCAGGGTGTGAAAATTTCGAGCGCTCACAGCCGCCTTCTCCTCGCCCTCGCCAGGTTGAAGCTGCACATGGCTTGCCAGATGCGGCCCAGACCAATGCAATTGCAGTGACCTCGGAAGAGCCTGGCGCGCCGTCAGTATGTAAGAGTGATTCTGAGGGGTCATTTGGAGTAGCAATGCATATACCACTTTCTTCCCCAACGGAGGCTGAACCCTGTTCGCCGGACATGGCGCCTCCCGGGTTTGAGAAATTTAAATTTTTATGGCCGCCACTACCCCCTCCCAACCTGTCAGTCGAAACTGCACACTCATTGCTAAATTCGGCTGTGCCGGAGGGGGTGGCTAATCCACTGCCTGTATTGGAGACTATGGACACAAAGGTAGTCGCTGCACGTAACCTGCCACTGCCATCATCGGAGAGTGGGGCAGAGGAGCCATTGTGGCAGCCACTGCTGAGATCACCTTCTCCCATCACACAAGCTGAGCCCTGCTCACCAGATATGCCACCTCCTGGGTTTGAGAATTTCAAGTTGTCATGCATGCCACTATCCAATGAAAACACATATGCCTCGTCCGATGTGATCGCCACCAAGGCAGTGGCAGTGACACCTGAGGAGGCGGTGTTACCAGTGCCAACATTGGAGGCAATAGATGTCGAGACAGACAGTGCGTGCAACTTGCTGCCACCATTGGGGAGCAAGTTGGAAGGGTTATTGAAACAGCCATTATTGAGATCAACTACTCCAGTTGCAGAGTCTCCTCCTTGTTCACCGGAGATTGCACCGCCCGGGTTTGAGAGTTTTAGATTGTCATGGCAACCATTATCCACGCCTCCGTCTGGGACTGCATATATCATGCCAGATGCTGCTGTGATGCCATTGCCCGTGACATTGGAGGAAGCAGCTGGATCACCACCTGCATTCGAGGCAATGGATGTGGACATGAATGCCATACATCCACTAACGGTACCTTTAGAGAGTGGAGTGGAAGGATCGCTGCAAGAGCCACAGCAAAGACCACCTTCTCCTATTTCGCAAGATGTGCCCAGTTCGCCAGATATGGCACCTCCAGGGTTTGAGAATTTTAAGTCATCACAGCTACCGCTGCCATCTCCAGTCTTCTCACAGACTGCATACACCTTACACGATTCAACCACCACTATAGCTGAATATGTGTCGGAGGAAGCAGCTCAGCTATCACCTGCATTAGAAACAATTGATGTGAAAATGAAGACATCACCGGAGAGTGGAGCAGAGGGGTCATTACCACAACAAATGCACTGGCGGCCATCTCCTAAGGAGAACAGTACTGCTTGTTCACCAGAGACGGTGCCTTCAGGGCATGAGAACTTGCAGCCTTTGCCATATCCTGCTTTTCTTCCTCAGGCTCAGACCCCAGATGTGGTTGCCACTGGGGCAGTCATAGGGGCATTGGACCAAATGCATCATCCAGCGCCTGTACTGGGGACAATTGAAGAGGGCACATCACCCATTCTGTCACCACCGTTGGAGAGCGGGTCATTGCCACAGCTAGAGCCACAGACGAATTCTGTTACGGCACATGTTGTGGACACCCCGATGCATGTACCTGCCACAGATTGTGTTGCAGTTAACTCAGAGGGAACAGTTCTGCCACCGCCTGCATTGCAGGCGATGGTTACAAACATGGACAGTGCAACTACATCGCTCCTGCGATTTGAGAATGGAGCAGAGGGGTCATTGCCCCAGCTAAGGCAGCAGTCATCTTCTCCAAATGTTCAGGCCGCACCTTGTTCATTGGACGCGGTGGAACTTCTGCCACCACCACCACCTCCTTTCGTTAACAAAGGTTACTAATGGTCCATTTTATTATTTTTTGGCTGCATTTCATGTATATTACAAAATTACCATATATATTAGCTAGTAATTAATGGTCATCTATGGAGTTCTTGGCGGTGATAATGATTGGATATGAGTGCTGCACAATCAAGACATTAGTATATAAAAGACATGAACACGATGAAAGGCTCCAATTTTTTTTCCATGCAATCCAGATTGGATCGGGTTCCACTATCAATCAGATAACGGAACAAACAAGGTCCATCGCGTCCACAGCGCAAAGCAGGCAACAAACGAAAAGGCCCCAGAGAAAACATCCTAAACCCTCAACCACACTGGTTCTCAAAAGGAGGCCAAACTGCTGCATGCACCGCTACCGGGGGTCAGGGGTGGGGGTGTTACAAGTTCATAGCAAACTAAAACAAGACGCTAACGGAAACGAACACAGTTCTAGAGACACTCTAAAGGCCCCTATTCTCAACCCAAAAGGGGAGAGAAACAAAAGGTTCGAAGCACACGCAGGTGCACACAAAAAGCTTCCTCCAGGAGGCCAACCAAACTCATCTTGCTTCAGGCCATTTCATCGGCGTCTTCATCCATTGCATCCTTACATCTTCATCCTGTTGTCCTCCACCATCACCAAGCATGAGAGTCTCTCGCATTTGCCCTTGGACTGCTATCATGAGCCTCCAGTGCTGTTCATTGAAATTTATTATCGTATTTACTCGAAATGGTTACATGGTTGTGGATGTTTACATGCATGTAACCTTGCCCTTTGAAAGTCAACGAAATGGTGGGGTTTGGTTGCCTAGCCTCCTTTGGTACCTGATCTGATAACAATCTTCAAATTCAACAAGGAAAACCTAGTTATAATATATTGTGTATTTAAGAACAGCAATAGACAGAAGAAATTGTGTTGCACACATGCACAATCCAGATTTAGGTGCATTCATCTTACGCATAATATCCATAAACGATAACAAACTTCTCATCTGGGCTGTTATAGTAGCAAACCACATGCAGTTCTGAATTAAAGAAGCCAACTGTACCTACATAGAAATCAAGGGTGGCAACCTTCATAACAATGTTTGATATGTTAACTTTGTGCAGAAGTAGGTCAAATGGTGTGTGGAAGCTGCCGTGAACTTATTGCTTATCCTAGAGGTGCTGTTCATGTACAGTGTGCTGCCTGCCAGACAATAAACCTAGTAGTGGAAGGTACATACCATTTCTACTTTGTTCAACAGTTCTCTGCTTTCCCCATTTTCTTGTCATTCATTTTGTTCCTGTATTTTTTTAAACTGCCAGGGAGGGTAAAAGCCCCCGGTTTCATTTTCACTCATTTTCTGTATTACCGATCCTCTCGAGAAGAGAAGATAGGCGTGCGTACCTAGACTGTAAGGTGATACCTGGAGAGAGTGTTGTACCCCAGCATAAGCTGGTGGTTGCTGACTTTCGCTTTCGTATTCGTGTCCAGCGGGATAAGCGTGCCAAAGTCGCTAGAACGAAGTGGTGGAAGCTCAAGGGGGAGGTAGCTCAGGCGTTCAAGGAGAGGGTCATTATTTCATTAAGGAGGGCCCTTGGGAGGAAGGAAGGGATGCAGACAATGTGTGGATGAAGATGGCGACTTGCATTCGTAAGGTGGCCTCAGAGGAGTTTGGAGTGTCCAGGGGAAGGAGAAGTGAAGATAAGGATACCTGGTGGTGGAATGATGATGTCCAGAAGGCGATTAAAGAGAAGAAAGATTGCTTGACGCCTATACCGGATAGGAGTGCGAATAACATAGAAAGTACAAGATGGCGAAGAAGGCTGCAAAGCGAGCTCTTGGTGAAGCAAGGGGTCGGGCATATGAGGACCTCTACCAACGGTTAGGCACGAAGGAAGGCGAAAGGGACATCTATAAGATGGCCAAGACCCGAGAGAGGAAGACGAGAGATATTGGCCAAGTTAAATGCATCAAGGACGGAGCAGGGCAACTCTTAGTGAAGGACGAGGAGATTAAGCATAGATGGCGGAGTACTTGACAAGTCGCTCAATGGGAGAATGAGAGTTCTACCGTTGAATCGACGACTCCTTTGATGAGACCAAGATGCGTTTGTGCGGCGAATCCAGAGTTTGAGGCCAAGGAGGCTTTAAAAAGGATGAAAGGAGGCAAGGCGATGGACCCGATTGTATCCCCATTGAGGTGTGGAAAGGTCTCGGGACATAGCGATAGTATGGCTAACCAAGCTTTTCAACCTCATTTTCCGGCAAACAAGATGCCGAAGAATGGAGATGGAGTATATTAGTACCAATCTTCAAGAACAAGGGGATGTTCAGAGTTGTACTAATTACCGTGGAATTAAGTGATGAGCCATACAATGAAGCTATGGGAGAGAGTCATTGAGCACCGCTTAAGAAGAATGACAAGCGTGACCAAAAATCAGTTTGGTTTCATGCAGGGAGGTCGACCATGGAAGCCATTTTCTTGGTACGACAACTTATGGAGAGATATAGGAGCAAAAGAAGGACTTGCATATGGTGTTCATTGACTTGGAGAAGGCCTATGATAAGATACCGGAATGTCATGTGGTGGGCCTTGGAGAAACACAAAGTCCCAAAGAAAGTACATTACCCTCATCAAGGACATGTACGATAATGTTGTGACAAGTGTTCGAACAAGTGATGTCGACATCGATGACTTCCCGACTAAGATAGGACTGCATCGGGGTCACTTTGAGCCCTTATCTTTTGCATTGGTGATGGATGAGGTCACAAGGGATATACAAGGAGATATCCCATGGTGTATGCTCTTTGCGGATGATGTGGTGCTAGTTGACGATAGTCTGACGGGGTAAATAGGAAGTTAGAGTTATGGAGACAAACCTTGGAATCGAAGGGTTTAGGCTTAGTAGAACTAAAACCGAGTACATGATGTGCGGTTTCAAGACTACTAGGTGTGAGGAGGAGGAGGTTAGCCTTGATGGCGGTGGTACCCGAAGGACACCTTTTGGTATTTGGGGTCAATCTTTGCAGGAGGATGGGGTATTGATGAAGATGTGAACCATCGAATCAAAGCCGGATGGATGAAGTGGCGCCAAGCTTCGGCATTCTCTGTGACAAGAGAGTGCCACAAAAGCTAAAAGGCAAGTTCTACAAGACGGCGGTTCGACCCATAATGTTGTATGGCGCCGAGTGTTGGCCGACTAAAAGGCGACATGTTCAACAGATTAGGTGTGGCGGAGATGCGTATGTTGAGATGGATGTGTGGCCACACGAGGAAGGATCGAGTCCGAATGATGATATACGAGATAGAGTTGGGGTAGCACCAATTGAAGAGAAGCTTGTCCAACATCGTGCGAGATGGTTTGGGCATATTCAAGCAGGCCTCCGAAGCTCCAGTGCATAGCGGACGGCTAAAGCGTGCGGAGAATGTCAAGAGAGGGCGGGGTAGACCAAATTTGACATGGGAGGAGTCCGTTAAGGACCTGAAGGATTGGAGTATCACCAAAGAGCTAGCTATGGACAGGGGTGCGTGGAAGCTTGCTATCCATGTGCCAGAGCCATGAGTTGGTTGCGAGATCTTATGGGTTTCACCTCTAGCCTACCCCAACTTGTTTGGGACTAAAGGCTTTGTTGTTGTTGTTGTTGTTCTGTATTACCGATCCAACTTTTTCTTTGGTCATTGAACATCACGTCTTGTCTCTTATTCTTTATTTCCCATTACAATAATTTTCAGGCTGCCTCTTTTCTCAGTTCTTCTATCATGGTCTAGAACTTTATGGGGGTCCTCTATATCAACACTAGCTCACTTAACAGAGATTTGAGGATTCCAAGTTTCTACTCTGCTAGTTCTGGATGGTCATCGGCTCAAATATATTTCAATTAAATATCTTTTGAAACATGGACGCCCTTAATGTTTCATTTTATACAAAAAAATCTTGTAGCATGATTCTATCCATGTGCATTCTTACCCTCGCATGGGTGTTGAAACATAGCACCTTCTTATGCTTCCAAGGGTATCTTACCTTAATTTGTGTTGCAGCACATGAAGTTGGGAATGTACACTGTGGACGATGTGAGATATTGCTGATGTATCCTTTTGGGGCTCCTGCTGTTAAATGTTCTTTGTGTCTTTTTGTCACTGAAATTGGAGTAAGTGAACTATGAGTACTCATGTAATTTACTTGGCACACGATGCTTATTTGTGTTATACTTCCTCCGTTCCTAAATGTAAGTCTTTGTAGAGATTTCACTAGGTGGACTACATACAAAGCAAAATGAATGAATCCACACTTAAAATACATCTATATACATCCGTATGTAGTTTATAGTGGAATCTCTACAAAAACTTATATTTAGGAACACGGAGGGAGTATTTCTGAGCAAGGAAAATTTTATTGCCACTGAAGAAAAAAATAGCACCAATTGTCTATGCATGCACCTGTGTGCCAGCTCCTTTAATAAACATGCCGCCATCCCTGAATCCCAGCCAATATATGAAGTTTTCCCTTCCATTGTCTTTTATAATCAACCATAGCTTTGTTGTAGATATGACGCTGTTCTGCTCTAGATCTCCTTGTATACCTTCAGCTTTGACTGTCCGCAGTCGTTATTGTGTTCAGGCTTTCCTATCTGTAGGATTACAGCAATGTCAGTACACTCATTCTCTTCAATTTCCTTATTTCAGGAGCGGAACGTTCGTCCTCGGATATCAGTCGAGCAGGTTACACCTCACCAACAAGAGCTGGCTAACCAGGTCTAGGTGAAGCTAATCAATATTGGTCCTGTGTACGTGGTTTACTGTAATCCCAAGAAACTTAAAACGCCACCTATAAAAACAAAAGGAAAACATGAAATGCTGGTGTGGAAATTCTTGCAGTTTTTGGCATGGGCATTTTGCTCTCCTGGAGATGTAAAAGTTCAAATCCAGCCTGTAGCGTGGGGATAAGCAGAGGGAAAACAATACTAGTGTGCCTGAATCCAAGCCCTAAAAAGATACAACCTTCGTTGTACTCGTAACTTTTTTTGGATGTATATAGACACATTTTAGTGTTTGTTCACTCATTTCAGTTCGTATGTAGTCCGTATTGAAATATCCAAAACATCTTATACTCCCTCCGTTCGGAATTACTTGTCGCAGAAATGGATGTATCTAGACGTATTTTAGTTCTAAATACATCCATTTTCGCGACAAGTAATTCCGAACGGAGGGAATATTTGTGACTGGAGAGCATCTTGTCACTTTTAGTTGCTTCTGAACATGTGCAGGGATCATGCAAAGTTTGCTTGAAAGTTTGATCCGGAGTATTTATAGGGTAGTATTTTTATTTCCCAAAAGCAGAGCTGCAGGTAGCATATAGGTGGTTAACACCTAAACTGCAGAGGACTTAAAAGAAATAGTCAAAATAGGTGCTACTCCTTGTAATTGCAAATACAATGTGTAGCACTATCTACCTTCATAACTGTTTCGTGAAAAATATTGTCCATATCTGAACACAATTTGTTTATTTGTACAACACTTTGCAGTGCACACAATATATGCCAACACATGTTTTTACCTCCTAGATTTTTTCTTGAAGTTATTGAATCATTTCAATGCCCTTCTCTTCTACTTCCCCTAACTTGTTTTTAGAGGCTATACAGTAGGATCGAGGATGCATCTTTTAGTACTGATTTTGTTTTGATAATCTAGCTTGTACTCCCTCCATGCCACAATATAAGATGTTTTTGCAAGCTAAAACGTCTCCAAAAGATTTTTTTTTTCTTGAAGTGTGAAAAACATTGTACATCATCTGAATATTTTCCTTAATTTCTATCAAGACAACATGTATGTTCTACCCCCCTCATGTACAGTACATCATCTAAATATTTTCCTGAATTTCTATCAAGACAGCATGTACTCCCTCTATCCGAAAATAAGCGTCTCAATTTTCTACTAACTTTAATACAAAGTTGTACCAAAATTGAGACACTTATTTTGGGACAAAGGGAGTATGTCTATGTACATCATCTGAATATTTTCCTGCATTTCTATCAAGACAACATGTATGTTCTATCCTTCCATCTCACAATATAAGATGTTTTTGCAAGTTAAAACTGTATCTTATATTATGGGACGGAGGGAGTACACGCTAGATTACCAAAACCAAGTCAGTACTAAAAGATGCATCCTCCGTCCTACTGTATAGCCTCTAAAAACAAGTTAGGGAAAGTTGAAGAGAAGGGCATAGAAATGATTCGATCATTCCACAGATTTAATTCTTGTTTCAAATTTTAACGGACGTCTATTTTTGGACCTGAAACGGACATCTATTTTTTGGACCTGAAACGGGCGTCTATTATCAAACTGAGTGAGTAGTTTTTCGAAGGGGAACTGAGGGAGTAGCTTTTTTTAGGGGTTAAGCCAGGGAGTAGTTTTTTATTCGTACGGTAAGCGTGGTCAGCTTTATTTGATCAACGGGTGAAGAGGTAAACAAGATGATGCCTTTTTTTCGAAACGGAGGTAAAAGATTTGCCGCGTTCCTTAATTCAGAAGGAGTTTGAATAAAGTTATAAGAGCATAAGAGCCCAAAGGCAGGGAACAACACCATTACAAGGTCTACTCTCCCGGCAAGATTTCACCCAAAAAGTTTGTGCCCGCGATGGCCCAAAGCGTGGCCTCTTTCTTGATGTTATGTAGGAGGATAAACGGTGGAGCGGCAATGTTCCGAAAAACACGAGAGTTACGCTCATCCCAAATTGTCTTAGAAACTAGCATGGTTAGAGTAGGCAGAGCTCTCTCATGGATCCTTTGGGCAGAAGCCATCTGAACTCACCAATCCCGGATGCTTGGTGAAAAAGCCCAACCGGAAGTATCAACGTCGATGAGTTGTAGCCACTCCTTGACCAGAGTCCGAAGCCTCAAGGTGTAACGACACTTGAAGAAAAGGTGCTCGACGGATCCGTGCTCCCTTTTACAAAGCGGGCAAGGGCCACAGTTTGTCCATCCTCTCTTGGCCAAACGGTCGGAGGTCCAAATCTTATCTCGGATGGCAAGCCAGGTAAAAAAAATTAACTCGCAGGGGTGCCCAAGCTTTCCAAACGGTCTTGCACATGTTGGTGCGAGTGATAGTCAATAAGTGCACCTTATAGGTGGATGGCGTAGAGTAGGTCACATCCGTCATGTGCTTCCATAGGATCTCGTCCTCCACCTCCTCAGAAAGGGTAACCCCGCGAAAGGCATTCCACAATGTGACAAACTAGCAGAGGTGCCCCGGGGTGAAGGTGGTCATGATTTTGATTTTACTGATCCAGGCGCCATTGCGTAAAGCCTCCTTTACCTTCCAATTCTTTCTCTTGGAGGCTTAAAAATTTCAGGAGCGTGATGTCCTTAGTCTTGCAACCATCCATCCATGCGGAGTTCCGGAAGGGGCGCGAGCCCCATTGCCAATGGTGATAGTAGGGGAGGCATAGAATAAAAGCCTTGTCATCCTCATCGCATGGGTTACTCAATCCCACCCACAGTCGTTCGGGCTCTTTCCATTCGTACCATAGCTACCGCAAATGAAGAGCTTCACTAAATTTATCGAGGTTTAGCACCCCAAGCCCTCCTAGATCCTTGGGTCGATAGACTTGTCCCAGCCCACCTTACATTTGGCACCCATTGTTTTTTTGGAGCCGACGACTAGAGGAAGTCTCTCTCCATTTTGGTGATGCTGTTGAGGGAACCAAGTCCCTCCCAAGGCACCAACTTAGCCGCCATTTTGTCTTCAAGGTATTGAAAGTTGAGGCGTTTGAGCTTCCACACTGATAAGGGGGGCAAGTACTTCATTGAAAAAGCAACACACGAAGCAGGAAGCCCCTAAAGGATGGTGTCGAGGTCCAGGTTTTGGCAACGAATGGGGGCAACAGAGCTCTTCTAAAAGTTGGTGCACAGCCCGGTGACCTCGCCAAAACATTGCACAATATTGGCAAGGTTGGCGACACCCCTTTTTTACAATGGAAGCCATTACTGTTAGGTGTGGAATGAACCTATCCCAAACTATTGGATGCAGTGAGATCAAGATTAACTTGGATAGTGCAGAGGTAGTTTCGGCCTTGAAAGATGGCAATTCTTCCTGATTAGCAAGTGCCATATTTGATGACTCTTATTTCATGGCCTTAGATTTAATCATGTTATCTATGGTCATTGTAATAGAAAGAATAATCAAGTAGCTCATGAACTGCCTAGGATAGCTAAATTTCTCTTCCTAATGTGTGGATGGATTCACCCCTAGTGATATCTATGATTGTAAATGGCCCTACTGTTGGAAATATGCCCTAGAGGCAATAATATTTGTATTGTTACATTTTCATATTCATAATTATAGAGTTTATATTCTATGTGCTATAACTGCTATGATCCTGGCATATGCGATTTAGTGGGAAACTCATATGCACGTGTGGAATGATAAACAGTTAAATAAAAGGTTCATAGTCTTGCCTCTAGGACTAGCTCAAGTGTTGTTTGTTGGTGATTACGTTTTACGGATCTTAGGATATAGTTAAGAGCAATGATAGTCCTAAAACAACATTGAGATTATGGCGTTAGAAGAACGGTCATATTGAATTGACCCAATCTTGTATGTTATGAGTTGAGTTAATATCGTTTGTAATAAACAAAGTGTTAACGGTTGATTTTGCTCCTTAGATCATGAGAGTAACGTAGTCACTTCTTACCGTATGGTGGGCTCTGGGGTTGCTCAAATGTCATTTATATCATGGTGATCATAACGACACATTACGGGTTGATTGGGAAGTTTGACAAGGGACTAGATAGCTCAAGAGTGAGATTTGCTCCTCCGATAATAGAGAGATATTCTTAGGGCCCTCTCAGTGTGACGACATCAATCATCATCTGTCCAGAAACGTGTGACTTGGTCACGAGGATGCCGGAACACAATAACGAGAAAGAAGAACAAAACCAGTAACGAGGATTTCGGTATAGTTAGCATAGTGATGACCCGGGAGGATACCGATGCATCCCGGGTTTTGTTAACTATCGTGAAGTGATACGTCTCCAATGTATCTATAATTTTTGACTGTTCCATGCTATTATATTATTTGTTTTGGATGTTTTATATGCATCAATATGCTATTTTATATTATTTTTGGGACTAACTTATTAACCTAGAGCCCAGTGCCAGTTTTTGTTTTTTTTCCTTATTTTTGAGTTTTATAGAAAAGGAATATCAAACAGAGTCCAAATAGAATAAAACTCTCACAATGATTTTTCTTGGACCAGAAGACATCCAGAGGACTTGGAGAGGGGGCTAGAAGGTTCCCGAGGAGGCCACAAGCCTCCTAGGCGCGCCCTGATATGTCTCCCACGTATCTATAATTTTTGATTGTTCCATGCTATTATATTATCTGTTTTGGATGTTTTATATGCATTAATATACTATGTTATATTATTTTTGGGACTAACTTATTAACCTAGAGCCCAGTGTCAGTTTCTGTTTTTTCCTTGTTTTTGAGCTTCGCAGAAAAGGAATACCAAACGGAATAAAACCTTCGCGATGATTTTTCTTGGACGAGAAGACACCCCGGAGACTTGGAGATCAAGTCATAAGAGTCGCGAGCCGGCGGCAAGGGGGGAAGGCGCGCCCTAGGGGAGCGCCCCCAGCCTTGCCGCCTCCTCGGGACTCCTCTGACCTAACCCTTGGCCGTATATATTCACATATATTCCCAAACCACCAGAGGCATCCACGAAAACACTTTTCCACCGCCACAACCTTCTGTTCCCATGAGATCCCATCTTGGGGCCTTTTTCGGCATCCTGCCGGAGGGGGATTCGATCACAGTGGGCCTCTACATCAACTCTATTGCCCTTCCGATGAAGCGTGAGTAGTTTACTACAAACCTACGGGTCCATAGCTAGTAGCTAGATGGCTTCTTCTCTCTCTTTGATTCTGAATACCATGTTCTCCTCGATGTTCTTGAAGATCTATCCGATGTAATCTTATTTTCTAGTGTGTTTGTCGAGATCCCATGAATTGTGGATTTATGATCATCTTATCTATGAATATTATTTGAATCTTCTCTACATTCTTTTATGCATGATTTGATATCTTTGTAATTCTCTTCGAACTATCGGTTTAGTTTGGCCAACTAGATTGGTTTTTATTGCAATGGGAGAAGTGCTTAACTTTGGGTTGAATCTTGCGGTGTCCTCACCCAGTGACAGTAGGGGTAGCGAGGCACATATTGTATTGTTGCCATCGAGGATAAAAAGATGGGGTTTATATCATATTGCTTGAGTTTATTCCTCTACATCATGTCATCTTACTTAAAGCGTTACTCTGTTCTTCATGAACTTAATATTCTAGATGCAGGCAGGAGTCAGTCGATGTGTAGAGTAATAGTAGTAGATGCAGGCGGGAGTCGGTCTACTTGACACGGACACGATGTCTATATTTCATAATCATGGCCTTAGATATCTTCATAACTTTGCGCTTTTCTATCAATTGTTTGACAGTAATTTGTTCACCCACCGTATTATTTGCTATCTTGGGAGAAGCCTCTAGTGAAACCTATGGCCCCCGGATCTATTTTCCGTCATATAAGTTTCCGATCTACTATTTTGCAATCTTTTACTTTCCAATCTATAAACCAAAAACCCCCCAAAATATTTACTTTATCTTTTGTTTAGTTTTATCTATCTCTATCAGATCTCACTTCTGCAAGTGACCGTGAAGGGATTGACAACCCCTTTATCGCCTTGGGTGCAAGTGTTTGACTGTTTGTGCAAGTATTGGTGATTTGCGCGTTGTCTCCTACTGGATTGATACCTTGGTTCTCTAACTGAGGGAAATACTTATCTCTACTTTGCTCCATCACCCTTTCCTCTTGAAGGAAAAAACCAACGTAAGGTCAAGAAGTAGTACGACAAATTTCTGGCGCCGTTGCTGGGGAGATCTACACCAAGTCAAGACATACCAAGTACCCATCATAAACTCTCATCTCTTGCATTACATTATTCGCCATTTGCCTCTCGTTTTCCTCTACCCCACTTCTAAAACAATTTTTGAAAAGATTTCCCCTTTTCTTTCGCCCTTCTTTCGTTCGTCTTTTCATTTGCTTTTTGTTTGCTCGTGTGTTAGATTGCTTGCTTTGTCACAATGGCTCAAGAGAATACCAAATTATGTGACTTTTCCAACACTAATAACAATGATTTTATTAGTACTCCGATTGCTCCCGCCACTAGTGCGAAATCTTATGAAATTAATGTCACTTTGCTGAATCTTGTTATGAAAGATCAATTTTCCGACCTTCCTAGTGAATATGCCGCATCCCATCTAAATAATTTCGTTGAGTTGTGTGATATGCAAAAGAAGAAAGATGTGGATAATGATATTGTTAAATTGAAGCTATTTCCGTTTTCACTTCAAGATCGTGCTAAAACTTGGTTTTCATCTTTGCCTAAAAATAGTATTGATTCATGGAATAAGTGTAAAGATGTTTTTATTTCCAAGTATTTCCTCCCGCTAAGATCATCCCCCTTAGGAACGATATTATGAATTTTAAGCAACTTTATCATGAACATGTTGCATGATGTCTGCTAGAACTACGTCGGTATTTCCCCAAAGAGGAAGGGATGATGCAGCACAACAACGGTAAGTATTTCCCTCAGTGATGAGACCAAGGTTATCGAACCAATAGGAGAACCAAGCAACACTACGTAAACAACACCTGCACACAAATAACAAATACTCGCAACCGACTCCTGCCTGCATCTACTACTATTACTCCACACATCGACCGCTATCCAGCATGCATCTAGTGTATTAAGTTCATGGAGAAACGGAGTAATGCAATAAGAATGATGACATGATGTAGACAAGATCTATATATGTAGAAATAGACCCCATCTTGTTATCCTTAATAGCAACGATACGTACGTGTCGGTTCCCTTTCTGTCACTGGGATCAAGCACCGTAAGATCGAACCCATCACAAAGCACCTCTTGTCATTGCAAGATAAATAGATCAAGTTGGCCAAACAAAACACAAATGTCGGAGAAGAAATACGAGGCTATAAGAAATCATGCATATAAGAGATCAGAGACGACTCAAATAACTTTCATGGATAAAAAGATAGATCTGATCATAAACTCAAAGTTCATCCGATCCCAACAAACACACCGCAAAAAGAGTTACATAATATGGATCTCCAAGAGACCATTGTATTGAGAATCAAACGAGAGAGAGGAAGCCATCTAGCTACTAACTACGGACCCGTAGGTCTACAAAGAACTACTCACGCATCATCAGAGAGGCACCAATGGACATGATGAACCCCCCGTGATGGTGTCTATATTGGATTTGGTGGTTCTGGAACTTGCGGCGGTTGGAATTGATTTTTGTTGACTCCCCTAGGGTTTCTGGAATATTGGGTATTTATAGAGCAAAGAGGCGGTTCAGGGGGCACCCGAGGTGGGCACAACCCACCTGGGTGCGCCCTGGTGGGTTGTGCTCCCCTCGGAGCACCCCCCCAGGTGCTTCTACGGCCCACTAGATGTCTTCTGGTCCAAAAAAATCCACAAAAAGTTTCGCTGCGTTTGGACTCCATTTGGTATTGATTTCCTGCGATGTAAAAAACATGCAGAAACAACAACTGGCACTTGGCACTATGTCAATAGGTTAGTATAAAAAAAATATAAAATGACTATAAAATGATTATAAAACATCCAAGAATGATAATATAACAACATGTAACAATCAAAAATTATAGATACGTTGTAGACGCATCAGCATCCCAAAGATAATTCCTGCTCGTCCTCAGTAGATAAATGAGAAAAATAGAATTTTTGATGTGGAATGCTTCCTAACATGTCATCTCATATTTTTTTCTTTATAGCATGGACATTTGGACTTTTATATGGTTCAAAGCAATAGTCTAGTTTTGACATGATAACTTAAATACTCAAGCATATGAACAAGCAACCATGTCTTTCAAAATATCAACGCTAAAATAAGCTATCCCTAGCCCATCATGCTCAATCATTGATCCATTCATGAAACAGACTCGAATATTAACTACACCCAATGCTCAAGTACAAACATAGTGCCCCCTAGTTGGTGATTTATAAGAGAAGATGGAGACTCAAATTTAAAATAAAAATTGCATAAAGTAAAAAAATGCCCTTTGCGGAGGGAAGTAGGGATTTGTAGAGGTGCCAGAGCTCAAAGCGAAAAACATAGAGATAAAAACATTTTGGGAGGTATGCTTTTCCTGTTGGGGAACGTAGTAATAATTCAAAAAATTACCTACGTGTCACCAAGATCAATCTAGGAGATGCTAGCAACGAGAGAGAGAGAGAGGGAGTGCATCTTCATACCCTTAAAGATCGCTAAGCGGAAGCGTTACAAGAACGCGGTTGATGGAGTCGTACTCGCGGCGATTCAAATCGCGGAAGATCCGATCCAAATGCCGAATGGAAGGCGCCTCCATGTTCAACACACGTACATCCCGGGGACGTCTCCTCATTGTTGATCCAGCAAGGGGAGAGGAGAAGTTGAGGGAGAACTCCGGCAGCACGACGGCGTGGTGGTGGAGCTCGTGGTTCTCCGGCAGAGCTTCGCTAAGCACTACGGAGGAGGAGGAGGAGTTGGAGGGGGAAAGGGCTATGCTAGGGGAAGGGTGCGGCTGCCCTCCCACCTCCCTACTATTTATAGGGCGAAGGGTAGAGGGGTCCGGCCCCCCTAGATGCATCTAGAGGGGGGGGGGGGGCGGCGGCGAAGGGGAGAGACTTGCCCCCAAAGCAGGTGGGAGGCGCCCCCACCCCCTAGGGTTTTCAACCCTATGCGCCTTGGGCCCTTGGGGGGTGCACCAGCCCACTAAGGGACTGGTCCCTGCCCATATTCAGCCCACTAAGCCCTCCGGGGCAGGTATCCCTACCCGGTGGACCCCGGACACCTTTCAGTGGTCCCGGTACAATACCGATAACCCCCGAAACTTTCCGGCGACTGAAACTGGACTTCCCATATATATATCTTCACCTCCGGGCCATTCCAGAACTCCTCGTGATGTTCGGGATCTCATCCGAGACTCCGAACAACCTTCAGCAACCACATACAATTTCCCATTACAACTCTAGCATCACCGAACCTTAATTCTGTAAACCCTATGGGTTCGGGAACCATGCAGACATGACCGAGACATCTCTCCGGCCAATAACCAATAGCGGGATATGGATACCCATATTGGCTCCCACATGTTCTACGATGATCTCATCAGATGAATCACGATGTCGGGTATTCAATCAACCCCGTATACAATCCCCTTTATCCATCGGTATGTTACTTGCCTGAGATTCGATCATCGGTATCCCTATACCTTGTTCAATCTCATTACCGGCAAGTCTCTTTACTCGTTCCATAACACATGATCCCGTGACTAACTCCTTAGTCACATTGAGCTCATTATGATGCATTACCGAGTGGGCCCAGAGATACCTCTCCGTCATATGGAGTGACAAATCTCAGTCTCGATTCGTGCCAACTCAACAGACACTTTCGGAGATACCTGTGGTGCACCTTTATAGTCACCCAGTTATGTTGTGATGTTTGATACACCCAAAGCATTCCTACGGCATCCGGTAGTTGCATAATCTTGTGGTGTAAGGAAAAGATACTTGACATTAGAAAAGCTCTAGCAAACGAACTACTCAATCTTGTGCTGTGCTTAGGATTGGGTCTTGTCCATCACATCATTCTCCTAATGATGTGATCCCATTATCAATGACATCCGATGTCCATGGTCAGGAAACCACAACCATCTATTGATCAATGAGCTAGTCAACTAGAGGCTCACTAGGGACATGTTGTGGTCTATGTATTAACACATGTATTATGGTTTCTGGTTAATACAATTATAGCATGAACAATATAAAATTATAGCATGAACAAGGAAATATAATAATAACCATTTTATTATTGCCTCTAGGGCATATTTGCAACAGTCTCCCACTTGCACTAAGTCAATAATCTAGTTACATTGTGATGAATCGAACACCCATAGAGTTCTGGTGATGATCATGTTTTGCTCGTGGAAGAGGTTTAGTCAGCGGATCTGCGACATTCAGATCCGTATGTACTTTATAAATATCTATGTCTCCATCTTGAATATATTCACAAATGGAGTTGAAGCGGCGCTTGATGTGCTTGGTTTTCTTGTGAAACCTGGGCTCCTTGGCAATGGCAATAGCTCCAGTGTTGTCACAGAAGAGAGTCATCGGGCCCGACTCATTGGGAATCACTCCTAGGTCGGTGATAAACTCCTTCATCCAGACTCCTTCCCGCACTACTTTCGAAGCAACTATGTACTCCGCTTCACATGTAGATCCCACCACGACACTTTGCTTGCAACTACACCAGCTGACTGCCCCACCATTCAAAATATACACGTATCTAGTTTGTGACTTGGAATCATCCAGATTTGTGTCAAAGCTAGCATCGACGTAACCCTTTCCGACGAGCTCTTCGGCACCTCCATAAACGAGAAACATATCCTTAGTCCTTTTCAGGTACTTCAGGATATTCTTGACCGTTGTCTAGTGTTCCATACCGGGATCACTTTGGTACCTCCCTACCAAACTTATGGCAAGGTTCACATCAGGTCTGGTACACAGCATGGCATACATAATAGAGCCTACGGCCAAGGCATAGGGGATGGCACTCATCTTTTCTCTTTATTCTGCTGAGGTCGGGCGTTGAGCTGTCCTCAATCTCACACCTTGCAATACAGGCAGGAACCCCTTCTTGGACTAATCCATATTGAACTTCTTCAATATCTTGTCAAGGTATGTGCTTTGTGAAAGACCAATTAGGCGTCTCGATCTATCTCTATAGATCTTGATGCCTAATTATAAGCAGCTTCTCCAAGGTCCTTCATTGAAAAACACTTATTCAAGTAGGCCTTTATGCTTTCCAAAAGTTCTATATCATTTCCCATCAACAATATGTCATCCACATATAATATGAGTAATGCTACAGAGCTCCCACTCACTTTCTT
This sequence comes from Aegilops speltoides, assembly GCA_021437245.1. Classification (NCBI taxonomy): domain Eukaryota; kingdom Viridiplantae; phylum Streptophyta; class Magnoliopsida; order Poales; family Poaceae; genus Aegilops; species Aegilops speltoides. Next base: position 304,644,859 of record CM038143.1, read on the forward strand.
GTAAATACAGACTTCTCCATAAGTCTGTATAAACCCAAACGCTTTGATCATTTCATCAAAGCGAACGTTCCAACTCTGAGATGCTTGCACCAGCCCATAGATGGAGCGCTGGAGCTTGCATACCTTGTCAGCATTCTTAGGATCGATAAAACTTTCCGGCTGCATCATATACAATTCTTCCTTAAGGAAACCGTTAAGGAATGCCGTTTTGACGTCCATTTGCCAGATCTCATAATCATAGAATGCGGCAATTGCTAACATGATTCAGACGGACTTCAACTTCGCTACAGGTGAGAAGGTCTCATCGTAGTCAACCCCTTGAACTTGTTGATAACCCTTAGCGACAAGACGAGCCTTATAGACGGTCACATTACCAACTGCGTCAGTCTTCTTCTTAAAGATCCACTTATTCTCTATGGCTTGCCGATCATCGGGCAAGTCCAGCAAAGTCCATACTTTGTTTTCGTACATGGATCCTATCTCGGATTTCATGGCTTCAAGCCATTTGTTGGAATTTGGGCCCGCCATCACTTCTTCATAGTTCAAAGGTTCACCGTTGTCTAACAACATGACTTCCAGGACAGGGTTGCCGTACCACTCTGGTGCGGAACGTGTCCTCGTGGACCTACGAAATTCAGTAGCAACTTGATCCGAAGTTTCATGATCATCATCATTAACTTCCTCTCTAGTCGGTGCAGGCACCACAGAAATATTTTCCTATGCTGTGCTACTCTCCGGTTCAAGACGGGGTACCTCATCAAGTTCTACTTTCCTCCCACTTCTTTCGAGAGAAACTCTTTCTCTAGAAATATCCATTCCTGGCAACAAAGATCTTGCCTTCGGATCTGAGGTAGAAGGTATATGATGATGCACTTTTCCAATTTGGGTTCGAGCTTTTCAGGTTGAAGTTTCTTGACATAAGCATCGCATCCCCAAACTTTCAGAAACGACAACTTAGGTTTCTTCCCAAACCATAATTCGTACGGTGTTGTCTCAACGAATTTAGACGGTGCCCTATTTAAAGTGAATGCGACAGTCTCTAAAGCATAACCCCAAAATGATAACGGTTGATCGGTAAGAGACATCATAGATCGCACCATATCCTATAGAGTGCGATTATGATGTTCGGACACACCATTACGCTGAGGTGTTCGAGGCGGCGTGAGTTGTGAAATAATTCCACATTTCCTTAAGTGCGTGCTAAACTCGTGACTCAAATATTCTCCTCCACGATCTGATTGTAAGAACTTTATTTTCCTGTCACGTTGATTCTCTACCTCGCTCTGAAATTCCTTGAACTTTTCAAAGGTCTCAGACTTCTGTTCCATTAAGTAGACATACCCATATCTACTTAAGTCATCAGTGAGGGTGAGAACATAACAATAGCCACCGTGAGCCTCAACGCTCATTGGACTGCATACATCAGTATGTATAATTTCCAACAAGTTGGTTGCTCACTCCCTTGTTCCGGAGAATAGAGTCTTGGTCTTGGTCATTTTTCCCATGAGGCATGGTTCGCATGTCTCAAATGATTCATAATCAAGATATTCCAAAAGTCCATCTGCATGGAGTTTCTTCATGCGTTTGACACCAATGTGACCAAGGCGGCAGTGCCGCAAGTATGTGGGACTATCATTATCAACCTTACATATTTTGGCATTCACACTATGAATATGTGTAACATCACATTCGAGATTCAATAAAAATAAACCATTGACCAGCGGGGCATGACGATAAAACATATCTCTCATATAAATAGAACAACCATTATTCTCGAATTTAAATGAGTAACCATCTCACATTAAACGAGATCCAGATACAATGTTCACGCTCAAAGCTGGCACTAAATAACAATTATTGAGGTTTAAAACTAATCTGAAGGTAGTTGTAGAGGTAGCGTGCCGACGGCGATCACATCGACCTTGGAACCATTCCCGACGCGCATCGTCACCTCATCCTTCGCCAGTCTCCACTTATTCCGCAGCTCCTGTTTTGAGTTACAAATGTGAGCAACTACACCGGTATCAAATACCCAGGAGCTACTACGAGCGCTAGTAAGCTACACATCAGTAACATGTATATCATATATACCTTTGGCGTTGCCGGCCTTCTTATCCGCTAAGTACTTGGGGCGGTTCCGCTTCCAGTGACCATTTCCGTTGCTAAAAACACTCAGTCTCAGGCTTGGGTCCATTCTTTGGCTTCTTCCCGGCAACTGACTTACCGGATGCGACAACTCCCTTGCCGTCCTTGAAGTTCTTCTTACCATTGCCTTTCTTGAAGCTAGTGGTCTTATTCGCCATCAACACTTGATGTTACTTTTTGATCTCCACCTCCGCTGATTTCAGCATCAAATATAACTCAGGAATGTAATTCTCCATCCCTTGCATATTGTAGTTCATCACAAAGCTCTTGTAGCTAGGTGGAAGCGACTGGAGGATTCTGTCAATGACCTAGTCATCTAGAAGATTAACTCCCAGCTGAGACAAGAGGTTGTGCAACCCAGACATTTTGAGTATATGCTCGCTGACAGAACTGTTTTCCTCCATCTTACAACTATAGAACTTGTCGGAGACTTCATATCTCTCGACCGGGCATGAGCTTGGAAAACCATTTTCAGCTCTTGGAACATCTCATATGCTCCGTGTTGCTCAAAACGCTTTTGGAGCCCCAATTCTAAGCTGTAAAGCATGCCGCACTGAACCAGGGAGTAATCATCACTACGCGTCTGCCAGGCGTTCATAACATCTTGGGTTGCTAGGAAAATGGGTGCGTCACCTAGTGGTGCTTCAAGACATATGCTTTCTTGGAAGCTATGAGGATGATCCTCAAGTTACAGACCCAGTCCATATAGTTGCTTCCATCGTCTTTCAGCTTGGTTTTCTCTAGGAACGCGTTGAAGTTGAGGGCAACATTAGCGTGGGCCATTGGATCTACAAGATAGATTGTAAAGACAATTTTAGACTAAATTCATGATAATTAAGTTCATCTAATCAAGTTATTTAATGAACTCCCACTCAGATAGACATCCCTCTAGTCATCTAAGTTGTCGGCGTTCTGGGAACGGGGGTCCCCAGACTTGCCTGCCTGCGGCCTGCGGCGTGGCTCAAAGGGGGCCTAGCGCGGCCCATCTTCATCAACACAAGCTCAAGACCTCGCGAGGGGCCAAGATTCATGGGCGGACGACAAGGAGCTTCTCGGCACGGCCTCATCAGCCAGCTCACGAGGAGACGGAGAGTTCAAGGCGGGGTACCTCGTGAGGTGCCCATGACGCAAGCCATGATTTACCAAGGGCGCCAATCAGCGCCAGCCCAGTGATGTCCTCCTTTCCTCTTTGGTGCAAAGGAGCAAGCGCGTAGAGCATCAAGCAAAGGCATCCACTTGGTGCAACAAGACCAAGACCAGCCCAACGGCAGGGAGGAAGTCATTGTGGAGCCCAAGCAGGCGTCACCACCAGAGCCTTTGATAGGCGAGGACCAACTTTAGTCAGGATAAGTGTACCCGCCGTTCCCCTTTAAAATGGCCAATTGTTGGCGCCCGTCCGCTCAATATTTGGGAAGAGGCCCAGGGCCTTTGCCTATAAATAGGACTAGCCACCCCCAGGGTAGAGAGAGCTTGATCTGGTATCTGGCATACATTTAGAATCGAGAGAGAGAGATAGAGCGACTGAACTTCTCCTAGCAGTTCATTGCACCAGCCAAGAATAGACCCTCGCGAGGCTGTTCTTCCTTGTACTGTTCATCATCAGCCCAAGAGGCAATCCACCACACCACACACTAGAGTAGAGTATTACACCACAATGGTGGCCTGAACCAGTATAAACCCTGTGTCTCTTGTGTTGTTATTTTCGTAGTTTAGATCCTAGCGATACGGCGAGGGGCAGGTAGGTAGAGGACGAAATCTCCACGCGCACCCCAGTGTTCGAACCTCAAGGGTATGCCGGAACCCGAAATCCGACATTTGGCGCGCCAGGTAGGGGTGCGCCGGGATCCACCTTCTGCCACCTCGCGTCCCGTCGCATCGTCATTACCATGTCCGCGACCGGTGGGCAACCTCGATCCTCGGCGGCTTGGCCCGCCACGTGGAGCCGCCGCCGGGCGACCCCATGCCCTGTGCAGCTCGCGGTCCACAGGCGTTGTGGTCGTGGGCGACGCGACAGGCCCCGACAGCTCTCACACGGCGCAGCGCGGTCGGCAAAGGGGCTCCAACCACGCCATGCCATGATGCCGCACACCGCGCCGAGCAGTAAACTCAAGGGCCGCGCCACGGTGGCGAGAGCTGCGGCAGCAGTGATGGAAGGCGGCCGCGACGTCTTCGCTAGAGCGGGTGGCAGAGCTCCTGGGCTTCGCCGCCTCGGGGGCTCACCCCTTCTGCACTCAGCTCCCGTCTCGGGCCCAGGATGGCCCGCGCGGGGGCCCCACACGCACCCACGGGCTCCAAGTCTACTCCAACACCAGTGAAACTATCAGCACCGGGCCAGCGGTAGCACTGACTCCGCTCCCCGCTAGCGAAGAAGGACTCGTCGTGACCCACGGCCCCAGTGAGCCGCCGCGCTACCACCCCCAGGTTGGCACATCAAGCAGAGCTGCATGACATGCGGAGCACTATGGCGCGGCCTTCGGGATGACGGCCCCAGAAGAGTACGTGCCCCACAGATGGACCAAGGGCACCCGCGTGAGGGCGAACAAGGCTCGCTCCTCAGCCCAAGCTGGGGGGACGAGGCGCCATAAGCTGAGCTTTTCCAGGAGCCCCAGGACGGCCCCACCGGCCACGCTGGAAGCGACGATTATCGGGTACCACTAATCCCTCAGGAGAAGGCATACGCTAATCATGGGTCGCAGGAGGTGCAGGTCGCCATAGCGATCAGCTGCCCCGCTCCCGCAGTCTCCTACCCCTCAGGAGGAGGGCGTCGGGGGCTACAGGGGAGGGGCCGTGATCCGACATCACCACCACGGCGTCGAGCAAGCGTTCCCGGAGGTAGGCCCTCCGCCGGGAGGTGCCTCGGGCCTGCCTCGGCGGAGGACCCGTGGTCGTCGGGGAGCAGGCGGCACCGCTCTACCCCATCGGGCGCGCCTCTTGGTTTCCGGTCGTCGTTGATGGCACTAGAGTGTGGCGCAAGGCGGGGCCCTCGTCTGGCGATATGAAGCAAGGCCGGTACCTATGAAGAAGGCCCAGTGCCTGTGAAGCTCGCCGCCCCGTGACACTCTCACATAATAATGAGTGGGGCTGTACACGCCCCGGAGTCTCAGGGGTGCCGGCCTCAGGCCCTGGGGTTCCCTCCCATGCCCAGTGGCAGCACTTAGTTCCGCGCTGGTGAGAAGACGTCCAAGACTAGACTAGGTGCCGGACGCGGCCTTTTTTTGCTTTCATTGCTTTTCCCTTGGTTGTGCTTTCCCCCGCTGGATTTAAGTTGGACTCGAATTTGAGATTTGCGTGTGTTTGGGGAAGGGGTGCTTAGTCTCGTTCGAGCAATCTCTCGCGTTTCGGTTACGACCTCGCCTCAGCTGCCTCCCTCGTGAGCCCCTCACGAGCTGGGTCTGGCCCAACTTGCGTGCAGCCCAGACTGCCACCATCATATCCTCTCAAGAGGTTTTTCACTGCAGATCCTACAGATTCGATCAGGAGGCGTTCGAGACACCACAGCCTCCCACAAGTTATCTCAGGACCCGCACGGGACAAAGGTAAACTAGCCAGCCGGCTCGTCACCTAGCCAACCACTTGGCGCGGGCATATGGGTGATGCAGCATCCACTAGTACGCTGAACATAAGTTTTACATGAGGGGCACCCCCTCCCAAAATGCTCTTACAACCATCAGGTCAAAAGCCTGGGTTCTATTCATGCAGGGTAAGGAAACAGGAGCAATGCACTGTCAGTCGGATAAATCCCCCAATGCATCCTCAGGAGCACCGCCCGAACTGTCGCTGGCGTCGCTGGCCTCGCCATCGCCCTCTACATTGTCGTCGGCGGCGCCAGGACCGTTCACCACGCCGCCCTCGTCGGCGGCCACGATCACGTCATCGTCATCTGAAGCGAAGGCCCTGACAAGAGCGTCCACGTTGTCTTCCACCCAAGACGCCAGTCGTCCCGGATGGCACAGGGGATCGGGCGATGGCGTCGAAGTCGGTGTGGATCCATGTTCGGAGATGGTCAAGACGTGGGAAAAACACGCCCGGCGGGCGCGACTCTCTCCTCCACCAACCGGTTGGTTTCGACCGACCGCGCCTCCAACAAGCGCTATGATGTCGGTGAAGAACTGAAGGTTGCCGACGTAGTTAACTGCGTGCGGCTCGCCAACGGCCGCCTCACAGATGTTACCCAAGGCCATGTTGGCTCTCTCCCGAAGCATGGTGAGCATGGGGGCGTGCTCATGTTCCAGGAGCCGCTGTTGACGTGTCTCGTCCACATTCTGGCGCGCAACGGCCTCAGCCTCGTCCACCCGTTGGCGAAGAAGAAGCACCTCGGCATGGGAAGTAGTTGACTCCCCCTGCGCCACCTCAAGTGCGGCCCGCAAAGTATCAACCCGCCGCGTCGCTTCCTCCAGCTTGATCCTCAGGACGGTGGTCCTACCTTCAGCCTCGGTCCGGATCAGCTCCAACCTCTCCTCGAACTAGAGCTCGAGGTTCAAGCGCGCCGTCGCCACCCGACGTCCGACCTCCTCCGAGACACGGGTTTCCCGCGCAGCGACATCATCCTTCGCCCGTGTCACCGAGCGCTCCCTTGTCTCCAGGCGTTCATACTCGCGTGCGTGTTCAGCGGCTTCCAGCGTCAGCGCCTCCTCACGCTTCTGGAGCTCCGCTGGGTCTCTGGAAGTCACCTTCATCGACGCGAGGGCTGCCTCGCGCAGCTCCACCTGCTCCTCTAGTGAGTGGCACCGGGCCAGGAGTTCTCGTGCCCGCTCCTCCGTCGCCTCTCGCCTCCGGTCAGCTTCCCGGGCTTCCTCGACGGCCCGGGAGCGGACCTCCCGAGAGGCCGCCAGCGACGCCTTGGCCTCCTCATCGTCAAGATCACGCTGACTGCACGCGAGGGCTACAGCCGCCTCCAGCTCGCGCCTCTCTGCAACCAGGCGCAGGCCCTCAGCCTCAAGGCGCGCGTCCTCATCAGCGAGCTCTTCACCAAGCAGGCTCACCGTGTCAGCCACCCTCCGGAGAAACCCTTGACGAAGAGAGCGACGCTCCCGGGCGCGCTCGAGTACGTCTTCCACACCATCATCCGCCCCAAGCGAGCGCCGGGGGGCACGGATCAGCACTCCCCCTCCGGGCAGGGGGCTAGGGGCTGGCACCCTTGAGGCGACCGGGCACGCCTCGCCAGAAGCCCGACCTAGAGCCAGTCCATCCCCAAGTGAAGAGCGCAGGGAGTACCCCAGCCAATCACGGTCCACGACCAGACGAGAAGCCCACGGCAGGCTGGCTATGCCACAAGAGGGCTCGCGAAGGAAGGTCGCGAGGCGCGCAGAGCCGCGTTGCGCCTCGGGATGGTTCGTCTCTCCAACCGGCCTCACCACAAGGGCTCTACTGCTCGGAGCGATCGAAGGTGGTGGAGAGGGCGGAGGCGAGGGGATGGCTCTCACCATCTCCGTGAGCTCGGGTAAGGGCCTGCATGAGCAAGGATCAGGAAAGGCAACAGAAGAACCTGGAGCTGGGAAGGGAGAAGGCTTACTCATCGATGGCGAAGTACTTCCTACGCTTCAGCAGGCGACAAGGGTAATCGTCGCCCAGGGCCTCCCTTCTCTTCCGGAGGGCCTCAAAGTCCACGCGGAAGCGGCCCAAGAGTTGAGCGTAGGGGTCAGCCTGTGACGAGGAGGAAGCACCAAGGCGACCCGCGTCAGGGGCGTCTGCCTGATGCGCGCCGCCGGTCGCCTCACCAAGAAGAGCAGCTGGGGCCTCGGAGGCCTCAGCCGCAGGCATTGCGGGTGGCTGCTCACTGCCTTCAGCCACGGCGGCACGGGCCTCAGGAGATGCTTCCTCGCGAGCGCCGCCCAGTGCTGTCACCTCGCGGGGGCACCCTCGGCCTCCAGAGGCTCATGCCTCCCTGCTCCGCCACTTGAGGATGAGTCGCCTTGGCCGACTGCGAGGGCGGCCACCACCACTGGGTTCTCGCGAGGCCCCTGGAGGCCAGCAGGGCGCGGCCCCCATTCGTCGAAGATGGGCATCTGACTCACAAAGTCGCTTCTATTCGAGCAGAGGTACAACAAGGCCCCCCTTGCCGGATTCTGCCGGGGGAAGGATCCCCAGTCAAGACCAAGAGCACCTTCCTCGGCGCCAGCGCCGGTCCTCTTCCTGGGGCCTCATATGATCTTCACGATCACCAAGGCCCACATCCGGTGAGAATGGCGTTGGAGAGGGCAACACGGTGTAGCAGAACTCCTTCACCACCTTGGCGCCACACACGCCGAGCTCCCTCAAGAACGCGGCGACGCCGCATTTAAGGCGAGCTAGGGACTCATGAGCGCCTCGCCCCACTGAGTTGGGGACAGCGGCGAAGATGGCTCGACAACAGGGGCTGGGCACCCCACGCCCACATACAGCCACCGCCACGAAACCCAGTGCGGCGGAGGAAGATCAAGTCGATTCTCGGCCGCTGTCTCAGGCGCAGCGATGAAGCTCACGCACCCTAACATTGGGTGGGGTCGACAAGGCGCAAAGAGAAGAAGTGGCGCAACAAGGCAACCGAAGGAAGGATGCCCATCATTGCCTCACAAACAAAAGCGAAAACCGCAAGAAGAAGGATGGAATCAGGACCCAGATGCATCATGTGGATCTGATAATGGGAGAGCACGGCGTTGAAGAAATCAAAAGGGGGAACTAGTCCATACCTACGTCGGCCGACGGCGGACCTCGGTGGCAATCCTGTCGATGGAGAAGCGGGACGCGGGCCAGGCCGTCGTCCTCCCGCATTCATTGAAGATGGTGGCCAGAGCCGAGCTGACCTTGCTCAAGCCCTCTCGATTGATTATGATCGACCGATCGACGGCGGGGGCCGCCGACAATGGTGAGCGAGGAGGCAGCATGGGCTTCTTCCCTCTTCCCTTCTTTGGTGGAGCCATGACGGCAGAAGGGGGAGGGGGGGGAAGGTTCGAGATTGGATTGGATGCGGAAACTGGAGTTCGAGAGGAGAAAGGACAGAGAGCGCTCGAGCAGCGGAAAGGGGAGCCGCTGTGTGCGGCTACGAGTCCGCCTAGCATGTCATAAAATAAGGAGGCGTGGGGGAACGGTGCCGCCCACGTCCAATCAACCGCCATGCGGCACCCAAGGCCGCAGGCTGTTAGGGCCCGCGATGCTTCGCACTTTTCGCCTCTCTGCTCGGCCAAGTCCGGGCGCGCCTTGGGCCCGAGGGCTACTGTCGGCGTTACAGGGCAACGGGGTCCCAGACTTGCACTGCGGCTGCGGCGTGGCTCAAGGGGGCCTAGTGCGCCCATCTTCATCAACACAAGCTCAAGACCCTCGCGAGGGGCAAGCCTCATGGGCGGACGACAAGGAGCTTCTCGTGCACGACCTCATCAGCCGGCTCACGAGGAGGCGGAGAGTTCAAGGCAGGGTACCTCGCGAGGTGCCCATGACGCAAGCCATAACCCACTAAGGGCGCCAACAGCGCTAGCCCGCAGCAGATGTCCTCCTTTCCTCTTTGGTGCAAAGGAGCAAGCGCAGCGAGTGCATCAAGCAAAGGCATCCACTTGTGCAACAAGACCAAGACCAGCCCAACGGCAGGAGGAAGTCATTGTGGAGCCCAAGCAAAGGCCACCACCACGAGCCTTTGACAAAGCGAGGACCAACTTTAGTCAGATAAGTGTACCCGTTGTTCCCCTTCTAAATGGCCAATTGTTGGCGCCCTTCCGCTCAATATTTGGGAAGCGGCCCAGGGCCTTTGCCTATAAATAGGACTAGCCACCCCCAGGGTAGAGAGAGCTTGATCTGGTATCTGGCATACATCTAGAATCGAGAGAGAGAGAGATAGAGCGATTGAACTCCTCCTAGCAGTTCATCGCACCAGCCAAGAACAGACCCTCGCGAGGCTGTTCTTCCTTGTACTGTTCATCATCAACCCAAGAGGCAATCCACCACACCACACACTGGAGTAGGGTATTACACCACAATGGTGGCCTGAACCAGTATAAACCCCGTGTCTCTTGTGTTGTTTTTTCGTAGTTTAGATCCTAGCGATACGGCGAGGGGCAGGTAGGTAGAGGACGAAATCTCCGCGCGCACCCCAGTGTTCGAACCTCAATGGTCCGCCGGAACCCAAAATCCGACATAGGTGATACATGATCCGAATCGACTAGGTCGTGTCCGATCATCACGTGAGACGAACTAGTCATCAACGGTGAACATCTCCATGTTGATCGCATCTACTATACGACTCATGTTCGGCCTTTCGGTCTCTCGTGTTTCGAGGCCATGCCTGTACTTGCTAGGCTCGTCAAGTCAACCTAAGGGTTTCGCATGTGTAAATCTGGCTTACACCCGTTGTATGCGAATGTTAGAATCTATCACACCCGATCATCACATGGTATTTCGAAATAACGAACCTTCGCAACGGTGCACACTTTAGGGGAACACATTTCTTGAAATTTTAGTGAGGGATCATCTTATTTATGCTACCATCGTTCTAAGCAAATAAGATATAAACATGATAAACATCACATGTAAATCATAAAGTGACATGATATGGATAATATCATCTTGCGCCTTTGATCTCCATCTTCGAGGCGTGGCATGATCACCATCGTCACCGGCATGACACCATGATCTACATCATCGTGTCTTCATGAAGTTGTCTCGCCAACTATTACTTCTACTACTATGGTTAACAGTTAGCAATAAAGTAAAGTAATTACATGGCGTTCATATTGACTCGTAGGTCATACAATAAATTAAGACAACTCCTATGGCTCCTGCCAGTTGTCATACTCATCGACAAGCAAGTTGTGATTCCTATTACAAGAACATGATCAATCTCATACATCACATATATAATTCATCACATCCTTTTGGCCATATGCTACGTCTTGAGCTTGGTTGGTTTTCCTTGAAGAGGAAAGGGTGATGCAACAATAGTAGAGTAAGTATTTCCCTCACTTTTTGAGAACCAAGGTATCAATCTAGTAGGAGGCTCCTCAAAAGTCCCACGCACCTACACAAACAAACAAAGAACTCGCAAACAACACAATAAAGGGGTTGTCAATCCCTTCACGGCCACTTGCGAAAGTGAGATCTGATAGAGATAGTATGATAAGATAAATATATGTTTGGTATTTTATAATATAGATGCAAAAAGTAAAGATGCAAATAAAAGTAGATTGAAAGCTTATAAGATAAAAGATAGACCCGGGGGCCATAGGTTTCACTAGTGGCTTCTCTCAAGATAGCATAAGTATTACGGTGGGTGAACAAATTACTGTCGAGCAATTGATAGAAAAGTGAATAATTATGAGATTATCTAGGCATGATCATGTATATAGGCATCACGTCCGCAACAAGTAGACCGACTCCTGCCTGCATCTACTACTATTACTCCACACATCGACCGCTATCCAGCATGCATCTAGAGTATTAAGTTCATAAGAACATAGTAATGCATTAAGAAAGATGACATGATGTAGAGGGATAAACTCAAGCAATATGATATAAACCCCATCTTTTTATCCTCGATGGCAACAATACAATATGTGCCTTGCAACCCTTTCTGTCACTGGGTAAGGACACCGCAAGGTTGAACCTAAAGCTAATCACTTCTCCCATGGCAAGAAAGATCAATCTAGTAGGCCAAACCAAACTGATAATTCGAAGAGACTTGCAAAGATAACTCAATCATACATAAAATAATTAAGAGGAGATTCAAATATTTCTCATAGATAAACTTGATCATAAACCCACAATTCATCGGATCTCGACAAACACACCACAAAAAGAGTTTACATCGAATAGATCTCCACAAGAGAGGGGGCAAACATTGTATTGAAAGCCAAAAAGAGAGAAGAAGCCATCTAGCTAATAACTATGGACCCGAAGGTCTATGGTAAACTACTCACAACTCATTGGAGGGGCTATGGTGTTGATGTAGAAGCCCTCCATGGTTGGTTCCCCCTCTGGCGGAGCGCCGACGAAGTCTCCAAGATGGGATCTCACGGATACAGAAGGTTACGGTGGTGGAAATTGTTTTTCGTTGGCTCCCTGGATGTTTTCGGGGTACATAGGTATATATAGGAGGAAGAAGTATGTCGGTGGCCGCCTGTGGGGCCCAGGAGACAGGGGCGTGCCCAGGAGGGGTGGGCGCGCACTCCTATCTCCTGGCCGCCTCATTTGCTTCTTGACTTGCACTCCAAGTTATCCGGATCACGCTCGTTCCAAAAATCACGCTCCCGAAGGTTTCATTCCGTTTGGACTCCGTTTGATATTCCTTTTCTTCGAAATACAGAAATAGGCAAAAAAAACAGCAATACGGGTTGGGCCTTCGCTTAGTAGGTTAGTCCCAAAAATGATATAAATATGTAAAATAAAGCCCATAAACATCCAAAAGGGGTAATATAATAGCATGGAACAATCAAAAATTATTGATACGTTGGAGACGTATCAAGCATCCCCAAGCTTAATTCCTGCTCGTCCTCGAGTAGGTAAATGATAAAAACAGAATTTTTGATGTGGAATGCTACCTAGCATAATTTCCTCAATGTAATTTTCTTTATTGTGGCATTAATGTTTAGATACAAATGATTTAAAATAAAATTTCATATTGACATAATAAATAGTAATACTTCAAGCATACAAATCAAAGCAATCATGTCTTCTCAAAATAACATGGCTAAAGAAAGTTATCCCTACAAAATCATATACTCTGGCTGTTGCTCTATCTTCATCACACAAAGTATTTCATTATGCACAACCCCGATGACAAGCCAAGCAATTGTTTCATACTTTAGTAATCTCAAACTTTTTCAACTTTCACGCAATACATGAGCGTGAGCCATGGACATAGCACTATATATGGAATAGAATGGTGGTTGTGGAGAAGACAAAAAAAGGAGAAGATAGTCTCACATCAACTAGGCGTATCAACGGGCTATGGAGATGCCCATTAATAGATATCAATGTGCGTGAGTAGGGATTGCCATGCAACGGATGCACTAGAGCTGTAAATGTATGAAAGCTCAACAAAAGAAACTAAGTGGGTGTGCATCCAACTTGCTTGCTCATGAAGACCTAGGGCATTTTGAGGAAGCTCGTCATTGGAATATACAAGCCAAGTTCTATAATAAAAAATTCCCACTAGTATATGAAAGTGACAACATAGGAGACTCTCTATCATGAAGATCATGGTGCTACTTTGAAGCACAAGTGTGGTAAAAGGATAGTAGCATTGTCTCTTCTCTCTTTTTCTCTCATTTTTTATTTTATTTTTTTCTTTGGCCTTTTTTTGGCCTTTCTCTTTTTTTGGTAAAGTCCGAAGTCTCATCCCGACTTGTGGGGAAATCATAGTCTCCATCATCCTTTCCTCACTGGGACAATGCTCTAATAATGAAGATCATCACACTTTTATTGACTTACAACTCAAGACTAGAACAAAATATGACTCTATATGAATAACTCCGGCGGTGTACTGGGATATGCAATGAATCAAGAGTGACATGTATGAAAATTATGAAGGTGGCCTTGCCACAAATACGATGTCAACTACATGACCATGCAAAGATCAATATGACAATGATGATGCGTGTCATATAAACGGAATGATGGAAAGTTGCATGGCAATATATCTCGGAATGGCTATGGAAATGCCATAATAGGTAGGTATGGTGGATGTTTTGAGGAAGGTATATGGTGGGTGTATGATACCGGCGAAAGTTGCGCGTCACAAGAGAGGCTAGCAATGGTGGAAGGGTGAGAGTGCGTATAATCCATGGACTCAACATTAGTCAAAAGAACTCATATACTTATTTCAAAAATCAACAAGTCATCAAAAACAAAGTATTACGCGCATGCTCCTAGGGTGATAATTGGTAGGAAAAGACCATCGCTCGTCCCCGACCGCCACTCATAAGGAAGACAATCAATAAATAAAATTGTGCTCCAACTTCATCACAAAGCGGTTCACCATACGTGCATGCTACGGGAATCACAAACTTCAACACAAGCATTCTTTGAATTCATAATCACCCAACTAGCATGACTTTTAATATCACTACCTCCATATCTCAAAACAATTATCAAGTATCAAATTGATCATAGCATCCAATTCACTTCCTATGATAGTTTTTATTATACCCAACTTGGATGCCTACCATTCTAGGACCAATTTTATAACCATAGCAAATACCATGCTGTTCTAAAAGACTCTCAAAATAATATAAGTGAAGCATGAGAGACTAGCATTTTATGCAAAATTAAGCCACCACCGTGCTCTAAAAGATATAAGTGAAGCACTAGAGCAAAAACTATCAAGCTCAAAAGATATAAGTGAAGCACATAGAGTATTCTAGCAAATTCAATCAGGTGGGCTTCTCCCAAAAGGTGTGTACAGAAAGGATGATTGTGGTAAACTAAAAATCAAAGACTAACATAATACACGACGCTCCAAGCAAAACACATATCATGTGGCGAATAAAAATATAGCTCCAACTAAAGTTACCAATGAACGAAGACGAAAGAGGGGATGCCTTCCCGGGGCATCCCCAAGCTTAAGCTTTTGGCTATTCTTGAATATCTTGGGGTTCCATGGGCATCCCCAAGCTTAGGCTCTTGCCACTCCTTATTTCATAGTCCATCAAAGCTTTACCCAAAACTTGAAAACTTCACAACACAGAACTCAACAAGAAATCTTATAAGCTCCGTTAGTGAAAGAAAACAAAACCACCACATAAGGTAATGTAATGAACTAATTATTTATTTATTTTGGTGTTAAACCTACTGTATTCCAAGTTCACTATGGTTCATACCACTTAATACTAGCCATAGATGCATCAAAATAAGCAAACAACACACGAAAAACAGAATCTGTCAAAAACAGAACAATCTGTAGCAATCTGTAACTAACGCAAACTTCTGGAACTCTAAAAATCCTACCAAAATAGGAAGTCCTGGAAAATTTGTCTATTGATAAGCTGCAAAAATAATCAACGCAGAACCACGTTTCTGTGATTTAACAAAACTAATTTCGTGCGTGCAAAGTTTCTATTTTTCAGCAGAATCAAATCAACTATCACCATAGGTTATCCTATAGGTTCTACTTGGCACAAACACTAATTAAAAAATAAAAACACATCTAAACAGAAGGTAGATGCAAATTTATTGAATAACAGCAAGGAAAAATATTGGGTTGTCTCCCAACAAGCGCTTTTCTTTAAAGCCTTTTTAGCTAGGCATTGAGATTTCAATGATGCTCACATGAAAGACAAGAATCGAAGCATAAAGGGAGCATCATAAAACATGTGATAAACACATCTAAGTCTAACATACTTCCTGTGTATAGGCATTTTATAAGCAAACAAATTATCATAGCAAGCAAAATTTAGCATATGCAAGGAAGTGGAAAGAAACAATAGCAATCTCAACATAATGAGAGGTAATTTTGTAACATGAAAATTTCTACAACCATATTTTCCTCTCTCATAATAATTACATGTAGGATCATAAGCAAATTCAACAAAATAACTATCACATAAAATATTTCCAACACGACCCACATGCATGCGAAGTTGACACTCTTCCAAAATAGTGGGATTAACATTAACTAAAGTCATGACCTCTCCAAACCCATTTTTATCAAAAATACCATAAGATTGAACATTCTCCAAATATGTGGGATCTAAAGTTGACACTCTTCCAAACACACTTTCAATATTATTGCAAACACTATTATCAATCTCATATTCATCATGGGGCTTAAATAAATTTTCAAGATCATAAGAAGAATCACTCCAATCATGATCATTGCAACAAGTAGTAGACATAGCAAAACTAGCATCCCCAAGCTTAGGGTTTTGCATATTATTGGCACAAATGACATCAAGAGAATTTATAGTAAAATCATTGCAATCATGCTTTTTATTCAAAGATCTATCGTGAATCACTTCACAATTCTCAGATTCACGAATTTCAAGCAAAACTTCATAAAGATAATCAAGTGCACTCAACTCACTAGCAATAGGTTCAACATAATTGGATCTCTTAAAGAGATTAGCAAGCGGATGAGGATCCACGGATCTTAGCTTCTCTGTTTAGTAATAAATAAACAACTACTCCAACCAAACGAGCAAACGAGCCAAGTAGGTCATCAAAACAAACGAAAAGACGAACAGAAGAAGGGCGAATAAAACGGCAAGGGTGAAGTGGGGGAGAGGAAAACGAGAGGTAAATGGCAAATAATGTAAATGCGAGGGAGATGAGTTTGTGATGGGTACATGGTATGTTTTGACTTGAGCGAAGACCTCCCCGGCAACGGCGCCAGAAATCCTTCTTGCTATGTCTTGAGCTTGCGTTGGTTTTCCTTGAAGAGGAAAGGGTGATGCAGCAATAGTAGTGTAAGTATTTCCCTCTTTTTTGAAAGCGAGTATCAATCCAAAGAGGAGGCTCCTCAAAAGTCCCACGCACCTACACAAACAAACAAAGAACTCGCAACCAACGCAATAAAGGGGTTGTCAATCCCTTCACGGTCACTTGCGAAAGTGAGATCTGATAGAGATAGTATGATAAGATAAATATATTTTTGGTATTTTATAATATAGATGCAAAAAGTAAAGATGAAAATAAAATTAGATTGAAAGCTTATAAGATAAAAGATAGACCCGGGGGCCATAGGTTTCACTAGTGCCTTCTCTCAAGATAGCATAAGTATTACGGGAAATTACTGTCGAGCAATTGATAGAAAAGTGAATAATTATGAGATTATCTAGGCATGATCATGTATATAGGCATACGTCCGTGACAAGTAGACCGACTCCTGCTTGCATCTACTACTATTACTCCACACATCGACCGCTATCCAGCATGCATCTAGAGTATTAAGTTCATAAGAACAGAGTAACACATTAAGAAATATGACATGATGTAGAGGGATAACCTCAAGCAATATGATATAAACCCCATCTTGTTATCCTCGATGGCAACAATACAATACGCGCCTTGCAACCCTTTACATCATCATCAAAGGACACCACAAGATTGAACCCAAAGCTAAGCACTTCTCCCATGGCAAGAAAGATCAATCTAGTAGGCCAAACCAAACTGATAATTCGAAGAGACTTGCAAAGTAACTCAATCATACATAAAAGAATTCAGAGGAGATTCAAATATTTCTCATAGATAAACTTGATCATAAACCCACAATTCATCGGATCTCGACAAACACACCGCAAAAAGAGTTTACATCGAATAGATCTCCACAAGAGAGGGGGAGAACATTGTATTGAGATCCAAAAAGGGAGAAGAATCCATCTAGCTAATAACTATGGACCCGAAGGTTTGTGGTAAACTACTCACAACTCATCGGAGGGGCTATGGTGTTGGTGTAGAAGCCCTCCGTGGTCGATTTCCCCTCTGGCGGAGCACCGACAAAGGCTCCAAGATGGGATCTCGTGGATACAGAAGGTCACAGCGATGGAAATTGTTTTTCATTGGCTCCCTGGATGTTTTCGGGGTACGTAGGTATATATAGGAGGAAGAAGTACGTCGGTGGACGCCTGTGGGGCCCAGGAGACAGGGGGCGTGCCCAGGAGGGATGGGTGTGCCCTCCTATCTCCTGGCCGCCTCGTTTGCATCTTGACTTGCACTCCAAGTTCTCCGGATCACGTTCGTTCCAAAAATCACGCTCCCGAAGGTTTCATTCCGTTTGGACTCCGTTTGATATTCCTTTTCTTCTAAAGATCGAAATAGGCAAAAAAAAAACAGCAATACGGGCTGGGCCTCCGGTTAGTAGGTTAGTCCCAAAAATGATATAAATATAAAAATAAAGCCCATAAACATCAAAAAGGGGTAATATAATAGCATGGAACAATAAAAAATTATAGATACGTTGGAGACGTATCACCATATCACATCACATAGCATACCCTGCAAAAACAAGTTAGACGTCCTCTAATTGTTGTTGCATGTTTTACGTGGCTATTGTGGGTTTCTAGCAAGAATGTTTCTTACCTACACAAAAGCCACAACGGTGATATGCCAATTGCTATTTACCCTTCATAAGGACCCTCTTCATCGAATCCAATCTGACTAAAGTGGGAGAGACAGACACCCGCTAGCCACCTTATGCAACAGTCAGTGGAACCTATCTCACGTGAGCGTACGTGTAAGGTCGGTCCGGGCCGCTTCATCCCACAATGCCGCTGAATCAAGATAGGATTAGTAATGGCAAGCAAATTGACCAAATCATCGCCCACAACTACTTGTGTTCTACTCGTGCATAGAATCTACGCATAGACCTAGCTCATGATGCCACTGTTTGGGAACATAGTAATAATTCAAAAAATTCCTACATGTCACCAAGATCATTCTAGGAGATGCTAGCAACGAGAGAGAGGGAGTGCATCTTCATACCCTTGAAGATCGCTAAACGGAAGCATTACAAGAACGCGGTTGATGGAGTCATAGATTCAAATCGCGGAAGATCCAGCAAGGGGACGTCTCCTCCTTCTCGATCCAACAAGGGCAGAGGAGAAGTTGAGGGAGAACTCCGGCAGCACGACAGTGTGGTGGTGGAGCTCATGGTTCTCCGGCAGAGATTCGCTAAGCACTACGGAGGAGGAGGAGGAGTTGGAGGGGGAAATGGCTGCGCCAGGCGAAGGGTGCGGCTGCCCTCCCACCCCCACTATTTATAGGGTGAAGGGGAGAGGGGGCTGTCGGTGTCAAAACCGGCGGATCTCGAGTAGGGGTCCCAAACTGTGCGTCTAAGGCTAATGGTAACAGGAGGCAGGGGACACGATGTTTTACCCAGGTTCGGGCCCTCTCAATGGAGGTAATACCCTACTTCCTGCTTGATTGATCTTGATGATATGAGCATTACAAGAGTAGATCTACCACGAGATCGTAGAGGCTAAACCCTAGAAGCTAGCCTATGATTCTGATTGTTCTCCTACGGACTAAACCCTCCGGTTTATATAGACACCAGAGGGGGCTAGGGTTACACAGAGTCGGTTACAAAGAAGGAGATCCAACATCCGAATCGCCAAGCTTGTCTTCCATGCAAAGGAGAGTCCCATTCGGACACGGGACAAAGTCTTGAGTCTTGTATCTTCATAGTTCAACAGTCCGGCCAAAGTATATAGTCCGACTGTCCGGATACCCCCTAATCTAGGACTCCCTCAGTAGCCCATGAACCAGGCTTCAATGACGATGAGTCCGGCATGCAGTTTATCTTCGGCATTGCAAGGCGGGTTCCATCTCCGAATACTCCAAAGTAGATTAAGGATCATGTCCGGCTCTGTGAGATAATTTCCGCACACCACCGTAGAAAGCATAGCACTTTACAAATCTAATCTGCCGACAATTTTTCACGGTGTGCCCTTACGCCTCGGCCTGGCTCAATACAAACCGCTTTTTCTCGGCCTGCCACGACACGCACTGCAAAGCGGTTTTATTGGCACGCCTCGTCGAAGCAGAGATCGTGTTCCCCTTATTGCGGGATTCCCATCAATACGGGCGCGGGCAACCCCACTACACCTGTTGGTATGACTCCATGTTTTTAGGCAAGTCCCAGGCGGTTACGCTGAGGACGCTTGATATTCACCCCCTTTATAGAGGGGCCGAGGCCCATCCCTCTTTCCTACCACGCTTGCGCCTTTCCGCATCTCGACTTCCAACACCCGAAGCCCAAGCTTAGGCACTTCGGATCTTCAATCATGTCCGGATCCAACCTTCAAGGCCGGTGGATGGCCTCCTCTGTCATAAAGGAGGACATTGCGAAGCTTAGGGAGGTTAGATATCTAACCGCCGACATCAGGAACAGGCTTCCTGCTCCAGGGCAGGTCATCCCTACTCCCGAGCCCAATGAGAGCGTCGTATTTGTTACTCACTTCCTCCGTGGCTTGGGCTTCACCCTCGATCCCTTCGTGAGAGGGCTCATGTTCTATTACGGGCTATATTTTCATGATCTAGCTCTGGACTCCATCCTTCACATCTCGTCGTTTATCATCGTGTGTGAAGCCTTCCTCCACATCACCCCGCACTTCGGCTTATGGCTCAAGACCTTCAATGTAAAGCCGAAGGCGATCGAGGGGCGACACGCGGAGTGTGGAGGCACTGCAATAAGCAAAAACACTGATGCCCCATGGCCAGAGGGCTTCTTCCCGGAGGTGTCCGATCTATGGCAGCGGAGGTGGTTCTACATCACGGCCCCCAGAGGCACAAAGTGGGTGGCTACCCCCGACTTCCGCTTGGGCCCTCCGCCTCAACTGGTGTTGTGGGCCAACGTGGGACTAGATTGGGGGCTTGCTAATGATGTACCAACATTGCAGAGCTGCATTCGGGAGCTTCTTGAGAGGGACGTCAGTCTTGTCAGCGTAATTCAGGTAATGCTAGTCCGACGGATCTTGCCGTGCAAACGTCGGCCTCTTCGGATGTGGGAGTTCAACCCAGAAGGTCCGCAAACTATTCAACACTTCTTCGGCATGACGCTCGAAGGGATGTGTATGTTAATCTTTGGACCACAAGTAAAGTGCCCGGACACCACCGAAGATGCGAGCCTGAGCTGCAACCGCCCAGATACCCAAGTAAGTAACCCAAAAGCCGAACACTTCATTTATATTTATCACAACATTATTCTGAAAACCATCCGCGGCCAGGATTGGCTCAACAAGGCGGAGCGAATCAGGTGTCCGGCACCACTTCCCGAAGGCTCGCCTAGTCCTGCAATAGCCAGGATGCTTAGTCGTGTGCTAAGTCAAGTGACCTCGAGGAAAGACGAAGGGAAGAACGGAGAAGCAGAGCTCCACACATTGCACATCCAAACCATGGGAATTACTATCTCCATGAAGGAGGATAGTCGGGGAGGGGAATCTAAGGTCTCCTCCCCCCGCGAGAAGAAGAGGGCCGCCTCCAAAGACTTGGAGACGGAGGTGCCTAGACAAGGGAAGAAAACTTCACCAGGGGGCCCTGCTCCGGAGGGTGTCCTCACCGCGCCATGCATGCAAACGGGCCAGCCCTCCACTGAGCTGTAAGTTAATCATAAATACAAAGCTACTGCTTCCTCCTCCGAGAATAATAACTAGGATCCATCCTTTGCAGTCCGGCTAGTAGCTCTTCTCGACAGAGTTCGTCTTCGGGGGATCTTCTTCCGGAGATGATGGAGAGTGAAACCCCACCTGCCTCTCCGCCTCATGGGGCGGGCGACCCCGAGGTGTCATCACGGAGGAGTCCAGATTCGCCAAGGCCAGAAGCTAATACTTCGGCCGCCCTGAGCCCGGAGTGTTCGGCTCCCACGGGGGGCAATAAGAAGGGCCCGGCACAGTCCGGCAACCGGCCGGACACGCTGACGGGCCTTCTGGAGCAAGCTGCTCTCTCGGAGGATCACCGTTCGTTAATGGGCATGGTGCTTGAGAAGATTTCATCCGCCACAAGCGGGTTGAATGAAGCTTTTACGAGCCTGCTCAAAGGCTTTGAGGTACATAATGAAATACATAATTTTTTGGTTGTACCGCACGCGCTAGGTGTGCTCCATATAGATAGTAGCCCTGAGACTCTGGTTGCCAGCCCTAGGCGGCAAACGGAGGATCACACTCTTAAGTAATGATCGCACTGCATTCATGCGCAGGTGGCTAAGGGTCCGGCGGTAGACCGGACCGCTGAATTCGCCAAACTGAGGTGACAGATTGAAGTTGTGGATGCCGACATCACGCTTGTGAATGAGCGGCTTAACGAGTCACAGAGTATGTGCTCTATTTTCCTTATTTGTTATAGGAAATATTACGAGGAGCATAATGTTAATGTGATACGCTTCGACTGCAGGCGGAGCTGCTGCTGTGGAGGCCCTGAGGGCGGAGCTTGCCCTAGCCAAGGAACAAGCCCGGGCTAGCAATGCGGCTGCCCTAAAGGCGGCTGAAGATTTGAGAGCTGAACAGGCTGCTCATCGCCGAAGCGAAGATAAAATAGCCGAGATGGCTGTGGAGCTGAGAGACGCCACCGGCTGGTATGAGCTCCTTGAAAAGGAGAATCAGGCGAAGTCGGCTGACCTGAAGAAGGCCCTTGATGCGGCCAAGGAGACGCGTTCCGAAATTATGGATGCACGGAGGAGCTTTGACAGGCCATAGAAATCGCGGTTGGAAGCCCCTATTTGTTGCGGATGAAGTTCTTAGATCCAAAGTACGCTCCTATGGATCGGCGCTGGAGCGCTGCCGACGCGTATGCGGATCTGGCAAAAAGTACGGCTGATGCAACCAAGTTTTTCGAGGATCAAAAAGATAGTGAAGTAGAAACGCTGTTCTGGTCGCAATTCAGCGCTCCAACGCGCCTGTTGCCATTGAGTGAAAGGATGGCCGCTGTGGCCGAGCTCCATAGGTTGTCTGGTCTTGCAATGAGGTCTGTAATAGACCATCTATGGTCGAATGGACCGCAGCCGGACATTTATTTCGGTTTAGTGCAACAATTCCTTGGTGCCGTATCACGAATCGATGCCATGAAGAGGTCGGTGTGCATAGAGGGTGCGCGGATGGCTCTTGCCCGTGTTAAAACTTATTGGGCGAATATGGAGGCAACCATCATTGCAACCTGTAATCCGCAGAAGCGTGATCCACCGAGCACTATTTTGAGCAGGTGACAGAAGGTGCTCGTTTAATAGAGGCTCAGTGCTCGAAGAGTGTCATGTTCGAGTGACAAGTCGTTCAATTGTAAAAACCATTCTATTTTAATTATAGAGGCTATGTTTATACTTTCACCCGAAAGTGTTATTGTGCCTCCTATGCGGCCGTTTGATGTATATATAACCTAAAAGTTAGCAGTCGTTGGCTTCAGCCTCGATGCATACAATGCGGGGGTGTTCGCAAAAATGTGCGTAATCACACTTGATCCAACGTCTTGGTCCATTAAGGAGGTGGTCGCCCGTCGAACTAGGCAACTGGACTATATAGCTTTAACACTTTCACTTAGCCATAGGAGTTTGACGGTGGGGCTACTATGTAGCCCCTAGTACCTTCGCATGCATCCGGATACGGGCGCGTGTGTACATGACCGGGAAACGGCCCTTCGTTAATGCGGAGGAATCCTAAAGATTCTGATGAGTCCTCGAGTGGTTGACCAGTCTCTCGCTATATCATGACAGTAAGTTTTCGGCTTTCTCTACTGAGGTGCTCATACAGAATAACCAGGGCACAATCGCAGTAGTTCTCCTTTGGCTGCCTTATCCGATAGAAGCGGAACGTAAGGCAGCAAACCCAAGAGCGGGCAAACCCAACATTTGACCAAATACATGATTCGGAGCTGATGCATATAAGGCCAAACTCGCAACGCCGAACACTCCCGAAGGTGTTCGGACTTTTATAACATATACTGGGCTGAGTAGCGCCCTTGATTATGAACCTTGTATTTCCAGGTACGTGCGTTAGTCTGTCATGGCGGAATGCCAATAACGCCAGTATCCCCTGTGGGTGTGTTGAGTACCCATGGGATGTCAAGCAACAAGAGACAAAAGAAGGTTTACACATGGGCTTAATCTAAAAAGAAACCTTTGAGCGGGGCCCTGCTACACGTCTGCGCCTTTGTCTCCGTTGTGCCGTGTCCTGGTAGGGTCTCGCACGAATGGTGTCTGTAAAAAGGAAAACTCATGTAAAAGAGTATGGCGTAAGCGTGCGAAGAGTTGGTTATTATCAATGGATAGTAGAAGTGTAAGACATTGGCACATTAATAAGGTCAAGCCAAAAGGTGGGCTTTATTGCATGTTTGTAGCCCCGATGCCTCTATGGGATTACGTGTATAGCACCCAGCTCAGGTTTATCTGGGCTGTTACCAACGGTGGTGCGCTGGACTCGTCTAACCGTGTCCGTGGTCTTAACGACCGATCATGCGTTCTGATAGGAGAGGCCGCTTAGTGTCCGGCTGCTAGAGCCGCCGCATACTCTTCCGCATGTAAGGAACGCTCTGTATTTCCGTTAACGGTGATGACGCCACGTGGACCGGGCATCTTGAGTTTAAGGTAGGTGTAGTGCGGTACTGCGTTGAAGCGAGCGAAGGCCGTTCTTCCAAGCAATGCGTGATAACCGCTTCGGAGGGGAGCTATGACGAAGAGTAATTCTTCGCTTCTGAATTTGTCGGGAGAATCGAATGTCACCTCTAATACGAGGGAGCCCCTGCAGCGGGCCTCAACGCCTGGCATCACCCCTTTAAAGGTGGTGTTACTTTGGCTGATTCTGGATGGGTCTATCCCCATCTTGCGCACAGTGTCCTGATATATTAGATTGAGACTACTGCCGCCATCCATGAGGACATGAGTGAGATGGTATCCATTGATTATTGGGTCGAGCACCAAGGCAGCCGTTCCGCTGTGCCGGATACTAGTGGAGTGGTCCCTGTGATCAAAGATGATCAGGCAGGCCGACCAGGGGTTGAGTTTAAATAACGGGCTCTACAAAGATGTGCGCCTCTCGAGCTGCTTATGCCTTCTCTTTGGTATATGAGTCGCGTAGATCATGTTTACTATTTTTACTTCTGGTAGGAATTTTTTCTGTCCCCCAGTGTTCGGTTGGCGAGGCTCATCCTCGTCTTCACTTGGTGTTTCCCCTCCCTTGTGTTCGGCATTTAACTTGCCGGCCTGCTTGAAGACCCAGCATTGTTTGTGAGTGTGGTTCGCAGGTTTTTCGGGAGTGCCATGAATTTGGCACAATCTGTCCATGACTTTGTTCAAGCCAGACGGTCCGTCTTTGCTGCCTTTAAATGGCTTCTTTCGTTGACCGGATCGAGAGCCCCTGAATCCGGCGTTGACCGCCGTGTTTTCTGAACTTTCTTCCTTGATTCGACGCTTGTTTTTATTGCGCCGTGGCTTCCCGTTGCCATCCCTAATTTCGGATGTGCCCGGGTCGCTGGTGCCTCTACGGGCCAACCAGCTGTCCTCACCCGCGCGGAAGCGGGTCATAAGGCTTGTTAAGGCTGCCATTGTCCTCAGCTTTTCTTGGCCGAGGTGTCTGGCGAGCCACTCGTGTCGGATACTATGCTTGAAGGCCGCTAGGCTTCGGCATCCGGAAAATCGACAATTTGATTCTTCTTAGTGAGAAATCTGTTCCAAAGCTTACGGGCGGACTCTCCGGGCTGTTGTATTATGTGACTTAAATCGTCAGCGTCTAGAGGTCGGACATAAGTCCCTTGAAAGTTGGCCCTGAAAGCGTCCTCAAGTTCTTCCCAACTTCTGATTGAATTTTCGGGGAGGCTTTTCAACCAGTGCCGAGCTGGCCCCTTCAACTTGAGGGGAAGGTATTTGATGGCGTGGAGGTCGTCCCCCCGAGCCATGTGGATATGAAGGATAAAATCCTCAATCTAGACCCCAGGGTCTGTCGTTCCGTCATATGCCTCTATGTTCACGGGTTTGAATCCCTGTGGAAATTCGTGATCCAGTACCTCTTCGGTGAAGCACAGAGGGTGCGCGGCTGTAACGCCCTCGATGCGGCTATATCTCCCACGTGTCGAAGCACGACTTAGAGGCATAACCGCATTGAAAGCAATGTCGCAAGTGAGGTAATCTTCACACAACCCATGTATTACATAAGGGAAAGAGATACATAGTTGGCTTACAATCGCCACTTCACACAATTACATGAATAAAGCATTACATCATCCAGATACAATCAAGGTCCGACTACGGAACCCAAAATAAAAGAAGAACCCCAAAAGCGACAAAGGACCACGATCGTCCCCAACTGGGCTCCACTACTGATCAACTAGAATGAAACAACACAAAGGGCAAGATCTTCATCGAGCTCCTCCTTGAGCTTGGTTGCGTCACCTGCTCGGTAACATAGGCACCTGCAAACTGGTTTTGAAGTATCCGTGAGCCACGAGGACTCAGCAATCCCATTACCATGGGTATCAAGACTAGCAAAGCTTAATGGGAAAGGAAGGGGTAAAGTGGTGAGGCTGCAGCAGCGACTAAGCATAATATGGTGGCTAACCAACGCAAATAAGAGCGAGAAGAGAACAAGCGGAACGGTCGTGAAGCTAGCAATGATCAAGAGGTGATCCTCGAACACCTACTTACGCCAAACATAACACGTAAACCGTGTTCACTTCCGGACTCCGAGAAGAGACCATCACGGCTACACACTCGGTTGATGCGTTTTAATTCGGATCAAGTGTCAAGTTGTCTACAACCGACATTAACAAATTCCCATCTGCCACATAACCGCGGGCACGGCTCTCGAAAGTTTATACCCTGCAGGGTGTCCCAACTTAGCCCATGACAGCTCTCGCGATCATCGGCGAATAGACCTTCACCCGAGACACTCCGATCGACTCGGTATCCCGTACATCAAGACATTTCGACAATGGTAAAACAAGACCAGCAAAGCCGCCCGATGCGCCGACAATCCCGATAGGAGCTGCACATATCTCGCTCTCGTGGCAACACCGGATAGGTCACCACGAGTAAAACCAGCCCTCGAGTTGCCCGAGGTGGCCCCAGATCTGCCCGGTTCGACCAACACTTAGACAAGCACCGCCCCGGGGCTGAATAAAGATGACCCTTGGGTTAATTACTCCCAAGGAAAAGTAGGTGGTGGTGAGGCAAATGGTAAAAGGCAATGTTGGGCCTTGCCGGACAAGTTTTATTCAAAGCGAACTGTCGGGGGTCCCATAAATCACCCGACCGCGTAAGGGACGAAAATCCGGGAACATAACACCGTATGACGGAAACTAGGGCGGCAAGAGTGGAACAAAACACTGCATAAGGCCGAGCCTTCCACCCTTTACCAAGTATATAGATGCATTAATAATATAAGAGATATTGTGATATCCCAACAAAACCATGTCCACCATGGAGCAATCTTCAACTTCACCGCAACTAGCAACGCTATAAGAGGGGCTGAGCAAAGCGGTAACATAGCCAAACAACGGTTTGCTAGGAATGGTGTCAAAGGTTAGAGGTTCATGGCAATTTGGGATGGCTGGACAAACAGTAATAGGTAGCGCAAAGATAGCGAAAGAACGAGGCAACTAGCATAGCAATGATAGTAGTGAGATCCAGTAGCGGTCATCTTGCCTGAAATCCCGCAAGGAAGAAGAACGAGTCCATGAAGAAGACAAACGGACGAAGTCGAACGGATCCTCACAACTCCGAACGAAACCGGCTAACGAGAGAAGCAACCCGAAAGAAACAAACAACATAGGTAAACACACAAGCATGATCATAGCATGATGCGCAGACAAATATGATGCATGTCCGGTTTAATGAGGCATGGCATGGCAAAGTGCACAAACAATCCTACAAATTAGTGGAGCTCAATATGCAACGAGTTGCATATTGAAGAAAACACCACATGGCTTATTTAGTTTGATCTCGTTATAAGCTACTCAACAATATTAAATGTTGTTAAACATGGCAAGGGTGAAGCATATGAAAACTACCTAGCTAGGCAATTTTAAATGAGGCCGAAACAACAAACAACAATTCCTAAAATCCTCATGTGCATATTTTAGATTTGGTACTGTTCTGCCCTAAACACAATTTTAAAGTTGTTAAACAGGAAAATAAAGTGGACCATGTTAATCTAGGCATTTTTCCACCCCATTTACATATAAAGTTTATTTAATTCGGAGTTACGGTTAAATAGTTATGAATTAAATCATTTTAGCATGGCAATTTAGCAAATTAACACAAACAGCATTTTAAAAATTTTAAACATGGATGAAAATGGCATATTATGAAACTAGATGAAATTCTAAGCATTTTACATATAAAGTTTGTTTTAATCCGATGCACTGCTAGGAGTTATTATATGCATGAACATTAGGGTTTTTCTCGCAAAACTGAACTCGATAATTAGCAAAATTCGCAGACCGAGAAAAAAAAACACGGGCCAAATCTGCTGGACCGGGCTAACAGGAAGAAGAAAAAAAAAAAGAGGAAGGGCGCTGGGGCTGCTCACCCAAGGGCCTTGGCCCGGCTCGGTTGGGAGGAGGCCGGCTTGGGCTCAGGGTGCGCAGAGGCTTGGCCGGGCCACGGCTCTCGTGTCGCTGGGCCCGAGGAGAGAAGGTGGCCCATGCGGTGGGGCGTCGTCCTCCTCGTGTCCGGGCGACGAGCGCACGAGCAGACACACACGGACGGCGGCGCCCTAGGTCAACGGCGGCACGGCAATGACTCCGGCAGACGGCACCATGGAGAGTGCGGAATGGACGGATCTAGAGGTGGGGGCCGGATCCGAGCTCGAGGGACTCCAACGGCGGCGGAGCGGATCGGGTGGTGGCGTGGTTCTGCGAGACGAAACGGCGCCATGGCCATGAGTGGAAGAGAGAAGGTGAGACGGGAGGAAGGAGGAGATGGGGAGGCGCGACCGATGAGGGCCTCACCGGCGGCGGGTTCGACGATGGTGGTCTTCTGCGTACGGCGGGCGGCACACGGGACGAGATGGCCAGCGGCGACGGGCGGGCTTCAGGCGGGCGACTCCGGCGGGTCGCCCTCGGGCGGCGGCGACGGCGGATTGGGCCTCGGGCGATCTAGGCTTGAGGGCCCAGCGGTGGAAACGGGCAAGCGGAGCGACGTGGCGAGAGCAGATTGGCTGCATGGCGGCGGCGATGATGACGGGGCATGCTCGATTGGTCGGAGTGATGTGGCGGCGGTGGCGGACATGTCCGTGGCGTGACGCTGCCCAGATCTGTGAGGAGGAAGAAGACTAGGGTTTCGGGGATTAGACCGCGAAAATGGAAGGGAGGGCCTATATAGGTAGAGGGAGCTAGGAGAGTCCAAATGAGGAGCGGTTTTGCCACGCGATCGTGATCGAACGATCGAGAGCATGGAAGAGACTTAGATGGGTTTTGGGCCACTTTGGAAGGGTGTTGGCTGCAACTCGAGAGGGCTTTATGCGGTTACCGGTAACCGTTGGGGTATCAAACGACCTCCAAATGGCACGAAACTTGACAAAGCGGTTCACGGTGGTATACCAAGGCCGCTTAGCAAACCTCGGGCCATTCCGAGAAAGTTTAATACCCACACACGACAAGGGAGAAAAAGGGGACGCCGGGGGACATAGGAGCGCCGGATTGCAAAACGGACAACGAGGAGAATGCTCGGATGCATGAGATGAACATGTATGCAAAATGAAATGCACATGATGACATGATAAATGCAAATGATGACATGGCAAATGCAACACGCAAGCACATGACAAGGCAACGACGGCGAATAATCGCGCGAGACATCTCGCGACGGATCCGGGTGTTACAACACTCCACCACTACGAGAGGATCTCGTCCCGAGATCTAGGATTGCACCGGAGGGAAAAGGAAGAGGAAGATAAGCGGTAAAACTAAGTTGCTTCTTCGACAAACGAGTGAAAACCATGAACCTTAAGAGGTTGAGCAAAATGGAAGGAAGAAAATAACGAAGATGAGCAAAGTTGAAAACACTCCGTTAGAAAAGGGGAACAAGGGATACAATGAGAACCAAGAGTTTTGTGATAAGATAGATATTGAAACCACTCCGGTTAAAACTAGATAGAGAAGGAATAGGATTGATATAATTTGGGCAGCATTCCGACTGTAAATGGAAGGAATTGAACATGAACTTGACAAGATGAGAGGATACATGATGAAATCAACAACACACTGCATCCGGAATTGAAAGAATGGCACAAGGGTAAGAAACATTACAAACCGCCATCCGGTTGAGAAGAGAGGTAAAACTTGATAAGATGAAAGCACTTGAATGGAGGACACGACACTCTGTTAAATGGATAAGAAGAGAAGAACACGATCCTCAAGAAATGAGGTGATGGGTGAATAGCACAACATCACAATGCCTTCTAAGAAAGAATAGAAGATATATAATTGAAATAGAAGAATGGAGAAGAAAATGCCAACATCTCGCTACCAACGAAACAAATGATTGGATTGATATCAACAAGGAGACGAGAAAACTTATTTCACCGGAAGGACAAATGAAGAACTTGGGTCATTTATAAGCACCATAAATAGCAACAATCCTTAGGGAAAGCTTTAGGTGAAATATAACCCAAGATAACTCCAGTGACGAGACTGGTGGATTTAAAATACCTCATTCTTGACAACAATATGAATCATGAAACAAGAAGGAAATTGTCAAGAGTGACATAACACCATCTCAAAAGATAAGATAGAAGGAATTGCACTTTGGAATGCAAGACGGAGAATACTTGAGCTCCACAAAACAAAACATGTGTTGAGCACCATGTTTATTTTAGAGTATAGCTTGGCGGATCATAACTTCAAGAGAAAACTTGAAGAACAGTTGAAGAATGAATAGAATCCTTGATGAACCACCATGTAGAGCCTCCATGAAGAACTCCGGTTATAGAAGGATGATGAAAAGAGAGAGAAGTTGAAAACACAAGGTGAATCCTTGCAGTGATTTAGATGGATCTCCGTGATCATTAGAGCTTGGAACTCCGGGAAAAGAAAAGATGAAACAACTGAAACCGAGAATTTATTCATCATGAACAATCTCCGAAAGAAGGAATTAATCACTTGGATGAAACAAGAACAAGAATTATGTTATGCGTATCCTTCACCAATTAAATTGATGACAATCCACGGATTTGGCATACTACTTATTCTCGTAGAAAGGATTAAAAGAGATATATCGAAACTTGAGAAGGTCTTCAACGAACCACCGGTAGGATTGGAACAACAAATGAATTGATATGATGAACAAGGAAGAGAGATCTTGAAAGAACCACCGTAAGAATTGAAAATGAACATAGCAAAGGCACAATTCACCGGGAAGAATTGGAAAAACGAATGAAGATACTTGAGGGAATTTAGATACTAGTGAACGAATAGATCACGAGCTGATTAGAGAATACTTGAATGATGCACCGGTATGACTTGGAGAACGAGAGCTGAAAGCTTGAATGAATAAACCTGAATTGATGGACTCCAAAGAATGAAACTGAAAAGACTCCTAAAATGCTTCGGATGGGTGAAAAAGATTCTCACAATCGAAAACAATTATGAGAGGATGGCGACAAGCTAGCACCATGAATCTTGAAGAGAATAGAGCAAGATTAAAGAGAAACTCTTTTTCGGTCTTCAAATGATAAGAATGACAACGAGAAACACCACCAAAATTACTGAGATACTCCGAGAGAATGAAAAAGAGGAAGGGTTGAACCAAATATGAAAAGAATTTGAAAGATGGAGAAAAGCATTTGACTGATGATAACTCATTCTTACGTCAAACTTCGAAAAGAATTTAGGATAGCTCTGGGAAAATAGAAGAGTCAGGTAAGATCCTGGGAAAAGACCTGTGGGTTAGGGCCCACTCAAAAGAAAACCGTTGAAAAAAAATATAAAAGAGATGTTGCACCGGTTGAATTAAATGACTTGAATGAATGCAGAGTGGAAACACGAATCTTCGAGATATCTTGAGCACTCCGGAATAACAAATAGCGAGAAGTAGAATGATAATGAGGTGCATCGGTATGAGAAGACATTGAAATGAGGAAAAAGGTATGATCAACAAAACTTGACTTGAATCCACCGGAGAAGAGAAAGGAATGAGGAATGACGAACTTGAAACTGTTGAGCATCTTCATGGGCAATCACCGAATAAGAACATTGATTGAAAAGAATGAAGAGACTTCACATCAATAAAAGGATACTTGGTTAAGAAATCTGTGTCCTTGAAGAAAAAGGGTGGGAGGGCGGGAAAAACAAAGGCAACTTGGGATGAACGAAACAAACACCGTTGAGAAAAACTTAGAAATGATCTTGCGGATGGGAAAAATGATGGGATCCACTTGAAGAGAAGCACACCGGTTGGAAAAGAATTAACATGACGACCTCAATGATCAAGAAGTATTAGTATTCACATAGAAATATGAGAACACCATTTAGGAAAAAGGTATGGATTCAACATTTGACATTGAAGGAACTCAAATACCACAAATAAAACAAAACAAAGGATTTGGCTTGCAGAATAAGCCGGAACAAACATATGATAGAGATTTCGTCCAAGTTTTCGTGGTGGGGCCTACACGGCTCAATCAGACAAAGCACCATCATGTACAAGGCAAGGCACATGACATACTGAAGCGCCCCAGTCGGCATAGCCAAGGACTCTTTAAGACACAACGAGACCATCAGAAACCAACCGTGAATAGGCGGACCACTAGACGCCGAACCGCAATTTCATATCATACATCCGTCGGAAAGATATCCTAAGAGCTACTTGAATTCCCACCTATGAAACTCCCAAACTTTCTCGTTATGCAATCTGTGTTGGGGATACAGAGGAGCAATATATCTCACACAAACTAACAATCCCTACATCCAACTGTATCCATCCGTCAACACATAACCAAGAAACCTTCGAAATCGCCTACCTCAACCTTCAAAAGCATCCGTTATACGAGTCATGGCAATACTCCCGTACTCACCTCAAGATCTTTGGGTTAGCGGGTTATCTCACCAACAACGCATAAAAGAGATTTTCGATGTCGGCGCATTAAACTCGTATTCCAGAACTGCAAAGATAAAATTATGACGACAACACCTCGGAGCTCAACTCCCGGACACCGCCACAACCCCTAATGACAGAGGCACCAAGACAATGTTGTCATCATAAAACCATCGAACGATTCCAAGATACCCGCGTGATCCTAAAATTTTTTTAGTGAAATTTGAGAAGAGAAGAGTCAAAACTCTACGTCAGATACCTCACCGTAAGGTCAAGGACCGGGAGTAAAAAGAATTCCTAACTCTCCGATATATATAATCCTAAATGACTCAAAACATTTTTCTAGACACAACTCGCCGCTAAAAACGATCAAACAAAGGGGCTCCTACGGTCGGGAAGGCTCGATTACCAACTTAGATCGCCTCGATGCGGCTATATCTCCCACGTGTCGAAGCACGACTTAGAGGCATAACCGCATTGAAAGCAATGTCGCAAGTGAGGTAATCTTCACACAACCCATGTATTACATAAGGGAAAGAGATACATAGTTGGCTTACAATCGCCACTTCACACAATTACATGAATAAAGCATTACATCATCCAGATACAATCAAGGTCCGACTACGGAACCCAAAATAAAAGAAGAACCCCAAAAGTGACAAAGGACCACGATCGTCCCCAACTGGGCTCCACTACTGATCAACTAGAATGAAACAACACAAAGGGCAAGATCTTCATCGAGCTCCTCCTTGAGCTTGGTTGCGCCACCGCCGGTAACATAGGCACCGCAAACTGGTTTTGAAGTATCCGTGAGCCACGAGGACTCAAAGAATCCCATTACCATGGGTATCAAGACTAGCAAAGCTTAATGGGAAAGGAAGGGGTAAAGTGGTGAGGCTGCAGCAATACTAAGCATAATATGGTGGCTAACCAACGCAAATAAGAGCGAGAAGAGAACAAGCGGAACGGTCGTGAAGCTAGCAATGATCAAGAGGTGATCCCAACACCTACTTACGCCAAACATAACACGTAAACCGTGTTCACTTCCGGACTCACGAGAAGAGACCATCACGGCTACACACTCGGTTGATGCGTTTTAATTCGGATCAAGTGTCAAGTTGTCTACAACCGACATTAACAAATTCCCATCTGCCACATAACCGCGGCACGGCTCTCGAAAGTTTATACCTGCAGGGTGTCCCAACTTAGCCCATGACAAGCTCTCGCGATCATCGAAGAATAGACCTTCACCCGAGACACTCCGATCGACTCGGTATCCCAGACATCAAGACATTTCGACAATGGTAAAACAAGACCAGCAAAGCCGCCGATGCGCCGACAATCCCGATAGGAGCTGCACATATCTCATTCTCGTGGCAACACCGGATAGGTCACCCTACGAGTAAAACCAGCCCTCGAGTTGCCCGAGGTGGCCCCTGCAGATCTGCCTGTTCGGACCAACACTTAGACAAGCACCGCCCGGGGGGCTGAATAAAGATGACCCTTGGGTTAATTACTCCCAAGGGAAAAGTAGGTGGTGGTGAGGCAAATGGTAAAAGGCAATGTTGGGCCTTGCGGACAAGTTTTATTCAAAGCGAACTGTCGGGGGTCCCATAAATCACCCGACCGCGTAAGGGACGCAAAATACGGGAACATAACACCGGTATGACGGAAACTAGGCGGCAAGAGTGGAACAAAACACTGCATAAGGCCGAGCCTTCCACCCTTTACCAAGTATATAGATGCATTAATAATATAAGAGATATTGTGATATCCCAACAAAACCCCTGCCCACCATGGAGCAATCTTCAACTTCACCGCAACTAGCAACGCTATAAGAGGGGCTGAGCAAAGCGGTAACATAGCCAAACAACGGTTTGCTAGGAATGGTGTCAAAGGTTAGAGGTTCATGGCAATTTGGGATGGCTGGACAAACAGTAATAGGTAGCGCAAAGATAGCGAAAGAACGAGGCAACTAGCATAGCAATGATAGTAGTGAGATCCAGGGCGGTCATCTTGCCCGAAATCCCGCAAGGAAGAAGAACGAGTCCATGAAGAAGACAAACGGACGAAGTCGAACGGATCCTCACAACTCCGAACGAAACCGGCTAACGAGAGAAGCAACCCGGAAAGAAACAAACAACATAGGTAAACACACAAGCATGATCATAGCATGATGCGCAGACAAATATGATGCATGTCCGGTTTAATGAGGCATGGCATGGCAAAGTGCACAAACAATCCTACAAATTAGTGGAGCTCAATATGCAACGAGTTGCATATTGAAGAAAACACCACATGGCTTATTTAGTTTGATCTCGTTATAAGCTACTCAACAATATTAAATGTTGTTAAACATGGCAAGGGTGAAGCATATGAAAACTACCTAGCTAGGCAATTTTAAATG
This sequence comes from Aegilops speltoides, assembly GCA_021437245.1. NCBI lineage: Eukaryota > Viridiplantae > Streptophyta > Magnoliopsida > Poales > Poaceae > Aegilops > Aegilops speltoides. The sequence goes on from CM038143.1 coordinate 304,679,817, forward strand.
AGGCCGAAACAACAAACAACAATTCCGAAAATCCTCATGTGCATATTTTAGATTTGGTACTGTTCTGCCCTAAACACAATTTTAAAGTTGTTAAACAGGAAAATAAAGTGGACCATGTTAATCTAGGCATTTTTCCACCCCATTTACATATAAAGTTTATTTAATTCGGAGTTACGGTTAAATAGTTATGAATTAAATCATTTTAGCATGGCAATTTAGCAAATTAACACAAACAGCATTTTAAACATTTTAAACATGGATGAAAATGGCATATTATGAAACTAGATGAAATTCTAAGCATTTTACATATAAAGTTTGTTTTAATCCGATGCACTGCTGTGGAGTTATTATATGCATGAACATTAGGGGTTTTTCTGCAAAACTGGGAACTCTGGATAATTAGCAAAATTCGCAGACTGAGAAAAAAAACAACACGGGACGAAATCTGCTGGGACTGGGCTAACAGGAAGAAGAAAAAAAAACAGAGGAAGGGCGCTGGGGCTGCTCACCCAAGGGCCTTGGCCCGTTCGTTGGGAGGAGGCCGGCTTGGGCTCAAAAGCAGCAGAGGCTTGGCCGGGCCACGGCTCTCGTGTCGCTGGGCCTGAGGAGAGAAGGTGGCCCATGCGGGTGGGGCGTCGTCCTCCTCGTGTCTGGCGCACGAGCGCACGAGCAGGACACACGGATGGCGGCGCCCTAGGTCAACGGCGCACGGCAATGACTCCGGCAGACGGGCACCATGGAGAGTCTGCGGAATGGACGGATCTAGAGGTGGGGGCGGATCCGAGCTCGGAGGGACTCCAACGGCGGCGGAGCGGATCGGGTGGCGGCGTGGTTCCCGCGAGACGAAACGGCGCCATGGCCATGAGTGGAAGAGAGAAGGTGAGACGGGGAGGAAGGAGGAGATGGGGAGGCGCGACCTGGACAGGGCCTCACCGGCGGCGGGGCTCCGACGATGGTGGTGCTGCGGCAACGGCGGGGCGGCACACGGGGACGAGATGGCCAGCGGCGCACGGGCGGGCTTCGCGCGGGCGACTCCGGCGGGTCATGTTGGGGAACATAGTAATTTCAAAAATTTTCCTACGCACACGCAAGATCATGGTGATGTATAGCAACGAGAGGGGAGAGTGTTGTCCACATACCCTTGTAGACCCGGCGGAAGCGATCACAACGTAGAGGAAGTAGTCGACGTTCTCCTCGCGATCCGACCGATCCCGGCCCATTACTCGACGCCCCGAGTTCTTGACACATGTACAGCTCGATGACGCCCTCAGACTCCGATCCAGCCGAGTGTCGAGGGAGAGTTCCACAAGACGACGGCGCAGGACGATCTTGATGTTTCACTCGCGCAGGCTTCGCTTAAGCTTCATGACGGTATAACCGAGGTGGAATATGGTGGAGGGGGCACCGCACACGGCTAAGGAACGATCTCACGATCAACTTGTGTGTTCCAAGGTGCCCCCTGCCCGTATATAAAGGAGCAGGGGGAGGGGCCATGGCCAAGGGGAGGCGCGCCAGGAGTCCTACTCCCTCCGGGAGTAGGATTCCCCCAATCCTAGTTGGACTAGGATTCCTGAGGGGGAAAGAGAGAGAGGGGGGCGGTCCTTCTCCTAGTCCTAGTAGGACTAGGGAAGGGGGAGGCGCACCACCTTGGGCTGGCCCTTCTCCTTTCCACCAAGGCCCATCGAGGCCCATTTACCTCCGGGGTTCCAGAACCTCCCTGACTCGAAGAATTCCGCTTTCGCCGGAACCATTCCAACTCCAAACATAGGCTTCCAATATATCAATCTTTATGTCTCGACCATTTCGAGACTCCTCGTCATGTCCGTGATCACATCCGGGACTCGAACTCCTTCGTACATCAAAATACATAAACTCATAATAACCGCCATCGAAACCTTAAGCGTGCATGGACCCTACGGTTCGAGAACAATGTAGACATGACCTAGAACTATTCACGGTCAATAACCAACAGCGGGACCTGGATGCCCATATTGGTTCCTACATATTCCACGAAGATCTTTATCGGTCGATCAAGATAACAACATACGTTGTTCCTTTGTCATCGGTATGTTACTTGCCCGAGATTCGATCGTCGGTATCCAATACCTAGTTCAATCTCGCTACGGCAAGTCTCTTTACTCGCTCCGTAATACATCATCTCACAACTAACTCATTAGTTGTAGTGCTTGCAAGGCTTAAGTGATGTGCATTACCGAGAGGGCCCAGAGATACCTCTCCGACAATCGGAGTGACAAAACCTAATCTCAAATACGCCAACCCAACATTTGCCTTTGGAGACACCTGTAGTACTCCTTTATAATCACCCATTCACGCTGTGACGCTTTGGTAGCACCCAAAGTGTTCCTCCGCAAACGGAGTTGCATAATCTCATAGTTACAGAACATGTATATGTCATGGATAAAAGCAGAGCAACATACTAAACGATCGTGTGCTAAGCTAATGGAATGGGTCATGTCAATCAGATCATTCTACTAATGATGTGACCTCATTAATCAAATAACAACTCCTTGTTCATGGTTAGGAAACATAACCATCTTTGATTAACAAGCTAGTCTAGTAGAGGCATACTAGTGACATGTTGTTTTGTCTATGCATTCACACATGTATCATGTTTCCTTAATACAATTCTAGCATGAATGATAAACATTTATCATGAAATAAGGAAATAAATAATAACTTTATTATTGCCTCTAGGCATATTTCCTTCATCTCCCACTTGCACTAGAGTCAATAATCTGGATTACATAGTAATGATTCTAACACCCATGGAGTCTTGGTGCTGATCATGTTTTGCTCGTGGAAGAGGCTTAGTCAACGGTTCGCAACATTCAGATCCGTATGTATCTTGCAAATCTCTATGTCTCCCGTCTGGACTAAGTCCCTGATGGAATTGAAGCGTCTCTTGATGTGCTTGGTCCTCTTGTGAAATCTGGATTCCTTTGCTAAGGCAATTGCTCCAAAGATTGTCACGAAGATTTTCATTGGACCCGATGCACTAGGTATGACACCTAGATCGGATATGAACTCCTTCATCCGCACTCCTTCATTAGCTGCTTCCGGCTGCTATGTATTCCGCTTCACATGTAGATCCCGCCACGACGCTTTGTTTAGAACTCGCACTAACCGACAGCTCCTCCGCTTAGTGTAAATACGATCCGGTCTGCGATTTAGAATCGTCCGGATCGGTGTCAAAGCTTGCATCAACGTAACTGCCATTTATGAGCTCTTTGTCACCTCCATATACGAAAACATATCCTTCGTCCTTTTCGTATTTCAGATGTTCTTGACCGCTGTCCAATGATCCACTCTGGATTACTTTGGTACCTCCTGCTAGGCTTATAGCAAGGCACACATCAGGTCCGGTACACAAGATTGCATACATGATAGAGCCTATGGCTGAAGCATAGGGAACATCTTTCATTTTCTCTCTATCTTCTGCAGTGGTCGGGCATTGAGTCTGACTCAACTTCACACCTTGTAACACAGGCAAGAACCCTTTCTTTGCTTGATCCATTTTGAACTTCTTCAAAACTTTGTCAAGGTATGTGCTTTGTGAAAGTCCAATTAAGCGTCTTGATCTATCTCTATAGATCTTAATGCCCAATATGTAAGCAGCTTCACCGAGGTCTTTCATTGAAAAACTTTTATTCAAGTATCCCTTTATGCTATCCAGAAATTCTATATCATTTCCGATCAGCAATATGTCATCCACATATAATATCAGAAATGCTACAGAGCTCCCACTCGCTTTCTTGTAAATACAAAGCTCCAAAAGTCTCAGACAAACCCAAATGCTTTGATCACACTATCAAAGCGCTTATTCCAACTCCGAGATGCTTGCACCAGTCCATAGATGGATCGCTGAGCTTGCACACTTTGTTAGCTCCCTTTGGATCGATAAAACCTTCTAGTTGCATCATATACAACTCTTCTTCCGAAATCCATTCAGAATGCAGTCTTTACATCCATTTGCCAAATTTCATAATCATAAAATGCGGCAATTGCTAACATGATTCGGACGGACTTAAGCATCGCTACGGGTGAGAAGGTCTCATCGTAGTCAATCCCTTGAACTTGTCGAAACCCTTTGCATAAGTCGAGCTTTGTAGACAATAACATTACCGTCGTCCATCTTCTTCTTGAAGATCCACTTGTTTTCTATTGCTTGCCTACCCTCGGGCAAGTCAACCAAAGTCCATACTTTGTTTTCATACATGGATCCCATCTCGCATTTCATGGCCTCAAGCCATTTTATGGAATCTGGGCTCACCATCGCTTCTTCATAGTTCGTGGGTTCATCATGATCTAGTAGCATGACTTCCGTAACAGGATTACCGTACCACTGTGCGGATCTTACTCTGTCGATCTACGAGGTTCTGCAGTAACTTGATCTGAAGTTTCATGATCAACATCATCAACTTCCTCATCGCTTGGTAGGTGTCTCGTAAACTGGTTTCTGCGATTTAACTACTTTCAAGTAAGGGATAAGGTACTTGTTGGGGAACGAGTAATTTCAAAAATTTTCCTCGCACACGCAAGATCATGGTGATGTATAGCAACGAGAGGGAGAGTGTTGTCCACATACCCTTGTAGACCGGGCGAAGCGATCACAACGTAGAGGAAGTAGTCGACGTTCTCCTCGCGATCCGACCGATCCCGCGCCGTTACTCGACGCCCCGAGTTCTTGACACACGACAGCTCGATGACGCCCCTCAGATCTCGATCCAGCCGAGTGTCGAGGGAGAGTTCCACAAGACGACGGCGTGGACGATCTTGATGTTTCACGGCGCAGGGCTTTCGCTTAAGCTTCATGACGAGATAACCGAGGTGGAATATGGTGGAGGGGGGCACCGCACGGCTAAGGAACGATCTCACGATCAACTTGTGTGTTCCAAGGTGCCCCCTGCCCCAGATATAAAGGAGCAAGGGGGAGGGGGGCGGCCAAGGGAGGCGCTACAGGAGTCCTACTCCTCCGGGAGTAGGATTCCCCCAATCCTAGTTGGACTAGGATTCCTGAGGGGAAAGAGAGAGAGGGCGGCCCCTTCTCCTAGTCCTAGTAGGACTAGGGAAGGGGGAGGCGCCACCACCTAGGGCTGGCCCTTCTCCTTTCCACTAAGGCCCATCGAGGCCCATTTACCTCCCGGGATTCCGTAACCTCCCTGCATTCGGTAAATTCCGCCGCCTTACCGAACCATTCCAACTCCAAACATAGGCTTCCAATATATCAATCTTTATGTCTCGACCATTCCGAGACTCCTCGTCATGTCCGTGATCACATCCGGACTCGAACTCCTTCGGTACATCAAAATACATAAACTCATAATAACCGCCATCGAAACCTTAAGCGTGCATGGACCCTACGGTTCGAGAACAATGTAGACATGACCTAGAACTATTCACGGTCAATAACCAACAGCGGACCTGGATGCCCATATTGGTTCCTACATATTCTACGAAGATCTTTGTCGGTCGACCGCATAACAACATACGCTTGTTCCTTTGTCATCGGTATGTTACTTGCCCGAGATTCGATCGTCGGTATCCAATACCTAGTTCAATCTCGCTACGCAAGTCTCTTTACTCGTTCCGTAATACATCATCTCACAACTAACTCATTAGTTGTAGTGCTTGCAAGGCTTAAGTGATGTGCATTACCGAGAGGGCCCAGAGATACCTCTCCGACAATCGGAGTGACAAAACCTAATCTCAAATACGCCAACCCAACATTTGCCTTTGGAGACACCTGTAGTACTCCTTTATAATCACCCGATTCGTTGTGACGCTTGGTAGCACCAAAGTGTTCCTCCGTAAACGGAGTTGCATAATCTCATAGTTACAGGAACATGTATATGTCATGGATAAAAGCAGTAGCAACATACTAAACGATCGTGTGCTAAGCTAAGGAATGGGTCATGTCAATCGATCATTCTACTAATGATGTGACCTCATTAATCAAATAACAACTCCTTTGTTCATGGTTAGGAAACATAACCATCTTTGATTAACAAGCTAGTCTAGTAGAGGCATACTAGTGACATGTTGTTTTGTCTATGCATTCACACATGTATCATGTTTCGTTAATACAATTCTAGCATGAATGATAAACATTTATCATGAAATAAGGAAATAAATAATAACTTTATTATTGCCTCTAGGCATATTTCCTTCAGCCTCCCACTTGCACTAGAGTCAATAATCTAGATTACATAGTAATGATTCTAACACCCATGGAGTCTTGGTGCTGATCATGTTTTGCTCGTGGAAGAGGCTTAGTCAACGGTCTCGCAACATTCAGATCCGTATGTATCTTGCAAATCTCTATGTCTCCACCCGACTAAGTCCGGATGGAATTGAAGCGCCTCTTGATGTGCTTGGTCCTCTTGTGAAATCTGGATTCCTTTGCTAAGGCAATTGCTCCAAGATTGTCACGAAGATTTTCATTGGACCCGATGCACTAGGTATGACACCTAGATCGGATATGAACTCCTTCATCCGCACTCCTTCATTAGCTGCTTCCGGCTGCTATGTATTCCGCTTCACATGTAGATCCCGCCACGACGCTTTGTTTAGAACTGCACCAACCGACACTCCTCCGCTTAGTGTAAATACGATCCGGTCTGCGATTTAGAATCGTCTGGATCGTGTCAAAGCTTGCATCAACGTAACTGCCATTTATGAGCTCTTTGTCACCTCCATATATGAGAAACATATCCTTAGTCCTTTTCGTATTTCAGATGTTCTTGACCGCTGTCCATGATCCACTCGATTACTTTGGTACCTCCTGCTAGGCTTATAGCAAGGCACACATCAGTCCGTACACAAGATTGCATACATGATAGAGCCTATGGCTGAAGCATAGGAACATCTTTCATTTTCTCTATCTTCTGCGGTGGTCGGCATTGAGTCCGACTCAACTTCACACCTTGTAACACGTGCAAGAACCCTTTCTTTGCTTGATCCATTTTGAACTTCTTCAAAACTTTGTCAAGGTATGTGCTTTGTGAAAGTCCAATTAAGCGCCTTGATCTATCTCTATAGATCTTAATGCCCAATATGTAAGCAGCTTCACCGAGGTCTTTCATTGAAAACTCTTATTCAAGTATCCCTTTATGCTATCCAGAATTCTATATCATTTCCGATCAGAATATGTCATCCACATATAATATCGTAAATGCTACAGAGCTCCCACTCACTTTCTTGTAAATACAGCTTCTCCAAAAGTCTCAGACAAACCCAAATGCTTTGATCACACTATCAAAGCGCTTATTCCAACTCCGAGATGCTTGCACCAGTCCATATATGGATCGCTGGAGCTTGCACACTTTGTTAGCTCCTTTGGATCGATAAAACCTTCTCGTTGCATCATATACAACTCTTCTTCCGTAAATCCATTCAGAATGCGCTCTTTACATCCATTTGCCAAATTTCATAATCATAAAATGCGGCAATTGCTAACATGATTCGGACGGACTTAAGCATCGCTACGGGTGAGAAGGTCTCATCGTAGTCAATCCCTTGAACTTGTCGAAAACCTTTGCGACAAGTCGAGCTTTATAGACAAGAATATTACCGTCGTGTCGGTCTTCTTCTTGAAGATCCACTTGTTTTCTATTGCTTGCCTACCTTCGGCAAGTCAACCAAAGTCCATACTTTGTTTTCATACATGGATCCCATCTCGATTTCATGGCCTCAAGCCATTTTATGGAATCTGGGCTCACCATCGCTTCTTCATAGTTCGTAGGTTCATCATGATCTAGTAGCATGACTTCCGAACAGGATTACCGCACCACTCAGTGCGGATCTTACTCGTTGATCTACGAGGTTCTCAGAAGAACTTGATCTCAAGTTTCATGATCAACATCATCAACTTCCTCACTACTTGGTGTAGGTGTCTCGTAAACTGGTTTCGCGATTTAACTACTTTCAAGTAAGGGAGAAGGTACTATTACCTCATCAAGTTCCACTTTCCTCCCACTCACTTCTTTCGAGAGAAACTCCTTCTCTAGAAAGGATCCATTCTTAGCAACGAATGTCTTGCCTTCGGATCTGTGATAGAAGGTGTACCCAACTGTCTCCTTTGGGTATCCTATGAAGACACATTCGATTTGGGTTCGAGCTTATCAGTTGAAGCTTTTTCACATAAGCATCGCATCCCCAAACTTTAAGAAACGACAACTTTGGTTTCTTGCCAAACCACAGTTCATAAGGTGTCGCCTCAACGGATTTCGACGGTGTTCTATTTAGTGTGAATGCGGCCGTCTCTAGAGCATAACCCCAAAACGATAGCGGTAAATCAGAAGAGACATCATAGATCGCACCATATCTAGTAAAGTACGACACGACGCTCGACACACCATTACGTTGTGGTGTTCCGGTGGCGGAGTTGCTAAACTATTCCGCATTGTTTCAAATGTAGACCAAACTCAGAACTCAAATATTCACCTCCACGATCGATCGTAGAAATTTAATTTTCTTGTTACGATGATTTTCAACTTCACTCTGAAATTCTTTGAACTTTTCAAACGTTTCAGACTTATGTTTCATTAAGTAGATATACCCATATCTGCTTAAGTCATCCGTGAAGGTGAGAAAATAACGATATCCGCCACGAGCCTCAATATTCATCGGACCACATACATCTCAGATGTATGATTTCCAACAAATCTGTTGCTCTCTCCATAGTACCGAGAACGGTGTTCTAGTCATCTTGCCCATGAGGCACGGTTCGCAAGTGCCAAGTGATTCATAATCAAGTGACTCCAAAAGTCCATCAAGATGGAGTTTCTTCATGCGCTTTACACCGATATGACCTAAACGGCAAGTGCCACAAATAAGTTGCACTATCATTATCAACTCTGCATCTTTTGGTTTCAACATTATGAATATGTGTATCACTACTATCGAGATTCATAAGAAATAGACCACTCCTCAAGGGTGCATGACCATAAAAGATATTACTCATATAAATAGAACAACCATTATTCTCTCGATTTAAATGAATAACCGCCTCGCATCAAACAAGATCCAGATATAATGTTCATGCTCAACGCAGCACCAAATAACAATTATTTAGGTCTAAAACTAATCCCAAGGTAGATGTAGAGGTAGCGTGCCGACCGCGATCACATCGACTTTGGAACCATTTCCCACGCCAGATCGTCACCTCGCCCTTTGCCGAGTTCGCAATCAGTAGTCCTGCTTCGAGTTGCAAATATTAGCAATGTAACCAGATCAAATACCAGTGCTACTACGAGCTCTAGTAAGGTACACATCAATAACATGTATATCACATATACCTTTGTTCACCTTGCCATCCTTCTTATCCGCCAAATACTTGGGGCAGTTCCGCTTCGAGGTCCACCGCTTGCGGTAGAAGCACTCGCTTTCAGGTTTAGGGCCGACTTGGGTTTCTTCTCTGAGCAGAACTTGCTTGCTGTTCTTCTTGAGATTCCCTTCTTCTTCCCTTTGCCTTTCTTCTTGAAACTAGTGGTCTTATTGACCATCAACACTTGATGCTCCTTCTGATTTCTACCTCCGCAGCCTTTAGCATTGCGAAGAGCTCGAGCATAGTCTTTACTAACCCTTGCATATTATAGTTCATCACGAAGCCTTTGTAGCTTGGTGGCGTGATTGAGAATTACATCAATGACACAATCATCCGGAAGATTAACTCCCAATTGTGTCAAGTGATTGTAGTACCCGGACATTCTCGAGTATATGCTCACTAATGTAACTATTCTCCTCCATCTTGCAGCTATAGAACTTATTGGAGACTTCATATCTCTCAATCCGCATTCTGTTGGAATATTAACTTCAACTCTGGAACATCTCATATGCTCCATGACGCTCAAAACGCCGTTGAAGTCCCGGTTCTAAGCCGTAAAGCATGGCACATCGAACTATAGAGTAGTCATCGACTTTGCTCGCCAGACGCTCATAACATCCGTGTTGCTCCAAAGAAGAGTTCGCTACCTAGCGGTGCATCCAGACGTAGCTCTTCTCGTGCAGCAATGAGGATGATCCTCGTTACGGACCCAATCCGTGTAATTGCTACCATCATCTTTCAACTTTGCTTTCTCAAGGAACGCATTAAAATTCAACGGAACAACAAAGACGAGCCATCTATCTACAATCAAACATAAACAAGCAAGATACTATCAGTACTAAGTTCATGATAAATTTAAGTTCAATTAATCATATTACTTAAGAACTCCCACTTAGAAAAATCTCTCTAGTCATCCAAGTGATCACGTGATCCAAATCAACTAAACCATAACCGATCATCACGTGAAATGGAGTAGTTTTCAATGGTGAACATCTTATGTTGATCATATCTACTATATGATTCACGCCGACCTTTCGGTCTCCGTGTTCCGAGGCCATATCTGCATATGCTAGGCTCGTCAAGTATAACCCGAGTATTCTCGTGTGCAAAACTGGCTTGCACCCGTTGTAGATGGACGAGAGCTTATCACACCCGATCATCACGTGGTGTCCGGGCACGATTTAACTTTGGCAACGGTGCATACTCGGGAGAACACTTCTTGATAATTTAGTGAGAGATCATCTTATAATGCTACCGTCAATCAAAGCAAGATAAGATGCATAAAAGGATAAACATCACATGCAAATCAATATAAGTGATATGATATGGTCATCATCATCTTGTGCTTCATGATCTCCATCTTGCAAGATCACCATGATCACCATCGCCACCGGCGCGACACCTTGATCTCCATCGCAGCATCGTTGTCGCCTCGCCAAACTTATGCTATTACGACTATCGCTACCGCTTAGTGATAAAGTAAAGCATTACAGGCGATTGCATTGCATACAATAAAGCGACAACCATATGGCTCCTGCCATTGCCGATAACTTCGGTTACAAAACATGATCATCTCATACAATAAAATATAGCATCACGCCTTGACCATATCACATCACAACATGCCCTGCAAAAACAAGTTAGACGCCCTCTACTTTGTTGTTGCAAATTTTACGTGGCTGCTACGGGCTTAAGCAAGAACCAGTCTCACCTACGCATCAAAACCACAACGATATTTCGTCAAATAGACTCCGCTTTAACCTTCTCAAGGACCGGCGAGCCACACTCGGTTCAACTAAAGTGAGAGAGACAGCACCCACCACCACCTTTAAGCAACGAGTGCTCGAGCGGTGAAACCAGTCTCGCGTAAGCGTCTGGCGTAATGTCGGTCCAGGCCGCTTCATCTCACAATACCGCTGAACCAAAGTATGACATGCTGGTAGGTAGTATGACTTGTATCGCCCACAACTCACTTGTGTTCTACTCGTGCAAAACATCAAACCATAGAAAAACCTAGGCTCGATACCACTGTTGGGGAACGAGTAATTTCAAAAATTTTCCCACGCACACGCAAGATCATGGTGATGTATAGCAACGAGAGGAGAGTGTTGTCCACATACCCTTGTAGACCAAGCGAAGCGATCACAACGTAGAGGAAGTAGTCGACGCTCTCCTCGCGATCCGACCGATCCCGGCGCCGTTACTCTGACGCCCCGAGTTCTTGACACACGTACAGCTCGATGACGCCCCTCGACTCGATCCAGCCGAGTGTCGAGGAGAGTTCCACAAGACGACGGCGTGGTGGCGATCTTGATGTTTCACCGCGCAGGGGCTTCGCTTAAGCTTCATGACAGATAACCGAGGTGGAATATGGTGGAGGGGGCACCGCACACGGCTAAGGAACGATCTCACGATCAACTTGTGTGTTCCAAGGTGCCCCCCGCCTCAGATATAAAGGAGCAAGGGGAGGGGCCAAGGCCAAGGGAGGCGCGCCTGGGAGTCCTACTCCTCTGGGAGTAGGATTCCCCCAATCCTAGTTGGACTAGGATTCCTGAGAGGGGAGAGAGAGAGAGGGGGCGCCCTTCTCCTAGTCCTAGTAGGACTAGGGAAGGGGGAGGCGCCACCCACCTAGGGCTGGCCCTTCTCCTTTCCACTAAGGCCCATCGAGGCCCATTTACCTCCCGGGGTTCCGTAACCTCCGGTACTCGATAGAATTCCGCTTTCGCCGGAACCATTCCAACTCCAAACATAGGCTTCCAATATATCAATCTTTATGTCTCGACCATTCCGAGACTCCTCGTCATGTCCGTGATCACATCCGGACTCAACTCCTTCGGTACATCAAAATATATAAACTCATAATAACCATCATCGAAACCTTGCGCGTGGGACCCTACGGTTCGAGAACAATGTAGACATGACCTAGAACTATTCACGGTCAATAACCAACAGCGGGACCTGGATGCCCATATTGGTTCCTACATATTCTACGAAGATCTTTGTCGGTCGACCGCATAACAACATACGCTTGTTCCTTTGTCATCGGTATGTTACTTGCCCGAGATTCGATCGTCGGTATCCAATACCTAGTTCAATCTCGTTACGCAAGTCTCTTTACTCGCTCCGTAATACATCATCTCACAACTAACTCATTAGTTGTAGTGCTTGCAAGGCTTAAGTGATGTGCATTACCGAGAGGGCCCAGAGATACCTCTCCGACAATCGGAGTGACAAAACCTAATCTCAAATACGCCAACCCAACATTTGCCTTTGGAGACACCTGTAGTACTCCTTTATAATCACCCGATTACGTTGTGACGCTTGGTAGCACCAAAGTGTTCCTCCGTAAACGGAGTTGCATAATCTCATAGTTACAGGAACATGTATATGTCATGGATAAAAGCAGTAGCAACATACTAAACGATCGTGTGCTAAGCTAAGGGAATGGGTCATGTCAATCGATCATTCTACTAATGATGTGACCTCATTAATCAAATAACAACTCCTTTGTTCATGGTTAGGAAACATAACCATCTTTGATTAACAAGCTAGTCTAGTAGAGGCATACTAGTGACATGTTGTTTTGTCTATGCATTCACACATGTATCATGTTTCTGGTTAATACAATTCTAGCATGAATGATAAACATTTATCATGAAATAAGGAAATAAATAATAACTTTATTATTGCCTCTAGGGCATATTTCCTTCAGTACTATTACTTCATCAAGTTCCACTTTCCTCCCACTCACTTCTTTCGAGAGAAACTCCTTCTCTAGAAAGGATCCATTCTTAGCAACGAATGTCTTGCCTTCGGATCTGTGATAGAAGGTGTACCCAACTGTCTCCTTTGGGTATCCTATGAAGACACATTTCTCCGATTTGGGTTCGAGCTTATCAGGTTGAAGCTTTTTCACATAAGCATCGCATCCCCAAACTTTAAGAAACGACAACTTTGGTTTCTTGCTAAACCACAGTTCATAAGGTGTCGCCTCAACGGATTTCGACGGTGTTCTATTCAGTGAATGCGGCTGTCTCTAGAGCATAACCCCAAAACGATAGCGGTAAATCTGTAAGAGACATCATAGATCGTACCATATCTAGTAAAGTACGATTCGACGTTCGGACACACCATTACTGCTGTGGTGTTCCGGTGGCGTGAGTTGCAAACTATTCCGCATTGTTTCAAATGTAGACCAAACTCAGAACTCAAATATTCACCTCCACGATCGATCGTAGAAACTTAATTTTCTTGTTACGATGATTTTCAACTTCACTCTGAAATTCTTTGAACTTTTCAAACGTTTGGACTTATGTTTCATTAAGTAGATATACCCATATCTGCTTAAGTCATCTGTGAAGGTGAGAAAATAACGATATCCGCCACGAGCCTCAATATTCATCGGACCACATACATCTCAGATGTATGATTTCCAACAAATCTGTTGCTCTCTCCATAGTACCGGAGAACGGTGTTCTAGTCATCTTGCCCATGAGGCACGGTTCATAAGTGCCAAGTGATTCATAATCAAGTGACTCCAAAAGTCCATCAAGATGGAGTTTCTTCATGCGCTTTATACCGATATGACCTAAACGGCAAAGTGCCACAAATAAGTTGCACTATCATTATCAACTCTGCATCTTTTGGTTTCAACATTATGAATATGTGTATCACTACTATCGAGATTCATAAGAAATAGACCACTCCTCAAGGGTGCATGACCATAAAAGATATTACTCATATAAATAGAACAACCATTATTCTCTGATTTAAATGAATAACCGTCTCGCATCAAACAAGATCCAGATATAATGTTCATGCTCAACGCAGCACCAAATAACAATTATTTAGGTCTAAAACTAATCCCGAAGGTAGATGTAGAGGTAGCGTGCCGACCGCGATCACATCGACTTTGGAACCATTTCCCACGCGATCGTCACCTCGCCCTTTGCCGAGTTCACTTAATCAGTAGTCCCTGCTTGAGTTGCAAATATTAGCAATGTAACCAAAGATCAAATACCAGTGCTACTACGAGCTCTAGTAAGGTACACATCAATAACATGTATATCACATATACCTTTGTTCACCTTGCCATCCTTCTTATCCGCCAAATACTTGGGGCAGTTCCGCTTCAAAGGACCACCGCGCTTGCGGAGAAGCACTCGGTTTCAGGTTTAGGGCCGACTTGGGTTTCTTCTCCGAGCAAAGACTTGCTTGCTGTTCTTCTTGAGATTCCCTTCTTCTTCCCTTTGCCTTTCTTCTTGAAACTAGTGGTTTTATTGACCATCAACACTTGATGCTCCTTTTTGATTTCTACCTCCGCAGCCTTTAGCATTGCGAAGAGCTCGAGCATAGTCTTTACTAACCCTTGCATATTATAGTTCATCACGAAGCCTTTGTAGCTTGGTGGCGTGATTGAAGAATTCATCAATGACACAATCATCCGGAAGATTAACTCCCAATTGTGTCAAGTGATTGTAGTACCCGACATTCTCGAGTATATGCTCACTAATGTAACTGTTCTCCTCCATCTTGCAGCTATAGAACTTATTGGAGACTTCATATCTCTCAATCCGGGCATTCTGTTGGAATATTAACTTCAACTCTGGAACATCTCATATGCTCCATGACGTTCAAAACGTCGTTGAAGTCCCGGTTCTAAGCCGTAAAGCATGGCACATCGAACTATAGAGTAGTCATCGCTTTGCTCGCCAGACGCTCATAACATCCGGCGTTGCTCAATGGCAGGCTGTCACCTAGCGGTGCATCCAGACGTAGCTCTTCGTGCAGCAATGAGGATTATCCTCAAATTACGGACCCAATCCGTGTAATTGCTACCATCATCTTTCAACTTTGCTTTCTCAAGGAACGATTAAAATTCAACGGAACAACAAAGACGAGCCATCTATCTACAATCAAACATAAACAAGCAAGATACTATCGGTACTAAGTTCATGATAAATTTAAGTTCAATTAATCATATTACTTAAGAACTCCCACTTAGAAAGACATCTCTAGTCATCCAAGTGATCACGTGATCCAAATCAACTAAACCATAACCGATCATCACGTGAAATGGAGTAGTTTTCAATGGTGAACATCTTATGTTGATCATATCTACTATATGATTCACGCCGACCTTCGATCTCCGTGTTCCGAGGCCATATCTGCATATGCTAGGCTCGCCAAGTATAACCCGAGTATTCTGCGTGTGCAAAACTGGCTTGCACCCGTTGTAGATGGACGTGAGCTTATCACACCCGATCATCACGTGGTGTCTGGGCACGACGAACTTTGGCAACGGTGCATACTCGGGGAGAACACTTCTTGATAATTTAGTGAGAGATCATCTTATAATGCTACCGTCAATCAAAGCAAGATAAGATGCATAAAAGGATAAACATCACATGCAAATCAATATAAGTGATATGATATGGTCATCATCATCTTGTGCTTCACGATCTCCATCTTGCAGCACCACCATGATCACCATCGTCACCGGCGCGACACCTTGATCTCCATCGTAGCATCGTTGTCGCCTCGCCAAACTTATGCTTCTCGACTATCGCTACCGCTTAGTGATAAAGTAAAGCATTACGTATGCATTGCATTGCATACAATAAAGCGACAACCATATGGCTCCTGCCATTGCCGATAACTTCGGTTACAAAACATGATCATCTCATACAATAAAATATAGCATCACGTCTTGACCATATCACATCACAACATGCCCTGCAAAAACAAGTTAGACGTCCTCTACTTTGTTGTTGCAAATTTTACGTGGCTGCTACGGGCTTAAGCAAGAACCAGTCTCACCTACGCATCAAAACCACAACGATACTTCGTCAAATAGACTCGCTTTAACCTTCTCAAGGACCGGGCGTAGCCACACTCGGTTCAACTAAAGTGAGAGAGACAGGCACCCACCAGTCACCTTTAAGCAACGAGTGCTCGTAGCGGTGAAACCAGTCCGGTGAAACCAGTCTCACGTAAGCGTACGCGTAATGTCGGTCTGGGCCGCTTCATCTCACAATACCGCTGAACCAAAGTATGACATGCTGGTAGGTAGTATGACTTGTATCGCCCACAACTCACTTGTGTTCTACTCGTGCAAAACATCAAACCATAGAAAAACCTAGGCTCGATACCACTTTGTTGGGGAACGTAGTAATTTCAAAAATTTTCCTACGCACACGCAAGATCATGGTGATGTATAGCAACGAGAGGGGAGAGTGTGAAGCGATCACAACGTAGAGGAAGTAGTCGACGTTCTCCTCGCGATCCGACCGATCCCGGCGCCGTTACTCCGACGCCCCGAGTTCTTGACACACGTACAGCTCGATGACGCCCCTCGACTCGATCCAGCCGAGTGTCGAGGGAGAGTTCCACAAGACGACGGCGTGGTGGACGATCTTGATGTTTCACCGGTGCAGGGCTTCGCTTAAGCTTCATGACGGTATAACCGAGGTGGAATATGGTGGAGGGGGCACCGCACGGCTAAGGAACGATCTCACGATCAACTTGTGTGTTCAAGGTGCCCCCTGCCCCAGTATATAAAGGAGCAAGGGGAGGGGCGGCGGCCAAGGGGAGGCGCCAGGAGTCCTACTCCCTCCGGGAGTAGGATTCCCCCAATCCTAGTTGGACTAGGATTCCTGAGGGGGGAAAGAGAGAGGGGGCGGCCCTTCTCCTAGTCCTAGTAGGACTAGGGAAGGGGGAGGCGCGCCCACCTTGGGCTGGCCCTTCTCCTTTCCACCAAGGCCCATCGAGGCCCATTTACCTCCGGGGGTTCCGTAACCTCCGGTACTCCGGTAAATTCCGTTTTACGGAACCATTCGAACTCCAAACATAGGCTTCCAATATATCAATCTTTATGTCTCGACCATTTCGAGACTCCTCGTCATGTCCGTGATCACATCCGGGACTCGAACTCCTTCGGTACATCAAAATACATAAACTCATAATAACCGCCATCGAAACCTTAAGCGTGCAAGGACCCTACGGTTCGAGAACAATGTAGACATGACCTAGAACTATTCACGGTCAATAACCAACAGCGGGACCTGGATGCCCATATTGGTTCCTACATATTCCACGAAGATCTTTATCGGTCGATCCGCATAACAACATCGTTGTTCCTTTGTCATCGGTATGTTACTTGCCCGAGATTCGATCGTCGGTATCCAATACCTAGTTCAATCTCGTTACGCAAGTCTCTTTACTCGTTCCGTAATACATCATCTCACAACTAACTCATTAGTTGTAGTGCTTGCAAGGCTTAAGTGATGTGCATTACCGAGAGGGCCCAGAGATACCTCTCCGACAATCGGAGTGACAAAACCTAATCTCAAATACGCCAACCCAACATTTGCCTTTGGAGACACCAGTAGTACTCCTTTATAATCACCCGATTACGTTGTGACGTTTGGTAGCACCAAAGTGTTCCTCCGCAAACGGAGTTGCATAATCTCATAGTTACAGGAACATGTATATGTCATGGATAAAAGCAAGAGCAACATACTAAACGATCGTGTGCTAAGCTAATGGAATGGGTCATGTCAATCGATCATTCTACTAATGATGTGACCTCATTAATCAAATAACAACTCCTTGTTCATGGTTAGGAAACATAACCATCTTTGATTAACAAGCTAGTCTAGTAGAGGCATACTAGTGACATGTTGTTTTGTCTATGCATTCACACATGTATCATGTTTCCGGTTAATACAATTCTAGCATGAATGATAAACATTTATCATGAAATAAGGAAATAAATAATAACTTTATTATTGCCTCTAGGGCATATTTCCTTCAGGTCAGCGCCCTCGGGCGGCGGCGACAGCGGGATTGGGCCCCGCGGGCCAGATCTAGGCTTGCGGGCCCGCGCGGTGGAAACGGCGGCGGGAGCGACGTGGCAGGAGCAGATTGGCTGCGGGCGGCGGCGATGATGACGTGGCATGCTCTGATTGGTCGGAGTGATGTGGCGGCGGGGCGGACATGTCCGGCGTGGCGTGACGCCGCGTCCGGATCTTGTGATGGAGGAAGAAGACTAGGGTTTCGGGGATTAGACTGCGAAAATGGAAGGGAGGGCCTATATATAGGTAGAGGGAGCTAGGAGAGTCCAAATGAGGAGCGGTTTTTGCCACGCGATCGTGATCGAACGATCGAGAGCATGGAAGAGACTTAGATGGGTTTTGGGCCACTTTGGAAGGGTGTTGGCTGCAACTCAAAGAGGGCTTTGCGGTTACCCGGTTAACCGTTGGGGTATCAAACGACCTCCAAATGGCACGAAACTTGACAGGCGGTCTACCGGTGGTATACCAAGGCCGCTTGGCAAACCTCGGGCCATTCCGAGAAAGTTTAATACCCACACACGACAAGGGAGAAAAAGGGGACGCCGGGGGACATAGGAGCGCCGGATTGCAAAACGGACAATGAGGAGAATGCTCGGATGCATGAGATGAACATGTATGCAAAATGAAATGCACATGATGACATGATAAAATGCAAATGATGACATGGCAAATGCAACACGCAAGCACATGACAAGGCAACGACGGCGAATAATCGGCGACATCCGGCGATCGGATCCGGGTGTTACAAATGCCCCTCTCAGATCTGGACATGTTGTGGCATGTTGTCGACTGTTGTTGTGTCCGGTGTTGATTCCGAACTAGTATTCAATCAGTCTGATCATTTTGGTGACCGCAATCCTGCGCCGGAGCATGTCCTCTAGATCCGTAGATGGACCTGGTCGCGCCGGCCTTTTTGTCCAGGAGCTCACGTAAATCGTGTGCGGCGTCAGTAGCTGCTCTATCGCGGTCATGAAGTGGTTGGTCCGGCCTACTGGCCGTATTGTTCTTCGGTGGAATGGCCTCATCGTCGAATTCTGGCAGCAGGTTGCGCTTTGGGTAGCTCTTTGTGTGGCGATCGTCGCCATATTTTTCTTCAGTGTCTAGCACTTTATTCCATCTATGGTTGAGTGTTTGCTACGCAGCCTTAAGCCTTTGCTTCTGCTTCTTTAGGCTTCTCGCAGTGGCCATAAGCCTTCTGTGGAGGTTATCTGGTTCCAAACGTTTTTCCGGGATGATGAATGCGTCGTCGTCCGGACTGTACTTTTCTCCAGAAGTAGGTTGATGAGTTCGGCCCTCGGGATCGCTGTGATTGGGCGTCTGCTCCGGGCTGTGTTCGGTGTGACCTGGCTCATCCTGCTCCATCGCTGGGTCCATATGGTCGTTGTTGCCTTTGGAGTTGACTGGGCTGTCCATTTTTCTAGCGCTACAATCGCTATTTTTACTGTGGCTGGACTTAGAGCGGCGTCTGCGCCATCGTTTTGGCTTTTGTCCGGGGGTTTTATCCTCCGTTGTGTCTTTTTTGTTGCCGTTGTCCTCCTTAGGCCTGTCCACCATGTATATATCATATGATGAGGTGGCAGTCTAGCGCACCATGGGCGGTGGTTCCAAATCGTCCCCTGCACCGACATCCATACCGGTGTCGTCGGAGTCAAAGTCAAGCATGTCTGTTATGTCATCGACAGTGGCTATTAAGTGGGTGGTGGGTGGGCGGAGATTTTCTTCGGCGTCCGAATCTCCCTCGAGCCGGACATAGTTCGGCCAAGAGTCCTCTGACAAAGAGAGAGACCTTAATGAATTCAGCATGTCGCCGAAGGGCGAGTGCTGAAAGATATCCGCAGCGGTGAACTCCATTACTGGAGCCCAATCGGATTCAATGGGCCCGGGTGCGTACGGTCCTGAACCTACAGCCGGACGCAAGTCCGGGGGTCCGGTGACATAGATTTCCTAGGAGGCGGAGTCTGTGTTCGGCTCTACGTCTCATGAGTATGCGGCATCCGGGGCGCGGTCAAACCACCCGACCTCGGACGACGCGATCTTCCCCGAATTTAGGTCCAGAGCTACTGCAGGTGCGATATCTCGAATATTGTCTGATAGTAGATCTAACCCGTGCTCGTCGTGACTATTCGGCGCTGCTGGCGCAGGCCTGAATCCGTTGAAGATCAAGTCTTCGCGGATATCGGCCGTGTAGTTCAAGTTTCCGAACCTGACCTGATGGCCAAAGGCGTAGCTGTCGATCTGCTCCAGATGGCCAAGCGAATTGGCCCGCAGTGCGAAGCCGCCGAACGTGAAGATCTGACCGGGGAGAAAAGTCTCACCCTAGACTGCGTTGTTGTTGATGATTGAAGGAGCCATCGAGCCTTGCTGCGACGACACAGAGGAACTCCCAATGAAAGCACCAATGTCGGTGTCAAAACCGGCGGATCTCGGGTAGGGGGTCCCGAACTGTGTGTCTAAGGCTAATGGTAACAGGAGGCAGGGGACACGATGTTTTACCCAGGTTCGGGCCCTCTCGATGGAGGTAATACCCTACTTCCTGCTTGATTGATCTTGATGATATGAGTATTACAAGAGTAGATCTATCACGAGATCGTAGAGGCTAAACCCTAGAAGCTAGCCTATGATTCTGATTGTTCTCCTACGGACTAAACCCTCCGGTTTATATAGACACCGGAGGGGTCTAGGGTTACATAGAGTCGGTTACAAAGAAGGAGATCCAACATCCGAATCGCCAAGCTTGTCTTCCACGCAAAAGAGAGTCCCATCCGGACACGGGACGAAGTCTTGAGTCTTGTATCTTCATAGTTCAACAGTCCGGCCGAAGTATATGGTCCGGCTGTCCGGATACCCCCTAATCCAGGACTCCCTCAGGGGCCGCCAACCCTAGATGCATCTAGTGGGGGGCGGTGGCCAAGGGGGAGACTTGCCCCCAAAGCAGGTGGAAGGCGCCCCCACCCCCTAGGGTATCCAACCCTAGGCACCTTGGGCCCTTGGGGGGCGCACCAGCCCACTAAGGGCCTGGTCCCCACCCATATTCAGCCCACTAAGCCCTCCGGGGCAGGTGGCCCTACTCGGTGGACCCCCGGACACCATTCGATGGTCCCGATACAATACCGATAACCCCTGAAACTTTCCGGTGATTGAAACTTGACTTCCCATATATAAATCTTCACCTCTGGACCATTCCGAAACTCCTTGCGACGTCCAGGATCTCATTCGGGACTCCGAACAACCTTCGGTAACCACATACAATTTCCCATTATAACTCTAGCGTCACCAAACCTTAAGTGTGTAGACCCTATGGGTTCGGGAACCATGAAGACATGACCGAGACATCTCACCGGCCAATAACCAATAGTGGGATCTGGATAGCCATATTGGCTCCCACATGTTCCACGATAATCTCATCGGATGAACCATGATGTCAGGGATTCAATCAATCCCGTATACAATTCCCTTTGTCCATCGGTATGTTACTTGCCCGAGATTCGATCGTCGGTATCCCTATACCTTGTTCAATCTCGTTACCGGCAAGTCTATTTACTCGTTCCGTAACACATGATCCCGTGACTAACTCCTTAGTCACATTGAGCTCATTATGATGATGCATTACTGAGTGGGCCCGAAGATACCTCTCCGTCATACGGAGTGACAAATCCCAGTCTCGGTTCGTGCCAAACCAACAGACACTTTCGGAGATACCTGTAGTGCACCTTTATAGTCACCCAGTTACGTTGTGACGTTTGATACACCCAAAGCATTCCTATGGCATCCGGGAGTTGCACAATCTCATGGTCTAAGGAAAAGATACTTGACGTTAGAAAAGCTCTAGCAAACGAACTACTCGATCTTGTGCTGTGCTTAGGACTGGGTCTTGTCCATCACATCATTCTCCTAATGATGTGATCCCGTTATCAATGACATCCAATGTCCATGGTTAGGAAACCACAACCATCTATTGATCAATGAGCTAGTCAACTAGAGGCTCCCTAGGTACATGTTGTGGTCTATGTATTCACACATGTATTACGGTTTCCGGTTAATACAATTATAGCATGAATAGACAATTATCATGAACAAGGAAATATAATAATAACCATTTTATTATTTCCTCTAGGGCATATTTCCAACATTTCCCACCAACAAAAATGACTAAGAGTTCCCAACACTTTCCATGCTAGATATATCATAGGCGGTTCCCAAACAGAAAATAAAGTTGATTCCTTTATCCAACATACTTTCACTTTCCATGACTAACCGTATCCACGGGTGCCTTCCATACCAACACTTACCAAGGAATTTATTATTTGACAACATAAAGTAAATTCATTTTTCATTTCGAGACTAGGCATCCCTAATACCTTTGCCTTACTCTCGTGCAATGACAAGTGAATAAACACTCATCGTGAGAATAACACATCTAGCATGGAAAATATTAGCCACTCCTCACGGCCTCGCGAGCGGTACGAACACACAAAAGAGAAGTTTATTTTGAAAATTAGAGATGGCACATACAAATTTCCTTAGAACGACAAAAGAATACCGCATATAGGTAGATATAGTGGACTCATATGGCAAAACTGGTTTAAAGGGTTTTGGATCATACATAGTGCAAAATGAAGGCTAGCAAAAGATTGAGAAGCGACCAACCAAGAAACGAATAATCTCATAAGCGAGTATTAAGCATAACTAACACCGAATAATTTACCACAAGTAGGATATAATTTCATTGCATAATTATTGACTTTCGTGCTTGCATAGGGAATCACAAACCTTAACACCAATATTCTTACTAAAGCATAATTACTCACCAACATGACTCACATATCACATCATTATATCTCAAAACTATTACAAGGAATCAAGTTTATTTTTTCCAATGATCTCATGAAAGTTTTTATTATATCGTTCTTGGATATCTATCACTTTGGGACTAATTTTCATGTGTTGCTTTTGATAAGCTCAAACAAATATAAGTGAAGATCATGAGCATAATATTTCTTTCTCTCAAACTAATTTAAGTGAAGTAAGAGAGAATTTCTTAAAAAAATTACTAACTCTCAAATTAATTTAAGTGAAGCATGAGATATTTTCTTTAAAAATAACAAAGCACACCGTGCTCAAAAAGATATAAGTGAAGCTCTAGAGCAATTCCATAGCTCATAAAAATTTAAGTGAAGCATAGAGAGCAATTCTAACAAGTCATGGCATCATTTTGGCTCTTTCAAACAAGTGTGTCCAGCAAGGATTCATGACTCAAAACAAAAAACAAAACAAGCAAAGGCTCATATTATACAAGACACTCCAAGCAAAATTCATAGTATGTGACGAATAAAAATATAGCTTCGAGTAAAATACCGATGGTCGTTAGAAGAAAGAGGGGATGCCACTCGGGGCATCCCCCAGCTTAGTTGCTTGCTTCTCTTTGGATAATATCTTGGGATTCCATGGGCATCCCAAATCTTAGGCTCTTCTTACTTCTTATTCCTTCATCCATCCTAACATCCCAAAACTTGAAAACTTCAATCACACAAAACTCAACAAAACCTTCGTGAGATCCGTTAGTATAAAAATCACTACTAGAAATATTGTAGCAAACCAATTCATATTTTATTCTTGCATTATGTCTACTGCATTGTAACTTTTCTATGGCAAAAACTCATCAAAGAAAACCATAGTATCATCAAAAACAAGCACACAACGCAAAGAAAACAGAATCTGTCAAAAACAAAACAGTCTGTAGCAATCTGGATATTTCGAATACTTATGTAACTCCAAAAATTTTGAAGCATTAGGACCACGTGAACTATTTGTATAATAATCTTCTTCAAAAAGAATTTGTATTTTATCACGCTTTTGTTAAAAATGAGAATTATTTTTGTGAGCGCAAAAGTTTCTGTTTTTCAGCAAGATCAAATCTACCATCACCCAACATGATCCTAAAGGCTTTGCTTGGCACAAACACTAATTAAAACATAAAAAACACAATCATAACAGTAGCATAATTGTGCAAACACTCAAGAACCAAAAGCAAAAATCAAAAATAAATTTTATTCATTGGGTTGCCTCCCAACAAGTGCTATATCATTTCATGCCCCTAGCTAGGCATAAAGCAAGGATCTAAGTGTTGTCATCTTTTTTTCTAGATCCATAAGATGCCCTCGTGATTGATTCATATGGTGGCCTAACTCTTATTCTAGGGAAGTGTTCCATACCCTTCCTTGGTGGAAATTGAAATTTAATATTGCCTTCTTTCATATCAATCACGACACTAGTAGTGCGTAAAAACGGTCTACCAAGAATAAGTGGACAAGACGGATTGCAATCAATAACAAGAATAATAAAATCTATGGGCACATAATTCCTATTTGCAATAATGAGAACATCTTAATTCTACCCATAGGCTTTTTAATAGTAGAATCCACCGGATGCAAATTTAAAGAACATTCTTCAATATCGGTAAGACCAAGCACATCACATAAAGATTTCGGAATTGTAGAAACACCAGCACCCAAGTAACATAAAGCAAAACACTCATAATCTTCAATCTTTACTTTGATAGTAGGTTCCCATTCATCATGTAACTTTCTAGGAATTGGAACTTCTAATTCCAACTTTTCTTCTAAAGCTTTCATCATAGCATCGGTAATATGTTTAGTAAAAGCTTTATTTTGTTCATAAGCATGGGGTGAATTTATCATGGATTGCAACAAAGAAATACAATCAATCAAAGAGCAACTATCATAATTAAAGTCTTTGTAATCCGAAAGAGTGGGCACATCACTAGTTAAAGTCCTGACCTCTTCAAACCCACTTTTATCAATTTTCTCCACAAGATTTTCACCCTCCGAATTATCGAGATGCCTTCTAGCTAAAGTTGACTCTGCTCCAGTCCCTTTATCATCAATCTTAATTTTACTAAACAAGGAATCAATAGAATAAACACCAATCACTTTAAGATCTTTATCATTTTTATCTTCTAGCGAGATTGGTTTCGCAGCGATTTGATTTACTAGGGTAGCTTGTGCATAGGATATTTTTCCTAACAAACTTTCAGCAAAAGCATACTTAGATTGGAGATTGCAAAATTCTCTACTAATATCATCAAGTTGTTTTGTTATGGCATCTAGCACAACCGAGTGCTCCTTGAGTTCTTCGGTAAAATACTTATTATGCTCAAATTGTGTAGTCATATATTCCTTAGTACTTTTCTCAATTTCAAGCAAAATATTGGGGTAAGGAACATCATAATATTTTCTTTGAGGCAACATGACTACATAAACAGGAACACACACAAAAACAGATCTGACAAGAAAACAGGGAACGAAAAAATGGGGGAATAAAACGACAAATTTTTGTGAAGTGGGGGAGAGGAAAACAAGAGGCAAATGGCAACTAATGTAAATTGCGAGGAGATGAGATTTGTCATTAGGAACCTGGTAGATGTTAATGATGTCTCCCGGGCAACGGTGCCAGAAATTCCTTTTGATGTATGCTAGAACTACGTCGGTATTTCCCTAAAGAGGAAGGGATGATGCAGCACAACAACGGTAGGTATTTCCTCAGTGATGAGACCAAGGTTATCGAACCAGTAGGAGAACCAAGCAACACTACGTAAACAACACCTGCACACAAATAACAAATACTCGCAACCCGACGTGTTAAAGGGGTTGTTAATCCCTTTCGGGCAACGATGCCAGAAATTGGCAAGTGGACGTGAGAAAGTTGTAATAAATTGATAGATCGAACGCCAAATAAAATAAAGTGCAGCAAGGTAATTTTTTATTTTTGGTTTAATAGATCTGAAAATAAAAGCAAAGGAAAATAGATCGCAACGGCAAATATAATACAGAAGAGACCCGAGGCCTTAGATTTCACTAGTGGCTTCTCTCGAGAAAAATAGGAAATGGTGGGTAAACAAATTACTGTTCCGCAATTGATATAACTTCAAATAATCATGACGATATCCAGGCAATGATCATTATATAGGCATCGCGTCCAAGATTAGTAGACCGACTCCTGCCTGCATCTACTACTATTACTCCACACATCGACTGCTATCCAGCATGCATCTAGTGTATTAAGTTCATGGAGAAATGGAGTAATGCAATAAGAATGATGACATGATGTAGACAAGATCTATTTATGTAGAAATAGACCCCATCTTGTTATCCTTAATAGCAACGATACATACGTGTCGGTTCCCTTTCTGTCACTGGGATCAAGCACCGTAAGATCGAACCCATCACAAAGCACCTCTTCCCATTGCAAGATAAATGGATCAAGCAAATATCAGAGAAGAAATACGAGGCTATAAGCAATCATGCATATAAGAGATGACAGAAGACTAAGATAACTTTCATGGATAAAAAGATAGATCTGATCATAAAATCGAAGTTCATCTGATCCCAACAAACACAGTGCAAAAAGAGTTACATCATATGGATCTCCAAGAGACCATTGTATTGAGAATCAAACGAGAGAGAGGAAGCCATCTTGCTACTAAATACGGAACTGTAGGTCTACGAAGAACTACTCACGCATCATCGGAGAGGCACCGATGGACATGATGAACCCCTCCGTGATGGTGTCTAGATTGGATTTGGTGGTTCTAGAACTTGCAGCGGCTAGAATTGATTTTCGTCAACTCCCCTATGGTTTCTAGAATATTGGGGTATTTATAGAGCGAAGAGGCGGTTCAGGGGGCACCCGAGGTGGGCACAAACCACCTGGGCATGCCTGGGCCTGCAGGCGTACCCTGGTGGGTTGTGCTCCGTTTGGAGCACCCCCAGGTGCTTCTCCGGCCCACTGGATGTCTTCTGGTCCAAAAAAATCCACAAAAAGATTCGCTGCGTTTGGACTCCGTTTGGTATTGATTTCCTGCGATGTAAAAAACATGCAGAAAACAGCAACTGGCACTAAACACTATGTCAATAGGTTAGTACCAGAAAATGATATAAAATGACTATAAAATGATTATAAAACATCCAAGAATGATAATATAATAGCATGGAACAAACAAAAGTTGTAGATACGTTGGAGATGTATCATTGCACAATCTTGGGAGAGGATGAAATTGATGATACGAAATTGTCCTACTCATGGTTTGAATTTCTGGATGATCATACAATTTTTTTATGCCAGTTCGAATTTTGCTTCTAGATATCTTTTAGATTCGGCCGCAGGAGGTACTTTTATGGAAAGTACTCTAGGATAAGCTACTAAACTCCTAGATAATATTATGGTTAATTATTTTCAATGGCATACCGAAAGATCTTCCACTAGTAAAAAAGTGCATGCGATTGAAGAGATTAATGTTTTGAGTGGAAAGATGGATGAACTTATGAAATTATTTGCTAGCAAGAGTGCTTGTATTGATCATAATGATATGCCTTTGTCTACTTTGATTGAGAATAATAATGAATCTATGGATGTGAATTTTGTTGGTAGGAACAATTTTGGTAATAACATGTATAGAGGTAATTTTAATCCTAGGCCGTTCCCTACTAATTCCTGTAATAATTATGGTAATTCCTACAACAGTTCTTATGGAAATTATAGTAAGATTCCCTCTGATTTTGAGAATACCGTTAAAGAATTTACGAGTTTGCAAAAGAATTGTAATGCTTTGCTTGAAGACAAATTGCTTAAGATTGATGAATTGGCTAGGAACGTGGATAGAATTTCTCTTAATTTTGATTCTTTGAAAATTAGATCTATTCCACCCAAGCATGATATCAATGTATCTCTAAAGGTTATGATAATCTCCATTGATGAGTGCAAACAAAGAACCGCTAAGATGTGTGCTAAACGAGATTGGTTTGTAAAAGCGTGTTCTTCTAGTTGTTGTGAAAATAATGATGAAGATCTTAAAGTGATTGATGTGACTCCTATTGAATATTTGTTTTCCAATATAAATATTGATAAATATGGGACTGGAGATGAGTCAACTTTAGTTAAAAGGCGTCCCAATGATTCAGAGTTTTTAGATCTTGATGCAAAAATTGATAAAAGTGGATTGGAGAGTTCAAAACTTTAAGTAGCGATGAACCCACTCTGTTGGAATTCAAGGAATTTAATTATGATAATTGTTATTTAATAGGCTATATTTCCTTGTTGCAATCCATGTTGAGTTCTCCTCATGCTTATAATCAAAATAAAGCTTTTACTAAGCATATCGTTGATACTATGATGAAATCTTTTGAAGAAAAGCTTGAATTGGAAGTTTCTATCCCTAGAAAACTTTATGAGGAGTGAGAACCTACTATTAAGATTAAGATTAAAGATTATGAGTGCCATTCTTTGTGTGATTTGGGTGCTAGCGTTTCCACGATTCCAAAAACTTTATGTGATGTGTTAGGTTTTCGTGAATTTGATGATTGTTCTTTAAATTTGCATCTTGCGGATTCCACTATTAAGAAACCTATAGGAAGGATTAATGATGTTTTTATTGTTGCAAATAGGAATTATGTGCCCGTAGATTTCATTGTTCTTGATATTTATTGCAATCCTACATGTCCTATTATTCTTGGTAGACCTTTCCTTAGAACGATTGGTGCAATTATTGATATGAAAGAAAGAAGCATTAGATTTCAATTTCCATTAAGGAAGGGCATGGAACACTTTCCTAGAAACAAAATTAAACTGCCTTATGAATCTATTATGAGAGCTACTTATGGATTGCATACCAAAGATGACAATACCTAGATTTATGCTTTTATGCCTAGCTAAGGGCGTTAAATAATAGCGCCTGTTGGGAGGCAACCCAATTTTATTTTTGTTCTTTGCTTTTTGGTTTTGTTTTTAAATAAATAATTCATCTAGCCTCTGGTTAGATGTGTTTTTGTGTTTTAATTAGTGTGTGTGCCAAGTAAGACCTTTGGGATGGCTTATGGTGATAGTTGATTTGATCTTGCTGAAAAACAGAAAATTTTGTGCGCAGTCCTAGAATTTTTAAAAATCACAGAAGCGTGATAAAATTCTGAATTTTTTACACAAGATTTATATACAAATTTCATCTGCTTTTCAATTTTTTTAGAATTTTTGGAGTTTCATAAGTATTCAAAGTTTCTAGATTACTACCGACTGTTCTATTTTTGACAGATTCTATTTTCCATGTGTTGTTTGCTCATTTTGATGAATCTATGGGTAGTATCGGGGGGGTATGAACCATGGAAAAGTTGGAATACAGTAGATATTACACCAATAAAAATAAAGAATGAGTTCACAACATTACCAAAAGTGGTGATTTATTTGCTTATACTAATGGAGCTTATGAGATTTTCTGTTGAGTTTTGTGTTGTGAAGTTTTCAAGTTTTGGGTAAGGATTTGATGGACTATGGAATAAGGAGTGGCAAGAGCCTAAGCTTGGGGATGCCGAAGGCACCCCAAGGTAATATTCAAGGACAACCAAGAGCTAAGCTTGGGGATGCCTGATACGTCTCCAATGTATCTATAATTTTTTATTGTTCCATGCTATTATATTACCCTTTTCAAAATGTTTATGGGCTTTATTTGACACATTTATATCATTTTTGGGACTAACCTACTAACCGGAGGCCCAACCCGTATTGCTGTTTTTTTTTTGCTTATTTCAGTATTTCGAAGAAAAGGAATATCAAACGGAGTCCAAATGGAATGAAACCTTCGGGAGCGTGATTTTTGGAACGAACGTGATCCAGAGGACTTGGAGTGCAAGTCAAGAAGCAGTCGAAGCTTCCACGAGATAGGAGGGCGCCCCCCTATAGGGCGCGCCCGTCTCGTGGGCCTCAAGCGCCCACCGACGTACTTCTTCCTCCTATATAAGCCTCACGCACTCGAAAACATTCAGGAGCCAACGAAACACAATTTCCACCACCGTAACCTTCTGTATCCGCGAGATCTCATCTTGGAGCCTTCGCCGGCACTCTGCCGGAGGGGGAATCGACCACGGAGGGCTTCTACATCAACATACTTGCCCCTCCGATGAGTTTTGAGTAGTTGAGCACAGACCTATGGGTCCATAGTTATTAGCTAGATGGCTTCTTCTCTCTTTTTAGATCTCAATACAATGTCTCCCCCTCTCTTGTGGAGATCTATTCGATGTAAACTCTTTTTGCGGTGTGTTTGTCGAGATCCGATGAATTGTGGGTTTATGATCAGGTTTATCTATGAATAATATTTGAATCTTCTCTGAATTCATTTATGTATGATTGAGTTATCTTTGCAAGTCTCTTCGAATTATCAGTTTTGTTTGGCCTACTAGATTGATCTTTCTTGCCATGGGAGAAGTGCTTAGCTTTGGGTTCAATCTTGCGGTGTCCTTACCTAGTGACAGAAAGGGTTGCAAGGCACGTATTGTATTGTTGCCATCGAGGATAACAAGATGGGGTTTATATCATATTGCTTGAGTTTATCCCTCTACATAAGGTCATCTTGCTTAAAGTGTTACTCTGTTCTTATGAACTTAATACTCTAGATGCAGGCAGGAGTCGGTCAATGTGTGGAGTAATAGTAGTAGATGCAGGCAGGAGTCGGTCTACTTGTTGCAGACGTGATGGCTATATACATGATCATGCCTAGATAATCTCATAATTATTCGCTTTTCTATCAATTGCTCGACAGTAATTTGTTCACCACTGTAATACTTATGCTATCTTGAGAGAAGCCTCTAGTGAAACCTATGGCCCCCGGGTCTATCTCTTATCATATTTGCTTCCAACCTACTTTTATTTGCATCTTTACTTTTTGCATCTATATTATAAAATACCAAAAATATATTTATCTTATCATACTATCTCTATCAGATCTCACTTTCGCAAGTGGCCGTGAAGGGATTGACAACCCCTTTATTGCGTTGGTTGCGAGTTCTTTGTTTGTTTGTGTAGGTGCGTGGGGCTTTTGAGGAGCCTCCTACTGGATTGATAACTTGGTTTTCAAAAACTGAGGGAAATACTTACGCTACTATTGCTGCATCACCCTTTCCTCTTCAAGGAAAACCAGCGCAAGCTCAAGACGTAGCAAGAAGGATTTCTGGCGCTGTTGCCGGGGAGGTCTTCGCTCAAGTCAAGACATACCAAGTACCCATCACAAACCCATCTCCCTCGCATTTACATAATTTGCCATTTGCTTTTCGTTTTCCTCTCCCCCACTTCACCCTTGCCGTTTTATTCGCCCTCTCTTTCCCAATCTCCTCCTCTCTTTTCGCTTGCCTTTTTCTGTTTGCTTGTGTGTTGGATTAATTGTTGCCATGGCGCAAGATAATACCAAATTGTGTGATTTCTTTTATACCAATAATAATGATTTCCTTAGTACTCCGATTGCTCCTCTTAATGATGTTGAGTCTTGTGAAATCAATAGTGCTTTGCTGAATCTTGTTATGAAAGATCAATTCGCCGGCCTTCCTAGTGAAGATGCCGCTACTCATCTAAACAACTTTGTTGATTTGTGTGATATGCAAAAGAAGAAAGATACGGATAACAATATAGTTAAATTGTAGTTATTTCTGTTTTCACTTAGAGATCGTGCTAAAGTTTGGTTTTCGTCTTTGCCTAAAAATAGTATTGATTCTTGGAACAAGTGCAAAGATGCTTTTATCTCTAAGTATTTTCCTCCCGCTAAGATTATCACTCTTAGGAACGATATCATGAATTTTAAACAATCTTGGGAAATCACGGAAAGAATGAAATTGATGCTTCGCAATTGCCCTACTCATGGTTTGAATTTATGGATGATCATACAAAATTTTTATGCCGGTTTGAACTTTGCTTCTAGAAATCTCTTAGATTCCGCCGTGGGAGGCACGTTTATGGAAATCACGTTAGGAGATGCTACAAAACTTCTTGATAATATTATGGCTAATTATTCTCAATGGCACACTGAAAGATCTTCTAGTAAAAAAGTGCATGCTATAGAAGAAATCAATGTTTTGAGTGGAAAGACGGATGAACTTATGAAATTATTTGCTACTAAAAATACTCCTCTTGATCCCAATGATATGCCTTTGTCTACTTTGATTGAGAATAATAATGAATCTATGGATGTGTTGGTAGGAATAGTATTGGAAACAATGCTTATAGAGGGAACTTTAATGCTAGACCGTTCCCTAGTAATTCCTCTAATAATTATGGAAATTCCTACAATAATTCTTATGGTAATTCTAATAACATGCCCTCTGATTTTGAGAATTGTGTGAAATAATTTATGATTTCTCAAAAGAATTTTAATGCTTTGCTTGAAGAAAAATTGCTCAAAGTTGATGATTTGGCTAGGAACGTTGATAGACTTTCCCTTGATGTTGATTCTCTTAAACTTAGATCTTCTCCTCCTAAGCATGATATCAATGAGTCTCTCAAAGCCATGAGAATTTACATTGATCAGTGCAAGGAAAGAACCGCTAGATTGCGTGCTAAAAAAGATAGCTTTATAAAAGCGTGTTCTTCTAGTTTCCATGAAAATAATGATGAGGATCTTAAAGTTATTGATGCGTCTCCTATTATATCTATGTCTTGCAATATGAATCTTGATAATTATGGGACTGATGATGAGTCAACTTTACCTAGAAGGCGACCCAAGAATTCGGAGTTTTTAGATCTTGATGCTAAATTTGGTAAAAGTGGGATTGGAGAGGTCACAACTTTAAATAGCATTGAGCCCACTATCTCGGATTTCAAGGAATTTGATTATGATAATTGTTCTTTAGAAGGTTGTATTTCCTTGTTGCAATCCGTTGTTAATTCTCCTCATGCTTATAGTCAAAACAAAGCTTTTACCAAACATATTGTTGATGCCTTGATGCAATCTTATGATGAAAAACTTAATTTGGAAGTTTCTATACCTAGAAAACTTAATGATGAGTGGGAACCTACTATAAAGATTAGAATTAATGATCATGAGTGTTTTGCTTTGTGTGATTTGGGTGCTAGTGTTTCCACGATTCCGAAAACTTTATGTGATATTCTAGGTTTCCATGATCTTGATGATTGGTCTTTAAATTTGCACCTTGCGGATTCCACCATTAAAAAGCCAATGGGAAGAATCAATGATGTTCTCATTGTTGCAAACAGAAATTTGGTGCCCGTAGATTTTATCATTCTTGATATAGATTGCAATCTTTCTTGCCCTATTATTCTTGGTAGACCTTTCCTTAGAACGATTGCTGTGATTATTGATATGAAGGAAGGGAATATTAGATTCCAATTTCCATTAAAGAAAGGCATGGAGCACTTTCCAAGAAATAAAGTCAAATTACCTTATGAATCTATCATGCGGGCTACTTATGAACTTAGTGCCAAAGATGGCACTCATTAGATCTATCTTCGCTTTTATGCCTAGCTAGGTGCGTTAAACGATAGCGCTAGTTGGGAGGCAACCCAATTTTCTTTATGTTTTTTGTTTTTTCTCCTGTTTAGTAATAAATCTTGCATCTACCTTTTGTTTATATGTGTTTTTATCTTTTAATTAGTGTTTGTGCCAAGTATAACCTATAGGATAACCTAAGATGATAGTTAATTTGATTCTGCTGAAAAACAGAAACTTTGCACACACGAATTTAGTTTTGTTAAATCACAGAAACGTGATTTTGCGTTGATTATTTTTTCTTATGATCAATAAACAAATTTTCCAGGACTTCCTATTTTTTTAGGATTTTTAGAGTTCTATAAGTTTGTGTTAGTTACAGATTTCTACAGACTGTTCTGTTTTTGACAGATTCTGTTTTTCGTGTGTTGTTTGCTTATTTCGATGCATCTATAGCTAGTAAAATAGTTTATAAACCATAGGGAAGTTGGAATATAGTAGGTTTAACACCAAAATAAATAAAGAATGAGTTCATTACAGTACCTTATGTGGTGGTTTTGTTTTCTTTCACTAACGGAGCTTATAAGATTTCCTGTTGAGTTTTGTGTTGTGAAGTTTTCAAGTTTTGGGTAAAGCTTTTATGGACTATGGAATAAGGAGTGGCAAGAGCCTAAGCTTGGGGATGACCAAGGCACCACAAGATATTCAAGGATAGCCAAAAGCCTAAGCTTGGGGATGCCCCGGGAAGGCATCCCCTCTTTCGTCTTCGTTCATTGGTAACTTTACTTGGAGCTATATTTTTATTCGCCACATGATATGTGTTTTGCTTGGAGCGTCATGTATTATATTAGTCTTTGCTTTTTAGTTTACCACAATAATCCTTTCTGTACACACCTTTTGGGAGAAGCCTATTTGATTAGAATTTGCTAGAATACTCTATGTGCTTCACTTATATCTTTTGAGCTTGATAGTTTTTGCTCTAGTGCTTCACTTATATCTTTTAGAGCACGGTGGTGACTTAATTTTGAAGAAATTGCTAGTCTCTCATGCTTCACTTATATTATTTTGAGAGTCTTTTAGAACAGCATGGTATTTTCTATGGTTATAAAATTGGTCCTAGAATGGTAGGCATCCAAGTTGGGTATAATAAAAACTATCATAGGAGGTGAATTGGATGCTATGATCAATTTGATACTTGATAAATGTTTTGAGATAGGGAGGTAGTGATATTAAAGTCATGCTAGTTGGGTGATTATGAATTTAAAGAATGCTTGTGTTGAAGTTAGCAAGTCCCATAGCATGCACGTATGGTTAAAGTTGTGTAACAAATTTGAAACATGAAGTGTACCTGGCTTGTGCATCCTTATGAGTGGCGGTCGGGGACGAGCGATGGTCTTTTCCTACTATCCCCCTAGGAGCATGTGCGTAGTACTTGATTTTTGATGACTTCTAAATTTTTGCAATAAGTATATGAGTTCTTTTGACTAATGTTGAGTCCATGGATTGTACGCACTTTTACCTTTCCACCATTGCTAGCCTCTTCGGTACTGTGCATTGCCCTTTCTCACCTTGAGAGTTGGTGCAAACTTCGCCGGTGCATCCAAACCCTGTGATACGATACGCTCTATCACACATAAAACCTCCTTATATCTTCGTCAAAACAGCCACCATACCTACCTATTATGGCATTTCCATAGCCATTCCGAGATATATTACCATGCAACTTTCCACTGTTCCGTTCATCATCATCATGACATACATTACTTTTGTCATATTGCCATTGCATGATCATGTAGTTGACATCGTATTTGTGGCGAAGCCACCATACATTATTTTTCATACATGTCACTCTTGATTCATTGCACCATCCCGGTACACCGCCTGAGGCATTCATATACAGTCATATCTTGTTCTAGTTTCGAGTTGTAATTCATATGTTGTAATCAATAGAAGTGTGATGATCATCATTATTAGAGCATTTCCCCCCAAAAAAAGGCCAAAAGAAAAGAAAAAGAACGGCCCAAAAGAAATAAAAATAAAAAAATAAAATAAATAAAAAGGGCAATGTTAATATCTCTTTTTCCACACTTGTGCTTCAAAGTAGCACCTTGTTCTTTATGTAGTGAGTCTCATATATTGTGCTTCAAAGTAGCACCATGTTTTTCATATAGTGAGTCTCATAAGTTGTCTTTTTCATACTAGTGGGAATTTTTCATTATAGAACTTGGCTTGTATATTCCTACGATGGGCTTCCTCAAATGCCCTAGGTCTTCGCGAGCAAGAAAGTTGGATGCACACCCACTAGTTTTCTTTTGTTGAGCATTCATTTATATCTCTAGTGCATCCGTTGCATGGCAATCCCTACTCCTCATGTTGACATCAATTGATGGGCATCTCCATAGCCCGTTGATTATCCTCGTCAATGTGAGACTTTCTCCTTTTTTGTCTTCTCCACACAATCCCCACCATCATATTCTATTCCACCCATAGTGCTATATCCATGGCTCACGCTCATGTATTGTGTGAAGGTTGAAAAAGTTTGAGATTATTTAAGTATGAAACAATTGCTTGGCTTGTCATCGGGGGTATAGAAGTTGGGAACATATTTGTGACGAAAATGAAGCATAGCCTAACTATATGATTTTGTAGGGATGAACTTTCTTTTGCCATGTTATTTTGAGAAGACATGATTACTTTGATTAGTATGCTTGAAGTGTTACTAATTCTTTTATCAATATGAACTTTTATTTTGAATCATTTGGATCTGAACATTCATGCCACAATAAAGAAAATCACATTGAGAATTATGCTAGGTAGCATTCCACATCAAAAAATTTCTTTTTTATCATTTACCTACTCGAGGACGAGCAGGAATTGAGCTTGGGGATGCTTGATACATCTCCAACGTATCTATAATTTTTTATTGTTCCATGCTATTATATTACCCTTTTTGGATGTTTATGGGCTTTGTTTTACACATTTATATCATTTTTGGGACTAACCTACTAACCGGAGGCCCAACCCGTATTACTATTTTTTTCCTATTTCAGTATTTCGAAGAAAAGGAATATCAAACGGAGTCCAAACGGAATGAAACCTTCGGAAGCGTGATTTTTGGAACGAACATGATCCAGAGGACTTGGAGTGCAAGTCAAGAAGCAGCCGACGCTTCCACGAGATAGGAGGGCGCCCCCCCTATAAGTCGCGCCCCCTGTCTCGTGGGCCCCTCGGGCGTCCACCGACGTACTTCTTCCTCCTATATAAGCCTACGTACCCCGAAAACATCCAGGGAGCCAACGAAACACAATTTCCACCACCGTAACCTTCTGTATCCGCGAGATCTCATCTTGGAGCCTTCACCAGCACTCTGCCGGAGGGGGAATCGACGACGGAGGGCTTCTACATCAACATCCTTGCCCCTCCGATTAGTTGTGAGTAGTTTACCACAGACCTATGGGTCCATAGTTATTATCTAGATGGCTTCTTCTCTCTTTTTGGATCTCAATACAATGTTCTCCCCCTCTCTTGTGGAGATCTATTTGATGTAAACTCTTTTTGCGGTGTGTTTGTCGAGATCCGATGAATTGTGGGTTTATGATCAAGTTTATCTATGAATAATATTTGAATCTTCTCTGAATTTTTTTATGTATGATTGAGTTATCATTGCATGTCTCTT
The DNA here is from genome assembly GCA_021437245.1 of Aegilops speltoides. Taxonomy (NCBI): domain Eukaryota; kingdom Viridiplantae; phylum Streptophyta; class Magnoliopsida; order Poales; family Poaceae; genus Aegilops; species Aegilops speltoides. The sequence goes on from CM038143.1 coordinate 304,716,968, forward strand.
CGAATTATCAGTTTGGTTTGGCCTACTAGATTGATCTTTCTTGCCATGGGAGAAGTGCTTAGCTTTGGGTTCAATCTTGCGGTGTCCTTACCCAGTGACAGAAAGGGTTGCAAGGCACATATTGTATTGTTGCCATCGAGGATAACAAGATGGGGTTTATATCATATTGCTTGAGTTCATCCCTCTACATCATGTCATCTTGCTTAAAGTGTTCCTCTGTTCTTATGAACTTAATACTCTAGATGCAGGTAGGAGTCGGTCGATGTGTGGAGTAATAGTAGTAGATGCAGGCAGGAGTCGGTCTACTTTGTTGCAGACGTGATGCCTATATACATGATTATGCCTAGATAATCTCATAATTATTCGCTTTTCTATCAGTTGCTCGATAGTAATTTGTTCACCCACCGTAATACTTATGCTATCTTGAGAGAGGTCTCTAGTGAAACCTATGGCCCCCGGGTCTATCTCTTATCATGTTTGCTTCCAATCTACTTTTATTTGCATCTTTACTTTTTGCATCTATATTATAAGATACCAAAAATATATTTATCTTATCATACTATCTCTATCAGATCTCACTTTCGCAAGTGGCCGCGAAGGGATTGACAACCCCTTTATTGCGTTGGTTGCAAGTTCTTTGTTTGTTTGTGTAGGTGCGTGGGACTTTTTGAGGAGCCTCCTACTGGATTGATACCTTGGTTCTCAAAAACTGAGGGAAATACTTACGCTACTATTGCTGCATCACCCTTTCCTCTTCAAGGAAAACTAACGCAAGCTCAAGATGTAGCAATACCCCGGAAGGCATCCCCTCTTTCGTCTTCGTCTATCGGTAACTTTACTTGAGGCTATATTTTTATTCACCACATGATATGTGTTTTTCTTGGAGCGCCTTGTATGGTATGAGCCTTTATTTTTTAGTTTTCCATAATCATCCTTGCTGTACACACCTTTTGAGAGGGACACGCATGAATCGTGATTTATTAGAATACTCTATGTGCTTCACTTATATCTTTTGAGCTAGGCAATTTTGCTCTAGTGCTTCACTTATATCTTTTTAGAGCACGACAGTGTCTTTATTTTGTATAAATTATTGAACTCTCATGCTTCACTTATACTATTTTGAGTCTTTTTAAACAACATGGTAATTTGCTTTGGTTATGAATTTAATCCTAATATGATAGGCATCCAAGAGGGGTATAATAAAAACTTTCATATAAAGTGCATTGAATACTATGAGAAGTTTGATTACTTATGATTGTTTTGAGATATAGAGATGGTGATATTAGAGTCATGCTAGTGAGTAATTGTGAATTGGAGAAATACTTGGGTTAAGGTTTGTGATTCCGGTAGCATGCACATATGGTGAACTGTTATGTAATGAAGTTGGAGCATGAGGTATTTTTTTATTGTATTCCTTATGAGTGGCGGTCGGGGACGAGCGATGGTCTTTTCCTACCAATCTATCCCCCTAGGAGCATGTGCATAGTACTTTGTTTCGATGACTAAAAGATTTTTGCAATAAGTATGTGAGTTGTTTATGACTAATGTTGAGTCTATGGATTATACGTACTCTCGTCCTTCCACCATTGCTATCCTCTCTAGTGCCGCGCAACCTTCGCCGGTACCATATACCTTCCTCAAAACAGCCACCATACCTACCTATTATGGCATTTCCATAGCCATTCCGAGATATATTGCGATGCAACTTCCCATCATTCCATTTTATTATGACATGTTCCATCATTGTCATATTGCTTTGCATGATCATGTAGTTGACATCCTATTTGTGGCAAAGCCACCTTTCATAAATCTTTCATACATGTCACTCTTGAGTCATTGCACATCCCGGTACACCGCCGAGGAATTCATATAGCGTCATATTTTGTTCTAAGTATCGAGTTGTAATTTTTGAGTTGTAAGTAAATAAGAGTGTGATGATATTCATTATTAGAGCATTGTCCCATGTGAGAAAAAATAAATAAAAGGGAGGCCAAAGAAGCCAAATAAAAAAAGAAATAAAAAAAGAGAAAAAGAGAGAGGGGGCAATGTTACTATCCTTTTTTCCACACTTTTGCTTCAAAGTAGCACCATGATCTTCATGATAGAGAGTCTCCTATGTTGCCACTTTCATATGCTAGTGGGAATTTTTCATTATAGAACTTGGCTTGTATATTCCAAAGATGGGCTTCCTCAAATTGCCCTAGGTTTTCATGAGCAAGCAAGTTGGATGCACACTCACTTAGTTTTCTTTTGAGCTTTCATCAACTTATAGCTCTAGTGCATCCGTTGCATGGCAATCCCTACTCACTCACATTGATATCTACTGATGGGCATCTCCATAGCCCGTTAATACGCCTAGTTGATGTGAGACTATCTCCCTTCTTTGTCTTCTCCACAACCACCATATTCTATTCCACCTATAGTGTTGTGTGCATGGCTCACGCTCATGTATTGCGTGAAAGTTGAAAAGGTTTGAGAACACCAAAAGTATGAAACAATTGCTTGACTTGTCATCGGGGTTCTGCATGATTTGAATATTTTGTGTGATGAAGATGGAGCATAGCCAGATTATATGATTTTGTAGGGATAAACTTTCTTTGGCCATGTTATTTCGAGAAGACATAATTGCCTTCTTAGTATGCTTGAAGTATTATTGTTTTTATGGCAATATTAAACTTTTGTTTTGAATCTTATGGATCTGAACATTCATGCCACAATAAAGAAAAATTAGATGCATAAATATGTTAGGCCTTGTACAATGCTAGATGCTTAGGGAGATGCTTAGAAAAATAAACTGGTTTTTCTGAAGCATCGGCGCTTATTTCTATAGGAGAGACGCCTAATTAAGCATCTTCCCTGTACAAATAAGCACCGGTGCTTCAGGAAAGCCTGGTTTATTTCTCTAAGCACCTTGCATTGTATAAGGCCTTAGGTAGCATTCCACATCAAAAATTCTGTTTTTATCATTTACCTACTCGAGGACGAGCATGATGGAAAATAGACCCGGGGGCCATAGGTTTCACTAGAGGCTTCTCTCTTGAAGATAGCATATGGTGGGTAAACAAATTACCGTCGACCAATTGATAGAAAAGCGCAAAGTTATGACGATATCTAAGGCAACGATCATGAATATAGGCATCACGTCCGTGTCAAGTAGACCGAAACGAATCTACATCTACTACTATTACTCCACACATCGGCTGCTATCCAGCATGCATCTAGAGTATTAAGTTCATTAGAACGGAGTAACGCCTTAAGTAAGATGACATGATGTAGATGGATAAACTCAAGCAATATGATGAAAACCCCATATTTTTATCCTTGATGGCAATAATACAATACATGTTGTCACTGGGTGAGGAAACCGCAAGATTGAGCCCAAAACTAAGCACCTCTCCCATTGCAAGAAAAGCCAATCTAGTTGGCCAAACCAAACCGATAGTTCGAAGAGAAATACAAAGATATATTAATCATGCATAAAAGAGTTCAGAGTAGACTCAAATAATATTCAAAGATAATCTGATCATAAATCCATAATTCATCGTATCTCGACAAACACACCGCAAAAGAATATTACATCGGATAGAACTCCAAGAACATCGAGGAGAACATTGTATTGAAGATCAAAGAGAGAGAAGAAGCCATCTAGATACCAGCTATGGACCCGTAGGTCTGTGGTAAACTACTCACGCTTCATCGGAAGGGCGGCAAGGTTGATGTGCAGGCCCTCCGTGATCGAAGCCCCCTCCGGCAGATCGCCGGGAAAGGCCCCAAGATGGGATATCATGGGAACAGAGGCTTGTGGCCGCGGAAAAGTATTTTGGTGGATGCCTTTGATGGTTTGGATATATTTACAATTTTATAGTGCAAAGATTAGGGTTGGAAGTCCTCCGAGGGGCCCACAAGCCCTCAGGGCGCCCCCCTGGGGCGCGTCTATCAGGCTTGTGGCCTCCTCGGGAACCTTCTGGCCCCCTCTCCAAGTCCTCTGGATGTCTTCTGGTCCAAGAAAAATCATCGCGAAAGTTTTATTCCATTTGGACTCCGCTTGGTATTGCTTTTCTATAAAACTCAAAAACAAGGAAAAAACAAAAACTAGCACTGGGCTCTAGGTTAATAAGTTAGTCCCAAAACTAATATGTAATAGCATATTAATGCATATAAAACATACATAACAGATAATATAATAGCATGGAACAATCAAAAATTATAGATAAGTTGGAGACGTATCAAGCATCCCCAAGCTTAATTCCTGCTCGTCCTCGAGTAGGTAAATGATAAAAATAGAATTTTGATGTGGAATGCTACCTAACATATTTATCAATGTAATCTTCTTAATTGCAGCATGAATATTCAGACACATAAGATTCAAAACAAAAGTTTAATATTGACATAGAAACAATAATACTTCAAGCATACTAATAAAGCAATCATGTCTTCTCAAAATAACATGGCCAAAGAAAGTTATCCCTACGAAATCATATAGTCTGGCTATGCTCCATCTTCATCACACAAAGTATTTCATCATGCACAACCCCGATGACAAGCCAAGCAATTGTTTCATACTTTTGGTGTTCTCAAACTGTTTTTCAACTTTCACGCAATACATGAGCGCGAGCCATGGATATAGCACTGCAGGCGGAATAAAATATGATGGCTGTTGATATGTCCATTTTGCATCATGCTTTTATATCAATATTTATTGCATTATGGGCTGTTATTGCACATTATATCTCAATACTTATGGCTATTCTCCCTTATTTTACAAGGTTTACCATGAAGAGGGGGGATGCCGGCAACTAGAATTCTGGCTGGAAAAGGAGCAAACGTTGGAAACCTATTCTGCACAACTCCAAAAGACCCGAGACTCCAGGAAACAACTTTTTAGATTTAATAAGAATTTTTGGGCAAAAGAAATAGGCCAGGGGGCCCACACCCTGTCCAGGAGACAGGGGGCGCGCCCCTATCTCCTGGGCTCCCTGGTGGGCCTCCGGCGTCCATCTTCTGATATATGAAGGGTTTTCCCCTGGAAAAAATCGAGGGCAAGCTTACGGGACGAAACTCTGCCGCCACGAGGCGGAACCTTGGCGGAATCAATCTAGGGCTGTGGCGGAGCTGTTTTGCCAGGGACACTTCCCTCCGGGAGGGGGAAATCATCACCAACATCATCACCAACGATCCTCTCATCGGGAGGGGGTCAATCTCCATCGACATCTCCACCAGCACCATCTCATCTCAAAACCCTAGTTTATCTCTTGTATCCAATCTTGTATCAAAACCACAAATTGGTACCTGTGGGTTGCTAGTAGTGTTGATTACTCCTTGTAGTTGATGCTATTTGGTTTACTTGGTGGAAGATCATATGTTCAGATCCTTTATGCATATTATTACCCCTCTGATTATGAACATGAATATGCTTTGTGAGTAGTTACATTTTTTTCCTGAGGACATGGGTGAAGTCTTGCTATTAGTAGTCATGTGAATTTGGTATTCGTTCGATATTTTGATGAGATGTATGTTGTCTCTCCTCTAGTGGTGTGATGTGAACGTCGACTACATGACACTTCACCATTATTTGGGCCTAGAGGAAGGCATAGGGAAGTAATAAGTAGATGATGGGTTGCTAGAGTGACAGAAGCTTAAACCCTAGTTTATGCGTTGCTTCGTTAGGGGTTGATATGGACCCATATGTTTAATGCTGTGGTTAGGTTTACCTTAATACTCCTTTTTGTAGTTGCGGATGCTTGAAATAGGGGTTAATCATAAGTGGGATGCTTGTCCATGTTAGGGCAGTACCCAAGTGCCGGTCCACCCACATATCAAATTATCAAAGTACCGAACACGAATCTTATGAACGTGATGAAAACTAGCTTGACGATAATTCCCAATGTGTCCTCAGGAGCTCCTTATTCATTATTAGAATTTGTCCAGGCTTATCCTTTGCTACATAAAGGATTGGGCCACCTTGCTTCACTTTATTTACTTTATTTACTTTTTGCTCGTTACTATTTATCTTATCACAAAACTATCTATCACCTACTATTTCAGTGCTTGCAGAGAAAACCTTACTGAAAACCGCTTATCATTTCCTTCTGCTCCTCGTTGGGTTTGACACTCTTACTTATCAAAAGGACTACAATAGATCCCCTATACTTGTGGGTCATCAAGACTCTTTTCTGGCGCTTTTGCCGGGGAGCGTAGCGCTCTTGGTGAGTGGAACTTGGTAAGGAAACATTTATATAGTGTGCTGAAATTTTCTATTACTTGTCACTATGGAAACTAATCCTTTGAGGGGCTTGTTTGGGGTATCTTCACCCCAACCAGAAGAGCAAAGAGATGCTCCTCAACCTACTGAACCTTATGAAAATATTCACTTTGAGATTCCTTCGGGTATGATGGAAAAACTGCTAGCTAATCCTTTTGCAGGAGACGAAACATTGCATCCCGACTTACACCTCATCTTTGTGGATGAAGTTTGTGGATTATTTAAGCTTGCAGGTATTCCCGATGATGTTGTCAAAAGGAAGGTCATCCCTTTATCTTTGAAGGGAGATGCAATAACATGGTATAGGCTATGTGATGATACGAGATATTGGAATTATAAGCGATTGAAGTTGGAATTTCACCAAAAGTTCTATCCTATGCATCTTGTTCACCATGATCGTAATTACATATATAATTTTTGGCCTCGCGAAGGAGAAAGCATCGCTCAAGCTTGGGGGAGGCTTAAGTCAATGTTGTATTCATGCCCCAATCATGAGCTCTCTCGAGAAATGATTATTCAGAATTTTTATGCTCGGCTTTCTCTTGATAATCGCAACCTGCTTGATACTTCCTGTGCTGGTTCCTATATGTTGAAAACTATTGATTTCAAATGGGACTTATTGGAAAGAATTAAACGCAACTCTGAAGATTGTGGTTCCGACGATGGTAAGGAGTCAGGTATGACACCTAAGTTTGATTGTGTTAAATCTTTTATGGATACCGATGCTTTCCGTGGATTTAGCTCTAAGTATGGACTTGACTCTGAGATAGTAGCTACTTTTTGTGAAACTTTTGCTACTCACGTTGATCTCCCTAAAGAGAAGTGGCTTAAATATAATCCTCCTGCTAAAGTGAAAGTAGTTGCACCTATTACAGTCGAAGAGAAGACTATTACATATAGTGATCCTATTATTCCTACTGCTTATGTTGAAAAACCTCCTTTTCCTGTTAGGATAAAAGATCATGCTAAAGCTTCGACTGTTGTTCGTAAGAGCAATGTTAGAACTTATACACCTCCTGAGCAAATCAAAGTTGAACCTAATGTTGCTACTGTTAAAGATCTCTTGTCTGATAATATTGATGGGCATGTTATTTATTTCTGTGATGAAACTGCTAGAATTGCCAAACCTTGTGCTAAAGATAAACATAGACCTGTGGTAGGCATGCATGTTATTTCTGTTAAAATAGAAGATCATTGTTACCATGGCTTATGTGATATGGGTGCTAGTGCTAGTGCAATACCTATTGACTTATACAAAGAAATTAAGCATGATATTGCACCTGCTGAGTTGGAAGATATTGATGTTACAATTAAACTTGCCAATAGAGTTACTATTTCACCAATGGGAATTGTTAGAGATGTTGAAGTCTTGTGTGGGAAAACTAAATATCCTGTTGATTTTCTTGTTCTTGGCTCCCCACAAGATAGCTTTTGTCCCACTATATTTGGTAGACCCTTCTTGAACACCATTAATGCTAGGGTAGATTGCGAAAAGGATGTAGTTACTATTGGTCTAGGTGATATGTCTCATGAGTTCAACTTTTCTAAATTTCGTAGACAACACCGTGAAGAGGAACCATCTAGTAAGGATGAAATTATTGGTCTTGCTTCCATTGCTGTTCCTCCAACTGATCTGTTAGAACAATATTTGCTAGACCATGAAAATGATATGTTTATGAAGGAAAGGGAAGAAATAGATGAAGTGTTCCTTAAACAAGAACCTATGCTGAAACATAACCTTCCCGTTGAAATTCTTGGGGATCCCCCTCCACCCAAGGGTGATCCCGTGTTTGAACTCAAACCATTACCTGATAATCTTAAGTATGCTTATCTTGATGAAAAAGAAATATATCCTGTTATTATTAGTGCTAACCTTTCAGAGAAAGAAGAAGAAAGATTATTGAAAACTCTGAAGAAGCACCAAGCTACTATTGGATATACTCTGGATGATCTTAAGGGCATTAGTCCCACATTATGTCAACACAAAATCTCAGTGGAAAAAGATGCCAAACCAGTTAGAGATCCTCAAAGACGATTAAATCCCAAAATGAAGGAAGTGGTAAGAAAGGAGATACTAAAACTCCTTGAGGCAGGTATCATTTATCCCGTTGCTGATAGTGAATGTGTAAGCCCTGTCCATTGTGTCCCCAAAAAGGGAGGTATTACCGTTGTTCCTAATGATAAAGATGAATTGATCCCGCAAAGAATTATTGCAGGTTATAGGATGGTAATTGATTTCCGTAAGTTAAATAAAGCCACTAAGAAAGATCATCACCCTTTACCTTTTATTGATCAAATGCTAGAAAGGCTATCCAAACACACACATTTTTGCTTTCTAGATGGTTATTCTGGCTTCTCTCAGATACCTGTTTCAGCGGGGGATCAATCTAAACTACTTTTACTTGCTCTTTTGGTACTTTTTCTTATAGACGTATGCCTTTTGGTTTATGTAATGCACCTGCTACCTTTCAAAGATGCATGATGGCTATATTTTCTGATTTTTGTGAAAAGATTTGTGAGGTATTCATGGATGACTTCTCCGTCTATGGATCCTCTTTTGATGATTGTTTGAGCAACCATGATCGAGTTTTGCAGAGATGCAAAGACACTAGTCTCGTCCTGAATTGGGAAAAGTGTCACTTTATGGTTAATGAAGGCATTGTCTTGAGGCACAAGATTTCCGAGAGAGGTATTGAAGTTGATAAAGCCAAAGTTGATGCTATTGAAAAGATGCCATGTCCCAAGGACATAAAAGGTATAAGAAGTTTCCTTGGTCATGCTGGTTTTTATAGGAGGTTCATTAAGGACTTTTCTAAAATCTCTAGGCCTCTGACTAATTTATTGCAAAAAGATATTCCTTTTGTCTTTGATGATGATTGTGTAGAAGCATTTGAAACACTTAAGAAGGCTTTGATCACTGCACCTATTGTTCAGCCACCTGATTGGAATTTACCTTCTGAAATTATGTGTGATGCTAGTGATTATGCGGTAGGGGCTGTTTTAGGGCAAAGAGTCGATAAGAAATTGAATGTTATTCATTATGCTAGCAAGACTCTTGATACTGCCCAGAGAAATTATGCTACCACTAAAAAAGAATTCTTGGCAGTTGTGTTTGCATGTGATAAGTTTAGACCTTATATTGTTGATTCCAAAGTTACTATTCACACTGATCATGCTGCTATTAAATATCTTATGGAAAAGAAAGATGCTAAGCCTAGACTCATTAGATGGGTTCTCTTGCTCCAAGAATTTAACTTGCATATTATTGACAGAAAGGGAGCTGAGAACCCCGTTGCAGACAACTTGTCTAGGCTAGAGAATGTTCTTGATGACCCACTGCCTATAATGATAGTTTTCCTAATGAACGATTAGCTGTTGTCAATGCTTCTCGTACTGCTCCTTGGTATGCTGATTATGCTAATTACATTGTTACCAAATATATACCTCCTAGTTTCACATACCAGCAAAAGAAAAAGTTCTTTTATGATTTATGACACTACTTCTGGGATGATCCACACCTTTATAAAGAAGGAGTAGATGGTATTATTAGACGTTGTGTGCCTGAGCATGAACAGGAACAAATCCTACGCAAGTGTCACTCCGAATCCTATGGAGGACAGCATGCTGGAGACAGAACTGCACACAAGGTACTACAATCTGGTTTTTATTGGCCTACTCTTTTCAAAGATGCTCGTAAGTTTATCTTATCTTGTGATGAATGTCAAAGAATAGGTAACATTAGTAGACGTCAAGAAATGCCTATGAATTATTCTTTGTTATTGAACCATTTGATGTATGGGGCTTTGATTATATGGGACCTTTTCCTGCCTCCAATGGTTATACACATATTTTAGTTGTTGTTGATTGCGTTACTAAGTGGGTAGAAGCTATTCCAACTAGTAGTGCTGACCATAACACTTCTATTAAAATGCTTAAAGAAGTTATTTTTCCAAGGTTTGGAGTCCCTAGATATCTTATGACTGATGGTGGTTCACACTTTATCCATGGTGCTTTCCGTAAGATTCTTGCTAAGTATGATGTCAATCATAGAATCGCATCTCCCTATCACCCGCAGTCTAGTGGTCAAGTAGAGTTGAGCAATAGAGAGCTCAAATTAATTTTGCAAAAGACTGTGAATAGATCTAGAAAGAATTGGTCCAAAAAACTTTATGATGCATTATGGGCCTATAGAACTGCATACAAAAATCCTATGGGTATGTCTCCATATAAGATGGTTTATGGAAAAGCATGTCATTTACCTCTTGAACTTGAACATAAAGCATATTGGGCTATTAAAGAGCTCAATTATGATTTCAAACTTGCCGGTGAGAAAAGGTTATTTCATATTAGCTCACTTGATGAATGGAGAACCCAAGCATATGAGAATACCAAGCTTTTCAAAGAAAAAGTCAAACGCTGGCATGATAAGTGGATACAGAAGCGTGAGTTTAACGTAGGAGATTATGTGTTATTGTTCAACTCTCGTTTAAGATTTTTTGCAGGAGAACTTCTCTCAAAATGGGAAGGTCCCTACGTTATCGAGGAGGTCTATCGTTCTGGTGCTATAAAAATCAACAACTTCGAAGGCACAAACCCGAGGGTGGTAAATAGTCAAAGAATTAAACATTATATTTTAGGTAATCCTATCAATGTTCAAACTAATATTATTGAAACCATAACCCCTGAGGAATACATAAGAGACACTTTCCAGAATGTTCCAGACTCCGAAAAGGCATAGGTATGTGGTACGGTAAGTAAACCGACTCCAAAACAACTCTAATGTCAATTTTTATCAGTTTTGGATTATTTAAGGATTTTAGGAAGAAAGAAGTAGTCCGAAAGGGACACGAGGCTCCCATGAGAGAGGAGGGCGCCCCCCCCCCCTGTAGGGCGTGCCCCCTGTCTCATGGGCACCTCGTGTGCCTCCCGGACTCCTTTTTCTTGTATGTTACGTATTTTGGTCGGTAAAAATTCATTATATATACTCCCGAAGGTTTTGACTACCGTATGACGCAAATATCCTCTGTTTTCGTTTCGAGCTGTTCCTGTTGCAGATTTGGAACAAGATGTCGTCCCGAGATTCAGAGGGAGAGAGCTACATGGCTGACTATATTGCAAACCCAAAAGTATATGGGGATGTGGAACATTATGGCTGGACCACAGAGGAAGAAGAAGACTACGATCCAAAGAGGAAGGAGGAGACAAGCTCTGATGAAGAGGACGATCCACTGCCTCAACCTGGTGATATGCATGTGGAGTTCAAGAAGCCAAGCCTCCCTAAGGTCCAATCTATCCCACCATGTTTTTTGCAGGACAGCAAGGCAACACTATGCAAAAAGATAATGAAACTTGAGCTCGAGAATGAGGATCTGAGGGAGGAAAATTTTAGCCTCAGACGTAAGCTAGAGAGGAAAAGTGCAACAACTCCTACTCCATCACCTCCGAAGAAATAATCACATTGGTATGGGCACTCCCCTTGGCAACTGCCAAGCTTGGGGGAGGTGCCCCGGTATCGTATCACCATCACACTCCTATCTTTACCGCTTTATTTAGTTCGATCCTTTTTATTAGTATCTTGATCTAGTAGATTGAAGTCTTGATATCAAGTAGTTTTGAGTTTTTCATTGTGATCTCTTTTTGTAATCGAGTCCGTGTGCTATCTATAATAAAGATTAGTGTTGAGTCAAGGGCTTTGCTATGTTGTTATGATCTTGAAAAGGTAGAAAGAACAAAATAGTTCATATTGATCTTATGGATAGTGATAACTTCACACATAGAAAGTATGAGGCATAGAAATTGTTGAGAGTTGATGAACGTAGCCTTGGTCATCGTTGCAATTAATAGGAAGTGATAAGGAAAGAGGGGTTCACATATAAATATATTATCTTGGACATCTTTTATGATTGTGAAGCACTCATTAAGTATGACATGCTAAAAGAGTTGACGTTGGACAAGGAAGACAACGTAATGGTTTATGTTTTCCGACATCTCAGTTAAAGTATATTGTCATTGACCTTCCAAACATGCTGAGCTTGCCTTTCTCCCTCATGCTAGCCAAATTCCTTGCACCAAGTAGAGATACTACTTGTGCTTCCAAATATCCTTAAACCCAGTTTTGCCATGAGAGTCCACCATACCTACCTATGGATTGAGTAAGATCCTTCAAGTAAGTTGTCATCGGTGCAAGCAATAAAAATTGCTCTCTAAATATGTATGACTTATTAGTGTAGAGAAAATAAGCTTTGTACGAACTTGTTGTGGAAGCAATAAAAACGACGGATTTCATAATAAAGGTCCACATACAAGGGGCAATATAAAGTGGCGTTCTTTTGCATTAAGATTTCGTGCATCAACCCTAAACGCACATGACAACCTCTGCTTCCCTCTACAAAGGGCCTATCTTTTACTTTATGTTTTTACTTTATGCTTGAGTCAAGGTGATTCTCACCTTTCCCTTTTTATTTTTATCCTTTGGCAAGCTCCTCGTGTTTGAAAGATCATGATACATATATCCAATTGGATGTAAGTTGGCATAGGCTATTATTGTTGACATCACCTAAAGGTGAATATGTTGGGAGGCAACACAATAAGCCCCTATCTTTCTCAGTGTCCGACTGAGCCTCTATAACCACAAGTATTGCGTGAGTGTTAACAATTATAGGGGACTACGAGATAGTTGAGTATGTGAGCTTGCTGAAAAGCTCTATTATTGACTCTTTCTGATGTTATGATAAATTGCAATTGCTTCAATGACTGAGATTATAGTTTGTTAGTTCCCACTGAAGTTTTTGATCCATACTTGACATTGTGAATTGCTTATTACTTGAACATAGGAAATCATATGATAGAATCCATATATGTTGCTATTATTAGAATGATCATGATGCCCTCATGTCCGTATTTTATTTTTATCGACACCTCTATCTCTAAACATGTGGACATATTTTTCGATTTCGGCTTCCGCTTGAGGACAAGCGAGGTCTAAGCTTGGGGGAGTTGATACGTCCATTTTGCATCATGCTTTTATAACAATATTTATTGCATTATGGGCTGTTATTACACATTATATCTCAATACTTATGGCTTTTCTCCCTTATTTTACAAGGTTTACCATAAAGAGGGGGATGCTTGCGTGAATTCAGGCCGAAAAGGAGCAAACGTTGGAAACCTATTCTGCACAACTCCAAAAGACCTGAGACTCCACAAAACAACTTTTTAGATTTAATAAGAATTTTAGGGCAAAAGAAATAAGCCAGGGGGCCCACACCCTGTCAAGGAGACAGGCGCCCCCAGGCGCGCCCCTATCTCCCTGGCTCCTGGTGGGCCTCCGGCGTCCATCTTCTGCTATATGAGGGGTTTTCCCCTGGAAAAAATTGGGGGCAAGCTTACAGGACGAAACTCCGCCGCCACGAGGCGGAACCTTGGCGGAATCAATCTAGGGCTCTAGCAGAGCTGTTCTGTCGGGGACACTTCCCTCCAAGAGGGGGAAATCATCACCAACGTCATCACCAACGATCCTCTCATCGGGAGGGGGTCAATCTCCATCAACATCTTCACCAGCACCATCTCATCTCAAAACCCTAGTTCATCTCTTGTATCCAATCTTGTATCAAAACCACAAATTGGTACCTGTGGGTTGCTAGTAGTGTTGATTACTCCTTGTAGTTGATGCTATTTGGTTTACTTGGTGGAAGATCATATGTTTAGATCCTTTATGCATATTATTACCCCTCTGATTATGAACATGAATATGCTTTGTGAGTAGTTATGTTTGTTCGTGAGGACATGGGTGAAGTCTTGCTATTAGTAGTCATGTGAATTTGGTATTCGTTCGATATTTTGATGAGATGTATGTTGTCTCTCCTCTAGTGGTGTTATGTGAACGCCGACTACATGACACTTCACAATTATTTGGGCCTAGAGGAAGGCATAGGGAAGTAATAAGTAGATGATGGGTTGCTAGAGTGACAGAAGCTTAAACCCTAGTTTATGCGTTGCTTCGTTAGGGGTTGATATGGACCCATATGTTTAATGATGTGGTTAGGTTTACCTTAATACTCCTTTTTGTATTTGCGGATGCTTGCAATAGGGGTTAATCATAAGTGGGATGCTTGTCCATGTTAGGGCAGTACCCAAGTGTCGGTCCACCCACATATCAAATTGTCAAAGTACCGAACGCGAATCTTATGAATGTGATGAAAACTAGCTTGACGATAATTCCCAACGTGTCCTCGGGAGCTCCTTCTTCATTATTAGAATTTGTCCAGGCTTATCCATAAAGGATTGGGCCACCTTGCTGCACTTTATTTAATTTATTTACTTTTTACTCATTACTATTTATCTTATCACAAAACTATCTACCACCTACTATTTCAGTGCTTGCAGAGAAAACCTTACTGAAAACCGCTTATCATTTCCTTCTGCTCCTCGTTGGGTTTGACACTCTTACTTATCGAAAGGACTACGATAGATCCCCTATACTTGTGGGTCATTAGTTGTGGAGAAGACAAAAAGAAGGAGAAAGTCAAACATCAACTTGGCAAATTAATGGATTATGGAGATGCCCATCAATTGATATCGACGCAGGTGAGTAGAGATTGCCATGCAACAGATGCACTAGAGCTATTAGTGTATGAAAGCTCGAAAAGAAACTAAGTGGGTGTGCATCCAACTTGCTTGCTCATGATGACCTAGGGCCATTTAAGGAAGCCCATCATTAGAATATACAAGCCAAGTTCTATAATGAAAAATTCCCACTAGTGTATGAAAGTGACAACATAGGAGACTCTCTATTATGAAGATCATGGTGCTACTTTGAAGCACAAGTGTGGAAAAAGGATAGTAACATTGTCCCTTCTCTCTCTTCTGTAATTTTATTTTGTTTTGGCTTCTTTGGCCTCTTTTATTTTTTATGAAGTCCGGAGACTCGTCCCAACTTGTGAGGGAATCATAGCTTCCATGATCCTTTCCTCACATGGGACAATGCTCTAATAATGAAGATCATCACACTTTTATTTTCTTACAACTTAAGAATTACAAATCGATACTAGAACAAGATATGACTCTATATGGATGCCTCCGGCGGTGTACCGGGATGTGCAATGATGTAGCATAACAATGACATCAAAAAATGGACAAGCATCATGCTAGCTATCTTACGGTCATGCAAAGCAATATGACAATGATGGTGTGAGTCATAATAAACAGAATGGTGGAAGTTGCATGGAAATATATCTCGGAATGGTTATGGAAATGCCATAATAGGTAGGTCTGGTGGCTATTTTGAGGAAGGGTATATGGTGGGTTTAATGCACCGGCGAAAGTTGCGCGGTACTAGAGAGGCTAGCAATGGTGGAAGGGTGAGAGTGCGTATAATCCATGGACTCAACATTATTCATAAAGAACTCACATACTTATTGCAAAAATTTATTAGCCATCAAAACAAAGTACTACACGCATGCTCCTAGGGGGATAGATAGGTAGAAAAAACCATCGCTCGTCCCCGACCGCCACTCATAAGGAAGACAATCAAAAAATAAACCATGCTTCTACTTCATCACATAATGGTTCACCATACGTGCATGCTACGGGAATCACAAACTTTAACACAAGTATTTATACCAATCCACAATTACTCTGTAGCATGACTCTAATATAACCATCTTTATATCTCAAAACAATCATAAGGAATCAAACTTCACATAGTATTGAACGCTCTTTATATGAAAGTTTTTATTATATCCCTCTTGGATGCGAGTGGGCACGATCTGAACCCATGGGCATCTGCACCAACTTTTCAAAAAATGCATTTTAAGTATGTTTTAAAATCTCAAAAAAATCAAAAGAAAATTCCATGCACACACGTTCAGAAATGTGTGTGCACGGCGCAAAGTTTTGTGAAAAATGCCTTTTTATTTTGTTAAAGCAAAAAGTCAAATTTCAGTGCTTCTAAATAGCATTCCAGGACACAATTTTTTGTGTTTTTTGCATAGGCCACAAAAAAGTTATTTTTCCGTGAAACTTTATGTATGCACATAGAACATGAATACATACCCATGCCTACTTTTCTGATTTTTTTAGCATTTAGAAATGTGTTTTTCAAAGTGGGTTCATATATACCCGGGTTCATCCATGCACTTCCCTCTTGGATGCTCATCATATTAGGACTAAATCCATAACTAAAGCAAATTACCATGATGTTAAGAAAGACTCTCAAAGTAATATAAGTGAAGCATGAGAGTTCAACAATTTCTATAAAATAAAGCCACCGCCGTGCTCTAAAAAGATATAAGTGAAGCACTCGAGCAAAATTGCCTAGCTCAAAAGATATAAGTGAAGCACATAGAGTATTCTAATAAATTCATGATTCATGCATGTCCCTCTCAAAAGGTGTGTACAGCGAGGATGATTGTGTCAAACTAAAAAGTAAAGACTCATATCATACAAGAAGCTCCAAGCAAAACACATATCATGTGGTGTATAAAAATATAGCCTCAAGTAAATTTACCGATAGACGAAGACTGACAAAGGTGATGCCATCCAGGGCATCCTCAAGCTTAGATGCTTGGTTGTCCTTGAATATTAGCTTGGGTGCCTTGGGAATCCCCAAGGTTGTGCTCTTGTCACTCCTTATTCCATAGTCCATCAAATCTTTACCCAAAACTTGAAAACTTCACAACACAAAACTCAACAGAAAACTCATGAGATCTGTTAGTATAAGAAAATAAATCACCAGTTTGTGGTACTATTGTGAACTCATTATTTATTTATATTGGTGTAATATATACTGTATTCCAACTTCTCCATGGTTCATACCCCCCTGATAGTACCCATAGATTCATCAAAATAAGGAAACAACACAAAGAAAACAGAATCTGTCAAAAACAGAACAGTCAGTAGTAATCTGGAAACTTCGAATACTTTTGTAACTCCAAAAATTCTGAAAACTTAGGATACCAGAGGCAATTTGTATATCGATCTTTTGTAAAAAATTCAAGAATTTATCACGTTCCAGTAGCTCAGATCAATTATCTTTCTGGGCGCAAAAGTTTATGTTTTTCAGCAAGATCAAATCAACGATATACCAAAGTATCCCAAAGGCTTTACTTGGCTCAAACACTAAAACACAATTAATACAGAGGTAATAATGTGTATTTATTGAAGAACAGCAGAAAAAACAAAAAAACACAAAATTAAAATTGGGTTGCCTCCCAACAAGCGTTATTGTTTAACGCCCCTAGCTAGGCATAAAACATAGATCTAGGTATTATTATCTTTGGTATGCAACTCCTCAATTACACCTTGGTAAGAAATCAAGAAATTCATTCATAACAAAAGTTTCCTTCACGATATTGACAAAATGAGGGTGAACACTTATCATCTTAAGATCTTCATTTTCCCCACTAGATGATCCACCTCTATTTTTAGGAACATAAATAAACTTAGCAGCCTTGGTGGAAGGAAAATTTGGGGTAGTTTTAACGGAAGCAAAAGCGGAACCCAAGTTAGTAATAATATTCTCCAACTTATCAATCCTAGTGGAAGCTTGATCTAACTTCTCATTAACTATGGGTTCTTTTACCTTTAGATTCTTCAAAGTAACTCCTACCTTTGATCCATATTGAGTAATATGATTATGAATCTTTTTATCCAAGTTTTAAATAAGATCTACAGTAGCAATTTTATTCTCAATAATATCAAGCCTTTCATCACATGTTCCAAAGTTAAAACAGTTTCATTAACCATAAGAGGTGGTGAGCCCACCAAATCTATCATAGCATTATAAGCATCCAAAGTGTGGCTTCCCAAGAAATTTCCCCCGGTAATGGTATGTATAACATATCTATTCCAAGGAGTAACAACCACATAAAAATTACGAAGGAGAACGGTAGTAGATTGCTTACGAGTAGATCTATTTTGAGCATTGCAAATTCTATACCAAGCATCTTTTAAATTTTCTCCCTCCCTTTGCTTAAAATTAAGAACCTAGCTCTCGGGAGTACTAGCAATGGTAGGGGGACTAGCCATAAGAGCAAATCAAACAATCTAGCACACAAGCAACCAAAAAGCAAACAAAAAGACGAACAGAAGAAGGGCGAAAAAGGCAAATCTTTTTGTATTTTTCTGAAACCATTTCAGAAGTGGGGGAGAGGAAAACGAGAGGCAAATGGAAAAGAATGTAATGCAAGAGATGAGAGTTTATGGTGGGTACTTGGTTGGCTTGATGTAGATCTCCCCGGCAATGGCGCCAGAAATTCTTCCTGCTATTTCTTGAGTTTGCGTTGGTTTTTTTCCTTAAAGAGGAAAGGGTGATGCAACAAAGTAGAGATAAGTATTTCCCTTATTTAAGAACCAAGGTATCAATCCACTAGGAGAAACACGCAAGTCCCCAATATATGCACCTACACAAACAATCAAACACTTGCACCCAACAAAAAAAAGGGGTTGTCAATTCCTTCACGGTCACTTGCAAAGGTGAGATCTGATAGAGATAGATATAAAAGATTACTAAAATGTAAAACAAAATAAAACTAAATAAATTGCAAAAAGGTATTTTTGGTATATTGATCTGAAAACATATGAAGAAAAATAGACTCGGGGGCCATAGGTTTCACTAGAGGCTTCTCTCTTGAAGGCAAATAATATGGTGGGTGAACAAATTACTGTCGAGCAATTGATAGAAAAGAGCAAAGTTATGATGATATCCAAGGCAATGATTATGAATATAGTCATCACGTTCGTGTCAAGTAGACCGACTCCAGCCTGCATCTACTACTATTACTCCACACATCAACCACTATCCAGCATGCATCTAGAGTATTAAGTCCATTAGAACGGAGTAACACCTTGAGTAAGATGACATGATGTATGTAGCGACCCGACCTCAGACGGTCAAGTCTCTGTGCTTACATGTCATCCCTGGATCGGTATGCTGACACACACAGTACTCGAGGATTTATAACAGAGGTAAATCACATGTATAAAATAACATAAATACTATTACCTCAATCCAAAATAGCGGAAGCAACAAGGTTGTGGATTCCCATCAACACCAACGGCAAAGTTGAGTATAGGAAATCGTAACCCTAATGCATCACTTACTCGTTGTCTGAAAAGTCTGCAACATGAAACGTTGCAGCCCGAAAACGGGTCAGCACTTGGAATACGCTGGCAAAGTAACACATAGAGAGTAATGAAAGGATAAGCTATACTACATGCATATATGGCTGGTGGAAAGCTCTATGGTTACAGTTTTGCGTAAAGCCAATTTTTCCCTACTACAAAGGAATAAATTTATTTAACTATCATGGTGGTTGTTAAACATTGAGAATGGTTGACAGCATTCTCAATCCCTATTAAAAGTAATCATCAATAACCCAACAATATTAATTTGAAGTAACATGTTGAGATTCACATGATATTCAAGTACTATATACTCAAGATGTCCATAACCGGGGACACGGCTAATCATGATTAGTTTGTACACTCTGCAGAGGTTCGCGCACTTTTCCCCATAAGACTCGATCGCCTCCGTTTGGTTTCTGGCACTACATGGTGTTTGAGAAACGGATGACCGAGACATAGTCTTTCAGAAGCGCTAGCACCTTACGATGGGTAGACCCGTACACCTACATCCCCTACATCTACTAGTCCACCACTATAAGAGTTCGCACGACTTAGTCAACTATGCCAGAGCCCATAATGGCTTGTGGCTGCACACGGAAGTTACTAGCATGAATTATCTTATGATCCCTTTGAGCCTGGGTGGCGGTCCATAGGAAAATCACATGGTAACCCCGGGATTTCCAAAAAAACAGGCAATCACTGGATACCCAAGGTGCCTCAATCCACCCAGATGTGTATTTAAGTTGCCACCTTAGATAAACCATTAATTAACAATCTCACATCTGTCATGGATATCACTCACCCAATCCACGTCTACTAGCATAGCATGGCATAATAAGCAAATGTAGAAGTAACTCCCAAAGGTTTCATAAGTAAAATAGGTAATAGGTACTACCTCATCTACTTCCCATCCCACAATTTAATTAGATCCTAATCATGCAATGTTTGAGGATTGATCTAATGCATAAAAACTGGGTATGAGAAAAGGTATGATCAAAGTGTGAACTTGCCTGCAATGTTGATGAAGATGATTCGCACTCAACTCCTGATAGTTCTATTCATCACACTCCGGTCAATCTATCGTGAGCAAGCAATGGTAACCACACATAAGCAATCACTCAAAAGATCAGAAAGAACGAAGAGAACAACTCGGAAAACATCAAAACCAAGCAAATAACTCTTGCAGCATAAAACAATTTCTAACAGTACCAAAATTATGTGAATTTGGCCTTATCAGAAAGTTTAAGTCAAGAACTTCGATATGCAAAAAGAATCAACTCAAACGGAGTTATAAAACTCAAGTTATGATCAAACGAAGTTTGAATTCAAATCTGATCTAATTCAAATTTTAAAACTTTCAAAAACATGTTTGAGTTGGATTACTGGATAGAGGGGATCATAACGAAGAAGTGGGCGTTGGTTTCATCTAATTTGGACAAACGAGTAAAAAGTTATAGTTGTTTGAAAAACAGGGGCCAATCTGTAAATAAAAATATTCACAAACGAGTCCCTGGCAGAAAAAAAAGACTAAAAAGTGAATGTTCATTTATAAGATCTAAACAGTGGACGTTCTCTATATAATTAAACCTAAACAAACCGGTTTTAAACGAAAGCTAAACTAAAAGAAAAACCGGCGAACCGGGCGGTTTTACTTGGGTTATACCGGTTCGGGCGAGTCGGCGGTGAATCGAACCGGCGTCGGCGGTCAACTCCGGCGGCAACGAGGCGAGGCGGCGCAGCGTTTCAGCGAAGCGCGGCGAGGCAGGGCGGTGAGGCGGTGGCGGCGATCTTGTGAGCGAAAGTGCTGTGCAAGTGAGGTGGCCTTGGCAAAGTCTGGCAGGCGGCGTGGCAAGTGCAATCTGACGGCGCAAGGCGGACTGAGGGCGAGGGCGGCGCGCGGAAGTCCGGCGAGGCGGCGCGGTGTGGGAAAGAGAGAGAGGCGGGGCCGGCCTCTGGTTATAAAGGGGCCAGGGCGGCTCCTTGCTTGGGGAAGGGGCGGCCGACGCCGTAGGTGCGGCGGACTCCGGCGGGAGTCCCGCACGGGCACGCGAGGAGGAAGGCGGCGGCGGTGTGCTAGCTGGGCTGGGCCGTGTCCTGGCCGGTTGGCTGGGCCGGCCCAGTTCGGCGGAAGTTTTTTATTTTTATTTTTTTAAAACAATTTTTCCAGCAAAACAAAAATAAACGCAAAATAAATAAAAAATTTACTTAGGCATATAATATATCAAAATTTGCAGAAAAAGATTTTCTACAATATGGACATTTCTATAGCATTAAATAAAATACACACAAATTCTAATAATTCGAACAGTGCTCCTGCTCTAATAAAATCCAACTAAAATAATTAAAAAAAAACAAAATGACTTCAAATTAATTTCTCTCCAATTTTCTGATGTAGGGAATCATGTTACCCTATTTTCCATATATTTTTTTTGGAGAAAAATAATTTGAATAAAACTCAAATATCCCAAATTGAAAAATAAATTTCAAATGGAAATTTAAATTTGAGTTTCTTTGAAGCTCCCAACTCATATTTCATATAGTTTGAAGAAGTCATTTTATCTTCTCTCGTGAAAATCATTGAGTTGCATAAAGTTTCAGAATTGGAAATATTTTCCAAATGAAATTCAAATATTTTCAACACCCCTTGTCATTTAAATAAATGGAAGAAGTCATGTCATCTTCTCTCCAGGGTTTTGTGGTGAAAAGAATTTGAATTTATAAAGATCAGAAAAGAAAATGAAAGTTTGGGAAAGTCCTTTTATTCCCTCTCATTTAACTTTCAAAATTTTCGAATTTCACTCAATTTCAGTCAAACAATCAACCAAATCTATCTATTTTTTTATAACATTCCAAAATTTAGAATTTTGGGATGTTACAATGTAGAGGGATAAACTCAAGCAATATGATGAAAACCCAATCTTTTTACCCTTGATGGCAACAATACAAATACGTGCCTCGCTACCCCTACTTCGTCACTGGGTGAGGACACCGCAAGATTGAACCCAAAACTAAGCACCTCTCCCATTGCAAGAAAAAACAATCTAATTGGCCAAACCAAACCGATAATTCGAATAAATATACAAAGATATCAAATCATGCATATAAGAATTCAGAGAAGATTCAAATAATATTCGTAGATAAGTTGATCATAAATCAATAATTCATCGATCTCGATAAACATACCACAAGAGAAGATTACATCAGATTGATCTCGTAGAACATCGAGAAGAACATGGTATTGAGAATCAAAGAGAGAGAAGAAGCCATCTAGCTACTAGCTATCGACCCATAGGTCTGTGGTAAACTACTCACGCTTCATCAGAAGGGCAATAGGGTTGATGTAGATGCACTCCATGGTCGAATCCCCCTCCGGCAGGATGCCAGAAAAGGCCCCAAGATGGGATCTCATGGGAACAAAAGGTTATAGCGGTGGAAAAGTATTTTGGTGGATGCTTCTAGTCGTTTGGGAATATTTGGAAATTTATAGGCCAAGAATTAGGTTTAGAGGAGCTCCGAGGGGCCCACAAGCCAGGGGGCGCGCCCTGGAGGCTTGTGGCCTCCTCGGGACTCCTCGGACTTCATCTCCAAGTGCTATGTGTGTCTTCTGGTCCAAGAAAATCATTGCGAAAGTTGTATTCCGTTTGGACTCCGTTTGATATTCCTTTTCTATAAAACTCAAAAACAAGGAAAAAACAGAAACTGGCACTAGGCTCTATGTTAATAAGTTAGTCCCAAAAATAATACAAAATAGACAATATAATACCATGGAACAATAAAAAATTATAGATACATTGGAGACGTACCAGGACCCACAAGCCCTTAGGGCCCCCCCTGGGGTGTGCTACTTCTTGAGCTTGCGTTGGTTTTTTCCTTAAAGAGGAAAGGGTGATGCAGAAAAGTAGAGATAAGTATTTCCCTCAGTTAGAGGACCAAGGTATCAATCTAGTAGGAGACACTACACAAATCACCAATACCTACACAAACAATCAAACACTTGCACCCAACGCGATAAAGGGGTTGTCGATCCCTTCCCAGTCACTTGCAAAAGTGAGACATGATAGAGATAGATAAAACTAAACAAAAGATAAAGTAAATACTTTTGGGGGTTTTGGTTTATAGATCGGAAAGTAAAAGATTGCAAAATAGTAGACCAGAAACTTATATGCTGGAAAATAGACCCGGGGCCATAGGTTTCACTAGAGGCTTCTCTCAAGATAGCAAATAATACGATGGGTGAACAAATTACTATGGAGCAATTGATAGAAAAGCGCAAAGGTATGACGATATCTAAGGAATGATTATGAAATATAGGCATCACGTCCATGTCAAGTAGACCGACTCCTGCCTGCATCTAGAGTATTAAGTTCATGAAGAACAGAGTAACACTTTAAGTAAGATGACATGATGTAGAGGAATAAACTCAAGCAATATGATATAAACCCCATCTTTTTATCCTCGATGGCAACAATACAATACATGCCTCGCTACCCCTACTGTCACTGGGTGAGGACACCGCAAGATTGAACCCAAAGCTAAGCACTTCTTCCATTGCAAGAAAAACCAATCTAGTTGGCCAAACTAAATCGATAGTTCGAAGAGAATTACAAAGATATCAAATCATGCATAAAAGAATTCATAGAAGATTCAAATAATATTCATAGATAAGTCGATCATAAATCCACAATTCATCGGATCTCGACAAAAACAACGCAAAAGAAAATTACATCGGATAGATCTTCGAGAACATCGTGGAGAACATGGTATTGAGAATCAATGAGAGAGAAGGACCCATCTAGCTACTAGCTATGGACCTGTAGGTCTGTGGTAAACTACTCACGCTTCATCGGAAGGGCAATAGAGTTGATGTAGAACCCTCTGTGATCGAATCCCCCTCCGGCAGGATGTCAGAAAAGGCCCCAAGATGGGATCTCATGGGAACAGAATGTTGTTGAAGGAAATATGCCCTAGAGGCAATAATAAAGTTATTATATATTTCCTTATTTCATGATAAATGTTTATTATTCATGCTAGAATTATATTAACCGGAAACATAATACATGTGTGAATACATA
This sequence comes from Aegilops speltoides, assembly GCA_021437245.1. NCBI lineage: Eukaryota > Viridiplantae > Streptophyta > Magnoliopsida > Poales > Poaceae > Aegilops > Aegilops speltoides. Next base: position 304,741,427 of record CM038143.1, read on the forward strand.
GACAAACATAATGTCACTAGTATGCCTCGACTTGACTAGCTCGTTGATCAAAGATGGTTGAGTTTCCTAGCCATGGACATGAGTTGTCATTTGATTACCGGGATCACACCATTAGGAGAATGATTTGATTGACTTGACCCATTCCGTTAGCTTAGCACTTGATCATTTAGTATGTTGCTATTGCTTTCTTCATGACTTATACATGTTCCTATGACTATGAGATTATGCAACTCCTGTTTACCGGAGGAACACTTTGTGTGCTACCAAACGTCACAACATAACTGGGTGATTATAAAGGATCTCTACAGGTGTCTCCGAAGGTACATGTTGAGTTGGCGTATTTCGAGATTAGGATTTGTCACTCCGGTTGTCGGAGAGGTATCTCTGGGCCCTCTCGGTAATGTACATAAATATAAGCCTTGCAAGCAATGTGATTAATGAGTTAGTTGTGGGATGATGCATTACATAACGAGTAAAGAGACTTGCCGGTAACGAGATTGAACTAGGTATTGAGGTACCGATGATCGAATCTCGGGCAAGTAACATACCGATGACAAAGGGAACAACGTATGTTGTTATGCGGTTCGACCGATAAAGATCTTCGTAGAATATGTAGGAGCCAATATGGGCATCCAGGTTCCACTATTGGTTATTGACCAGAGAGGTGTCTCGGTCATGTCTACATAGTTCTCGAACCCGTAGGGTCCGCACGCTTAACGTTCATTGACGAAATAGTATTATATGAGTTATGTATGTTGGTGACTGAATGTTGTTCGGAGTCCCAGATGAGATCACGAACATGACGAGGAGCTCCGGAATGGTCCGGAGGTAAAGATTCATATATTGGATGATATGGTTAGGCCAAGGGGTCAGGCCCACGGGGCTATAAGTCGGTGCAAAAGGAGTTTTGCAGAGGCCAGGGGCCAAACGCCGGAGACCCTAGCGCCTGGCCCTGGGCCAGAAGCCGAGGCCCATGGTGTTTGGGCCAGACGCTAAGGATTGTGGCGTTTGGTCCTGGAGTCCGAGTGGGACTCTTGCCTTCCAGGCAAAACTGACTTTGAGGAGGCTTTTGCTCCAAGTTTCGACCCCAGGGCTCAACATATAAATAGAGGGGCGGGGCTAGCACCAAAGACACATCAAGAAACACCAAGCCGTGTGCCGGCAACCCCGTCCCCTCTAGTTTATCCTCCGTCATAGTTTCCGTAGTGCTTAGGCGAAGCCCTGTGGAGATTGTTCTTCACCAACATCGTCACCACGCCGTCGTGCTGCTAGAACTCATCTACTACTTTGCCCGTCTTGCTGGATCAAGAAGGCGAGGACGTCATCGAGCTGAACGTGTGCAGAACTCGGAGGTGTCGTGCGTTCGGTACTGGTATCGGTCGGATCATGAAGACGTATGACTGCATCAACCGCGTTGATAAACGCTTCCGCTTAGCGATCTACAAGGGTATGAAGATACACTCTCCCTCTCGTTGCTATGCATCACCATGATCTTGCGTGTGCGTAGGATTTTTTTTGAAAGTACTACGTTCCCAATAGTGGCATCTGAGCCAGGTTTATGCGTAGATGTTATATGCACGAGTAGAACACAAGTGAGTTGTGGGCGATACAAGTCATACTGCTTACCAGCATGTCATACTTTGGTTCGGCGGTATTGTTGGATGAAGTGGCTCGGATCGACATTACGCGTACGCTTACGCGAGACTGGTTCTACCGACATGCTTCGCACACAGGTGGCTGGCGGGTGCCAGTTTCTCCAACTTTAGTTGAACCGAGTGTGGCTACGCCCGGTCCTTGAGAAGGTTAAAACAACACTAACTTGACGAAATATCGTTGTGGTTTTGATGCGTAGGTAAGAGCGGTTCTTGCTCAGCCCGTAGCAGCCACGTAAAACTTGCAACAACAAAGTAGAGGGCGTCTAACTTGTTTTTGCAGGGCATGTTGTGATGTGATATGGTCAAGACATGATGCTAAATTTTATTGTATGAGATGATCATGTTTTGTAACAAAGTTATCGGCAACTGGCAGGAGCCAAATGGTTGTCGCTTTATTGTATGCAATGCAATCGCCCTGTAATTGCTTTACTTTATCACTAAGCGGTAGCGATAGCCGCGGAAGCAATAGGTGGCGAAACGACAACGATGCTACGATGAAGATCAAGGTGTCACGCCGGTGACGATGGTGATCATGACGGTGCTTCGGAGATGGTGATCAAAAGCACAAGATGATGATGGCCATATCATATCACTTATATTGATTGCATGTGATGTTTATCCTTTATGCATCTTGTTTTGCTTTGATTGACGGTAGCATTATAAGATGATCTCTCCCTAAATTTCAAGGTATAAGTGTTCTCCCTGAGTATGCATCGTTGCGAAAGTTCTTCGTGTTGAGACACCACGTGATGATCGGGTGTGATAGGCTCTACATTCAAATACAACGGGTGCAAAATAGTTGCGCACGCAGAATACTCAGGTTAAACTTGACGAGCCTAGCATATACAAATATGGCCTCGGAACACTGAGACTGAAAGGTCGAGCGTGAATCATATAGTAGATATGATCAACATAGTGATGTTCACCATTGAAAACTACTCCATCTCACGTGATGATCGGACATGGTTTAGTTGATTTGGATCACGTGATCACTTAGATGATTAGAGGGATGTCTATCTAAGTGGGAGTTCTTAAGTAATATGATTAATTTAACTTTAATTTACCATGAACTTAGTCCTGATAGTATTTTTGCAAATTATGTTGTAGATCAATAGATCGCATTGTTGCTTCCCTATGTTTATCTTTGATATGTTCCTAGAGAAAAACTATGTTGAAAGATGTTAGTAGACATGATGCGGATTAGATTCATGATCTGAGGTTTATCCTCATTGCTGCACAGAGGAATTATGTCCTTGATGCACCGCTAGGTGACAGACCTATTGCAGGAGCAGATGCAGACGTTATGAACGTTTGGCTAGCTCAATATGATGACTACTTGATAGTTTAGTGCACCATGCTTAACGACTTATAATCGGTACTTCAAAGACGTTTTGAACGTCATGGACGATATGAGATGTTCCATGAGTTGAAGTTAATATTACAAGCAAATACCCGAGTTGAGAGATATGAAGTCTCTAACAAGTTCTATAGCTAAAAGATGGAGGAGAATTGCTCAACTAGTGAGCATGTGCTCAAATTGTCTGGGTACTACAATTGCTTGAATGAAGTGGGAGTTAATCTTCCAGATAAGATAGTGATTGACAGAGTTCTCTAGTCACCATCACCAAGTTAGTAAAACTTTGTGATGAACTATAGTATGCAAGGGATGACAAAAACGATTCCCGAGCTCCTCGTGATGTTAAAATCGACGAAGGTAGAAATCAAGAAAAGAGCATCAAGTGTTGATGATTGACAAGACCACTAGTTTCAAGAAAAGGGCAAAGGGAAAGAAAGGGAATTCAAGTAGAATGACAAGCAAGTTGTCACTCCCGCGAAGAAGCCCAAAGCTGGACCAAAGCCTGGCCCGAGTGCTTACAATCGCAAAGGAAATGGTCACCGAAGCGGAAATGCCACGAATATTTGGTGGATAAGACGGATGGCAAAGTGAACAAGGGTATATTTGATATATAGATTATTGATGTGTGCCTTACTAGTGTTTATAGTAGCCCCAGTATTTGATACTTGTTCGGTTGCTAAGATTAGTAACTCAAAGCAGAGTTACGAGATAAACAGAGACTAGTTGAGGGGGAAGTGATGATGAGTGTTGGAAATAGTTCCAAGATTGATATGATCATCATCACACACTCCCTATACTTTCGGGATTAGTGTTAAACCTAAATAAATGTTATTTGGCGCTTGCATTGAGCATGAATATGATTTGATCATGTTTATTGCAATACGGTTATTCATTTAAAGTCAGAGAATAATTGTTGTTCTGTTTACATGAATAAAACCTTCAATGGTCATACACCCAATGAAAATAGTTTGTTGGATCTCGATCGTAGTGATACACATATTCATAATATTGATGCCAAAAGATGCAAAGTTAATAATGATAGTGCAACTTATTTGTGGCACTGCTGTTTGGGTCATATCGGTGTAAAGCACATGAAGAATTTCCATAAAGATGGATTTTCGGAATCACTTGGTTCTGAATCATTTGATGCTTGCGAACCGTGCCTTTTGGGCAAGATGACTAAAACTCCGTTCTCTGGAACAATGGAACGAGCTACTGACTTGTTGGAAATAATTCATACTGATGTATGCAGACCAATGAGTATTAAAGCTCGTGGTGGGTATCGTTATTTTTTGACCTTCACAGATGATTTGAGCAGATATGGGTATATCTACTTGATGAAACATAAGTCTGAAACAGTTGAAAGGTTCAAAGAATTTCAGAGTGAAGTGGAAAACCATCGTAATAAGAAAATAAAGTTTCTGCGATCTGATCGTGGAGATGAATATTTGAGTTACGAGTTTGGCCTTCAGTTAAAATAATGTGGAATAGTTTCACAAACTCATGCCACCTGGAACACCACAGCGTAACGGTGTGTCTGAACGTCATAACTGCACTTATTTGATATGGTGCGATCAATGATGTCTCTTACCGATTTACCTATATCGTTTTGGGGTTATGCATTAGAGATAGCTGCATTCACGTTAAATAGGGCACCATCTAAATCCGTTGAGACGACACCGTATGAACTATGGTTTAGCAATAAACCTAAGCTGTCGTTTCTTAAAGTTTGGAGTTGCGATGCTTATGTGAAAAAGTTTCAACCTGATAAGCTCGAACTCAAGTCGGAGAAATGCATCTTCATAGGATACCCAAAGGAGATTGTTGGGTATACCTTCTAATTACAGATACGAAGGCAAAATATTTGTTGCTAATGGAATCTTTCTAGAGAAGGAGTTTCTCTTGAAAGAAGTGAGTGGGAGAAAAGTAGAACTTGATGAGGTAATAGTACCTTCTCCCGAATTGGAAAATAGTTCATCACTGAAATCAGTTCCAGTGATGCCTACACCAATTAGTGAGGAAGCTAATGATGATGATCATGAAACTTCAAATCAAGTTACTACAGAACCTCGTAGGTCTTCCAGAGTATGGTCCGCACCAGAGTGGTACGGTAATCCTATTCTAGAAGTCATGTTACTAGACCATGATAAGCATACGAACTATGAGGAAGCAATGATGAGCCCAGATTCCGCGAAATGGTTTGAGGCCATGAAATCTGAGATGGGATCCATGTATGAGAACAAAGTGTGGACTTTGGTGGACTTGCCCGATGATCGGTAAGCCATAGAGAATAAATGGATCTTCAAGAGGAAGACGAACACTGATAGTAGTGTTACTATATACAAAGCTGGACTTGTTGCGAAAGGTTTTCGACAAGTTCAAGGGGTTGACTATGATGAGACCTTCTCACCCGTAGCGATGCTTAAGTCTGTCCGAATCATGTTAGCAATTGCCGCATTTTATGATTATGAAATTTGGCAAATGGATGTCAAAATTGCATTCCTGAATGGATTTCTGGAAGAAGAGTTGTATATGATGCAACCAGAAGGTTTTGTTGATCCGAAAGGTGCTAACAAAGTGTGCAAGCTCCAGCGATCCATTTATAGACTGGTGCAAGCCTCTCGGAGTTGGAATAAATGCTTTGATAGTTTGATCAAAGCATATGGTTTTATATAGACTTCTGGAGAAGTCTATAATTACAAGAAAGTGAGTGGGAGCTCTGTAGCATTTCTGATATTATATGTGGACGACATATTGTTGATTGGAAATGATATAGAATTTCTGGATAGCACAAAAGGATACTTGAATGAAAGTTTTTCAATGAAAGACCTCGGTGAAGCTGCTTACACATTGAGCATCAAGATCTATAGAGATAGATCAAGACGCTTGATAAAAATTTTCAATGAGTACATACCTTGATAAGTTTTTGAAGTAGTTTTAAAAATGGAACAGTCAAAGAAGGAGTTCTTGCCTGTGTTGCAAGGTGTGAAGTTGAGTAAGACTCAAAACCTGACCATGGCAGAAAATAGAAAGAGAATAAAAAGTCATTCCCTATGCCACAGTCATAGGTTCTATAAAGTATGCTATGTTGTGTACAAACCTATTGTATACTTTGTTCTGAGTTTGGCAAGGGAGTACAATTTTGATCTAAGAGTAGAACACTGGACAACGGTCAAGAATATCCTTAGTGAGGACTAAGTAAATATTTCTCGATTATGGAGGTGATAAAAGAGCCCGTCGTAAAGAGTTACATCGGTGCAAGCTTTTACACCGATCCAGATGACTCTAAGTGGGAGCAATTAGCTAGAGTAGCTCCGTGCAGAGTGCTACATCTTGATCTTGCGTTGGTTTTCCTTGAAGAGGAAAGGGTGATGCAGCAATAGTAGTGTAAGTATTTCCCTCAGTTTTTGAGAACCAAGGTATCAATCCAGTAGGAGGCTCCTCAAAAGTCCCACGCACCTACACAAACAAACAAGAACTCGCAACCAGCGCAATAAAGGGGTTGTCAATCCCTTCATGGCCACTTGCGAAAGTGAGATCTGATAGAGATAGTATGATAAGATAAATATATTTTTGGTATTTTATAATATAGATGCAAAAAGTAAAGATGCAAATAAAAGTAGATTGAAAGCTTATATGATAAAAGATAGACCCGGGGGCCATAGGTTTCACTAGTGGCTTCTCTCAAGATATCATAAGTATTACGGTGGGTGAACAAATTACTATCGAGCAATTGATAGAAAAGCGAATAATTATGAGATTATCTAGGCATGATCATGTATATAGGCATCATGTCCGCAACAAGTAGACTGACTCCTGCCTGCATCTACTACTATTAATCCACACATCGACCGCTATCCAGCATGCATCTAGAGTATTAAGTTCATAAGAACAGAGTAACGCATTAAGAAAGATGACATGATGTAGAGGCATAAACTCAAGCAATATGATATAAACCCCATCTGTTTTATCCTTGATGGCAACATTACAATACGTGCCTTGCAACCCTTTCTGTCACTTGGTAAGGACACCGCAAGATTGAACCCAAAGCTAAGCACTTCTCCCATGGCAAGAAAGATCAATCTAGTAGGCCAAACCAAACTGATAATTCGAAGAGACTAGCAAATATAACTCAATCATACATAAAAGAATTCGGAGGAGATTCAAATATTTCTCATAGATAAACTTGATCATAAACCCACAATTCATCGAATCTCAACAAACACACCGCAAAAAGAGTTTACATCGAATAGATCTCCACAAGAGAGGGGGAGAACATTGTATTGAGATCGAAAAAGAGAGAAGAAGCCATCTAGCTAATAACTATGGACCCGAAGGTCTGTGGTAAACAACCCACAACTCATCGGAGGGGCTATGGTGTTGATGTAGAAGCCCTCAGTGGTCGATTCCCCCTCTGGCGGAGCGCCGGCGAAGGCTCCAAGATGGGATCTCACGGATACAGAAGGTTACGGCGGTGGAAATTGTTTTTCATTGGCTCCCTGGATGTTTTCGAGGTACGTGGGTATATATAGGAGGAAGAAGTACGTCGGTGGCCGCTCGAGGGGCCCAGGAGACAGGGGCGCTCCCAGGAGGGGTGGGCGCGTCCTCCTATCTCTTGGCCGCCTCATTTTCTTCTTGACTTGCACTGCAAGTTCTCCGGATCACATTCGTTCCAAAAATCACGCTCCCGAAGGTTTCATTCTGTTTGGACTCCGTTTGATATTCCTTTTCTTCGAAATACTGAAATAGGCAAAAAAACAGCAATACGGGCTGGGCCTCCGGTTAGTAGGTTAGTCCCAAAACTGATATAAATCTGTAAAATAAAGCCCATAAACATCCAAAAGGGGTAATATAATAGCATGGAACAATAAAAAATTATAGATATGTTGGAGACGTATCAAGTATCCCCAAGCTTAATTCCTGCTCGCCCTCAAGTAGGTAAATGATAAAAACAGAATTTTTGATGTGGAATGCTACCTAGCATAATTCTCAATGTAGTTTTCTTTATTGTGGCATGAATGTTCAGATCCAAATGATTCAAGATAAAAGCTTATAAAACATAAAAATAATAATGCTTCGTAGCATACTAACAAATAATCATGTCCTATCAAAATAGCATAGCCAAAGAAAGCTTATCCCTACAAAATCATATATTTAGGCCATGCTTCATTTTCATTACACAAAATACTCCCATCATGCACAACCCCGGTTTCATCCAAGCAATTGGTTCATACTTTTTAACGTGCTTCAGCTTTTTCAACTCTTACACAATACATGAGCGCAAGCCATGGACATAGCACTATGGTGGTATATGGTGGTGGTTGTGAGGACAAAAAGGGAGAAGATAGTCTCACATCAACTAGGCGTATTAATGGGCTATGGAGATGCCCATCAATAGATATCAATGTGGGTGAGTAGGGATTGCCATGCAACGGATGCACTAGAGCTATAAATATATGAAAGCTCAACAAAAGAAACTAAGTGGGTGTGCATCCAACTTGCTTGCTCACGAAGACCTAGGGCATTTTGAGGAAGCCCATCATTGGAATATACAAGCCAAGTTCTATAATGAAAAATTCCCACTCAGTATATGAAAGTGACAACATAGGAAACTCTCTATCATGAAGACCATGGTGCTACTTTGAAGCACAAGTGTGGAAAAAGAGATAGTAGCATTGTCCCTTCTCTCTTTTTCTCTCATTTTATATATTTTTCTTTTTTTCTTTTTTTTTCTTTGGCCTTTCCTTTTTTTGGCCTTTCTCTATTTTTTTTTAATTTTTTTTAAGTCTGAAGTCTCATCCCGACTTGTGGGGGAATCATAGTCTTCATCATCCTTTCCTCACTGGGACAATGCTCTAATAATGAAGATCATCACACTTTTATTGATTTACAACTCAAGAGTTACAACTCAAAACTAGAACAAGATATGACTCTATATGAATGCCTCCGACAGTGTACCGGGATATGCAATGAATCAAGAGTGACATGTATGAAAAGTATGAAGGTGGCCTTGCCACAAATACGATGTCAACTACATGATCATGCAAAGAGCAATATGACAATGATGAAGTGTGTCATAACAAACGGAATGGTGGAAAGTTGCATGGCAATATATCTTGGAATGGCTATGGAAATGCCATAATAGGTAGGTATGGTGGCTGTTTTGAGGAAGGTAAATAATGGGTGCATGATACCGGCGAAAGTTGCGCAGTATAATAGAGGCTAGCAAAGTGGAAGGATGAGTGTGCGTATATCCATGGACTCACATTAGTCATAAAGAACTCATATACTTATTGCACAAGTCTACTTGCCCTCGAAGCAAAGTACTACTATGCATGCTCCTAGGGGAAGGGTTGGTAGCAGTTAACCATCGCGCGATCCTGACCTCCACTCATAAGGAAGGCAATTAAAAGAGCACCTCATGCAACAAATTTGTCACACAACTTTTACCATACGTGCATGCTATGAGACTTGCCAACTTCAACACAAGTATTCCTCAATTTCATAATTACCCACTAGCATGACTCTAACATTACTACCTCAATATCTCAAAACAATTATCAAGCATCAAATTGATCATAGCATCCAATTCACTTTCTATGATAGTTTTTATTATACCCAACTTGAATGCTCACCATTCTAGGACCAATTTATAACCATAGCAAATACCATGCTTTTGTCTAAAAGAATCACAAAATAATATAAGTGAAGCATGAGAGACTAGCAATTTCTTCAAAATTAAGCCACCACCGTTCTCTAAAAGATATAAGTGAAGCACTAGAGCAAAAACTATCCAGCTCAAAAGATATAAGTGAAGCACATAGAGTATTCTAGCGAATTCTAATCAAGTGGGCTTCTCCCAAAATGTGTGTACAGCAAGGATGATTGTGGTAGACTAAAAAGCAAAGACTAATATAATACACGACGCTCCAAGGCAAACACATATCATGTGGCGAATAAAAATATAGCTCCAAGTAAAGTTACCAATGAACGAAGACGAAAGAGGGGATGCCTTCCGGGGGCATCCCCGAGCTTAGGCTTTTGGCTATTCTTGAATATGCTCTTGCCACTCCTTATTCCATAGTCCATCAAATCTTTACCCAAAACTTGAAAAACTTCACAACACAAAACTTAACAGGAAATCTTATAAGCTCCGTTAGTGAAAGAAAACAAAACCACCACATAAGGTACTGTAATGAACTCATTATTTATTTATTTTGGTGTTAAACCTACTGCATTCCAAGTTCTCTATGGTTCATACCACTTAATACTAGCCATAGATGCATCAAAATAAGCAAACAACACACGAAAAACAGAATCTGTCAAAAACATAACAGTCTGTAGCAATCTGTAACTAACGCAAACTTCTGTAACTCTAAAAATCCTACCAAAATAGAAAGTCCTGGAAAATTTGTCTATTGATCAGAAGCAAAGAGAATCAACGCAAAAGCACGTTTCTGTGATTTAACAAAACTAAATTCGTGCGTGCAAAGTTTCTGTTTTTCAGCAGAATCAAATCAACTATCATCATAGGTTATCCTATAGGTTCTACTTGGCACAAACACTAACTAAAACATAAAAACTCATCTAAACAGAAGATAGATGCAAAATTTATTACTAAACAGGAACAAAAACAAAAAACACAAATAAAATTGGGTTGCCTCCCAACTAGCGCTATCGTTTAACGCCCCTAGCTAGGCATAAAAGCGAAGATAGATCTAAGTAGTGTTGTCTTTGGCACTCATCTTAATGGAGTTATGCTCAGGTCCGGTAGGCTCTTTGCGTTTCCCTTCATGCTCAGAGATCCTTTGATGTAAGGCATCCAACCGCTTATTGCAAAGTGTGATCAAATTATTCATGCGGTTGATATTCCCACCAATATTCTTAAGTGGTTCAACAAGTTTTTGCAATTCATATAATTTCTCTAAAATTTGGGTTCCTTCAAGAGAGAAGGGTGATCCTTTTTGTAGGGGAAGTACTCCTACTATCCCCTCTATAATTTCATAAGCGGAACTAGGATCAACTTCAATAAATACCCCTTTTGCGGCGAAATCAAGGAGTTGTTTGTGGGGTAAGGTTAACCCAACATAAAAATTGCGAATTAAAATCTTGAAATCTCCTTCTATAGCGCAGCTACGATAAGATTCTAACATCCTACACCAAGCATCTTTTAAATTTTCTCCTTGTCTTTGCTTTAAGTGGAGAACTTCAAAGTCCGGAGACGAAGGGATAAAGACCGAGCTAGCCATAATGACGAGGTAAACGATCTACCACACGAGAAAACAGAAAAAGGCAAGCGAAAAAGAGAGGAGGAGATTGGGAAAGAGAGGGCAAATAAAACGGCAAGGGTGAAGTTGTTGGGGAACGTAGTAATTTCAAAAATATTCCTACGCACACGCAAGATCATGGTGATGAACAGCAACGAGAGGGGAGAGTGTTGTCCACATACCCTTGTAGACCCGAAGCGGAAGCGATCACAACGTAGAGGAAGTAGTCGTACGTTCTCCTCGCGATCCGACCGATCCCGGCGCCGTTACTCTGGCGCCCCCGAGTTCTTGGCACACGTACAGCTCGATGACGTCCCTCGTACTCCGATCCAGCCGAGTGTCGAGGGAGAGTTTCGTCAGCACGACGGCGTGGTGACGATCTTGATGTTTCACCGCGCAGAAGCCGCTTAAGCTTCATGACGGTATAACCGAGGTGGAATATGGTGGAGGGGGCACCGCACACGGCTAAGGAACGATCCGTAGATCTAACTTGTGTGTTCTCGGTGCCCCCTGCCCCGTGTATATAAAGGAGCAAGGGGAAGGGGGCTGGCCGGCCAAGGGAGGCGCGCCAAGGAGTCCTACTCCCTCTGGGGTAGATTCCCCAATCCTAGTTGGACTAGGATTCCTGGAGGGAAAGAGAGAGAGGGGGCGGCCCTTTCCTAGTCCTAGTAGGACTAGGGAAGGGGAGGTGCGACCACCTAGGGCTGGCCCTTCTCCTTTCCACTAAGGCCCACTATGGCCCATTTACCTCCCGGGGTTCCGTAACCTCCGGTACTCCGATAAATTCTGTTTTACTTGGAACCATTCCAACTCCAAACATAGGCTTCCAATATATCAATCTTTATGTCTCGACCATTTCGAGACTCCTCGTCATGTCCGTGATCACATCCGGACTCAACTTCTTCGGTACATCAAAATACATAAACTCATAATAACCATCCATCGAAACCTTAAGCGTGCGGACCCTACGGTTCGAGAATAATGTAGACATGACCTAGAACTATTCACGGTCAATAACCAATAGCGGGACCTGGATGCCCATATTGGTTCCTACATATTCTACGAAGATCTTTGTCGGTCAGACCGCATAACAACATACGTTGTTCCCTTTGTCATCGGTATGTTACTTGCCCGAGATTCGATCGTCGGTATCCAATACCTAGTTCAATCTCGTTACCGGCAAGTCTCTTTACTCGTTCCGTAATACATCATCTCACAACTAACTCATTAGTTGTAGTGCTTGCAAGGCTTAAGTAATGTGCATTACCGAGAGGGCCCAGAGATACCTCTCCGACAATCGGAGTGACAAAACCTAATCTCGAAATACGCCAACCCAACATCTACCTTTGGAGACACCTGTAGTACTCCTTTATAATCACCCAGTTACGTTGTGACGTTTGGTAGCACCCAAAGTGTTCCTCCGGTAAACGGGAGTTGCATAATCTCATAGTTACAGGAACATGTATATGTCATGGATAAAAGCAGTAGCAACATACTAAACGATCGTGTGCTAAGCTAATGGAATGGGTCATGTCAATCAGATCATTCTCCTAATGATGTGACCTTGTTAATCAAATAACAACTCTTTGTTCATGGTTAGGAAACATAACCATCTTTGATTAACAAGCTAGTCTAGTAGAGGCATACTAGTGACATATTGTTTTGTCTATGCATTCACACATGTATCATGTTTCCGGTTAATACAATTCTAGCATGAATGATAAACATTTATCATGAAATAAGGAAATAAATAATAACTTTATTATTGCCTCTAGGGCATATTTCCTTGAGCCTCCCACTTGCACTAGAGTCAATAATCTAGATTACATAGTAATGATTCTAACACCCATGGAGTCTTGGTGCTGATCATGTTTTGCTCGTGGAAGAGGCTTAGTCAACGGTTCGCAACATTCAGATCCGTATGTATCTTGCAAATCTCTATGTCTCCCACCGACTAAGTCCCGGATGGAATTGAAGCGTCTCTTGATGTGCTTGGTCCTCTTGTGAAATCTGGATTCCTTTGCTAAGGCAATTGCTCCATATTGTCACGAAGATTTTCATTGGACCCGATGCACTAGGTATGACACCTAGATCGGATATGAACTCCTTCATCCGCACTCCTTCATTAGCTGCTTCGGCTGCTATGTACTCCGCTTCACATGTAGATCCCGCCACGATGCTTTGTTTAGAACTGCACCAACCGACAGCTCCTCCGTTTAGTGTAAATACGTATCCGGTCTGCGATTTAGAATCGTCGGATCGTGTCAAAGCTTGCATCAACGTAACTGCCACGATGAGCTCTTTGTCACCTCCATATACGAAAACATATCCTTAGTCCTTTTCGTATTTCAGATGTTCTTGACCGCTGTCCGATGATCCACTCCTGGATTACTTTGGTACCTCCCTGCTAGGCTTATAGCAAGGCACACATCAGGTCTGGTACACAGCATTGCATACATGATAGAGCCTATGGCTGAAGCATAGGGAACATCTTTCATTTTCTCTCTATCTTCTGCAGTGGTCGGGCATTGAGTCTTACTCAACTTCACACCTTGTAACACGTGCAAGAACCCTTTCTTTGCTTGATCCATTTTGAACTTCTTCAAAATTTTGTCAAGGTATGTGCTTTGTGAAAGTCCAATTAGGCGCCTTGATCTATCTCTATAGATCTTAATGCCCAATATGTAAGCAGCTTCACCGAGGTCTTTCATTGAAAAACTCTTATTCAAGTATCCCTTTATGCTCTCCAGAATTCTATATCATTTCCGATCAGCAATATGTCATCTACATATAATATCGAAAATGCTACTGAGCTCCCACTCACTTTCTTGTAAATCAGGCTTCTCCAAAAGTCTCAGATAAACCCAAATGCTTTGATCACACTATCAAAGCGTTTATTCCAACTCCGAGATGCTTGCACCAGTCCATAGATGGATCATTGGAGCTTGCACACTTTGTTAGCTCCTTTGGATCGATAAAACCTTCTCGTTGCATCATATACAACTCTTCTTCCGTAAATCCATTCAGAATGCGGTCTTTACATCCATTTGCCAAATTTCATAATCATAAATGCGGCAATTGCTAACATGATTCGGACGGACTTAAGCATCGCTTCGGTGAGAAGGTCTCATCGTAGTCAATCCCTTGAACTTGTCGAAACCTTTTGCGACAAGTCGAGCTTTATAGACGATAACATTACCGTCGTCGTCGGTCTTCTTCTTGAAGATCCACTTGTTTTCTATTGCTTGCCTACCCTCGGGCAAGTCAACCAAAGTCCATACTTTGTTTTCATACATGGATCCCATCTCGATTTCATGGCCTCAAGCCATTTTGCGAATCTGGGCTCACCATCGCTTCTTCATAGTTCGTAGGTTCATCATGATCTAGTAGCATGATTTCCGAACAGGATTGCCGTACCACTCACAGTGCGGATCTTACTCTGGTTGATCTACGAGGTTCGTAGTAACTTGATCTGAAGTTTCATGATCAACATCATCAACTTCCTCACTACTTGGTGTAGGTGTCTCGTAAACCGGTTTACGTGACGAACTACTTTCAAGTAAGGGAGAAGGTACTATTACCTCATCAAGTTCCACTTTCCTCCCACTCACTTCTTTCGAGAGAAACTCCTTCTCTAGAAAGGATCCATTCTTTGCAACGAATGTTTTGCCTTCGATCTGTGATAGAAGGTGTACCCAACTGTCTCCTTTGGGTATCCTATGAAGACACATTTCTCCGATTTGGGTTCGAGCTTATCGTTGAAGCTTTTTCACATAAGCATCGCATCCCCAAACTTTAAGAAACGACAACTTTGGTTTCTTGCCAAACCACAGTTCATAAGGTGTCGTCTCAACGGATTTCGACGGTGTTCTATTCAGGTGAATGCGGCCGTCTCTAGAGCATAACCCCAAAACGATAGCGGTAAATCTGTAAGAGACATCATAGATCGCACCATATCTAGTAAAGTACGATTCGACGCTCGGACACACCATTACGTTGTGGTGTTCCGGTGGCGTGAGTTGCGAAACTATTCGCATTGTTTCAAATGTAGACCAAACTCGTAACTCAAATATTCACCTCCACGATCGATCGTAGAAATTTAATTTTCTTGTTACGATGATTTTCAACTTCACTCTGAAATTCTTTGAACTTTTCAAACGTTTCAGACTTATGTTTCATTAAGTAGATATACCCATATCTGCTTAAGTCATCTGTGAAGGTGAGAAAATAACGATATCCGCCACGAGCCTCAACATTCATCGGACCACATACATCCGTATGTATGATTTCCAACAAATCTATTGCTCTCTCCATAGTACCGAGAACGGTGTTCTAGTCATCTTGCCCATGAGGCACGGTTCGCAAGTGCCAAGTGATTCATAATCAAGTGACTCCAAAAGTCCATCAAGATGGAGTTTCTTCATGCGCTTTACACCGATATGACCTAAACGGCGATGCCACAAATAAGTTGCACTATCATTATCAACTCTGCATCTTTTGGCTTCAACATTATGAATATGTGTATCACTACTATCGAGATTCATCAAAATAGACCACTCCTCAAGGGTGCATGACCATAAAAGATATTACTCATATAAATAGAACAACCATTATTCTCTCGATTTAAATGAATAACCGTCTCGCATCAAACAAGATCCAGATATAATGTTCATGCTCAACGCAGCACCAAATAACAATTATTTAGGTCTAAAACTAATCCGAAGGTAGATGTAGAGGTAGCGTGCCGACCGCGATCACATCGACTTTGGAACCATTTCCCACGCGCATCGTCACCTCGTCCTTTGCCGTGTTCGCAATCCGTAGTCCTGCTTTGAGTTGCAAATATTAGCAATGAACCAAGATCAAATACCAGTGCTATCTGCGAGCTCTAGTAAGGTACACATCAATAACATGTATATCACATATACCTTTGTTCACCTTGCCATCCTTCTTATCCGCCAAATACTTGGGGCAGTTCCGCTTCAAAGGACCATCGCTTGCGGTAGAAGCACTCGCCAGTGCTTAGGTCCGACTTGGGTTTCTCTCTGAGCAACAACTTGCTTGTTGTTCTTCTTGAAGTTCCCTTCTTCTTCCCTTTGCCTTTCTTCTTGAAACTAGTGGTCTTATTGACCATCAACACTTGATGCTCCTTCTTGATTTCTACCTCCGCAGCCTTTAGCATTGCGAAGAGCTCGAGCATAGTCTTTACTAACCCTTGCATATTATAGTTCATCACAAAGCCTTTGTAGCTTGGTGGCGATGATTGAAGAATTACATCAATGACACAATCATCCGGAAGATTAACTCCCAATTGTGTCAAGTGATTGTAGTACCCGGACATTCCGAGTATATGCTCACTAATGTACTGTTCTCCTCCATCTTGCAGCTATAGAACTTATTGGAGACTTCATATCTCTCAATCCGGGCATTCTTTGGAATATTAACTTCAACTCTGGAACATCTCATATGCTCCATGACGCTCAAAACGTCGTTGAAGTCCCGGTTCTAAGCCGTAAAGCATGGCACATCGAACTATAGAGTAGTCATCGCTTTGCTCGCCAGACGTTCTTAACGCCGTCGGTTACATCAGATCAAGAAGAAGTTCGCACCCAGCGGTGCATCCAGACGTAACTCTTACGTGCAGCAATGAGGATAATCCTCGAGTTCGGACCCGATCCGTGTAATTGCTACCATCATCTTTCAACTTTGCTTTCTCAAGGAACGCATTAAAATTCAACGGAACAACAAAGACGAGCCATCTATCTACAATCAAACATAAACAAGCAAGATACTATCAAAAGCTAAGTTCATGATAAATTTAAGTTCAATTAATCATATTACTTAAGAACTCCCACTTAGAAAGACATCTCTCTAGTCATCTAAGTGATCACGTGATCCAAATCAACTAAACCATAACCGATCATCACGTGAAATGGAGTAGTTTTCAATGGTGAACATCTTATGTTGATCATATCTACTATATGATTCACGCCGACCTTCGGTCTCCGTGTTCCGAGGCCATATCTGCATATGCTAGGCTCGTCAAGTATAACCCGAGTATTCTGCGTGTGCAAAAACTGGCTTGCACCCGTTGTAGATGGACGAGAGCTTATCACACCCGATCATCACGTGGTGTCCAGGCACGACGAAATTTGGCAACGGTGCATACTGGGGAGAACACTTCTTGATAATTTAGTGAGAGATCATCTTATAATGCTACCGTCAATCAAAGCAAGATAAGATGCATAAAAGGATAAACATCACATGCAAATCAATATAAGTGATATGATATGGTCATCATCATCTTGTGCTTCATGATCTCCATCTTGCAAAGACCACCATGATCACCATCGCCACCGGCGCGACACCTTGATCTTCATCGTAGCATCGTTGTCGTCTCGCCAATCTTATGCTTCTACGACTATCTCTACCGCTTAGTGATAAAGTAAAGCATTACGAGCGATGCATTGCATACAATAAAGCGACAACTATATGGCTCCTGCCGATTGCCGATAACTTCGGTTACAAAACATGATCATCTCATACAATAAAATATAGCATCACGTCTTGACCATATCACATCACAACATGCCCCGCAAAAACAAGTTAGACGTCCTCTACTTTGTTGTTGCAAATTTTACGTGGCTGCTACGGGCTTAAGCAAGATCCAGTCTCACCTCGCATCAAAACCACAACGATACTTCGTCAAATAGACTCCGTTTAACCTTCTCAAGGACCGGGCGTAGCCACACTCAGTTCAACTAAAGTGAGAGAGACAGCACCCACCACCACCTTTAAGCAACGAGTGCTCGCAGGCGGTGAAACCAGTCTCGCGTAAGCGTCTGCGTAATGTCGGTCCAGGCCGCTTCATCTCACAATACCGCTGAACCAAAGTATGACATGCTTTGGTAGGTAGTATGACTTGTATCGCCCACAACTCACTTGTGTTCTACTCGTGCAAAACATCAAACCATAAAAACCTAGGCTCGGATGCCACTGTTGGGGAACGTAGTAATTTCAAAAAATTTCCTACGCACACGCAAGATCATGGTGATGAACAGCAACGAGAGGGGAGAGTGTTGTGCACATACCCTTGTAGACCCGAAGCGGAAGCGATCACAATGTAGAGGAAGTAGTCGTGCGTTCTCCTCGCGATCCGACCGATCTCGGCGCCGTTACTCCGGCGCCCCCGAGTTCTTGACACACGTACAGCTCGATGACGTCCCTCGTACTCCGATCCAGCCGAGTGTCGAGGGAGAGTTTTGTCGACCGACGGCGTGGTGGCGATCTTGATGTTTCACGGCCAGAAGCCGCTAAGCTTCGCGACGGTATAACCGAGGTGGAATATGGTGGAGGGGGCACCAGACACGGCTAAGGAACGATCCGTAGATCTAACTTGTGTGTTCTCGGGTGCCCCCTGCCCCAGATATAAAGGAGCAAGGGAAGGGGCTGGCCGGCCAAGGAGGCGCGCAGGAGTCCTACTCCTCCGGAGTAGGATTCCCCCCCAATCCTAGTTGGACTAGGATTCCTGAGGGGGAAGAGAGAGAGGGGGCCGACCCTTTCCTAGTCCTAGTAGGACTAGGGAAGGGGAGGCGCACCCACCTAGGGCTGGCCCTTCTCCTTTCCACTAAGGCCCACTATGGCCCATTTACCTCCCGGGGTTCCAGTAACCTCCGGTACTCGATAAATTCTGTTTTACTTGGAACCATTCGAACTCCAAACATAGGCTTCCAATATATCAATCTTTATGTCTCGACCATTTCGAGACTCCTCGTCATGTCCGTGATCACATCCGGGACTCGAACTTCTTGGTACATCAAAATACATAAACTCATAATAACCGCATCATCGAAACCTTAAGCGTGCGGACCCTACGGTTCGAGAATAATGTAGACATGACCTAGAACTATTCACGGTCAATAACCAATAGCGGGACCTGGATGCCCATATTGGTTCCTACATATTCTACGAAGATCTTTGTCGGTCGATCGCATAACAACATACGTTGTTCCTTTGTCATCGGTATGTTACTTGCCCGAGATTCGATCGTCGGTATCCAATACCTAGTTCAATCTCGTTACCGGCAAGTCTCTTTACTCGTTCCGTAATACATCATCTCACAACTAACTCATTAGTTGTAGTGCTTGCAAGGCTTAAGTAATGTGCATTACCGAGAGGGCCCAGAGATACCTCTCCGACAATCGGAGTGACAAAACCTAATCTCGAAATACGCCAACCCAACATCTACCTTTGGAGACACCAGTAGTACTCCTTTATAATCACCCGATTCGTTGTGACGTTTGGTAGCACCAAAGTGTTCCTCCGTAAACGGAGTTGCATAATCTCATAGTTACGGGAACATGTATATGTCATGGATAAAAGCGGTAGCAACATACTAAACGATCGTGTGCTAAGCTAATGGAATGGGTCATGTCAATCGATCATTCTGCTAATGATGTGACCTTGTTAATCAAATAACAACTCTTTGTTCATGGTTAGGAAACATAACCATCTTTGATTAACAAGCTAGTCTAGTAGAGGCATACTAGTGACATATTGTTTTGTCTATGCATTCACACATGTATCATGTTTCCGGTTAATACAATTCTAGCATGAATGATAAACATTTATCATGAAATAAGGAAATAAATAATAACTTTATTATTGCCTCTAGGGCATATTTCCTTCAGAAGTGGGGGAGAGGAAAACGAGAGGCAAATGGCAAATAATGTAAATGCGAGGGAGATGAGTTTGTGATGGGTACTTGGTATGTCTTGACTTGAGCGAAGACCTCCCCGGCAACGGTGCCAGAAATCCTTCTTGCTACGTCTTGAGCTTGCGTTGGTTTTCCTTGAAGAGGAAAGGGTGATGCAGCAATAGTAGCGTAAGTATTTCCCTCAGTTTTTGAGAACCAAGGTATCAATCCAGTAGGAGGCTCCTCAAAAGTCCCACGGACCTACACAAACAAACAAGAACTCGCAACCAATGCAATAAAGGGGTTGTCAATCCCTTCACGGCCACTTGCGAAAGTGAGATCTGATAGAGATATTATGATAAGATAAATATATTTTTGGTATTTTATAATATAGATGCAAAATGTAAAGATCAAATAAAAGTAGATTGAAAGCTTATATGATAAAAGATAGACCTGGGGCCATAGGTTTCACTAGTGGCTTCTCTCAAGATAGCATAAGTATTACGGTGGGTGAACAAATTACTGTCGAGCAATTGATAGAAAAGCGAATAATTATGAGATTATCTAGGCATTATCATGTATATAGGCATCACGTCCGCAACAAGTAGACCGACTCCTGCCTGCATCTACTACTATTACTCCATGACCGCTATCCAGCATGCATCTAGAGTATTAAGTTCATAAGAACAGAGTAACACATTAAGAAAGATGACATGATGTAGAGGCATAAACTCAAGCAATATGATATAAACCCCATCTGTTTATCCTCACTGGCAACAATACAATACGTGCCTTGCAACCCTTTCTGTCACTGGGTAAGGACACCGCAAGATTGAACCCAAAGCTAAGCACTTCTCCCATGGCAAGAAAGATCAATCTAGTAGGCCAAACCAAACTGATAATTCGAAGAGACTTGCAAAGATAACTCAATCATACATAAAAGAATCCAGAGGAGATTCAAATATTTCTCATAGATAAACTTGATCGTAAACCCACAATTCATCGGATCTCGACAAACACACCGCAAAAAGAGTTTACATCGAATAGATCTCCACAAGAGAGGGGGAGAACATTGTATTGAGATCGAAAAAGAGAGAAGAAGCCATCTAGCTAATAACTGTGGACCCGAAGGTTTGTGGTAAACTACTCACAACTCATCGGAGGGGCTATGGTGTTGATGTAGAAGCCCTCCATGGTCGATTCCCCCTCCGGCGGAGCACCGGCTAAGGCTCCAAGATGGGATCTCGCGGATACAGAAGGTTACGGTGGTGTAAATTGTTTTTCGTTGGCTCCCTGGATGTTTTCGGGGTACGTGGGTATATATAGGAGGAAGAAGTACGTCGGTGGCGCCGAGGGCCCAGAGATGAGGGTGGGCGCGCCCTCCTATCTCCTGGCCGCGTCGTTTGCTTCTTGACTTGCACCCAAGTTCTCCGGATCACGTTCGTTCCAAAAATCACGCCCCCGAAGGTTTCATTCCGTTTGGACTCCGTTTGATATTCCTTTTCTTCGAAATACTGAAATAGGCAACAAAAAAACAGCAATACGGGCTGGGCCTCCGGTTAGTAGGTCAGTCCCAAAAATGATATAAATATGTAAAATAAAGCCCATAAACATCCAAAAGGGGTAATATAATAGCATGGAACGATAAAAAATTATAGATACGTTGGAGACTATCACAGAGCATTGTAGACATAGAATATTTGCAAAATACATACGGCTCTGAATGTAACAGACCCGTTGACTAAAATTCTCTCACGAGCAAAACGTGATCATACCTTAGTACTTTTGGGCGTTAATCACATAGCAATGTGAACATGAGTATTAATCACATACAGATGTGAATATTGGTGTTAAATCACATGGTGATGTGAACTAGATTATTGACTCTAGTGCAAGTGGGAGACTGAAGGAAATATGCCCTAGAGGCAATAATAAAGTTATTATTTATTTCCTTATTTCATGATAAATGTTTATTATTCATGCTAGAATTGTATTAACCGGAAACATAATACATGTGTGAATACATAGACAAACATAATGTCACTAGTATGCCTATGCTTGACTAGCTCGTTGATCAAAGATGGTTGAGTTTCCTAGCCATATACATGAGTTGTCATTTGATTAACGGGATCACATCATTAGGAGAATGATGTGATTGACTTGACCCATTCCGTTAGCTTAGCACTTGATCGTTTAGCATGTTGCTATTGCTTTCTTCATGACTTATACATGTTCCTATGACTATGGGATTATGCAACTCCCGTTTATCGGAGGAACACTTTGTGTGCTACCAAACGTCACAACGTAACTGGGTGATTATAAAGGAGCTCTATAGGTGTCTCCGAAGGTACATGTTGAGTTGGCGTATTTCGAGATTAGGATTTGTCACTCCGGTTGTCGGAGAGGTATCTCTGGGCCCTCTCGGTAATGTACATCACTATAAGCCTTGCAAGCAATGTGACTAATGAGTTAGTTGCGGGATGATGCATTACATAATGAGTAAAGAGACTTGCTGGTAACGAAATTAAACTAGGTATTGATGTACCGACGATCGAATTTCGGGCAAGTAACATACCGATGACAAAGGGAACAACGTATTTTGTTATGCGGTTCGACCGATAAAGATCTTCGTAGAATATGTAGGAGCCAATATGGGCATCCAGGTTCCGCTATTGGTTATTGACCAGAGAGGTGTCTCGGTCATGTCTACATAGTTCTCGAACCCGTAGGGTCCGCACGCTTAACGTTCGTTGATGATATAGTATTATATGAGTTATGTATGTTGGTGACCGAATGTTGTTCGGAGTCCCGGATGAGATCACGGACATGACGAGGAGCTCCGGAATGGTCCGGAGGTAAAGATTCATGTATTGGATGATATGGTTAGGCCAAGGGGTCATTCCCACGGGGCTATAAGTCGGTGCAAAAGGAGTTTTGCGGAGGCCAGGGGGCCAAACGCCGGAGACCCTGGCGTCTGGCCCTGGGCCAGAAGATGAGGCCCATGGCGTCTGGGCCAGATGCCAAGGATTGTGGCGTTTGGTCCTGGAGTCCGAGTGGGCTCTTGCCTTTCGGGCAAAACCGACTTTTAGGAGGCTTTTGCTCCAAGTTTCGACCCCAGGGCTCAACATATAAATAGAGGGGCGGGGCTAGCACCAAAGACACATCAAGAAACACCAAGCCGTGTGCCGGCAACCCCGTCCCCTCTAGTTTATCCTCCGTCATAGTTTCCCTAGTGCTTAGGCGAAGCCGTGCAGAGATTATTCTTCACCAACACCGTCACCACGCCGTCGTGATACCGGAACTCATCTAC
Source organism: Aegilops speltoides (assembly GCA_021437245.1). Classification (NCBI taxonomy): domain Eukaryota; kingdom Viridiplantae; phylum Streptophyta; class Magnoliopsida; order Poales; family Poaceae; genus Aegilops; species Aegilops speltoides. Next base: position 304,764,711 of record CM038143.1, read on the forward strand.
TACTTCGCCCGTCTTGCTGGATCAAGAAGGCGAGGACGTCATCGAGCTGAACGTGTGCAGAACTCGGAAGTGCCGTGCATTCGGTACTTGGAACGGTCGGATCGTGAAGACGTACAACTATATCAACCGCGTTGATAAAATCTTCCGCTTAGCGATCTTGAAGGGTATGAAGATACACACTCCCTCTCGTTGCTATGCATCACCATGATCTTGCGTGTGCGTAGAATTTTTTTTAAAATTACTACGTTCCCCAACAGTTTTGGCGGTGGAAAAGTGTTATCGTGGATGTCTCTGGTGGTTTGGGAATACATGTGAATATATAGGGCCAAGGGTTAGGTTAGAGGAGTCCCGAGGAGGCGGCAAGGCTGGGGGGTGCCGCCCCCCAGGGCGCGCCCTCCCCCCATGTCGCCGCCTCGCGGCTCTTCTGACTTGATCTTCAAGTCTCCGGGGTGTCTTCTAGTCCAAGAAAAATCATTGCGAAGGTTTTATTCCGTTTGGACTCTGTTTAGTATTCCTTTTCTGCGAAGCTCAAAAACAAGAAAAAACAAAAACTGGCACTAGGCTCTAGGTTAATAAGTTAGTCCCAAAAATATAAAATAGTATATTAATGCATATAAAACATCCAAAACAGATAATATAATAGCATGGAACGATCAAAAATTATAGATACGTTCGAGACCGTGAAGGGACTGACAACCCCTTTTTCGCGTTGAGTGGAAGTGTTTGTTAGTTTGTGCATGTGCATAGATTGAAGATTTGCTTCTGCCTCCTACTGGATTGATATCTTGGTTCTTAACTGAGGGAAATACTTATCTCTACTTTGCTGCATCACCCTTTCCTCTTCAAGGGAAAAATCAACGCAAGCTCAAGAAGTAGCATGAAGCAAAGGGAACATCACACGATAACCATAGGTTCACTCGAATATCATTCATGTGCTCATAGGTATCGATATGGACGTCCATAGTCCCGCTGTCGATCATTGAATGAATGGTTTCATTCATGTCTATGAGTTACTGAACCTACGGGGTCACAATCCTAAGGCAATCACGATATGGTGAGAGTTAGTAGGATGGGAGTGATAACCCACAAGTGTAGGGGATCGCAACAGCTTTCGAGGGTAAAGTATTCAACCCAAATTTATTGATTCGACACAAGGGGAGCCAAAGAATATTCTTGAGTATTAGCAGTTGAGTTGTCAATTCAACCACACCTGGATAACTTAGTATCTGCAGCAAAGTATTTAGTAGCAAAAGTGGTATGATAATAAAGGTAACGGTGGCAAAAGTAAAGATAATAGTTTTTGGGTTTTTGTAGTAGTTGTAACGGTAGCAACGGAAAAGTAAATAAGCGAAGAACAATATGTGAAAAGCTCGTAGGCAATGGATCAGTGATGGATAATTATGCCGGATGAGATTCCTCATGTAATAGCTATAACATAGGGTGACACAGAACTAGCTCCAGTTCATCAATGTAATGTAGGCATGTATTCCGTATATAGTCATACGTGCTTATGGAAAAGAACTTGCATGACATCTTTTGTCCTACCCTCCCGTGGCAGCGGGGTCCTAGTGGAAACTAAGGGATATTAAGGCCTCCTTTTAATAGAGAACCGGAACAAAGCATTAGCACATAGTGAATACATGAACTCCTCAAACTACGGTCATCACTGAGAAGTATCCCGATTATTGTCACTTTGGGGTTGTCGGATCATAACACATAATAGGTGACTATAGACTTGCAAGATAGGATCAAGAACACACATATATTCATGAAAACATAATAGGTTCAGATCTGAAATCATGGCACTCGGGGCCTAGTGACAAGCATTAAGCATAGCAAAGTCATAACAACATCAATCTCAGAACATAGTGGATACTAGTGATCAAATGCTAACAAAACTAACTTGATTACATGGTAAATCTCATCCAACCCATCACCGTCCAGCAAGCCTACGATGGAATTACTCACGCACGACGGTGAGCATCACGAAATTGGTGATGAAGGATGGTTGATGATGACGGCAACGAATCCCCCTCTCTGGAGCCCCGAACGGACCCCAGATCAGCCCTCCGGAGAGAGATTAGGGCTTGGCGGCGGCTCCGTGTCGTAAAACGCGATGAAACTTTCTCTCTGATTTTTTTCTCCCCGAACGTGAATATATGGAGTTGGAGTTGAGGTCGGTGGAGGTCCAGGGGGCCCACGAGATAGGGGCGCGCCAGGGGGCGCGTGCCCCCACCCTCGTGGATGGTGTGGCCCCGGTCTTGATTCTTCGCCAAGATTTTTATATTTTCCAAAAGTCCTCCGTGGATTTTCGTGACATTCCGAGAACTTTTCTTTTCTACACATAAAAACATCATGGTAGTTCTCTTTGAAAACAACGCTACCATTCAAATCATGCAAGTTAGAGTCCAAAACAAGGGCAAAAGTGTTTGGAAAAGTAGATAAATTGGAGACGTATCAGGGAGTGATGAGAATATATTTATGGAATTGTTTCATTAATATTCAAAATAGTCCCGAGAGGATCTAGAAGCGTTTCGGGGTCACCGGGAGGGTTGCGGTGAATATCGGGTAATACAGGGTATTACTGTTAAATATATATAGGTGGAAAATGTTTCCAGGGATGTTAAATTATATATATATATATATATATATATATATATATATAATGATCTGAAAGTATTTAGAACTATTGTATATTTAATTTAATATCAACGGGTCTAAAAAAAGAGGTGGAAGGCAATTTGGGCCACAAAGGCCCAAGTGGGGCGGCGAGGCCGAATTGAAGGAGGGGGAGGATTCCTCCTCCCCTCCTTAGGCCGACGCCCCAAGGGGGACTCCTTCCCCCTTGGTGGCAGCCCCTCCTCTCCCATCTATCCTATATATACTAGAGGATTTTGTCCTTTGAGACACAAGTTTTGGAGCCTCTAGTTCTTCTAGTTCTACTCCTAGTTGGTCCTAGTTGACTAATTAGAGTTAGGCTAATCCTCTTGTCCTCATAACTAGAAGCCCTATGTGGTTCTAATATGCTCCCTCTAATTCTCCGGCGACAATTAGCTCTGGACGACGAAGCACTGCCGGATCGTGAAGGTTGCACGCTTGCAACCAAGTAGAGGTCGTGCTTTCGGTCTTCGGTTCAGGGACTGTTCGTGGGAGGTTCGTGGGATCATTCATTGATGGTTCAAGGGACTCCAAGTATGATCTACACTGACACGTTCTTCCTCCGCTGCAATTCGATGACAGTAACGATCGTGATCTCAACCCGTTATGCATCTTCATATTGATCTTGGGTGTGCGTAGGCGCGATTTTTTGTTTTCTACTACGCTTCCCAGCAGCTACCACCCTTATGATTGAATAAAGGAGGAGATGATTGTAAAAAAAGATAGATGCCTTTTTTTGACAAATCATCGCACGACGGGGGGGGGGGAGACATGGTGTGCTTGGGGGCAAGTTCTAAAGTTCTCATCATGGTGTTCTAAAGTTCTAAAGTTCTAAACCCCTTCTTGTGTTTTGTGTGGCAAGTTCTAAAGGGGGAGGGGGCAAATTTTGTTTTTTAAGGGGAGGGGGGCTTGGGGCTGCCTCCTTCCATGAGCCATCTCCTACAAATAGAGAAGGAGGGCAACAACCATTCACACACTAAAGTTCTCATCATTCGGCATGCAATGATCTGCCCCTTCTCTCTCTAGTTTCTCCATGAAATATTTTTGTTCTACTGCAAGGCTGCTCCACCCCTTCCTAGTCTCTACGGACGATTAGTTTTGGACGAGAAAGCGCCGCCAGATCAGTGAAACTGTTTGCATGCAACCCGGTGGAGAGATTGTGCTATCGATACTTGTTCAAGGGAAAAAATTCTTGCGATTGGGAGGTTGCAAATCATAGTTGTGGGAATCTTCACCAACTCTTCTTCCGTTGCCACTCCAAGTCGGTAATGATCAGATCAAACCTTGGATGCATCTTCATATAAGTCTTGGGCTTGTACGCATGACTTTTTTTGTTTTCTGCTGCATTACCCAACAAACAGCCTCACGGAGCCAGCCGCGGGAGACACGTGCGAAGACTCCCATGAAGCGGGTACTCTAGCATCCTTTATAGGAGTAATGTCTCAGCACCACATAACCGACGCACCAGTCCGGGAGCCTTTCATACTTCACCACAAATAACTGCACTTGACCCTTCTGAGTTATAGATACTGCATTTTTCAAAGGCTTGTGAACGTCGGTCTTGATACTTCATTGCCATAAAGTCATAGATGGGGAACTTCTGTTGCTACATATTCACCAACCTTGGATACTAGTGACTTCACCAAACCCCAATTTCCATTTGGAAGGTCATGTATCTAGAGCCACATGCGCCACATATGAAGATTAATTGGTAATGGCTTAGTGAATCCATCATATGGTGCAATCAATACATTCTTGCCCTAGAAAACTCATGGTCATCCCTCCACCACCTTCTACCAATCGCCTAGGCATGAGAACTGGAACACAAACACATTGTCCTCATTTACCCTGATCCATACTTCTTCCCAATGCCCATGTTGATATCATATTTTTGAAGAATCATTACTGATAAAAATCATGTTCCATATGGACTTGGGAGATCGCCATCCAACTTGTATCCTTGGCCGGCGGCGGATCCTCCTCCTCGAACACCACATCGTCTAGATCTTCCTCATGAAGTCCTAATCTATCAATACTATCTAGATCCTCCTGCCCCATAGTCCCTGAAGCAAATGCTTTCTTCTAGATGTAGTCACTAAACTCTAAAAACTGACGTATACTAGTAAGGCGGAGAAAATGAAACATGAATACATAAGCCCACCACCATCGAGTCAAGGCCGAGCGGTGGGCAAGGCCACCCCTTGATTAGCCCAAGCTCTCCAATGATGAGGACTGGATTGTGATGGAAGGAGAAAACTCAATGGCGACATAAGGTTAGCAATAGGAGAGGAATCCTTAACTAGAGGGGAAAACTAAGTAGCTTTTTTTAGAAGAAAAACTTGGTGCCTTTTCTTGAGTTGAAAAAAAGAACCTGAGTAGCTTTGTAATCAGTTGGAGCTTCTCTTTGTTGGGCCTTCTATTGTAGAGCCCAGCTTTATGCAGCTTAAGAAAGACTAAGCACCCGGACGTGAGGCTGGGATAACGGACGGATCCTAAGCGCCTGTTGGCAAACGAGCCCCGTGCCATGAAGAATTCGAACCTGCGACCTCCTCTCCGAAGGTTGGCTGGTGTAACCACCCCGCCAACCAGCGCGGTCGTGCTAACATTTAAACCTATTCGTCTTTTATTCGATCCTTTTTTTCTTTTTTCTTTCTTGTTTTCTCATTGTTTTCTTCTTTTTCCTTGCCCGATGAATTGTCCACAAATATGTGAACTTTTTTCTTCAAATCAATAGATTTTCCCCCAAAATCCATTAATTATTTTTGAATTTCGTGAACTTTTTTTCAAATATAATAAACTTTTTTCAAATTGGATGATCTTTTTTTTAGTTTTGATGAACTTTTTTCAGAATTGATAATATCTATTTCAAAATCAATGAACAGTTTTTCAAATAGATGTTTTTTTTTCAAAATCGATGAACTGTTTACAGAATCAATGAATTGTTTTTTCAAAATCGATTAACTTTTTCCAAAAAAATCGATGAACCTTTTTAGAGATATAAACTTTTTTCAAACAGATGAACTTTTTTATTTAATTCTGTAAACTTTTTTTGATTTCACATTTTTATTTCGTAAGAAATAATAAAACTGGGTGGTTTTTTCCTACCGGATCAAAAACAAAAAGCGAAAAAAACTACTCCACGAAATCAGCAGTACCGACCGTTTTCGTTTTCCCGAGCCCAGCAGTAGCGATCGAACTCAGCGCGCTCGTGGGCCGGCCCATGCCAGCGACAGTGCGAGCGCCAGCTCGTTAACGGGCGCCTGCAGCGCTGGCTAGGAGCTCCCGGGATAACCCACCCGGCTGGACTCGATTCGCTACACTCGGTCATGGAATCCGGCGGCGGCGCCCGCGTACGGCGGCAGCTCCAAGCCGTGGGACGTGTCGCGGCGTACCTCGGCGGCGGCTTGCTCCTCCTTTCCACAGCATCCACCGCCGCCGTCCGCTCCCTCCGCTTCCTCTCCGATACCAACCAGGTAACGCCCCCCAGTCCCCAATCCTTCGCTGCTACCATGCCTTTGCTCTGACTCCGATAGCATCCAATCTGCACTGTTGCCAGAGAAAATTCGCGATGCAGTGTGGTGCCTGCGAGGGGAAGGGAACCTACAGGTGCAGGCTCTGCAGGGGTAGCGCCACGGTCGAATGGTCTCCGCTCTACGACCCGGTGTTCGTTAACCCGTGTCTCTGCCCTACTTGTGATGGTACCAGGTTGGCCTTCTTTTACGTAGCTTGCTTCTTCCTGGTTGCTGCTGGATGCTACTAGTACTATTAGTTTTGCCATGGACGTTCCTTCCTTGATTTGTTCACATTTTCAGGGTACAGCGCTGCTTGAATTGCCTGGGCAAAGGCTATGCATGAAGGAACAATTTGTATCAAACGCCACTTTTTATGAGTGGACTGTTTGCATCATCAGTTTCTTTTGTTACCTCTTTGAAGCTTAGGTGTGTATTCTTAGAAGCGGGTGTTAAAAAGTGTTGGCCGGGGAGGCATTGTATTTTGCTCATGCAATGTACTCCCTCCGTTCCTAAATATTAGTCTTTGTAGAGATTTCACTATGAACCACATACGGATGTATATAGATGCATTTCAAGTTTAGATTCATTCATTTTGCTTCGTATGTAGTCCATCTAGTGAAATCTCTACAAAGACTTATATTTAGGAACGGAGGGAGTAATTGATTGATGACCAAACTGTCTTTGTGTTGAGAAACCAAAGAATAATTTATGTTTCAGTACAAAATGAACTAGTATCAAGGAGCGAATTAAAATGGAAAAGTGACTTCTTTTAATTAAACTCTGTTTTGAGTTAGATGTTGTAGAATTGATCTCAGTTCATTGAGTTTTCAGATAACGAGACTTTGATATAAGAATGTCTGACTGGTTTTATTTTGTTCAGTATGAACTTAAACCATAACCTGATTGTATATGCATTATTTTGGGAGTAATTTGCATCCCAACAAAGAAAAATACTGCACTCCAACTTTGATGGTTAGTTTGGAAATTAACTCGCTGCTAGTACAGTATTATTTTGGGATCCATGGTCCACACATGGTGGCCGTGATGACAAGGGGCCACTCACTGTCATCTGAAATTTTGAATCAATCCTTCATCTAGTTGATGACATTTAATCACACTACACGATGGGTAGCAATTTCTTTTAACATGTATGTAGTGACGCTAGTTGGTCTTAAGTCAACGGGGATCATTTCTTGGCTAAACTTTTTATACGAATACAATACTTGATTATATTTGATTAAGAATATTTTTCTTACTTTTTATGCAATTACTAAATTATTTTCCACATATAGTGCGTGCTGGCACCCGAGAGCTGGCCATTTCTCTTTCTCATTCTTAGAAAACTAGATAATACCCCGCGCGTTGCTGCGAGACTTGTAGATTGAATAAAAATGTGTACATAGTGAATGAATACGAAAGCATGTTTGGACATTTGAGCGATTCAGTAATCAGGGGCTGGTACTAAAGGTCTAGAGAAACCAAATTAGTTGAAAAAAGCATGTTCCTGCTCGAGAAACAATGACATAAATTTTATCTGCAGAAGAAAAATTATCTATAAAAACTATAAACGTTTTAGGACTAAAGAGGCTACTGGCTATGAAAATGAATATAACAATATTTCTAGCCTCAAGCATGGAACTAATAGAACAAATGCACCCGCCACCTGTAAGTGAGCAGGCGTTGATTAGTCTCTGAGCTCTCTCTCTCTCATTCTCGGAACGTCACCCTTGCAACTTCCTCCTCCCTCTATATCTCCAATTCCCCATCCCAAACTATCCTGTATCCTGGTGATGTTGAAATAGATGATTTGGGACATCACATCGTGGGGAGCAGTGACACCGGTTGTGAATCGTTGAGGCAGATTTATACCTACAGCACGCAAGGTCGAGTTATCCATGTAGGTGAAATTAAATTACTGTACTTACCTGAGGCAAGCAGAGCGCGAGAACAAAGAGAGCAGAGCACCTATTCTTCCTCCTCTGCAAGCCACACCGGTTGGCTTGTCGGGCAACACACCGGAGCAAGGGAAGGAGGGGCTCTCCTTGGTGGAGCTGCGACGATGGCGCGGGTTGGGTGTGGAGGGTAGTCCCGGCCGGGCACATCCGATGCGGACGGTCTGACGAAGGCGTTGTAGCAGCTGATGGCGCCGGTGGCGCTGAGAAGGACGGGCGCTGCGTCAGCCGGGTACACTTGGAACGCGCACGAGCGACAGTGCCTGCAGACAACGCTGGCGAGAGAGGGGGGGCGCAGACCAGATGCAGCAGGTCTGGCAGGAAGCGGCGCACTCGCTCCTGCTCTTCCTCCATGTCAGTCGTCTCACAGCTGATCTTCAATCCTACAACAGAGCGCTGGACTGATGATGATAAGCCAAGTGCAGCAATTGATCGGATCGGGATTTTGTCGTGGGTACCTCACGTCCGGGCGTGGAGGGTGTCGTCGTGGTCGTAAAAGGGCGCTTGATGGGGGTGGCCGGAGGTGGAGAAGAGAAGCCCATGCGAGGTACCAGGAAGGCGTTGCTGTTGCCGGCGACCCGCCGCGGGTGCGTGGTAGCGCAGCCCAGGCGAAGCTGAACCGAGGCAACGGCGAAGCGCCGCGGGTGCCGCCGCCGGCGCTGGGCGTGATGGTGAGACGTCGCGTGATGAGGTAGTGCGCACGGGAGCTCGATTCCGGTGGTGACGGGTCAATTAAGAATGAGGGTAAGACGATGCCTCTTTGCTTTTCGACTGCCTAGTCAGTTACAATTAAGAGGAGATTAAAGTTGAGGAAAAGGCTCAAGAAGGAAGAGTCGCTTTCGTGGGAAGAGGAAAGAACAGACGTTACATATTCAGAGATTGGCTGGTCCTCGGTTGGTGACATTGGTAATGGAAGGAGAAACCATTTATACGTGTGGGATCTATTTGATGATGTGGACAGCTTGCGATGATGTGGCACATCGCTGATGTGGACAGTGTGCATGGCGAGAAAATAGGGAATAGTGGGGAGCAACTTCTTAAAAATTATAGATTTAGAACGTAAATGTGGTGAAGAGGTTTTGTGCACGTCTGAATGTTTGTTTCACGAGTCTGAAATATAAATGCTGACATGAGGAAGGAAAATTAACTTCGCCCCAGTTGCTCAGCTATGTGAATCCCTGAGGACCTTGTCTCTAAAATATGAATGCTGACATGATGAAGGAAAATTAAGCACCCCCAGTTGCTCAGCTCCCACGGATACTTAGGGCATCTCCAACGGCAACCCGTAAATTTCCTCCCGCGTCCGTGTCCATGGACTGGTCTATTTAGGGCATCTCCAACAGCAACCCGCAAATTTTAGGGCATCTCTTACAGCAACCCGCGAATTTCCTCCCGCATCCGTTCGCAGAAAGGGGGACTAGTCCGCGGACACGGATACGGGAGGGCGTCATCCAACCGTACCCACATACATTTCAAACTGTATTTTAACTAATCGAACAAAATTCATGCAAACGACCGATATTCATCAAAATTCGGATAGAAAATACTCCCTGTGTCCCATAATATAAGAGCGTTTTTTACACTACATTAGTGTCAAAAACACTTTTATATTATGGGACGGAGAGTAGCACAAACCATCCATACATAGCAAGCAAATTAAGTCTAGTACAACAATGTCTCTAATTCGACTAGATTCCGGATGTCCAACAATTTTTTCATGAACAGATCATGTCGTTCCACACAAACTCCTCCCTTCTGCTTCATCCAACAGTGTGTGCACGTAAATGGCCATCCCTCTGTACTGTGCTACACCACGGCGGCGCGTGCGGGGTACATATAATGTGTAGACCAATATTGAGTAAATGAATCAATCAAAAAGTTAAGCAAGATGACGTAAAACTTACGATCTCGTTCATGTCTGCGTGCAATGGCCACCTTGCCTTGAGCTGACTAATCAACTTGCAAAATTTGATGACGCTGATCTAGATAGCATGTCAGCGATACGACAACGATCTCACGTTGCGTGGTTGAATGATGTACATGTCGTAGGGCGCAATATGCTTTCGTGCGTGAAACTTTTCATGCACTTGCTCCCAGAGGGGCTCCCCTATACTCCTGCCTATAAAATTCGCGGATACGACCAACCACGCATCGCACAACAACTCATCCTCCATGGTCGAGTAGCTCACCATCCTTCGTACTCTAAAAAATGTCATAGAATTTAAAAATAAGCTCAATGGCATTTGACTGAACACCTGTCGGGCGTGGTGTCCGCAATGGAGGTCCTCGACAGGGGGCGGAGTGTACCTGGGTACAAACGGCTCCAAGTTGGAAAGCTCCGTTGGAACGACGAGCGGTCGCGTCGGTCCTAGTTGCGGACATCTGGCAATGCCTTTGTGGTCGCCGGAGACAAACATCAGCGACGGTGGAGGTAGAGGGTGCGGATGCAAAGCAGGGAGGAGAAGGGGCGGAGTGGAAGGAAATGGGACGGGGGAGGGGGGATTGGGTGGGTCAGGGGTGTCGGAGTCCTACATTTCGGGTGTCCGGACTCCCGCAAACCTTCCCCCACTTTGTCTCCAATTTGCGGGAGAAATAGCATCAGGACCGCCCCTCGGACCGATACACATCAGCATTGGATGGCTTCCGCGGTCCGAGTAGCACGGTCCGGACGGTTGTGAGAGGTTTATGGGTCCGCCTTGTAGATTCCCTTACACTATGTCTGATTTGAAGCTTACTTGCCTTCGAGCCTGGCATATAGTAGCATCCAATATTTTCTTCCGACCAAGGGTGGATTTCTATCCATTCAAAATAAAACATCAAGTGGATACAAACATAGTAAACACACACCTGCCTCACGTTGACATTGACATTTATTTTGATGTCCCGACCACCGAAGCCACTTCATTGAGATTTCGGATGAACCTGCCCGTACAATTAGACTTCGTGGGATCAATTATCGATGACTACTACCGTTGCAACAAGAACGATTTTGGTAAGAACCTTCACCAACGTTGGACTGAGTCACTGTGCAGGGGATGAATCAACTACGCATGCAGGGACGCATATGCATGCTATGACATATGGATGCGGATCCTCAACACCCAAGAGGGTCTGCTACAAGCAAAGGATAAGAAAGTGATGAAGGCCATTGCAGCGAGCATCAAGAAGGCTGAGCTGGAACAACTCAAACTGAAGGAGGGGGGGAGCATTGAAGAAAACTAGATTGTTCAGTTTATGTATTATGTCATTGCGACCTTATCCGTGTGTGCGGCCGTGATTTGCTTCTCCGTTGCCAGATGCTCCTGAGCTCCTCGCTATACTGCGTGCAAAATGGTTGTGGGCAGCGCTTATTCAGAGGACGGGGCAGTGATTTGGGCGGAAGGTGTTGCGCCGTCGGTCGGGGCATGTGGGATGGAGAAGGAGGAGGAGGATGCGGATCGGGTGTGGATTACCTATATCGATGAGGCCGCACAACAAGAAGAAGGGTCGCTGGCGAGGAGGTGGTACTGCAAGTTAGCAGTGAAGGTTTGAACTTGAAAAGGAAGGAGGAACAGTGGAAATGTGGCTTCTGGTCGGGGAGGGTGCGGGGAGCTAGATATTTTCGTGGTTGCCGATAATTTTCGCTCGGTGTCGCAAGAAACTGGCCCGAAGTGTGGTTGAAGTGCGGGCCGTGGACTGTAGATGACGAAACTTTCGGCATAAGCCATACAAGAGGGTGCGCCAAGATATTTTATATTGCATCGCACACGATTCTCGCTAGTAACCTGTTTTGGTGTACTTAATTTTTCATTTTGATTTGAAAGACAAAATGGTGTTACGAAGGAAAGGACGGTGTTTGAATTGCTAGAATATTTATCTGCAGTGAACATGCAACTATATGAGTGTCGTGTTAAAATTTAGAATTATTTAGGGTTCATTTGGCCTTTTTAATACATTGATTGAGTTTCTAGGCATTTAATGTGCATAATTCTAATTTGAACTACAAGCAAATTCTCCAGTGCACCATCATATATGTGTCCTTGGGTGAATGTTTAGGTCACATGCAAGAAATGAGAATGAATTTCAAACACCTTGGCATCGTGGCTCGATTGGAAACATTGAGATATTTAGTTTTTAAATTCCTGTAAATCCAAAAATTGCCTGAAAATCACGGAACTTGGCACGATATCATGAAATGGCACTAACTTGCCGTGGTAAAATATTGTCCAATTTAGGACAAGTTTTGGTGTAAGCTTCTTACAAAACGGAGCTGCTCTCAAGAAACCTCATGGTTCTAAGAGGGGACGTGTCACCTCTATGTGCGAAACAACATAGACCGGCTCCTCCTGCCATGATTTTTTTACAGAGGCAACATAGACCAATAGGAGTATCATGCTAATTTTAGGAATTAATCCGGATTCATCTAGCCTTTTTATACATTAACTGAGTTTTGTAATCATTTAATGTGCATAATTCAAATTTGAACTACATGCTCCAATGCACCAAAGCTGGCTGAAAAATCATATGTGTGTCCTTGAGTGAAAGTTTAGATCCCATACAAGAAATTAGAATGAATGTCAAACATCTGGGTGTCGTGGCTCGGCCGGAAACATTGAGAAACTTGGTTTTTAACTTCCTGTAAATCCAAAACTCGTCCGAAAATCATGAAACTTGGCATTGTCTCATTACATGACACCAACATACTGTGGTAAATTTTTTGTCCAATTTGGGACAAGTTTGGGTGTAAGCTTGTTACAAAAGGAGCTTCTCTCAAGAAGCCTCATGGTTCCGAGAGGGGACGTGTCACCTCTGTGTGCGAAACGACATAGACCGCACCTCTTCCCGCCTTGATTTTTTTACAGAGGCAACATAGACCAACATGAGTTCCATGCTAAAATTTGAAATTATTTCGGGTTCGTTTTGGCTTTTTTATACATTATTTGAGTTTTCTAGGCATTTAATGTACATAATTCAAATTTGAGCTACATGCACATTCTCAAGTGCACCAAAATTGGTTAAAAAAATCATATGTGTGTCCTTGGGTGAAAGTTTAGGTCCCATGTAAGAAATGAGAATGAATTTCAAGCATCTGGGCACCGTGGCTCGGCCGGGAACATTGAGAAACTTGGTTTTTAAATTCCTGTAAATCCAAAACTCGCCCGAAAATCATGAAACTTGGCATGGTCTCATGACATGGCACCAACATGCTGTGGTAAAAATTTCGTCCGATTTGGGACAAGTTTTGGTGTAAGCTTCTTACAAAACGGAGCTTCTCTCAAGAAGCCTCATGGTTCCGAGAGGGGACGTGTCACCTCTATGTGCGAAATGACATAGACCGCCCTCTTCCCGCCTTGATTTTTTTACAAAGGCAACATAGACCAACAGGAGTTCCATGCTAAATTTTGGAATTATTCAGGGTTCGTTTTGCCTTTTTATACATTATTTGAGTTTTCTAGGCCTTTAATGGAATAATTCAAATTTGAGCTACATCCACATGCTCCAATGTGCCAAGATGTGTTGAAAAATCGTATATGTGTCCTTGGGTGAATATTTAGGTCCCATGCAAAAAATGAGAATGAATTTCAAACATCTGGGCGTCGTGGCTCGGCCGGAAACATAGAGAAACTTAAATTCCTGTAAATCCAAAACTCAGCTGAAAATCATGAAACTTAGCATGTTGCCTTCACATGGTACCAATATGCTGTGGTAAAAATTTTGTCCGATTTGCGAAGGCGCACACATTAACAACCAACAAAGTTATTTTGGAACAAGAGCTGTCATGTTACAATCGAAAACACAAGTATTATTGAAACCGTGGGCATTCTACTAACCATTTACATGCCGCCACGCGTCCCCCTTTTTATTGGCTAGGAGGCGCCGTGCAGGTTAGCTATTTGAGTACTGGAGGCGTGCGATCAGACCCCTACACGTGCTTATCGGGAGGCGAGCCCTTTGACCTCCATCCTTGCCCACCTCTCTCCCAAATTCTCCATTAATGGCGCCCGAGCCCCTGTTTTATGGTGTGGCTATGTCTCACCCAACTGAGATTTAAGAGAGAAAAAAGAAAATCTGATTTTTTTGCATGGATCTTGATGTAAGATCTGACGAGTATATATAGCATCGACTGAGACTTATAGCAAGACTGATATGAATATAATGATGATGATAGTGGATAATAATTGTCTTACATATTTAGGAAGATAATTAAATATGCCACATGTGGCAACACCCGAAATACACAAGGGCAAAAGAAGAAGGAAGACGCAGACAATGATCTGGCTCGCTGATCTCTACTTTCTTTATGCGTTGCTGCAGGGCGCAGAGACTAGTTCTGGTGGCGAGCGGTGATGATCTCTTTCATGTACTCAATATGCTGCTTGGCATCATCCAAGGATTCCTCCACTAGCCTTTCGTGCTCAATGCGGAGCATGGCATTCTCGTCCATAAGTTTCTTGATGATGACGCTTGTCCTCTTCAACAAGGCAGTGGTCTCTCGTGCTGCTTCACCCTTCCGGTGATCTTCACCCTCAGCAGGTCGCGCTTGGTGCGGAGCTTCGCCTTGTCCTCCCTTAGCCCCCGCATGACGCCGGTAGCATTTTAAAACTAGGCATTCATCTTGTCCAACATCTTCATCCAGCCGGAGATCCGATCCATCAGGTTATTGAACATAGCGTGCATACGTATGTGAGAGTCCTCGCCTGCCCGTGAGACATTTTCCCAGGCCGCCGCGACGTGGGAGGACCTCTCTGCTGCATCCACGGTTGATACGTCTCCATTGTATCTACTTCCCAAACTCTTTTGCTCTTGTTTTGGACTCTAATTTGCATGATTTGAATGAAACTAACCCGGATTGACGTTTTGCTCTTGTTTTGGACTCTAATTTGCATGATTTGAATGAAACTAACCCGGATTGACGTTTTCAGTAGAATTGCCATGATGTTGTTTTTGTGCATAAATCAAAGATCTCGGATTGACCTGAAAATTTACATAGAATTTTTGTGGAATATATAAAATACTGGCGAAAAAATATACCAGAGGGGGCCACCCAGGAGCCACAAGCTCAGTGCGCGCCCTGCATGCTTGTGGGCCCCCGGACCTCTAGCAACCCTAACTCCAACTCCATATATACCTATTCACCAAGAAAAAAAATCAGAGAGAAGGATTCATCGCATTTTATGATATGGAGCCCCCGCCACCTCCTATTCTTCATTGTGAGGACTGATCTGGAGTCCGTTCGGGGCTCCGGAGAGGGGGATTTGATGCTGGCATCATCATCAACCTTCCTCCATCACCAATTTGATGATGGTCACCGCCGGGAGTGAGTAATTCCTTCGTAGGCTTGCGGGATAGTGATGGGTTGGATGATATTTATCATGTAATCGAGTTAGTTTTGTGAGGGCTTGATCCCTAGTATCCATTATGTTCTGAGATTGATGTTGCTATGACTTTGTTATGCTTAATGCTTGTCACTAGGGCCCGAGCGCCATGATTTTAGATATGAACCTATTATGTTTTCATGAATGTATGTGTGTTCTTGATCCTATCTTGCAAGTTCTATGCACCAATTACGAGTTATGATCCGCATACCCCGAGGTGACAATAATTGGGATTCTTTCCGGTGATTACCGTAGTTTGAGGAGTTCATGTATTCATTAAGTGCTAATGCTTTGCTCCGGTTCTCTATTAAAAGGAGGCCTTAATATCCCTTAGTTTCCTTATGGACCCCGTTGCCATGGGAGGGTAGGACAAAAGATGTCATGCAAGTTCTTTTCCATAAGCATGTATGACTATATACGGAATACATGCCTACATTACATTGATGAATTGGAGCTAGTTCTGTGTCGCTCTAGGTTATAGCTGCTACATGATGAATATTATCCAACGCAATTATCCATCATTGATCCAATGCCTATGCTTTGCATATATTGATCTTTGCTAAGTTACTTTTGTTGTTGCTGCTGTTACAATCGCTACAAAACTACAACTGTTTTTGCTACTGTTACTATTGCTACTGGTACTATTACTACCATATTACTTTGCTATTTATCACCTTGCTACAGATATTAAGTGTTCCAGGTGTGGTTGAATTGAGAACTCGACTGCTAATACCTGCGAATATTCTTTGGCTCCCCTTGTGTCGAATCAACAAATTTGGGTTGAATACTCTACCCTGAAAAACTGTTGTGATCCCCTATACTTGTGGGTTATGAAGAACTTTTTCTATGTCGTTGCCGGGGAGCATAACTCTATTTGCTGAGTCACTTGGGAATTAAATCTGTTGATCACTATGAGGAATCTTAGGGATTATATAACCAAGATCGTTCCCTCTAAGACGAGGGGAGGTAAAGAACTACCATCTAGCTCTGCACTTGATTCACCTTCTGTTTTGAGTAAGCTTGCGACACCATCACCTGCTATTACTTCTGATATGTCGCACATAATTGATGATGCTACTTCTGCTATGAATGATGGTACTGATGATGCAAGTACTTTGCTTGATAAGACTGTGCCGTTGGGTGAATTTCTTGTTGAACAATTTGCTAGAGCTAAAGAAATTGAGAATGCTGAAACAAATGAAATTATTGAAACAGAAAATAGATCTAGCTCTCCTAGACATGAATTGCTTGATATACCCGAGGGTTATTTTATGGACGGAGAGGTATCTAGAGAATTTCTTGCTTGTAATGATAGAGATGATCTTAAGAAATCACTAGTCAAGTTGAAAGAAAAATCTTTGAAGGCTAGAATGAAATATGATCTTAAGTTTGCTACTTCATCTATCTTTATTACTGATAAGGATTATGAATTCTCTGTTGATCCTGGGTTAATTACTTTGGTTGAATCTCACCCTTTCCATCGTTATGAATCTGGAACTATTGTGGCACATCTTACTAAACTAAATGATATAGCCACCCTATTTGCTCATGAGGAAAAAATTTGCTACTATTATATTCTTAAGTTCTTTCCTTTCTCATTAAAGGGTGATGCTAAGATATGGTTTAATTCTCTTGCTCCTAGTTGTGTGCGTAGTCCCCAGGATATGACATATTACTTCTCTGAAAAATAATTTCTTGCTTACAAGAAACTGTTGGCCCTAGAGGCAATAATAAATTGGTTATTATCATATTTCCTTATTCATGATAATCATTTATTATCCATGCTAGAATTGTATTGATCGGAAACTCAAATACATGTGTGGATACATAGGCAACAATGTGTCCCTAGTGAGCCTCTACCGGACTAGCTCGTTGACCAAAGATGGCTATGGTTTCCTAGTCATGGACATGAGTTGTCATTTGTTAACAGGATCACATTATTAGGAGAATGATGTGATGGACAAGACCCAAACTATGAACGTAGCATATGATCGTATCAAGTTTATTGCTATCGTTTTCTGCATGTCAAGTATATGTTCCTATGACCATGAGATCATGCAACTCACTGACACCGGAGGAGTACCTTATGTGTACCAAACATTGCAACGTAACTGGGTGATTATAAAGGTGCTCTACAGGTATCTCCGAGGGTGTCTGTTGAGTTGGCATGGATCAAGACTGGGATTTGTCACTTCGTATGACGGAGAGGTATCTCTGGGCCCTCTCGGTAATACAACATCACAAGAAGCTCGTAAGCAATGTGACTAAGGATTTAGTCACGGGATCTTGTATTACAGAACAAGTAAAGAGACTTGTCAGTAACGAGATTGAACTAGGTATGGAGATATCGATGATCAGATCTCAGGCAAGTAACATACTGGTAGACAAAGGGAACTACATACAGGATTAACTGAATCCTTGGCATCGAGGTTCAACCGATAAGATCTTCATAGAATATGTGGGAACCAATATGGACAACCAGGTCCCGCTATTGGTTATTGAACGTAGAGGTGTCTCGGTCATGTCTAAATAGTTCTCGAACCCGCAGGGTCTACACACTTAACGTTTGGTGACGATATAAGTATAGTTGAGTCTATGGTGGTTATCAAAGGTTGTTCGGAGTCCCGGATGAGATCCTGGATGTGACGAGCAACTCCAGAATGGTCCAGAGGTGAATATTTGGACAAAGGGTATTGGAGTCCGAAAGTGTTCCAGGGGTACCGGGTGATGACCAGCATGACCGAAAGGGGTTTCGGGGTGCCCCGTCAAGTGTTGGGGGGCCTCATGGGCCAAGGGGAGGGGGCAAACCGGCACACTAAGGGGTTGTGCGACCCCCTCACCCCATCCCATGTTGCCAAAGGAGGTGGGGCGCCCCTATGGTTCCCACCCCTTTGGCTTGGGGGCCAAGTCTCCTAATGGGGAAACCCATCTAGGGTTTCCCTCTTGTGGCCGTCGGCCCTAGATGGGATCCCCTAGGGGCACCTGTAACGCCCCTAGTCCAATGCGCCAGATGTCTTCCTGTTATTCACCGTCATTGCCATGTCATTTGCTTGCATGTTGCACTTTGCCATGTCATCATGTGCATTTCATCTGCATGTTGTTTAATACTTGCATCCGCTCGGGTCTCCCAGTTCTCTCCGTTGTCCGTTTCAAGATCCGACAAACTCGCACGCACCCGCTGCACCTTCGAGTTCTTCTTTTGTGAGGGATAAAAATGTTCTTGGAACGGGATGAAAGTTGGAGCGCGACATTGTTTTGTTGTAGGTAGACCGCCTGCCAAATTTCGTCGCATTCGGAGTCCGTTTGATGCCCCAACGGATAACTATAGCGGCAATATAGCTGGTCTATTCATCGGACGTTTTCGGTCTCCGGAAACAGTCGTCGGGCCTCTCTCTCTGTTCTCTCCAGCAGCCCACGGACTTCTACATAGCTCAACTAGCCCACCTACACTACCCCTCCATTTCGGACCGTCCGATCGAGATCAAACGGTCCGAAAACGGACTAAATCCCTCAAACCCTAGCCCATATCTATATATAGACATCCCCTTCCAAAAATAGGCTAAACCTAGCCCCTAACCCTCCCCTAACCTCAGGCCGCCGCATCCACCTCGAAAACCGTGCCGCCAGCCAGATCCAACCATCTCCTCCTCATTTTCCGGTGCCCTCCACCTCCACCTCGCCACTTGACGCCGTCTGAGTGGCCGTGCCCGCCACCGAGCGCCGCTCCCCTCCAATCCTGTGCCGCCACATCGCCTTCCACCTCCTCCCACCACCATGGCCCGCCAGGCCCGGGCGCAGCCCGCCCGAGCCCATCGGGGCCCTAGCAAGCCCACGCCCGCTGCTGCCTCTGACGCCTGTGGCACTCCGCCGCCCGTGCCCGTCGCCTCGCGTGGCGCCCGCTTCACCTCGCCGGAGACCGACGCCGGCAACCGCCCGAGGCCGGTCCAGCCTCCTCCTCCCTCTCTCTACCTCGCCCTGCCCTCTCTCTCTCTCACACACTCTCTCTCTCACCCGAGCTCCTTCTCTCCCGCAGGAACTCCGCCGTCACCGTGTCGCCCCGGCCCGAGCTTGCCGACCCCGCCGCCAACCGTCGCCAGAGAACGGCCGGATCCGGTCGCCCCGCTCCAGATCAGGCAGATCCCCTGTGCCTCGCGGCCTCCCAGCCATCCCAGCGTCCTCGCCGGAGCCCCGCACCTCCGCCCCGCTCATCGCCGGAACTAGCGCCACCGCCGCATTGACCCTACTTGCCCCGCCCCGTGAACCGGCGAACCGACCGGTTCGCTGGTGAACCGGTCCGGTCCTCCAGGCCCGCGTGAATCGGCTGGTCACTCTAGACCGCGCCCGTTTTCTTTCCCTTAGACCGCCTCGACCTGCCCGATGGGCCTCTGGTGAGCGAGCCTCACCTATCCCTCACGCGTGCACTGATGTCTACTACGTAACCTTCTCCTTGTAGACGGTGTTGGACCTCCAAGTGCAGAGGTTTGTAGGACAGTAGAAAATTTCCCTCAAGTGGATGACCTAAGGTTTATCAATCCATGGCACTACTGGAATCAGCTACTTTGCCATATGCCAGATCTTTGCCGTCCGCTAGCGGACGGCAAAGAAGCTCTTTGCCATCAGCTACCCAAAAGCAGACGACAAAGAAGTGGCAGATGGCAAAGAAAGTCTTTGCCATCAGCCAGTTCTTTGCCGATCTCTAGCTGACTGCAAAGATTCTTTCCCGTCGGCTAGCGGACGGCAAAGAGGGAGGGGGCTCCCCACTGAGGAGCTGTTTAAAAAATACTTAACGGCCCCCCGCTTTGCCGTCTGCTAGCAGACGACAAAGAGTAAAAAAGCGGACGGCAAAGAGGGCAGACGGCAAACATTTAACATATCTAATGGCGCGCCCTACCCCGCCCTCTCTCTCTGTTTCTCTCCCTGCTCCCACACGCGCGCCATCGCCCGCCCCCACCACTCGCCGCCGCCCGCCGCCCCCCCCCCCCCCGCCCGCCGCCCCCCCGCCCCCGCCCCGCCGCCCTGCCTGCTCGCCGCCCCCCCCCCCACCCAGCCCCCCCCCCCTGCCCACACTGCCCGCCCCAGACCGCCCGCCTCCTCCCCGCCTCCACCGCCTCACCTGTCCACACTGCCCCTGCCGCCCGCCCCCGCCGCCCCCGCCTCTCTGCCTGCCGCCGCCCCCTCGCCCCGCCCGCCTCACACCAGACCGCCTCGCCGCCCCCTCCTCCGCCACCTCCTCCACCGCCCAGGTGAGCTCTACCTCCTCTGTTTTTCCTTTTTTTTCTTCTTCTGTTTTTTTAGTTTTAGGTTTATGTTTAGTTTAGATTTAGTTTTAGTTTTAGTTTTAGGTTTAGTTTTAGTTTTAGGTTTAGTTTTAGTTTAGTTTTAGGTTTAGATTTAGGTTTTTCCTTTTTTTCTGTTTTTTTAGTTTTAGGTTTATGTTTAGTTTAGATTTAGTTTTAGTTTTAGTTTTAGTTTTAGATTTAGGTTTAGTTTTAGGTTTAGTTTTAGGTTTAGTTTTAGGTTTAGTTCAGTTTTAGGAAAGAAGAAGAAGAAGAAAAAAACAGGAGAGGAGGAGAAGAAGAAGAGGAAAAAGGAAAGGAAGAAGAAGAAGAGGAGGAGGAGAAGAAAAAAGAAGAAAAGGAAGAAGAAGAAGAAAAAAGAGGAGAGGAGGAGAAGAAGAAGAGGAAAAAGGAAAGGAGGAAGAAGAAGAAGGAAAAAAAGGAAAAAAGGAAGAAAAGGAAGTAGAGGAAGAAGAAGAAAAGGAAAAAAGAGGAAAAAGAACCCGACCCGACACGGCACCCGACCCGACCCTAAGACCCGACACGACACCCGACCCGAGACCCGACCCGACACCTCGACCCGACATCCCGACCCGACCCGACACCCCGACCCCGAGCCTCGACCAAACACCGACCCCGACACCGACACGGCACCCGACCCGACCCGGACACCGACCCGACACCCGACCCGACCCGACACCCCACCGAGACCCCGACCCGACCCGACACCCCAACCCCGACCCGACCCGACACCCGACCCGACCCGACACCGACACCCGACCCGAGCCTTACCCGACACCCCGACCCGACACCGACACGGCACCCCCGACCCGACCCGACACCCGACCCCAAGACCCCGACCCGACCCCGACACCCGACTCCGACACCCCGACCCGACCCGACACCCCGACACCCCGACCCCGAGCCCGACCCGACACCCCGACCCGACACCGACACGGCACCCGACCCGACCCGGCACCCGACCCGACACCTGGACCTCGAGACCCCAATTCCGACCGACACCTTGACACCGACCGACACCCGACCCCGACACCTCCGAAAAGGTGTTCTTTGGCCTTCCAGAGGTCGACGGGTCATATATTTGTGAATTATTAGTTAGGTCATATATTTTTGATTTTGTTATGAAAAACATCATATATAATTGTGTTGATTGGGTAGTTTTAAATGTGCGTTGTTTATGTTGTACTTGATGATGATACACTTAAGTGATATACATATTATTATTCATGTCGGTACTTTTTTATGTTGTACTAATTTCGTTTATTCTTTGTCATGGCAGGTGTTGAAAGATGGTGGGCGCTGTTCGGGAGGCGCGAGGCCCTTCTTCGTCGGTGCGTAGTGTGAGGTCTTCCATTCCACACGCACCTCTCCGCCGAGCGTTCTTTGGACAAGATGGCGACACCGCGGGCCCTTCTTCGCCGACCATGGTGCCCAGCGAGGGACGAGGTAAGAAGAAGAGAGGAGGTGGAGCACGTGGTCGCGGAGAGGAGGTAGGGTGACTCTTCTGACACCTTCCTCGCCGTCGCCCCAGCTTGTTTCACCCGAGCACGTGATCGCTAGGGTGGACTCGTCTGAGGAGGAGGCTACACGACTCGGTCCACGAGCCTCCGGTCCACGGGTCTTGCCCACGAGCCTCGGGTCGATGGGCCTTGCCCACGAGACCCCGGAGGAGCACACGTTTGGATGGGGTACTTGGTCGGGTCAGCCTGAGGAGCCGAGTGGCCATGCTGATGATGGCGGGGAGCCGAGTGGCCATGCTGATGATGGCAGGGAGCCGACTGATTTTGAGGAGGAGGGGGGAGGAGGGGGGCAACATCTACCAGCGTGGTGCTACATGGCTCCCGTCCGTGCCGGCGACCCGCGAGCAGAGGTGGTTGATTTTCCCTGATGGGGAGAGGTAAGTGCATTTAATCTTTTTGTACCTTCTGCATTCACGCTTCTTCAAATAACTAATGCGTTGGCCTTGTCATGCTGCAGGGGTTGGGACCACCATGAAAGTGTCCGCTGGCCCAACTCCGTCCTTGGAGTTCTG
Organism: Aegilops speltoides; assembly: GCA_021437245.1. Classification (NCBI taxonomy): domain Eukaryota; kingdom Viridiplantae; phylum Streptophyta; class Magnoliopsida; order Poales; family Poaceae; genus Aegilops; species Aegilops speltoides. The sequence continues at coordinate 304,787,517 of CM038143.1, forward strand.
ATTCGGCAAAACTTTCCGGGGTTTGTCACGTTGCCTGGTGAGGGTCGGCTTCCAGAGGTTGGATTGAGTTGGAAGCACTACTTGGCTGCCTCGGCCCCGCCGGGTGAGATTATCGATGGTGTCTTGTGCAAGACGAGGGCAGACGTGGTGATCAGAAAGTTCTGGGTAATTTCTCCTTTACACAATTAAAAATCTTGAACTAGCTAGTTATTAATTGTACTAATCAATATTGTCTCCTTTGATTGCAGAGATTCTACAGGTGTGAGGAGGGATACGAGGAGGAGGCGGCAGATATTATCGACAAGGAGTGCAAGCGCCTACTTCAGAACTTACGGCATGAGGTTCGGGTGCAGGCTGTTCGAGACTACTACGCCGGGCGTGGTATCAAGAAGCCCAAGCAGGAGTGCCGCGATAAGTTCTTGAGTAAGGAGCAGTACATGAAGGTAATTCTTAAGACCTTGTACTTACTTCCTTCATTTAGTAATTCATAGCCGTAGCGCTCAAGTTTCTATTTGCTAACTTAGGCCCCTCCGAGATGGTGTGCGGATCAGATGGATTGTTGGGAGGTGTTGGTCAATGCGTGGTGCTCAAAACAATGGCGGGCCACCCACAACGAGGCCAAGGACAAATGTGCCCAAATGGAAGGTGTGCCACACCACCAAGGCAGCTCCAACTTATTTCAGTACGGGCGGAACTGGGTATGTGGTTTGCTTCATGATTCATTCAATTCATTCATCATGCTAGTTTTAGCCCTTTAATTACTAATTTACTTTGTTTCTCTCTTTCAGGCACGCTACAATAAGGCGGATAAGGTGCCAGAGGTGTACGACCTGTATGCCATGGCCCACACTGGCTCTTACAAGAAAGTCAAGGCATTCTCTGCGTCTGACCTCGATGATCCAAAGAACTTCACCAACATCTCCGCCTGTCGGTGTCAAAACCGGCGGATCTCGGGTAGGGGGTCCCGAACTGTGCGTCTAGGCAGATGGTAATAGGAGATAAGGGACACTATGTTTTTACCCAAGTTCGGGCCCTCTCGATGGAGGTAAAGCCCTACTCCTGCTTGATTGATATTGATGATATGGGTAGTACAAGAGTGGATCTACCACGAGATCAAGGAGGCTAAACCCTAGAAGCTAGCCTATGGTATGATTGTTGTTCGTCCTATGGATTAAAACCCTCCAGTTTATATAGACTCTGGAGAGGGCTAGGGTTACACAGAGTCGGTTACAATGGTAGGAGATCTACATATCTGTATTGCCAAGCTTGCCTTCCACGCCAAGGAAAGTCCCATCCGGACACGGGGCGAAGTCTTCAATCTTGTATCTTCATAGTCTTGGAGTCCGCCAATGATGATAGTTCGCTATCCGGACACCCCTAGTCCAGACTCCTCGAGTAGCCCCGAACCAGGCTTCAATGACGACGAGTCCGGCGCGCATATTGTCTTCGGCATTGCAAGGCGGGTTCCCCTTCTGAATAATTCATAGAAGATTGTGAACACTAGGATAGTGTCCGGCTCTGCAAAATAAATTCCGCATACCACCGTAGAGAGAATAATATTTACACAAGTTCAATCTGCTGACGTATTTCGTGGCGTGACGTCACACCACGGCCAAGCCTTTACTCGTTTTTGTCATACCACCTCAGCGCGTTTAGCGAAGCGGTTTCCTTGGCACGTCTTGTCGAAGCAGAGATCGTGTCCCCTTATTCCGGGATTCTCATCAATACGGACATGGGTAACCCAACCGCGCCATTGATTGCGGCGCTTGGGAGATAAGCGAGTTTTACCAGGCTGGTGGGGACGCACAGTTTTGTCCGCCCATATATAAGGGGATAAGGATCCACCTTTTTACCTACGCCTTCTTCCTCCTTTGCTTATCCATCTCCGCGCACTCGAGCTCCAGCGCCCAAGTCCGCACATCTCACCTCAACCTTCTCCAACCATGTCCGTAGCGGGAGGCAAGTGGATGGCCTCCTCCATTACGGAGGGGCACATCAAGAAGCTGGGCAATGCCGGATATTTGTCCAGCGATATCGCGCACCGGCTCCCCGACGAGGGGCAGCTCATCCCCACCCCCGGGCCCCGTGAGAGGGTGGTATTCCTTCCCCATTTCCTCCGCGGACTGGGCTTCCCACTCCACCCCTTTGTCCGGGGGCTCATGTTCTACTATGGCCTGGATTTCCATGATCTGGCCCCTAATTTCATCCTCAGCATCTCGGCGTTTATCGTCGTGTGCGAGGCCTTCCTCTGCATCCAGCTCCACTTCGGCTTATGGCTAAAGACTTTTAATGTCAAGCCAAAGGTTGTGAAGGGCAGCCAAGCGGAGTGCGGAGGTGCTATGGTGGGCAAGATGCCCAACGTTACTTGGCTCGAGGGCGCCTTCGTGGAAACCATCAAAGGGTGGCAATTGGGGTGGTTCTACATCACCGAGCCGCTTGACCCTAAATGGGCAGCGGCCCCCGAATTCAGATCTGGCATCCCCATGCGGCTCACTTCCTGGAAAGAGAAGGGCCTGCTGTGGGGTAATTCGAAAGAGCTGACCAGACTCCAATCCTGTCTCCAAACCTTGGTGAACAAGAAGCTCAAGCTTGTCAACGTAATCCAGGTCATGCTCATCCGCCGGATTCTCCCCTGCCAACAGCGGGACTTCAACTTGTGGGAGTTCGATCCGCACAGACACTGATTTGAGCGGGCTCTTCGACACTACGTCGAAGAGGCCGGAGGGTGCTATTCAAGGCGCCGAGGCTCCCGCATCCGCTACCGAAGATCGCGGATTCAGCTCGCAGCGTCCGGCTGGCGAGGTAAGCCATGTTATCCTTTATGGGACACTTGCTTTTCATAGTTTAACTCTATGTGGGATCTAAATCCCCAATACCTTAAACAAGCCTAGCAGGAGACGTCTGGACAGGTTAACTGTCCGGCTCCCCTTCCAGAAGACCCAGCGGATGCCCGTTTGACAGGGCTGCTAGTCCCGGCGCCTTACGTGGTGCCGGAGAAGAAGGCCAAGAAGAAGGCCACGGGAACCCGGAGGAGTTCCCGGCGTCAGGTGTTATCGGATTCATCGTCCGATGACTCCAAGGCGGACTCCTCCCACGAGGACAAGGAGGAGAAGAAAGAGGCCTCTCCCGGGGAGAGAAGAAGAGGAAGGCCTCCCCTACGGGGGAGGCCGAAGGGTCCAAGAAGGGAAGGACCCTTCCCCCGGACTGTTCGGCCAACGCCGGCGACGGCGACGAGGAGTGGCCTTCAAGGGCCAAGCCCCTGGCGAGATCGTAAGTATCCGGACTCCTGAATAACTCATAATTTTTCTTTTTGTCGCACAGCATCTTTTAACACCGCATACAACCTTGTAGTCCGCCCAAGGACGATCTTCCCGCTTCGTCGGCGGGTCCTTGGGTACGTCGGATGTGAATAGCACTTCACTTCCGACCGCCTCCTCCCCGTGGCGCCGACGATGCGAGGTGGGATCCCATAAAGGACCCACCAGAGGAGGAGGCCCCGAGGTGCCGCAGGCAACCTCCGGACTTTGGACCAGACTCGCACCGAACCTTCATGGTTCCGAGTCCGGCGGCGCCCTTCGTAGAAGGGCAAGATTGTGACGCCGCAGCCTCCGTCCCAACCGAGGCGCCGGATAACTTGCCGGAGGTGCTCAACGGCGCTTCCATCAACGAGGAACACCGCACCGTCATGAGTGCGGTGATTCAAGGTTCACTCGCCAAAAGCGGTGACCAAAACTGCAGTAGCCTTCTAACGTGCTTTGAGGTAAGAATTTTAAGATATGTAAAATAGTACCGCATAGACAGTAGCCCGATGCTCGGTTCGGTGTTCGAAAGAAAAGCCGGACTGAGGACCTAAAAAGATATACACAGGAGTCTTAACAAAAATATGTCAATATGGGAATGCAGGCTCTTGCTGCTGACCTCTGCCAGACCGATCATGGAGGTCAATGCCTTGAAGCAGAGCCTCGAGCGGTCCGAGAGCGAGCTCGGCCGTGCCAAGAAGCAGCTCGAGGACAAGGAAGGTGAGTAACACCTTATTAAAGTTGTACCTTACAGAAAAGGATTTGGTTGCAAGAGGAATGACAAGGATAACGTGGGTACTCCAGGGGCTATGAACGAGGTGGCGAACCTGAAGGAGGCGGTGTCCGCGGCCGAACGCAATGCGGCCGCAGAACGCGCCGAGCGAGGGAAGCAGGAGGCGTGGGTGGCAGAGGTACGGCAAGAGCTCCAGGCTCTCGTGGAAAAACACGAGAGTTTGGAGCGTGACTCGAAGACTCGAGAGTCCGAGCTTGCATCGGCTCTTGAGAGTGCCAAAGCCGCTAAGGCCGAAGCCCACAAGGCCCTCCAGGAAATTGATGCATTAAAGAAGATAGCGGCGGGTAAGGCATTCTTCATGCAAAGCAAGCATGTAACAGTGAATTACCTGTTACTTACCCAAATTCGGAGCTCTCCAGGAGCGTTCACAGAGCTGCCTCAGAAGTGTCCGATCTTGCCGCTTTCTATAGAGCCGAGGAGGGAGCTCGACGGAGACGGTGTTCGGTCTCGGATGCCTTTGAGGCGGACATCCGGTGCTTATAGCGACCAGCTAAAGCAGCTGGTCGACCTCCACAAGGTGGCCGAACAGGCCATGAAGGGCCTCATAGTTTGGCTGTGGCCCAAAGAGGACATGCTTGGGAGCTACTTCGGCCTGGTTCGGCGGCTGGTGGATGCTTGTCCATGGGTTGAAGTCATCAAGCACTCCGCCTGCATTGAAGGTGCCCGTCGGGCCCTTGCCCGTGCTAAAGTGCACTGGGGCAGGATGGACGCCGAGAAGCTTGTGACGGACGCGCCACCACCGGGCAAGGAGTATCGCACGCCCGAGATGTATTATAAGGGTGTCCTGAAGGGTGCCGCATTATTATGGTGAGTGCTCCAAAATGTAATTTTGAGTAGACCCATATTGTTATCCTGTGCACTGAAAACTTTTTCATATCGCTAAGCAACGCTTGTTAATTTAAAATATTACCTTTTGTGCGGCCGTTTATCAAATCGAGAGATGGCAAGTCGTCGGCTTCAGCCCCATGCCACAGTCTTTGGGGTGTTGGGATAAACTTGAGCGCTCTTGTTCCCCTTTTGGGTCCATCTAGGAGGCGCTCAACACAACGAACGAGGCAACCGGACTTATAATGCTTGAACACTCTCACTTAGCCATAGAATTCTATAATTTTAAATTTAGTGAAGCCCCTAGTGTTCGAAGGTCAATTTGGGGCGCTATCCACACCTGGCGGACAAAGCCGGTTCCTCGCTCTAAGCGGCATAAGTCTTTAGGGACTCGAAAAACCTCTCGAACAGCGACTGGCTCTCGCCCCATCATGACGATCAGTTTTAGCTTTCTCCACTGAGGTGCTCGCCCAGCTCAACTGGGCACAATCGCAGTGGTTCTCCCAGCGCTACCTTAGCCGATATAATGGAACGTAAGGTACCAAAACATGGGAGCCGGGCAAACCCAACTATTGACCCAAGACATGATTCGGAGCCGATGCATATAATGCTATAAGTTTGGGGTGCCGCACTTGTGAAAGTGTTCGGACTTATCACACCATAGTATGGGGAACTTAAGCCCCTGGTGTATTTAGCCGTACCAAAGTGTACGGATGCAACATGTCATAAATGAACATATGTATAAGAAAGGAATGCAATTATAGGCAAAAAGCGATGCATTGTTTATTCAAAAAATACTGCCATGAATGCAGAACGATACAAATAGTGCGATAAGCAAGGGGTGGGACTATTTAACATGTCCCCCTCCAGGGGTAGGCTGCGGAATGATGTATAAAATAGGTATAATGCTCGTAATGGAGACCACCTGGATATTCGTCCTGGCCTTTCTTCTTCCCTGGCTGTTGTATCGTGGGTCCGGCGGGTCCACTGCTGGACAGGGCCTCTAGTAAACGTAGTCCTGAGAAAAAGAAAAAAAAGAAAGATGATGACCTATTTGGGAGCCCCTGGTGTGGTTTAGCCGCACTCTGGGCATGCCGTGGTCGTGCCCCTCCCCCTTTGCCCATGGTATTTCCAGAGCGTAGTGATGTACGCGGAGTATTGGTTTTGCAATTTTGCGAGGGCTGGGGTTGGGGCTGCATTGCTACGCGTGCTCGGAACGTGCCAGGTGGTCTTGTTGTAGGTTACTCCGGGCGCGCTTGACGGTGTCCGGTCGCTTAGCAGCCTGACTCGAGAATTGCCTTAAGAGGCTACTCTAAACCTCCGCCGCGAGGGCCGCTGTGTGCTCCTCCATTCGGAGAGAGCGTTCGGTGTTTTCGTTGACTGTGATGACTCCTCGAGGGCCTGGCATCTTGAGCTTGAGGTATGCGTAGTGCAGCACCGCATTGAATTTTGCAAACGCGGTTCGTCCGAGCAGCGCGTGATAGCCGCTGCGGAACGGGACTATGTCAAAGATTAACTCCTCACTTCGGAAGTTATCCGGGGATCCAAAGACCACTTTGAGTGTGACTGAGCCTGTACAATTGGCCTCTACACCTGGTATGACGCCTTTGAAGGTCGTCTTTGTGGGTTTAATCCTTGAGGGGTCTATGCCCATCTTGCACAATCGTATCTTGATAAAGCAGTTCAGTTCTTTGCGCCGTCCATCAGGACTCTAGTGAGGTGAAACTCGTCGACGATTGGGTCTAGAACCAATGCGGCGAATCCACCATGGTGGATGCTGGTGGGGTGGTCCCTTCGATCAAAAGTGATCGGGTAGGAGGACCATGGATTGAACTTTGGGGCAACTGGCTCCATCGCGTATATGTCCCTGAGTGCACGCTTCCGCTCCCTTTTGGGTATGTGGGTTGCGTATATCATGTTCATCGCCCGCACTTGTGGGGGGAAACCCTTCTGTCCTCTATTGTTCGGCGGCCGGGTCTCTTCCTCGTCATCGCTATGCCGCCCCTTGTCATTGTTTTCGGCAATTAACTTGCCTGCCTGCTTGAATACCCAGCAATCCCTGTTGGTGTGATTAGCTGGCTTTTCGGGGGTGCCATGTATCTGGCACAAGCGGTCGAGTATTCGATCCAAATTGGACGGACCCGGAGTAGTTCTTTTGAATGGCTTTTTCCGCTGACCGGGTTTGGAGCCTCTGAATCCGGCGTTGACTGCCGTATCTTCAGTATTATCGCCGTTAATTCGGCGTTTGGGCTTGTTGCGACGCGACATGCCATTGCGGTCCTTGGTATCCGGACTGCCAGAATTTTTGTTGAGGTTGTTACTGCGGGCTAGCCAGCTGTCCTCTCCCGCGCAAAAGCGGGTCATGAGTGATGTGAGGGCTGCCATGGATTTTGGCTTTTCCAGTCCTAGGTGCCGGGCAAGCCATTCGTTGCGGATGTTATGTTTGAAGGCTGTGAGGGCCTCCGCATCCGGACAGTTGACGATTTGATTTTTCTTGGTTAAGAACCGTGTCTAGAATTGTCTGGCCGATTCGTCTGGCTGCTGAATTATGTTGCTTAGGTCATCAGCGTCTGGTGGTCGCACATATGTGCCCTGGAAGTTATCAAGGAATGCGGCTTCCAGGTCCTCCCAACACCCAATTTATTCTGCTGGCAAGCTGTTAAGCCAATGCCGAGCTGGTCCTTTAAGCTTGACTGGGAGGTATTTGATGGCGTGAAGATCGTCACCGCGGACCATATGGATATGAAGGAGATAGTCTTCGATCCAAACCGTGGGGTCTGTTGTGCCATCGTAGGATTCAATGTTCACGGGTTTGAACCCTTCGGGGATTTGATGATCCATTACTTCATCTGTGAAGCATAGTGGGTGTGCGGCGCCTCTATATTGGGCTATATCACGACGTAGATCAAGCGAGCTTTGTCTACTGTGTTCGGCCCGGCCGGAATTACTGTATCCGGGGTGACGGTTGTCGTCACGTAACGTGGGGCGCCCATGCGGTCCGTAGATCGATCTTGATTGTCTTGCCTTATCCTCCAATATGTCTCGAAAGTCCGGCGCGTTCCCCCATGGCTTTGTACTTTTCGAGCGATGCCGGGGTACGGCTTTAATGGAGGGCCTAAAGGACTCTCTGTCGCGGCCACGAGGTGGCCGGTCGGCCGTATTGTGCGCTGGTGATGTAGGTTTATATGCTTCCTCCTCTAATCGGGGTAGTAGCTTGCGTTTGGGGTAGCTTTTGGAGGGGCGCTCGAGTTCATACTCTTCGGCCGCAAGGACTTCAGTCCATCTGTCGGCTAGCAAATCTTGGTCAGCTCTAAGCTATTGCTGCTTTTTCTTGAGGCTACTTGCCATGGCCATAAGCCTACCTTTAAAACGCTCTTGTTCGACGGGATCCTCAGGCACGACGAATTCATCGTCATCGAGGCTTGCCTCGTCTCCGGAGGGAGGCATGTAATTATCGTCCTCTACCTCTTTGTCTGCCGCTCTCTCATGAGGGCTGGCTTCTTCATCCTCTGTCTTTGGAGGGGTTGTCTTGACCGTCCGGGTGTTATTGTCTCCGGTGCCGGAATCTCCATTCTTGCTGTGGCGGGATTTAGAGCGGCGCCGCTGACGCCGGCGCTTAGGCTGTTTCTTGGAGGGGTCTTCCTCCGCTGTTCCATCGCCATTCCCATCCTTTGGGATGTCCACCATGTATATGTCATATGACGAGGTGGCTTTCCAGTGCCCCGTAGGTGCTGGCTCCTGGTCGTCTCCGGCATCGTCGTCCATACCGTCGATGTCTTCGGAGTCAAAGTCTAGCATGTCGGTTAGGTCGTCGACAGTGGCTACAAGGTGGGTGGTGGGTGGGCTTTGAATTTCTTCGTCGTCCGCATCCCAACCGTCCTGACCGTGGTCCGGCCAGGGCTCTCCTGATAACGAGAGATACTTTAGCGAGTTCGGGATGTCGCCAAAAGGCGAGTGCTGAAATATGTCCGCAGCGGTGAACTCCATGATCGGCGCCCAATCGGACTCGGTTGGTAGGGGCGCGGGAGGTTCGGAGTACAGCGAGGAATCCGGCACCTTGGAGTCACGAGCTTCACACGGGACAGGGTCGGTATTCGGCTCCATCACCATAGAGGTGGCAGCTCCTAAGGCGGTGTCTAGCCACCCTCGATCGGCGCAGTTGGCTACGAGTTGAGGGTCAGAGCGTACTCTTGTGCAGCCGCCAGGGCACTGTCCGGCAGCAGAGCTAAATCATGCCCATCGTGACAGTGCGGCGCGCTCGGCTGTGGCTCGAATCCGTCGAAGATCAAGTCTCCGCGGATGTCGGCCGTATAGTTCAAACTTCCAAATCTGACCTGATGGCCACGGCGTAGCTTTCGATCTGCTCTAGATGGCCAAGCGAATTGGCCCACAGTGCAAAGCCGCCGATCACGAAGATCTGTCCGGGGAGAAAAGTCTCACCCTGGACCGCGTTGTTGTTGATGATCGAAGGAGCTATCGGGCCTATGAGTGACGACACAGAGGAACTCTCAATGAAAGCACCAATGTCGGTGTCAAAACCGGCGGATCTCGGGTAGGGGGTCCCGAACTGTGCGTCTAGGCGGATGGTAACAGGAGACAAGGGACACGATGTTTTACCTGTGTTCGGGCCCTCTCGATGGAGGTAAAACCCTACTCCCGCTTGATTGATATTGATGATATGGGTAGTACAAGAGTGGATCTACCACGAGATCAAGGAGGCTAAACCCTAGAAGCTAGCCTATGGTATGATTGTTGTTCGTCCTATGGACTAAAACCCTCCGGTTTATATAGACACCGGAGAGGGCTAGTGTTACACAGAGTCGGTTACAATGGTAGGAGATCTACATATCCGTATTGCCAAGCTTGCCTTCCACGCCAAGGAAAGTCCCATCCGGACACGGGACGAACTTCAATCTTGTATCTTCATAGTCTTGGAGTCCGGCCAATGATGATAGTTCGGCTATCCGGACACCCCCTAGTCCAGGACTCTCTCACCGCCCACGACAAGCTCGTGCAATATAGAGATCAGGGGAAGGCGAGGAAAGGGGAGGACTTTTACCCGAGCCAGGGTCCCATTGATGCAGAGCTGCTGATGATATCTAGTGGCGGGAGGTCCCATGGCTCCATAGCCATGGGAGATGGACTTATCCGTTGTCCTAGCACTCTCTCGGAGATCAAGGCGCGCCAGTCGAGCTCCGCTCCTGAGATAAGGCCTCGTGAACGGCCAGTCCAACTCGCCTTCAAGGTTAGTTATACGTACTCAGCTATCTTTCTCCATTACATTGTGTGCTCTTCCATCAATGATTGCAAATGGTCATGTGCGTGGTGTTGAAGGCTGCTATATAGAGTGAGAGAGATAGAACGGAGAAACTTCTGGCGGAGGCGGCGGAGAGGCAGCAGGAGTTGGAGGAGAGGACGACAAAGACGTTGGAGGAGGAGAGGGCACGGAATGACATGCAGGCTAGGGCCATGTACGAGCTCCTTGTGGTAAGTTTCTTCTGCAGATTACTTGCTAGTCTTAACATTTGAGTCTCATTACTAAGTAGTATGACTCTGTTGTGAAAACCAAATGTGCAGTCTATGTGCGAGAAGTCCGGTCAGACTGCTCCGCCGATGCCAGTGATTGCTCCCGGGAGCACAGTGAGTTTAATTTGAATGGACATTAGTTGCTAGTCTTAACATTTGAGTGTCATAATGCTAACGAGACATTGGAAATGATCTTTGGTGCAGCTTAACTCCAGAAACGCATCGCACGATCCTTCTCCAGCTACCGGCACGAGCCAGCCCGCTCCTACACCTCCCTGATCACGGTAAGTTTCTCTAGTGTTTTGCTTAACAAATGCATAAAGACCTAGACTTAGCTTTATTTCCTCCAATATGCTTACCATAATGACCTAGAGTTAGCTTCTTTTCCTCCAAAATGACTTAATATGCTTACTGACCTCATAAACCATCCATTCTACCTAAGTTAGCTCTAAAACGATATGTACTTAGGTTACTTATGTCAAAAATTGCATAATTAGCTTAGTTAGCTCATAAACGATCCATTTTACCTAAGTTAGCTCTAATATGACTCATTTTACCTTAGTTAGCTTACAAGTGATCCAATTTATCTAAGTTAGCTCTAAAATGACCCATTTTAGTAGATTAGCTCGTAAATGATCCATTTTACCTACGTTAGCTTTAAAATGACCCATTTCACCTAGGTTAGCTCCAAAATGACCCATTTCACCTAGGTTAGCCCCAAAATGACCCATTTCACGTAGGTTAGCTCCAAAATGACCCATTTCACCTAGATTTCCTCCTAAACGATCAATTTCACCTAAGTTAGCTAAAAACAATCCATTTCACCTAAATGAGCTCTTAAATGATCCATTTCACCTAAGTTAGGTCATAAACGACCACTACAAGAGGACAGACTTTTGGTAACACCATCTTGTGTTACTACAGGCCCAAAAGTGTGTTACTAGGCCATATAGTAACACAGTTTGAAATGTGTTCCATTAGACCGTGTTACTACGTGGTGTCAACAGTCACACATAATAATTGTTACCATATGTTAAAAAATGTGTTACAATTACATTATAGTACCATGCGTGTTATGTGTTACCGATAGTAACACATTTTTGTAATTATAGTAACACAGATAGTAACATATTTTCATAGACGTAGAACATAGGTGGTAACATGTTTTTGTAACTATAGTAACACAACTGGTAACACATTTCTTTAGCATCGGAACACAACTAGTAACATAATATCCAATTATTGTAACACTATAATTATAGTTGTCAACTACTCTAGTAACAAATTTTGTAGCTATAGTAACACCATTGGTAACACTACTATATCAGTATGGTAACATAATTAATGTATTTATTATTATTATTAACCACAAAATTCTATGTCCATTTTATGGAATATAAATTTATTTATTAAAATAGATGCAATTGCGTAAATAGCTAATCATTTTATTATTATGCTTGGCAGCGTCAAAACAATATTGAAACTGAAGCACAACACATATAGAAATTCATATAGAGATTTATTACGAATATACAAGAGTATATGATACATATGCATTACAATAAAGATATCAGTCATATCATTTTGAGCATAGAGAATGCAACTATGGAGAATATTACACCATAGCATTTGCATCAATTCGCCGAAAGAAAAAGATCATGTGGATGATATTCCATTTTTAAGTCTATCAATGTAAACTACTACTACTGGTAGCTAAAATCTTCAAACTTTATTTGCTTCTTGATCCAAGAATTCAGCTGCAACTCAAGTATCCTCCTCTCTAATCTGTAAAAGAAAATTGTACCTTAGATATGTGTGATTAAATGTACACAAATATTATTTCAGAACGTGGAAGAGATGTCTTTAACTTACAAAAGCTGAAGGCCAGGCAGTTAAGTATCCTGAAATGAAAGCCTCGCCAATTGTCTTGCAATCAGAAACTTCCCTTACAAACTCCTCATTATCAAGAATAGGTTGATCTATGCGCAGAAGGGCAAATTCAGCACCTAACTCAATACCACCAGCCTTAGTTCTTGGATCAGTACTCCGAATAGTACCATACACAACATTCCGCTTGTTGGGATATCTTGAAGTCTTTAAAAATACTTTGGAAGCAGCCTATATTATGATCAATATTAGCATTCAACAACATGATAATATAATTTGCATGAACAATATGACATCTTTTTAATGTCAGCCCAGTAAGGTGCCCTAGAAAACTAAATAAACTGGACCTAGCAACGAAGTCTAATGCCCAAGATCACCTCACTTGCTCATGCTTGGTTAAATTTATCCTTTACTTGCATACAATAGATTAAGCAAAATTTGTAACAAAATCCATTTTTCAAGCAGGCATGACAATGTGGTTTAGGTTGGGAATTTGGGTGGAGTAAACCATGCTCCTTGGTGAATCTTTACCTTGATGGAATAAGTACGGATTCTTTTTGAGCGAGCTGGCTAGCTGGCCAGCTGAGTACCCATTTCAACTAAGTTAGCTCATAAAAGCTCATAAATGATCCATTTCACCTAAGTTAGCTAAAAAACGATCAATTTCACCTTACTTAGCTCAAAAACGATGCCCTTCACCTTAGTTAGCTCATAAACGACCCATTTCAACTAAGTTAGCTCATAAATGATCCATTTCAACTAAGTTAGCTCATAAACAACCCATTTCAACTTTGTTAGCTCATATATGATCCATTTCACCTAAGTTAGCTCATAAATGACATATACTTCTTGTTCTAGTCTTCTTCTTGTTCTAGTCACCTATTTCTAACTTTCTTATTTACCATTTTGCAGATTTCATTCACTTCATGGAAGCTAGCTTGCTATGATGGAGTGCTTGCTTTTCCTTTGATGAAACTTTGCATTGTATCTAGCTTGCTATCATGGAACTTATTTATGTATGAACAATGTGTATGGATGGAACTTGCTTATGTATGAACAATGTGTATGGATGAAACTGATGTGTGAAACTGATGTGATATGTGATATGAAACTTATGTGCTGGATATGTGATATATATTTGCTGTCATATATATTTGCTGTGAAAATTGTTGGCAGGCAACTGTGCTTCCTGGGAGGCTGACCAATTTGGTCAGTTTTCCCATAGTGGCTGACGGCAAAGGCTTTGCCGTCCGCAGCGGACGGCAAAGGCCTACCGTTAACCACCTAACGGAGTAACAACGCATTTATTGCCGTCCGTCTTCTTTGCCGTCCACTGCGGATGGCAAAGGCCCCTTTGCCGTCAGCTGCCCGAAGCAGACGGCAACGCAGCTCTTAGCCGTCCCCTACTTTGCGGTCACCTTTTGCCGTCCGCGGCTGACGACAAAGGTCTTTGCCGTCCGCCATCCATGCCTTTGTCGTCCGCCATGGCAGATGGCAAAGTAGCTGATTCCTGTAGTGTGGGAGGCGTAGGATGAAGATGGTCTCTCTCAAACAACCCTGCAACCAAATAACAAAGAGTCTCTTGTGTCCCCAACACACCCAATACAATGGCAAATTGTATAGGTGCACTAGTTCGACAAAGAGATGGTGATACAAGTGCAATATGGATGGTAGATATAGGTTTTTGTAATCTGAAAATATAAAAACAGCAAGGTAACTAATGATAAAAGTGAGCGTAAACGGTATTGCAATGGTAGGAAACAAGGGCTAGGGTTCATACTTTCACTAGTGCAAGTTCTCTCAACAATAATAACATACTTGGATCATATAACTATCCCTCAACATGCAACAAAGAGTCACTCCAAAGCCATTAATAGTGGAGAACAAACGAAGAGATTATGGTAGGGTATGAAACCACCTCAAAGTTATTCTTTCCGCTCGATCTATTCAAGAGTCCGTAGTAAAATAACACAAAGCTATTCTTTCCGTTCAATCTATCATAGAGTTCGTACTAGAATAACACCTTAAGACACAAATCAACCAAAACCCTAATGTCACCTAGATACTCCATTGTCACCTCAAGTATCCGTGGGCATGATTATACGATATGCATCACACAATCTCAGATTCATCTATTCAACCAACACAATGTACTTCAAAGAGTGCCCCAAAGTTTCTATCAAAGAGTCAAGACGAAAACGTGTGCAAACCCCCATGCATAAGTTCACAAGGTGAACCCGCAAGTTGATCACCAAAACATACATCAAGTGGATCACGTGAATATCCCATTGTCACCACAGATAAGCACGACAAGACATACATCAAGTGTTCTGAAATCCTTAAAGACTCAATCCGACAAGACAACTTCAAGGGGAAAACTCAATTCATCACAAGAGAGTAGAGGGGGGAGAAACGTCATAAGATCCAACTATGATAGCAAAGCTCGCAATACATCAAGATCGTATCACCTCAAGAACACGAGAGAGAGAGATCAAACACATAGCTACTGGTACATACCCTTAGCCCCGAGGGTGAACTACTCCCTCCTCGTCATGGAGTGCGCCGGGATGATGAAGATGGCCACCGGTGAGGGATCCCCCCTCCGGTAGGGTGCCGGAACGGGCTCCCGAGAGGTTTTTGGTGGCTACAGTGGCTTGCGGCCGGGGGACTCCTGATCTATTGTGTTCTTCGAAGGTTTTAGGGTATATGGACTTATATAGGCAAAAGAAGTCGATCAAGGGAGCCACGAGGGGCCCACAAGGGTGGAGGGCGTGCCCAGGGGCGGTGGGCGCGCCCGCTGCCTCGTGGCCTCCTCGAAGCTTCCCTGACTTCAGCTCCACGTCTCCTGGATCATGTTCGTTCCAAAAATCACGCTCCCGAAGGTTTCATTCTGTTTGGGCTGCGTTTGATATTCCTTTTCTTAGAAACACTGAAATAGGCAAGAAAACAACAATTTGGGTTGGGCCTCCAGTTAATAGGTTAGTCCCAAAAATAATATAAAAGTTCTTAATAAAGCCCATAAACATCCAAAACAGATAATACAATAGCATGAATGCTTCATAAATTATAGATACGTTGGAGACGTATCAGCATCCCCAAGCTTAATTCCTGCTCGTCCTCGAGTAGGTAAATGATAAGAAAGAATTTATGAAGTGTGATCGTCCTCAAGCAGGTGCACAAGTTTGATCAATGATAATTTCAATCACCTTTTCTAGCATGATTATATGTCATAACAATAGTTCATCTCATAAAACTTCTAATGATCAAGTAACAAGCTATTGACATGTTAAAGCATAGACCACAAACTTTCATGAAAACTAGCAAACTTCATTCTCAGTCATCAAACAATTGCAATTCATCTTATTTTCAGGAAGGGTCTATGCCAGAGCTTTGATTTAGCAAACTCCACATACTCAACTATCATAGTCTTCCATGATTGCTACCACTCAAAGCATATTCTTAGAACAAATAGCATCCATCGAACACAGAGAAAGATAGGGGCTTAGTGTTTCGCCTCCCAACTCATTTATCATATAGATAATTGTCAACAATAATAATTCATGATCAAATATATTTGCATGGCCATATATGCTTAGATCTTTCTCCAACACACGATGCTTGCTAACTAAGAGTAGGTAGAAATGATAAGGAATACTACTAACTCTTGCATGAAAGTAAAAGATAGGCCCTTCGCAGAGGGAAGCAGGGATTTGCAGAGGTGCCAGAGCTCGATTTTGAAATAGAGATGAAAATAATTTTGAGAGGTATGCTTTCATTGTCAACATAACAACCAAGAGTTCCCAATATATTCCATACTACATACATTATAGGCGGTTCCCAAACAGAATGGTAAAATTTGTACTCCCCCTCCACCAACAATCACACTCCACAGCTTGTCCGAAATAACGGGTGTCGTCCAACTAACATCAATCCCGGGGGAGTTTTGTTTGCAATTATTTTTGATTTTATTTTGATCTTTTGATCATGGGACTGGGCATCCCAGTTACCAGCCATTTTTCTCGTGAATGATGAGCGGAGTCCACTCATCTTGAGAATAACCCACCTAGCATGGAAGATACTGACAGCCCCTAGTCGCTACATGAGCGATTCGGGCATACAAAACAGATTATCATTTGAAGGTTTAGAGTTTGGCACATGCAAATTTACTTGGAACGGCAGGTAAATACCGCATATAGGTAGGTATGGTGGATACTCACGGAAGAAACTTGGTTCAAGGAATTTGGATGCACAAGCAGTATTCCCGCTTAGTACAGATATTTTGGCTAGCAAAGGATTCTAAAAAGCAAGCACCACATGTTGGAGGATCTATAACAATATAACTTCTATACAAATACACCCAAGCATAACTCATTACA
Organism: Aegilops speltoides; assembly: GCA_021437245.1. Taxonomy (NCBI): domain Eukaryota; kingdom Viridiplantae; phylum Streptophyta; class Magnoliopsida; order Poales; family Poaceae; genus Aegilops; species Aegilops speltoides. The sequence goes on from CM038143.1 coordinate 304,804,223, forward strand.
TTGTCTTCCTTGTCCAACTTCAACTTATTTGCTCAGGTTTGAAAATAATTAATGGGGCTCACAATCATAGAAGATGTCTAAGACAGTATATTTATATGTGAAATATCTCTTCCTTCAATATTCTTTCATGATTTGTTCAAGTGATCAATACAATGCTTGCTAACCTCCAATAAATTTACAACCTCTACTTCTTAGATGTGAAGTCATTACTCCCCATGGGGTAAGCAAATGAAACATATATAATTTCAGATTTATGACATTCAACTCATTCAACCATTTACTCATAGGATAAAAGTGAAGCACACGAGTAAATGACAAACTACTCCAACAAGATATAAGTGAAGATCAATGAGTAGTTAAATAATTATGTAACTATGTGAAGACTCTCTCTCATTTAATAATTTCAGATATTGGTATTTTATTCAAACAGCAAGCAAAGCAAAATAAAATGACATTGCAAGGATAGCACAACTCATGTGAAGAAGCAAAAACTTAGGTTCAACCGATACTAACCGATAGTTGTTGAAGAAGAAAGGTGGGATGCCTAACGGGTCATCCCCAAGCTTGGATGCTTGAGACTTCTTGAAATATTATCTTGGGGTGCCTTGGGCATCCCCAAGATTGAGCTTTTTGTGTCTCCTTAATTCCTTTTATATCTCAGATTCCTAAATCTTGAAAGCTTCATCCACACCAAACTCAACAAGAACTCGTGAGATAAGTTAGTATAAACCAATGCAAAAACCTTACCATTTTCTACTGTAACAAATCACTAAAATTATTATTCCACATTGCATAATAAATGCCTCTGCATATTTAATACTCATATCCTCAAATAGAATCATTAAACGAGCAAACATATGCAAACAATGCAAACATAACAGCAATCTGCCAAAACAGTACAGTCTGTAAAGAATGCAAGAGTATCAATACTTCCCTAACTCCAAAAATTATAAGAAAAATACCACAATGTAGAAGATTTATAAGATCTCAAGATGCAAAAAGTTTCAACATTTTATCATTCTCTGACTTTTCTAGGGAATTTTTGCAACAACGGTAAACTTTCTGTTTTGAAACAGCAACATGTAAACTTGCAAAATAAGCATGGTACAGGCTATCCTTGACTTCTTTATTGAAAATAAAGATGCAAAACATTATTCTAGATAACAGCAAGCAAATACTAATCAAAATAAAATGAAGCTCCAAGCAAAACACATATCATGTGGTGAATAAAAATATAGCTCCAAGTAAAGTTACCGATGAACGAAGACGAAAGAGGGGATGCCTTCCGGGGCATCCCCAAGCTTAGGCTCTTGGTTATCCTTGAATATATTGGGGTGCCATGGGCATCCCCAATCTTAGGCTCTTGCCACTCCTTATTCCATAGTCCATCACATCTTTACCCAAAACTTGAAAATTTTACAACACAAAACTCAACAGAAAACTCGTAAGCTCCATTAGTATAAGAAAATAAATCACCACTTAGGTACTGTTGTGAACTCATTATAAATTCATATTGGTGTTAAAACTACTGTATTCCAACTTCTCTATGCTTCATATCCTCCGATACTACTCATAGATTGATCAAGATAAGCAAACAATACAACAGAACACTGTAGTAATCTGTATCAAACATATACTTCTGGAAATCCAAAAATCCTAGACAAAATTAGGAAGTGATAAGAAATTTGTGTACTAATCCAGAGAAAAAATAATAAGATCATAAGCACATTTCTATGAAATATCAAAACTAATTTACTGGGTGCAAAAGTTTCTGATTTTCAGCAGGATCAACACAACTATCACCGCAAGCTATCCTAAAGGTCTTACTTGGCACTTTATTGAAACAAAAGCTATATTAAAACATGATTACTACAGTAGCATAATCATGTGAACACCCGAAAAACAGTAGGGGTAAAAATTGGGTTGTCTCCCAACAAGCGCTTTTCTTTAATGCCTTTCTAGCTAGGCATGATGATGACAATGATGCTCACAAAAAAAAGATGAGAATTGAAACATAATGGGAGCATCATGAAGCATATGACTAGCACATTTAATCCTAACCCACTTCCTGTGCATAGGGATTTTGTGAGCAAACCACTTATGGGAACAATAATCAACTAGTATAGGAAGGCAAAACAAGCATAGCTTCAAGATTTTCAACACATAGGGAGGAAACTTAATATTATTGCAATTCCTACAAGTATACGTTCCTCCCTCATAATAATTTTCAGTAGCATCATGAATGAATTTAACAATATAACCAGCACCTAAAGCATTCTTTTCATGATCTATAAGCATAGAAAATTTACTACCCTCCACATAAGCAAAACTCTTCTCATTCGGAATAGTGGAAGTATCATAAGAGACTTGAATACTATAAATTGTTTCCACATTAAAAGAGTAATGTTCAGAAAAAAGGTACTCATGATCATGACAAGTTCTATAAATATAATCATCACTACTTTTTATAGCATAAGTTTCAGCACAATAATCATCATAAGTAGCAACTTTGTTCTCATCATAATCGATTGAAACCTCTTCCAAGATAGTGGACTCATGACTAAATAAAGTCATGACCTCTCCAAAATCCACTTTCATAAATATTATAAGATTCAACCTCCTCCAAAATAGTGGGATCATTACTTCCTAAAGTTGACACTCTTACAAACCCACTTTCATCAATATAATCATCATAGGTAGAGGCATGCTATCATCATAACAACTTTGCATATCAAAACTTGGGAGGCTAAAAATATCATCTTCATTAAACGTAGCATCCCCTCACTTGGGACAAACATTAATTTTAGCAAATATATTCTCAAATATTTCATCCTCATCAAACATAGCTTCCCCAAACTTGGCCCTTTTCATACCATAAGCATAATCACTCTGATCATTAATAGTATGGATAGCACCAATAGTATAGCTATTATCATCATCACAGTGAGTAGTAGGAGCAACATCATTTGGGAGGGATACCTTTTTACCTTTGCTTCTCCATTTTTTCTTTTTCTTCTTCACATTATGTGTAGGTTCAACCTTCTTCTTTGAGCTCCTTATTAATGAGATTGGTTGAATATTAAGCTACGCCTCGTTACCTGATTCATCATAAGAAATAATAGGAGGATATTGGGAAGTCTCTTCCCTTTCATTAGTATTCTCTTCATCTTCTATTTGCTTTCTTTTCTTTATGTAATTGGCAATATAAGGATTTTCAATGCAATTCACCGCACAATATATATAAATTTCCTCTAGATCAAAATCAAGAAGTTTATAAGGGGCAAATTCTGGAAGATGCTTAGTTATACGTTTCATTTCTTCGTAACCCATAAGCAAACTAAGTTCATTATAATGTGCAAGGGAAATCAATTCATCACAATTTTTGGACATGATTCGATCATGAAACAATTTTCATCGGAGATGTAAATGACCACTTTCATTGCAAAGTTCACAAGTACGACAAAGGAAATATAAATTTTCAGCACTCACCCTTAGCCTTTCTTGCAACAATTTAGTTTCTACATGCTTATGCCTCTTGCAATATCTATCTTCTCTATTTGGTGTGTTCATGCAAACCCAATGCTCTCCACAAAAATCGACATGCTTATAGGAGACATTTTCATCATAACTAGTGCAATCATCATTAGTACTATGGATATTCAAAGAGTTCATACTAACAACATTGCAATCATGCTCATCATTCAAAGATGTAATACCAAACATTTTATAGACTTCTTCTTCTAGCACTTGAGCACAATTTTCCTTTTCATCATACTCACGAAAGATATTAAAAAGATGAAGCGTATGAGAAAAACTCAACTCCATTTTTTTATAGTTTTCTTTTATAGACTAAACTAGTGATAAAACAAGAAACAAAAAGATTCAACTGCAAGATCTAAAGATATACCTTCAAGCACTCACCTCACCAGCAACGGCGCCACAAAAGAGCTTGATGTCTACTACGTAACCTTCTCCTTGTAGACGTTATTGGGCCTCCAAGTGTAGAGGTTTGTAGGACAGTAGCAAATTCCCCTCAAATGGATGACCTAAGGTTTATCAATCCGTGGGAGGCGTAGGATGAAGATGGTCTCTCTCAAACAACCATGCAACCAAATAACAAAGAGTCTCTTGTGTCCCCAACACACCCAATACAATGGCAAATTGTATAGGTGCACTAGTTCGGCGAAGAGATGGTGATACAAGTGCAATATGGATGGTAGATATAGGTTTTTGTAATCTGAAAATATAAAAACAGCAAGGTAACTAATGATAAAAGTGAGCGTAAACGATATTGCAATGGTAGGAAACAAGGCCTAGGGTTCATACTTTCACTAGTGCAAGTTCTCTCAACAATAATAACATACTTGGATCACATAACTATCCCTAAACATGCAACAAAGAGTCACTCCAAAGCCACTAATAGCGGAGAACAAACGAAGAGATTATGGTAGTGTACGAAACCACCTCAAAGTTATTCTTTCTGCTCGATCTATTCAAGAGTCCGTAGTAAAATAACACAAAGCTATTCTTTCCGTTCAATCTATCATAGAGTTCGTACTAGAATAACACCTTAAGACACAAATCAACCAAAACCCTAATGTCACCTAGATACTCCATTGTCACCTCAATTATCCATGGGCATGATTATACGATATGCATCACACAATCTTAGATTCATCTATTCAACCAACACAAAGTACTTCAACGAGTGCCCCAAAGTTTCTATCGGAGAGTCAAGACGAAAACGTGTGCCAACCCCAATGCATAAGTTCACAAGGTGATCCCGCAAGTTGATCACCAAAACATACATCAAGTGGATCACGTGAATATCGCATTGTCACCACAGATAAGCACGACAAGACATACATCAAGTGTTCTGAAATACTTAAAGACTCAATCCGACAAGACAACTTCAAGGGGAAAACTCAATTCATCACAAGAGAATAGAGGGGGGAGAAACATCATAAGATCCCTATAATAGCAAAGCTTGCGATACATCAAGATCGTATCACCTCAAGAACATGAGAGTGAGAGAGATCAAACATATAGCTACTGGTACATACCCTCAGCCACGAGGGTGAACTACTCCCTCCTCATCATGGAGAGCGCCGGGATGATGAAGATGGCCACCGGTGAGGGATCCCCCCTCCGGCAGGGTGCCGGAATGGGCTCCCGAGAGGTTTTTGGTGGCTACAGTGGCTTGCGGAGGCAGAACTCCTGATCTATTGTGTTCTTCAAAGGTTTTAGGGTATATGGATTTATATAGGCGAAAGAAGTCGGTCAGGGGAGCCACGAGGAGCCCACGAGGGTGGAGGGCGCACCCAGGGGGTGGGCGCGCCCCCTGCCTCGTGGCCTCCTTGAAGCTTCCCTGACTTCAGCTCCACGTCTCCTGGATCACGTTCGTTCCAAAAATCATGCTCCCAAAGGTTTCATTCCATTTGGACTCCGTTTGATATTCCTTTTCTTTGAAACACTGAAATAGGCAAGAAAACAACAATTTGGGCTGGGCCTCTGGTTAATAGGTTAGTCCCGAAAATAATATAAAAGTTCTTAATAAAGCTCATAAACATCCAAAACAGATAATATAATAGCATGAATGCTTCATAAATTATAGATACATTGGAGACGTATCATGCACGTTTTAGTATATGTTGCTCGATCTGTTTTTTTCTTCTGTTAAAATGCCCAAGTCCCTGAATTTCAGCGTGATGTGTGCATGTTTGACCTACTATAACTTTCTGCATATTGGTCCGTTTGGAGTGCATGATATGTCAAAATGTTCATATCTTGATGCTGTACATGCTAGTGTAATTTTCATGCATGTTACTATTCATATTGATGCCTTAATCATCGTTGCAAAAGTGCTAAGTGATATAACCTGCTGAAAACTGCTGTAACATGTCATTTTGTCTTTTTCATATCTTTTTGTGTGATTTTCTTTTGAGCATCATGCCTACATGTTTTAGGAGCATAATCATGTCATATTTGGAGTGGTGTAATCCATTTATCATGATATGCCCTGTGGTGACTAGCACAAGTTTTCCAAGTAGGGCACTTGATGTTACAGTTCTGCTAAGTCTGAACTGTTATATTATGATGCCATGGTTGTTTGATGCTACCATCAAATCTATGCACAATCTAGAGATATTTAGTGATCATGTTTTGATGTCCATGCTATGCTCTATCCATCCATGTCCTTGTTTGAAATTATAACCTGCTGTAGCTTGTCCTTTTGGTGCCCTCAAGTTGCTTGAAAATATAACTGTCAGCATGCCCAGTTTTCACCAAGTCTGTTATATCATATTGCCATGTTCACTTGAAGCTATTATCAAATGTGTTGCTCCACTGATCAGGCTCAGTAATGATGTTTTGTTAAGGGTATTTAGTAAATGCTTTACATGCTCTTTTATGCCATTAATAGTTCAGGTAGCATATACTTGTGTTGTCTTAAAGTATGCATCATGAATCTGTTTTCTGCCATACTATTTTTTACCAAGTCTGAGAATCTGTTATAACTTGCAATCTTGTCTTGATGAATGCCATTGATATAGGGGTTATATGGAGATTCTTAGTAATCATGTTATGCCATGTTTAACCTGTAAATTAATGCCATTCTTTTGGTTGCTATTATCTTGCACTTTAACATCATTGTTTCATGCCTCCAACATGTTAACATGTTATTTCTGCTCACTTGTGTGCCCTGTTTTTCACCGTCATAATCTGTGTTATAAAGTTGCTGTTTGCATTGATCATATTGGTTTAATATTGATGCCTATGAACCTAAACATTGATGATATTTGAATTATGTCAACTGTACTTTAATTGAATATCAAGTGTGTGCTCATATGATTCCTGTAGCATGTTGTTTGCTTGCTTGCAAGATGTCTAGTTGCTATTTTGGACCACTTGTCCTTTAAACTTGTTTCATGTGTATGTGTTGAACCGTGGCTCCGTTTGGAGCATGTTCTATATGAAACTTGATTGGTTTTGTATGTAGTTTCACCATGCCATATTGCATCCAAGTTTCGGAGTGTTGTGATTGTGTTTTTCTTGCATTTGGATCAATGCCATGTTTAAATTGTTTTGCTCATATCTTCTAGGCCGTAGCTCCGAATTAAATAAACTTTATATGTAACTTGATTAGAAAAACGTTTAGATCCTCATGGTGCATATTAACTTGATGTTCAACAACTTCAACATAATGTGTTATTCAGATCAGTACCAATTTGAAAATTTGCATATGGGTAGTTTCCGGAATTGTTGTATGTTGATTCCGGCCTCATTTAAACTTGCTTTGTTGTGATGTCCTTGTATGCATCATCTCTTGACATGAGTAGCATCATGTAGCCTTGTCATGCGTCATACTTGGTTGAGAATCATGTCGTGTTTATGTGTTGGGTGTTTACTATGTTGATTTCTTCTTTTCGGTTGTGCTTCTTCCCGATAGTTCATGTTTCATTGCGATTGTGAGTATTCGTTCGACTTTGCTTGGTTCATCTACACCATTCATCTTCTTCATGGACTCGATCTTCTTCCTAGCGGGATTTCAGGCAAGATGACCGTCACCTTGGATCTCACTACTATCTTTGGTATGCTAGTTGTCTCGATGTTATCGCTATGTCGCGCCACCTACCACTTGTTTATCAAGCCTCCCAAATTACTATGATAGCCTCTAACCCTTTCCACCATCCTAGCAAACTGTTGTTTGGCTATGTTACCGCTTTGCTCAGCCCCTCTTATAGCGTTGCTAGTTGCAGGTGCAGTTGCAGGTTGTTCCATGTTGGGACATGGATATCCTGGGATATCATAATATCTCTTATTTAATTAATGCATCTATATACTTGGTAAAGGGTGGAAGGCTCGACCTTTTGCCCGTGTTATGTTCCACTCTTGCCGCCTTAGTTTCCGTCATACCGATGTTACGTTCCTTGATTTTGCGTCCCTAACACGATGAGGGTTTATGGGACCCTCTTGACAATTCACTTTGAATAAAACTCTTCCAGCAAGGCCCAACATTGGTTTTACCATTTGCCTAATAACAACTAAAAACTTGCATAGGGACTTCCCGGGCCCCGAGGATAATTAATCAACAACCTCGAGACAGTGCTCCTCATGAGTGCTGGTCCGAACTAGAGCACCTTGTGGTGCCCCCTTGGCAATTTGGGTCTCAGTGACCGTAAGCTTAGTTCATCCGATCGTGGCTTGAGATGAGATACGCGCGACTACTATTAGGGCGTCGGCACGTCGGGAGGTCTTGCTGGTGTTGTTTTACCATTGTTGAAATGTCTTGTGCACAGGGATTCCGAGCCTGATTGGAGGGTCCCGAGATGGAGGATTGTCTCCACGGACCGTGAGCTTGTCATGGGCTAAGTTGGGACACCCCTGCAGGGTATAAACTTTCAAGAGCCGTGTCCGCGGTTATGTGATAGATGGGAATTTTTAATATCCGGTTGTAGTGGACTTGAACTAAACTCAATTAAAATACACCAACCGCGTGCGTAACCGTGATTGTCTCTTTTTGAGTAAGGGCGAGAAGAGAACACGGTGTGGTTATGTTTGAACGTAAGTAGTCTAGGATCACTTCTTGATCATTACTAGTTTGCGACCGTTTGCGTAGTTTCTCATCTTATTCTTGTACTCGTAAGTTAGCCACCATATGATGCTTAGTGCTGCTGCAACCTCACCACTTATCCTTTCCATACCCATTAAGCTTTGGTAGTCTTGATTCCCATGGTAATGGCATTGCTGAGTCCTCGTGGCTCACAGATTACTACAACAACAGTTGCAGGTACAGGTAATGTGATGATTATGATGTGAGAGCGATGTTTACTTGTTTGGATTTATCCTTCCGCTTCTTTAATCAGGGGATAGTTTCTGTTTGTGTTTCATCCGTAGTCGGATGTTGTTCCCATGTATGGTGTTTGATGTATTCATGTGGCATATGTATGCCTTTGTATGTATCCCCAACTATTATGTAAGGAAAATTTTTGTTTCCCATGCAACGTTCCCCAACAGTGGCATCATGAGCTAGGTCTATGCATAGATTACATCACGAGTAGACACAAAGGAGTTTGTGGGCGTTGATATTCAGATTGCTTCCTTCCTTGGCCTTTTCTTGATTCAGCGGTATTGTGGGATGAAGCGGCCCGGACCAAACTTACATGTCCACGTACATGAGACCGGTTCTATCGACAGACATGTGACTTTGTTGCATAAAGATGGCTTGCGGGTGTCTGTCACTCCCACCTTAGTTGAATCGGATTCAACAAAGGTGGTCCTTGTAGAAGGTTAAATAGGAACTTGCATATCACCATTGTGGCTTTGCGTAGGTAAGAATTGTTCTTGCTAGATACCCATAGCAGCCGCGTAAAACATGCAACAACAAAGTAGAGGACGTCTAACTTGTTTTTGCAGGGTATGTTGTGATATGATATGGCCAAAGACATGACGAGATATATTTGATGTATGAGATGATCATGTTTGTAATAGTTTATATCCGCTTGAATGTCGATGCATACGTTAAACGGCAGGAGCCATAATAGGGTTCTCTTTAGTTATTGTATGACCTGCATGTCAATCATTAAGCGCTATGTAATGCTTTACTTTATCGCTAAGTGGTAGCAATAGTAGTAGAAGCATGGTTGGTGTGACAACCCCGATGGTGGCATGATGATGGAGATCACGATGTCATGCCGGTGACGATGGAGATCATGCCGGTGCTTTGGAGATGTAGATCAAAAGCACAAGATGATGGCCATATCATGTCACTTATGATTTGCATGTGATGTTAATCGTTTTATGCATCTTATTTTTCTTAGGACGACAGTAGCATTATAAGGTGATCCCTCACTAAAATTTCATGATAAAATTGTGTTCTCCCCAAGTGTGCACCGTTGCGAAAGTTCATCATTTCGAAGCACCACGTGATGATCAGGTGTAATAGACTCTAGGTTCACATACAACGGGTGCAAGCTAGTTTTGCACATGCCGAAAACTTGGGTTAAACTTGACGAGCCTAGCATGTACAGACATGGCCTCGGAACACAAGAGACCGAAAGGTTGAACATGAGTCATATAGTAGATATGATCAACATGGAGATGTTCACCATTGAAACCACCTCATCTCACGTGATGATCATACTTGGCTTGGTGAATTTGGAACATGTTACACTCGGAAGACCGGAGGGATGTCGATTTGAGTGGGAGTTCTTAGGTAATATGATTAATTGAACTCAATTATCATGAACAATAGTCCAAGTTGTGCGAATTATGTTGTAGATCAATAGCTCGCGCTGTAGCTCCCTGTTTTAATACGTTTCTAGAGAAAGACTAAGTTGAAAGATATTGTAAGCAATTATGCGGACTAGGACCGTAGTCTGAGGATTGTCCTCACTGCTGGATAGAAGGCTTATGTCCTTGATGCACCGCTCGGTGTGTGAACCCCTCTAGCGTCGTCCATGGATGTTGTGAACATCTGGTAGACACATTCTAATGACTAATTGATAGTTTAGTGCGCCACGCTTTATGGCTTAGAATTGGGACTCCAAAGGCGTTTTGAACGCCATGGAACATATGATATGTTCCAAGAGTTGAAATTGGTATTTCAGACTCATGCCCGTGTTGAGAGGTATGAGACCTCTGACAAGTTCTTTGCCTACAAGATGGAGGAGAATCAGCCACTGAGCATGTGCTTAGAATGTCTGGGTAATATAATCGCTTGAATCAAGTGGGAGCTAATCTTCCAGATAAGATAGTGATTGATAGTGTTCTCCAATCACTACCACCAAGCTACTAGAGCTTTGTAATGAACTATGATATGCAAGGGAAGGAGATGATCCCGGGGCTATTCGCGGTGCTTAAGGCCGCGAAGGTAGAAATCAAGAAGGAGCATCAAGTGTAGATGGTTATCAAGACCACTGGTTTCAAGAAGGGCAAGGGAAAGAAGGGAAACTTCATGAATGGCAAGCCAGTTGGCGCTCCAGTGAAGAAACCCAAGTTTGAACCCAAACCCAAGACTAAGTGATTCTATTGTAAGGGGAACAGTCACTGGTAGCGGAACTGCCCCAAATACTTGGTAGACTAGCTCATTGACCAAAGATGGCTATGGTTTCCTAGTCATGGACATGAGTTGTCATTTGGTAATGGGATCACATCATTAGGAGAATGATGTGATGGACAGGACCCGAACTATGAACACAACATATGATCGTATCAAGTTTATTGCTACCGTTTTTTGCATGTCAAGTATATGTTCCTATGACCATGAGATCATGCAACTCACTGACACTGGAGGAGTACCTTGTGTATACCAAACGTCGCAAAGTAACTGGGTGACTATAAAGGTGCTCTACATGTATCTTCGTGGGTGTCTGTTGAGTTGGCATGGATCAAGACTGGGATTTGTCACTCTGTATGAGGGAGAGGTATCTCTGGGCCCTCTCGGTAATACAACACCACAAGAAGCTTGCAATCAATGTGACTAAGGAGTTAGTCACTGATACGTCTCCAATGTATCTATAATTTCTGAAGCATTCATGCTATATTATTAGCTGTTTTGAATGATTACGGGCTTTATTATACACTTTTATATTACTTTTGGTACTAACCTACTAACTGGAGGCCCAACCCATATTGCTGTTTTATTGCCTGTTTCAGTATTTCGAAGAAAAGGAATATCAAACGGAGTCCAAACGGAATGAAACCTTTGGCAGCGTGATTTTTGGGAAGATTATGACCTAGGAGATTTGGAGTTGAAGTAAAGGAAGCATCGAGGAAGCCACGAGATAGGGGGCGCGCCCACCCCCTAGGCGCGTCCTCCACTCTCGTGGGCCCCTCGAGGCTCCCCCGAACGACTTCTTTCGCCTATATAAGTCCACGTACCCTAAAAACATCGAAGACAAATATAGATCAGGAGTTCCACCGCCGCAAGCCTGTGTAGCCACCAAAAACCTCTCGGGAGCCCGTTTCGGCACCCTGCTGGAGGGGGAACCCATCACCGGTGGCCATCTTCATCATCCCCGTGCTATCCATGACGAGGAGGGAGTAGTTCACCCTCGGGGCTGAGGGTATGTACCAGTAGCTATGTGTTTGATCTCTCTCTCTCTCTCTCTCTCTCTCGTGTTCTCTCTATGGCACGATCTTGATGTATCGCGAGCTTTGCTATTATACTTGGATCTTATGATGTTTCTCCCCCTCTACTCTCTTGTGATGAATTGAGTTTTCCCTTTGAAGTTATCTTGTCGGATTGAGTCTTTAATGATTTGAGAACACTTGATGTATGTCTTGCCGCGCTTATCTGTGGTGACAATGGGATATCATGTACCACTTGATGTATGTTTTGGTGATCAACTTGTGGGTTCCGCCCATGAACCTATGCATAGGGGTTGGCACATGTTTTCGTCTTGACTCTCCGGTAGAAACTTTTGGGCACTCTTTGAAGTACTTTGTGTTGGTTGGATGAATCTGAGATTGTGTGATGCATATCGTATAATCATGCCCACGGATACTTGAGGTGACAATGGAGTATCTAGGTGACATTAGGGTTTTGGTTGATTTGTATCTTAAGGTGTTATTCTAGTACGAACTCTTGAATAGATTGATCCGAAAGAATAACTTTGAGGTGATTTCGTACCCTACCATAATCTCTTTGTTTGTTCTCCGCTATTAGTGGCTTTGGAGTGACTCTTTGTTGCATGTTGAGGGATTGTTATATGATCTATCTATGTTATTATTGTTGAGAGAACTTGCACTAGTGAAAGTATGAACCCTATGCCTTGTTTCCTACCATTGCAATACCGTTTACGCTCACTTTTATCATGAGTTACCTTGCTGTTTTTATGTTTTCAGATTACAAAAACCTTTATCTACTATCCATATTGCACTTGTATCACCATCTCTTCGCCGAACTAGTGCACCTATACAATTTGCCATTGTATTGGGTGTGTTGGGGACACAAGAGACTCTTTGTTATTTGGTTGCAGGGTTGCTTGAGAGAGACCATCTTCATCCTACGCCTCCCACGGATTGATAAACCTTAGGTCATCCACTTGAGGGAAATTTGCTACTGTCCTACAAACCTGTGCACTTGCAGGCCCAACAACGTATACAAGAAGAAGGTTGTGTAGTAGACATCAGTCACATGATCTAGTATTATGGAACGAGTAAAGACACTTGCCTGTAACAAGATTGAACGAGGTATGGAGATACCGACGATCAGATCTCGGGCAAGTAACATACCGATAGGCAAAGGGAACTACATACAAGATTAACTAAATTCTTGACATCGAGGTTCGACCGATAACATCTTCGTAGAATATGTGGGAACCAATATGGACATCTCGGTCTCGCTATTTTTTATTGACCGTAGAGGTGTCTCGGTCATGTCTGCATAGTTCTCAAACCCGCAGGGTCTACACACTTAACGTTTGGTGATGATATAAGTATAGTTGAGTCATTATGGTGGTTACCGAAGGTTGTCGGAGTCCCATATGAGATCCCGGACATGACGAGGAAATCTGAAATGGTCCGAAGGTGAAGATTGATATATTGGACGAAGGGTATAGGAGTCCGGAAGTGTTCCGGGGGTACCGGGTGATGACTAGCATGACCGAAAGGGGTTTTGGGGGCCCGACAAGTGTTGGGGGCCTCATGGGCCAAGGGGAGGGGGCAAACCAGCACACTAAGGGGTTGAGGAACCCCCTCACCGCATCCCACATTACCAGAGGAGGTGGGGGCACCCCCTAGGGTTCCCGCTGCTTTGGCTTGGGGGCCAAGTCTCCTAAGGGGGAAAACCCATCTAGGGTTTCCCTCTTGTGGCCGCCGGCCCTAGATGGGATCCCCTAGGGGCGCCCCCTCTCCCCCTTACCCCTATATATAGAGAGGTGGAGAGAGGGCAGCCACACCCTCATATGCCACGCGGCTGCCCCTCTTCTCCCTCGTAGCCTTCTTCCTCTCTGTAGCGCTTAGCAAAGCTCTGCTGAGATTCTGCCACCACCACCGCCACCACGCCGTCGTGCTGTCAGAGGACTCGAGCTACTACTTCACCATCGCTCGGTGGATCAAGGAGGTGAAGGCGTCGTCAAGCCATACGTGTGTTGAACGTGGAGGTGCCGTCCGTTCGGCACTTGGATCGGGAGTTCGCGAGAAGGATCATGATTGGATCGTGAAGAAGTTCGCGGGACGAATCGTGATTGGATCACGGAGACGTTCGACTACATCAACTGCGTTTCTTAATGCTTCCGCTTAGCGATCTAAAAGGTATGTAGATCCAATCTCTCCTCTTGTAGATGGTCATCTCCTAGATTGATCTTGGTGAGCGTAGGAAAGTTTTTGTTTCCCATGCAACGTTCCCCAACAGAAACAAGCTGCTTTCAGGAAATATTTAGCTTTGTGCAAATTAAAGAAGAGAATATCCCTCAAGCTTGGGGGAGGCTTCTCCAGTTACTTAATGCTGCCTGATTATCCTCTCAAGAAAAATTAAATACTTGATATCTTTTATGATGGACTAACCGATGCTTCTAGGGACTACCTAGATAGTTGTGCTGGTTGTGTTTTCAGGGAACCAACTATTGAACAAGCTAGAGAACTATTGAATAATATAGTGAGGAATGATAATGATTGGAATCTTCCTGAACCACCACCCAAGCCAACTCTGAAGAAGAGAGGGATTCTATTTCTCAGTCCTGAAGATATGCAAGAGGCAAAGAAATCTATGAAAGAAAAAGGTATTAAAGCTGAAGATGTCAAGAACTTACCACCTATTGAAGAAATACATGGTCTCGATACCACGACACAGGTAGTAGTGATAAATTGTTTTGGAATATATAAAAAATATTGGGTGAAGAAAGCACTAGAGGGGGGGCCACCTGCCATCCACAAGGGCTTGGGCGCGCCCCCTGTCTTGTGGGCCACCTGGTAGGCACCCGATGCCCATCTTCTGCTATATGGTGTGTTTTGCCCTGGAAAAAATGAGGAGCAAGCTTTCGGGACGAAGCGCCGCCGTCTCGAGGCGGAACCTAGGTAGACCCAATCTAGGGCTCCGGTGGAGCTGTTCTACCGGGGAAACTTCCCTCCAGGAGTGGGAAATCGAAACCATCGTCATCACCAACGATCCTCTCATAGAGAGGGGGTCAATTTCCATCAACATCTTCACCAGCACCATCTCCTGTCAAACCCTAGTTCATCTCTTGTATCCGATCTTTGTCTCAAAACCTCAGATTGGTACCTGTGGGTTGCTAGTAGTGTTGATTACTCCTTGTAGTTGATGCTAGTTGGTTTATTCGGTGGAAGATCATATGTTCAGATCCTTAATGATAATTAATACTCCTCTGATTATGAACATGAATGTGCTTTGTGAGTAGTTACGTTTGTTCCTGAGGACATGGGAGAAGTCTTGTTATAAGTAATCATGTGAATTTGGTATTCGTTCGATATTTTGATGAGATGTATGCTGTCTTTCCTCTAGTCGTGTTATGTGAACGTCGACTACATGACACTTCACCATGATTTAGGACTAGGGGAAGGCATTGGGAATTAATAAGTATATGATGGGTTGCTAGAGTGATAGAAGCTTAAACCCTAGTTTATGCGTTGCTTCGTAAGGGGCTGATTTGGATCCAAATGTTTCATGCTATGGTTAGATTTATCTTAATTCTTCTTTCATAGTTGCGGATACTTGCGAGAGGGGTTAATCATAGGTGGGAGGCTTGTCCAAGGAAGGGCAGCACCCAAGCACCGGTCTACCCACATATCAAATTATCAAAGTAACAATCGTGAATCATATGAGAATGATGAAAACTAGCTTGACAACAATTCCCATGTGTCCTCGGGAGCACTTTGCTTTATATAAGAGTTCGTCCAGGCTTGTCCTTTGTTACAAAAAGGATTGGGCCACCTTGCTGCACCTTGTTTACTTTTGTTACTTGTTACCCGTTACAAATTATCACATCATACAACTATTTGTTACCGATAATTCCAGTGCTTGCATAGAATACCTTGCTGAAAACCGCTTGTCATTTCCTTCTGCTCCTCGTTGGGTTCGACACTCTTACTTATCGAATGGACTACGATAGATCCCCTATACTTGTAGGTGATGTCTACTACGCAACTTTATTTTTGTAGGGCAGTAGCAATTTTCCCTCAAGTGGATGAACTAAGGTTATCAATCCGTGGGAGGCGTAGGATGAAGATGGTCTCTCTCAAACAACCCTGCAACCAAATAATAAAAATCTCTTGTGTCCCCAACTAACCTAATACAATGGTAAATTGTATAGGTGCACTAGTTCGGCGAAGAGATGGTGAGAAAAGTGTAATATGGATAGTAGATATTGATTTTTGTAATAGGAACAATAAAAAACAGCAAGGTAGCAAGTAACAAAAGTGAGCAGAAATAGTATTGCAATGCTTTAAAATGAGGCCGATGGTCCGTACTTTCGCTAGTGCAATCTCCCAAAAATGCTTATATAATTGGATCATATAACCATCCCTCAACATGCGATAAAGAATCACTCCAAAGTTCCTATCTAGCGGAGAACATAAAGAAATCGTTTGTAGGGTATGAAACCACCTCAAAGCTATTCTTTTCGATCGATCTATCCAAAAGTTCGTACTAAAATAAGACCAAATAATTTCAGATTCATAATACTCAACCCAACACAAGGAATCCTCAAAGAGTGCCAGAAGATTTCTACTGGAGAAACAAAGACAAGAACATGCATCAACCCCTATGCATAGATTACCCCAATGTCATCCGCGAGTTGAGTGCCAAAACACACATCAAGTGAATCAATAAGATACCCCATTGTCACCACGAGTATTCATATGCAAGACATATATCAAGTGCTCTCAAATCCATAAACGTATTCAATCCGATAAAACGAAATCTCAAAGGGAAAACTCAATTCATCACAACAAGATAGAGAGGGAGAAACACCATACGATCCAACTATATTAACAAAGCCCGTGATACATCAAGATTGTGACATCTCAAGAACATGATAGAGAGAGAGAGATTAAACACATAGCTACTGGTACAAACCCTCATCCCCAAGGGTGGACTACTCCTCCTCATCGTGGTGGCCGCCGGGATGATGAAGATGGACACCGGTGATGATTCCCCCCCTCCGGCTGGTTGCCGGAATGGGGTCTAGATTGGTTTCTCGTGGATACAGAGCCTTGCGGCGGTGGAGCTTCTGATCTAGGTAAACCCCGAGTTTTTTTGAATATTTGGTGATTTATAGGGAAAAGAGGGGGTGCGGGAGGCCACTGAGGTGGCAACAACCCACCTGGGCGCCCCTCTCGGGGCACAACCCAGGTGCTTCTCTGGCCCACTAGATGTCTTCTGGTCCATAAAAAATCCACAAAAAGTTTCGCAGCGTTTGGACTCCGTTTGATACTGATTTCATGGGATGTAAAAAACAAGCAAAAACAACAACTGGCAGTGGGCACTGGGTCAATAGGTTAGTCCCAAAAAATGATATAAAGTTGCTATAAAATGATTATAAAACATTCAAGAATGATAATATAACAGCATGAATACTTAATAAATTATAGATATGTTGGAGACGTATCAATGGGTCATCAAGACTCTTTTCTGGTGCCGTTGCCGGTGAGTGAAGCGCCTTTGGTAAGGAAACATTTATATAGTGTGCTGAAATTTACTGTCACTTGTTACTATGGAAAATAATCCTTTGAGGGGCTTGTTCGGGGTATCTTCACCTCGACTGGAAGAGCAAAGAGTTGCTCCCCAACCTATTGCACCTATTGAAAATATTTATTATGAAATTCCTTCAGGTATGATAGAGAAATTGATAGCTAATCCTTATGCAAGAGATGGAACATTACATCCTGATATGCACCTAATCTATGTGGATGAAGTTTCTGGATTATTTATGCTTGTTGTTTGCCCGAGGATGTTGTCAAGAAGTAGGTCTTCCCTTTATCTTTGAAGGGAAAGGCATCGACATGGTTTAGGCTATGTGATGATATTGTATCATGGAACTACAACCGACCAAAATTGGAATTTCATCAGAAGTTTTATCCTATGCATCTGGTTCATCGTGATCGGAATTATACATATAATTTTTTGCCTCATGAAGGAGAAAGTATCGCTCAAGCTTGGGGGAGGCTTAAGTCAATGTTATATTCATGCCCCAATCATGAGCTCTCAAGAGAAATTATTATTCAGAATTTTTATGCTCCGCATTCTCATAATGATCGATCCATGCTCGATACTTCTTGTACCGGTTCTTTTATGAAGAAGACTATTGAATTCAAATGAAATTTATTGGAAAGAATTAAATGCAACTCTAAAGATTGGGAACTCGATGAAGGTAATTAGTCAGGTATAAACCTTAAGTTTGATTGTGTTAAATCTTTTATGGATACAGATGCTTTTCATGATTTTAGCACTAAATATGGACTTGACTCTGAGATAGTAGCTTCTTTCTGCAAATATTTTGCTACTCATGTTGACCTCCCTAAGGAGAAGTGGTTTAAATATTATCCCACCCTTGAAGTGAAAGTAGTAGAACCTATTAAAGTTGAAGAAGAAACTATTACTTGTAATGTTGATCCTATTGTTCCTACTGCTTATATTGAGAAACCACCTTTTCCTGTTAGAATAAAGGATCATGCTAAAGCTTCAACTGTGGTTCCTAAGAGTTATACTAGAACATCTACACCCCCTGAACAAATTAAAGTTGAACCTAGTATTGCTATGGTTAAAGATCTCTTGGTCAATAATATTGATGGGCATGTTATACTAGATCCTTAATGATAAATAATACTCCTCTGATCATGAACATGAATGTGCTTTGTGAGTAGTTAGGTTTGTTCCTGAGGACATGGGAGAAGTCTTGTTATAAGTAATCATGTGAATTTGGTATTCGTTCGATATTTTGATGAGATGTATGTTGTCTTTCCTCTAGTCGTGTTATGTGAACATCAAATACATGACACTTCACCATAATTTGGGCCTAGGGGAAGGCATTGGGAAGTAATAAGTAGATGATGGGTTGCTAGAGTGACAGAATCTTAAACCCTAGTTTATGCGTTGCTTCGTAAGGGGCTGATTTGGATCCATATGTTTCATGCTATGGTTAGATTTATCTTAATTCTTCTTTTGTAGTTGCGAATGCTTGCGAGAGGAGTTAATAATAAGTGGGAGGCTTGTCCAAGGAAGGGTAGCACCCAAGCACCGGTCCACCCACATATCAAATTATCAAAGTAACGAGCGCGAATCATATGAGCATGATGAAAACTAGCTTGAAAACAATTCCCATGTGTCCTCTGGAGCGCTTTGCTTTATATAAGAGTTCGTCCAGGCTTGTCCTTTGTTACAAAAAGGATTGGGCCACCTTGCTGTACCTTGTTTACTTTTGTTACTTGTTAGCCGCTATGAATTATCTCATCATACAACTATCTGTTACCCGTAATTTCAGTGCTTGAAGAGAATACCTTGCTGAAAACCTCATGTCATTTCCTTCTGGTCCTCGTTTGGTTCGACACTCTTACTTACCAAAAGGACTGCGATAGATCCCCTATACTTGTGGTTCATCAAAACTCAAGTAGAACAAGTCCTCCAGTCACAAAATGATTTGCTTAATGAGATGAAGAATAAGATGAATGATCTTGTTGTTAGAGTTATGACTAGGGGTGGTAAAATGACTCATAAACCATTGTATCCTGAAGGCCATCCTAAAAGAATTGAGCAAGATTCTCAAAGAATTAATACTGATGCACCTAGTCCATCTAAAAAGAACAAGAAAGATGATAGGACCTTGCATGCCTCTAGTGAACCTACTTTAAACACACCTGAGAATCCAAAAGACATTTCTATTTCTGATGCTGAAACACAATCTGGTGATGAACATGAACCTAGTAGCAATGATAATGATGATGTTCATGTTGATGATCAACCTAATAATGATAATGATGTCAAAATAGAACCTGCTGTTGATCTTGATAACCCACAACCTAAGAATAAAAGATATGATAAGACAGACTTAATTTCTAGGAAACATGGTAAAGAAGGAGAACCATGGGTTCAAAAACCCATGCCATTTCCTCCTGAAACTTCAAAGAATAAGGATGAAGAAGAATTTGAGCGCTTTGTTGAAATGCTTAGACCTGTCTTTTTGCGCCTTCGTTTGACAGATATTCTAAAAATGTCTCCTTATGCTAAGTACATGAAAGATATTGCTACAAACAAAAGAAAGACATCGGAAGCTGAAATTTCCACCATGCTTGCAAATTATTCATTTAAGGGTGGAATACCAAAGAAACTAGGAGAAACTAGGAGACCCAGGAATACCAACTATACCATGCTCCATTAAAAGAAACTATGTTAAACTGCTTTATGTGATCTAGGAACCGGAGTTACTGTTATGTCTTTCTCTTTGTATCGAAGACTTGATTTGAAGAAGTTGGCAGCAACTGAAAACTCTTTGCAAATGGCTGATAAATCAACTGCTATACCCATTGGTATTTGTGAGGATGTGCCTATCATTGTTGCAAATGTTACTATCTTAATGGACTTTGTTATCCTTGATATACCCGAGGATGACAGTATGTCGATCATCCTTGGTAGACCCTTTTTGAATACTGTAGGGGCTGTTATTGACTGCAACAAAGGCAATGCACTTTTCATGTCAATGGTAATGAGCAAATGGTACACTTTCCAAAGAAACAACCTCAAGTGAATAGTATCAACTCTATTGGAAAATTTTCAACAATTACAATTGGAGGTTTTGAATTTCCTATTCCTACTGTCAAAAAGAAATATGAAATTCTTATTGTTGGGGACATGCATATCTCCCCGTTGAGGTAACCTAGTGTAATATGAAGATTCTCCGGTCACATGTCATTCGGAAGAAGTTTGTTGATACGTCTCCATCGTATCTACTTTTCCTAACATTTTTCCTCTTGTTTTGGACTCTAATTTGCATGATTTCAATGAAACTAACCCGGACTGATGCTGTTTTCAACAGAACAACCATGGTGTTGTTTTTTGTGCAGAAATAGAAGTTCTCAGATTGGAACGAAACTTTGTGGGGATTTTTTATACAATAAAAGATAATTTCTAGAGCCAAGAACCACCGGAGGGGGGCACCTGGTTGGGCACTAATACGTCTCCAACGTATCTATAATTTTTGATTGTTCCATGCTATTATATTACCCGTTTTGGATGTTTATGGGCTTTACTTTACACTTTTATATCATTTTTGGGACTAACCTACTAACCGGAGGCCCAACCCGAATTGCTGTTTTTTTGCCTATTTCAATGTTTTGAAGAAAAGGAATATCAAACGGAGTCCAAACGGAATGAAACCTTCGGGAGCGATCTTTTTGGAACAAATGCAATCCAGGAGACTTGGAGTGGACGTCAAGCAGCAGACGAGGAAGCCACAAGGCAGGAGGACGCGCCCTAGGGGGGTGGGCGCGCCCCCACCCTCATGGGCCCCTCGTGGCTCAACCGACCTACTTCTTCCTCCTATATATATCCACGTACCCTGAAAACATCCAGGAGCACCACGAAAAACTATTTCCACTACCGCAACCTTCTGTATCCGTGAGATCCCTTCTTGGAGCATTCGTCGGTGCTCCGTCGGAGGGGGAATCGACCATCGAGGGCCTCTACATGATATCCAAGGCCTCTCCGATGAGTTGTGTATAGTTTACCACAGACCTTAGGGTCCATAGTTATTAGCTAGATGGCTTATTCTCTCTCTTTGAATCTCAATACAAAGTTCTCCTCGATCTTCTTGGAGATCTATTCGACGTAACTCTTTTTGCGGTGTGTTTGTCGAGATCCGATGAATTGTGGGTTTATGATCAAGTTTATCTACGAGAAATATTTGAATCTCCTCTGAATTCTTTTATGTATGATTGGTTATCTTTGCAATTCTCTTCGAATTAACAGTTTGGTTTGGCCTACTAGAATCATCTTTCTTGCAACGGCAGAAGTGCTTAGCTTTGGGTTCAATCTTGCGGTGTCCTTTTCCAGTGACAGCAGAGGCAGCAAGGCATGTATTGTATTGTTTCCATCGAGGATAAAAAGATGGGGTTTATATCATATTGCATGAGTTTATCCCTCTACATCATGTCATCTTTCTTAATGCGTTACTCTGTTCTTCATGAACTTAATACTCTAGATGCAGGCAGGAGTCGGTCAATGTGTGGAGTAATAGTAGTAGATATAGAATCATTTCGATCTACTTGTCACGGACGTGATGCCTATATACATGATCATGCCTAGTTATTCTCATACTATGCACTTTTTTATCAATTGCTCGACAGTAATTTGTGCACCCAATGTAATACTTATGCTATCTTGAGAGAAGCCACTAGTGAAACCTATGGCCCCCGAGTCTATCTTTTATCATATAAGTTTCCCATATACTTTTATTTGCATCTTTACTTTCCAATCTATATCATAAAAATACCAAAAATATTTATCTTATCTTATTATCTCTATCAGATCTCACTTTCGCAAGTTACCGTGAAGGGATTGACAACCCCTTTATCATGTTGGTTGCGAGGTTATTGTTTGTTTGTGTAGGTACAAGGGACTTCTGTGGAGCCTCCCACTGGATTGATACCTTGGTTCTCAAAAACTGAGGGAAATACTTACGCTACTTTGCTGCATCACCCTTTCCTCTTCAACGGAAAACCAACGCAGTACTCAAGAGGTAGCAAGAAGGATTTCTGGCGCTGTTGTCGGGGAGGTATTCTCTCAAGTCAAGACATACCAAGTACCCATCACAAACTCATCTCCCTCGCATTACATTACTTGCCATTTGCCTCTCGTTTTCCTCTCCCCCACTTCACCCTTGTTGTTTTATTCGCCCTTCTTTCGTTTGATCTTATGTTTTCTTGTGTCTCCTTGTGCCTTCTATGTGCTTGCATCTTTGCTTGCTAAATCTATTGATATGGATTCACTTAAAGTGTTCTACTTGGATCATCTTCGATCCTTATGCGCTTGTGCTAAAACCCCAACTAGCCTAGTTGATGGGAAATCTTTAGATGAGCATGCTCATTTTGTGCATCACCGTTTGTCTGAAAAAGGGAGACTCTTATGGGATCAAATAAATAGATTGCTGTGTTATGCTTGGAGTCTTTGTGAAATTTATGATTTTACTTGTTGCTCTAAGAACCCTAAAAAACACCTCCCCTACCTATGTGAGTTTAATGATAATGAAATCTTATCTTCTTATGCAAAGGGTGTTTATAGTTACTACAATATCGAACAAATTGAAGAATTTGTTGCTTTTAAGGGTGCTTATGAAGTTACTTCTTTGATCGAAAAGTATGATATTACTCTCTACGAATCTGAAAATTTTGACATAGTTAAATATTGCTATGAAAACTATGCTCATAATGTCTATGTCAAAGAATTTATTAAGAGAATGACTGTTGCTTTGGAAGAAAATAATGATATGCATGAATCTATAGATAATGATTCTGATGATTTGATTGAAATATCCCTTGATGAACATGATGCTTGCTATTCTTGTTGCCATGATGCCAATATTTATGAAGATGAATTTGCTATAGTTCCTTATGTTAAACATGAGATCGTTGCTATTGCGCCCATACTTGGTAGTTCCTTCAATGAAAAGCATGATTGCAATGATGTTACTATAAATTCTCTTGATGTCAATTGTGCTAATAATATACAAAACCCTAAGCTTGGGGATGCTAGTTTTGCTATGTCTACTACTTGTTGCAATGATCATGATTGGGATGATTCTTCCTATGATCTTGAAAATTTATTTAAGCCCCATGATGAATATGAGATTGATAATTTTGCAATAATATTGAAAATGGGTTTGGAAGAGTGTCAACTTTAGATCCCACATATTTGGAGAATGTTCAATATTATGAATATTTTGATAAAAGTGGGTTTGGAGAGGTCATGACTTTAGTCAATGTTAATCCCACTATTTTGGAAGAGTGTCAACTTTGCATGCATGTGGATCGTGTTGAGAATATGTTATGTGATAGCTATATTGTTGAATTTGCTTATGATCCTATATGTAGTTACTATTAGAGAGGAAAATATGGTTGTAGATCGTTACTAAATTACCTCTCTTCATGTTGAGATTGCTATCGTCTCTTTATTCTTCCTTGCATACGCTAGTTTTTGCTTGCTATGATAATTTGTTTGCCTATAAGATGCATATGCATAGGAAGTATGTTAAACTTAGATGTGTTTGTCTCATGTTTTATTATGCTCTCTTTGTGCTTCAATTCTTGTCTTTCATGTGAGCATCATCGAAATCTCAATGCCTAGCTAGGGGCGTTAAACGACAGCGCTTGCTGGGAGGCAAACCAATTTTATTTTTGTTCCTTGCTTTTTGTTCCTGTTTAGTAATAAATAATTCATCTAGCTTCTTTTTAGATGTGGTTTTATGTTTTAATTAGTGTTTGTGCCAAGTAGAACATATAGGATCATCTTGAGTGATAGTTAATTTGATCTTGCTGGAAAAACAGAAACTTTTGCACGCACGAGAATAATTTTAGTAAACCACAGAAACGTGATTTTTAGTTGATTATTTTTGAAGTAGATCAATAGACAAATTTCCCAGGACTTCCTATTTTGGTAGGATTTTTAGAGTTACAGAAGTATTCTAAAGTTACAGATTGCTACAGACTGTTCTGTTTTTGACAGATTCTGTTTTCCGTGTGTTGTTTGCTTATTTTGATGAATTTATGGCTAGTATCGGGGGGTATGAACCATAGATAAGTTGGAATACAGTATGTTTAACACCAATATAAATAAAGAATGAGTTCATTACAGTACCTAATTGGTGATTTTTCTTTCTTGCACTAACGGAGCTCATGAGATTTCCTGTTGAGTTTTGTGTTGTGAAGTTTTCAAGTTTTGGGTAAAGATTTGATGGACTATGGAATAAGGAGTGGCAAGAGCCTAAGCTTGGGGATGCCTATGGAATCCCAAGATAATCCAAGGACAACCAAAAGCCTAAGCTTGGGGATTCCCCGGAATGCATCCCCTCTTTCGTCTTCGTCTATCGGTAACTTTACTTGGAGCTATATTTTTATTCACCACATGATATGTGTTTTGCTTGGAGCGTCTTGTACGATATGAGTCTTTGCTTTTTAGTTTACCACAATCATACTTTCTGTAAACACCTTTTGGTAAAGACACACATGATTTGAAATTCAATAGAATACTCTATGTGCTTCACTTATATCTTTTGAGCTAGATAGTTTCGCTCTATGTGCTTCACTTATACTTTTTAGAGCACGGCGTTGACTTTATTTTGTATAAATTATTGATCTATCATGCTTCACTTATATTATTTTGAGAGTATTTTAGAACAGGATGGTATTTGCTATGGTTATAAAATTGGTCCTAGAATGATGGGCATCCAAGTTGGGTATAATAAAAACTATCATAGGAATTGAATTGGATGCTATGATCAATTTGATGCTAGATAATTGTTTTGAGATATAAAGGTGGTAATATTAGAGTAATGTTAGTTGGGTAATTATGAAATTGAGGAATACTTGTGTTGAAGTTGGCAAGTCCCGTAGCATGCACGTATGGTAAAAGTTGTGTAACAAATGTATTACATGGAGTGCTCTTTTGAGTGCCTTCCTTATGTGTGGGGGTCGGGGGTGCGCGATTGTTAACTCGTACCAACCTCCCCCCTAGGAGCATGCTTAGTACTACTTTGCTTCGAGGGCTAATAAAACTTTTGCAATAAGTATATGAGTTCTTTATGACTAATGTGAGTCCATGGATTATACGCACTCTTACCCTTCCATCATTGCTAGCCTCTTCAGTACCGTGCATTGCCCTTTCTCACCTTGAGAGTTGGTGCAAACTTCGCCGGTGCATCCAAACCCCGTGATACAATCCGCTCTATCACACATAAACCTCCTTACATCTTCCTCAAAACAGCCACCATACCTACCTATGATGGCATTTCCATAGCCATTCTGAGATATATTACCATGCAACTTTCCACTGTTCCGTTTATCATGACACGCATCATCATTGTCATATTGCCTTGCATGATCATGTAGTTGACATCGTATTTGTGGCAAAGCCACCCTGCATAATTTTTTATTCATGTCACTCTTGATTCATTGCCCATCCCGGTACACCGCCGGAGGCATTCATATAGAGTCATATCCTGTTCTAGTATCGAGTTGTAATTCTTGAGTTGTAAATAAATAGAAGTGTGATGATCATCATTATTAGAGCATTCTCCCTTATAAAAAAGAAAGGCCAAATAAAAAGGCCCCAAAAAAGAGAAAGGCCAAAAAAAGGCCCAAAAAAGAAAACAAAATAGGTGGACAATGTTACTATCCTTTTCCACACTTGTGCTTCAAAGTAGCACCATGTTCTTCATGATAGAGAGTCTCTTATGTTGTCACTTTCATATACTAGTAGGAATTTTTCATTATAGAACTTGGCTTATATATTCCAATGGGGCTTCCTCAAAATGCCCTAGGTCTTCGTGAGCAAGCAAGTTGGATGCACACCCACTTAGTTTTCTTTTGTTTAGCTTTCATACATTTATAGCTCTAGTGCATCCGTTCCACGGCAATCCCTACTCTTCATGTTGGCATCAATTGATGGGCATCTCCATAGCCCGTTGATTATCCTCGTCAATGTGAGACTTTCTCCTTTTTTGTCTTCTCCACACAACCTCCATCATCATATTCTATTCCACCCATAGTGCTATATCCATGGCTCACGCTCATGTATTGCGTGAGAGTTGAAAAAATCTGAAGCGCGTTAAAAAGTATGAACCAATTGCTTGGCTGAAACCGGGGTTGTGCATGATGGGAGTATTTTGTGTGATGAAAATGAAGCATAGACTAACTATATGATTTTGTAGGGATGAACTTTCTTTAGCCATGTTATTTTGAGAAGACATGATTCCTTTATTAGTATGCTTGAAGTATTACTATTTCTTATGTCAATATGAACTTTTATTTTGAATCATTTGGATCTGAACATTCATGCCACAATAAAGAAAATTACATTGAGAAATATGTTAGGTAGCATTCCACATCAAAAATTCAGTTTTTATCACTTACCTACTCGAGGACGAGCAGGAATTAAGCTTGGGGATGCTTGATACGTCTCCAACGTATCTATAACTTTTGATTGTTCCATGCTATTATATTACCCGTTTTGGATGTTTCTTGGCTTTACTTTACACTTTTATATCATTTTTGGGACTAACCTACTAACCAGAGGCCCAACCCGAATTGCTGTTTTTTTCCTATTTTAGTGTTTCAAAGAAAAGGAATATCAAATAGAGTCCAAACGGAATAAAACCTTCGGGAGCGATCTTTTTGGAACAAACGCAATCCAGGAGACTTGGAGTGGACGTCAAGCAGCAGACGACGAAGCCACGAGGCAGGAGGGCGTGCCCCCACCCCCGTGGGCCCCTCGTGGCTCAACCGACCTACTTCTTCCTCCTATATATATCCACGTACCCTGAAAACATCCAGGAGCAGCACGAAAAACTATTTCCACCGCCGCAACCTTCTGTATCTGCGAGATCCCATCTTGGAGCCTTCGCCGACGCTCCGCCGAAGGGGGAATCGACCATGGAGGGCCTCTACATCATCTCCAAGGCTTCTCCTATGAGTTGTTAGTAGTTTACCACAGACCTTCGGGTCCATAGTTATTAGCTAGATGGCTTCTTGTCTCTCTTTGATTCTCAATACAAAGTTCTCCTCGATATTCTTGGATATCTATTCGATGTAATATTCTTTCACGGTGTGTTTGCCGAGATCCAATGAATTGTGGATTTATGATCAAGTTTATCTATGAATAATATTTGGTTCTTCTCTGAATTCTTATATGCATGATTTGATACCTCTTCGAATTATCGATTTAGTTTGGCCTACTAGATTGATCTTTCTTGCAATGGGAGAAGTGCTTAGCTTTGGGTTCAATCTTGCGGTGTCCTTTCCAAGTGACAGTAGGGGCAGCAAGGCACGTATTGTATTGTTGCCATCGGGGATAAAAAGATGGGGTTTATATCATATTGCATGAGTTTATCCCTCTACATCATGTCATCTTTCTTAATGCGTTACTCTGTTCTTCATGAACTTAATACTCTAGATGCAGGCAGGAGTCGGTCGATGTGTGGAGTAATAGTAGTAGATGCAGAATCGTTTCGATCTACTTGTCACGAACGTGATGCCTATATACATGATCATGCCTAGATATTCTCATAACTATGCACTTTTCTATCAATTGCTCGACAGTAATTTGTTCACCCACCGTAATACTAATTATGCTATATTGAGAGAAGCCACTAGTGAAACCTATGGCCCCCTGGTCTATCTTTTATCATATAAGTTTCACATCTACTTTTATTTGCATCTTTACTTTCCAATCTATATCATAAAAATACCAAAAATATTTATCCTATCTTATTATCTCTATCAGATCTCACTTTTGCAAGTTACCGTGAAGGGATTGAAAACCACTTTATCACGTTGGTTGCAAGGTTCTTGTTTGTTTGTGTAGGTACGAGGGACTTCTGTGGAGCCTCCTACTGGATTGATACCTTGGTTCTCAAAAACTGAGGGAAATACTTACGCTACTTTGCTGCATCACCCTTTCCTCTTCAAGGGAGAGTGCTCAAGAGGTAGCAGGCACAACCCACCAGGGCGCGCCACCCCCTCTAAGCGTGCCTAGGTGGGTTGTCCCCACCTGGTGGCCCCACAGACCCTAGAACCAACGCGATAAAATCACATTCTTTGAGAAAAAATCAGGGAGAAAGAATTATCGTGTTTCATGAGATGGAGCTGCCGCCGTCTCCTGTTCTTCATCGAGAGACCAGATATGGAGTCCGTTTGGGGCTCCGGAGATGGGGATCTTCAATCTTCATCACCACCAACCCTTCTCCATCGCCAATTCCATGATGCTCCCCGCTGGGAGAGAGTAATTCCTTCGTAGGCTCGCTGGTCGGTGAGGAGTTTGATGAGATTCATCATGTAATCGAGTTAGTTTTGTTAGGGCTTGATCCCTAGTATCCATTATGTTCTGAGATTGATTGTGCTATGACTTTGCCATGCTTAATGCTTCTCACTTTGGGCCCGGGTGCCATGATCTCATATTTGAACCATTTATGTTATCACCATTATATCTATGTTTTAGATATGATCTTGCAAGTTATAGTCACCTACTATGTGTTATGATCCAGCAACCCCAGAGTGACAATAGTCGGGACACTTCCCGGTGATGACCGTAGTTTGAGGAGTTCATGTATTCATCATGTGTTAATGCTTTGTTCCGGTTCTCTATTAAAAGGAGGCCTTAATATCCCTTAGTTTCCAATAGGATCCCACTGCCACAGGAGGGTAGGACAAAAGATGTCATGCAAGTTCTATCCATAAGCTCGTATGGCTATTTACGGAATACATGCCTATATTATATTTATGAACTGGAGCTAGTGCCATATCGCCCTAGGTTATAACTGTCACATGATGAATATCATCCAACAAATCGTCGATCCAATGCCTATGATTTTCCTACATATTGTTCTTGCTAAGTTAGTACTGCTATCGTTACTGTTGCACTTGCTACTAAATCACTGCTATCAGTGTTACCGTTACTATTGCCGTTGCTACTACTATCAAAACTATCATACTACTTTGCTACTGATCACTTTGCTGTAGATAATTAATCTCCAGGTGTGGTTGAATTGACAACTCAGCTGATAATACTTACAAATATTCTTTGGCTCCCCTTGTGTCGAATCAATAAATTTAGGTTGAATACTCTACCCTCGAAAACTGTTATGATCCCCTATACTTGTTGAGTCACTTGGGATTATTATCAAATTGCCACTATGAAGAATCTGAAGGATGCTAAGACCAAGATTTTTCCCTCTAACACGAGGGGAGGTAAGGAACTAATGACCAACAAGTATAGGGGATCAATTGTATTTCTTTTCGATAAGTAAGAGTGTCGAACCCAACAAGGAGCAGAAGGGAATGACAAGTAGTTTTCAGTAAGGTAATGTCTGCAAGTGCTGAAATTGTAAGTAGTGTGGTAGTTTGATAGCAAGATAATTTGTAACGAGCAAGTAACGATAGTAGTAACAAAAGTGCATCAACATAGCCCAATCCTTTTGAGGTAAAGGACAGGCCAAAATGGTCTCCTATGATAAGCAAAGTGTTCTTTAGGGTACACATGAATTTCATCTAGTCACTTTCGTCATGTTGGTTTAATTCGTGTTCGCTACTTTGATAATTTGTTATGTGGGCGGACCGGTGCTTAGGTGTTGTTCTTACTTGAACAAACCTCCTACTTATGATTTACCCTCCCGCAAGCATCCACAACTACGAGAAAAGTATTAAGAATAAATTCTAACCATAGCATTAAACTTTTGGACCCAATCGGTCCCTTACGGAATAGGGCATAAACTAGGGTTTAAGCTTCTGTCACTCTCGCAACCCATCATCTAATTGCTACTCCACAATGCATTCCCTTAGGCCCAAATATGGTGAAGTGTCATGTAGCCGGCATTCACATGACACCACTAAGGGAATAACAACATACATACTATCAAAATATCGAACACATATCAAATTCACATGATTACTTGCAACATGATTTCTCCCGTGACCTCAAGAACAAATGTAACTACTCACAAATGATAAACATTCTCATGATCAGAGGAGTATCAAATAGCATAGTGGATCTGAACATATAATCTTCCACCAAATAAACCATATAGTAATCAACTACAAGATGTAATCAACACTACTAGTCACCCACAAGCACCAATCTAGAGTTCCGGTAACAAGATTGAACACAAGAGATGAACTAGGGTTTGATATGAGATGGTGTTGTTGAATATGTTGATGGAGATTGCCCTCCCCAAGATGGGAGAGTTGTTGGTGATGATGAGGACAATGATTTCCCCCTCCGGGAGGGAAGTTCCCCTGGCGAAATCGCTCCGCCGGAGGGCAAAAGTGCTCCTGCCCAAGTTCCGCCTCGAGACAGCGGCGCTCCATCCCGAAAGGAATCTCCTTATTTTTTTCTAGGTCAAAATGACTTATGTACCAGAAGATGGGCACCGGAGGTGGGCCTGGGTGAGCACAACCCACCAGGGCGCGCCTGGGCTCCCCGGCGTGCCCAGATGGGTTGTGCCCACCTGGTGGGCCCCCTCTGGTAGTTATTTGCTCCAATTATTCTTAAATATTCCATAAAAAATCTCCGTGAAGTTTCAGCTTGTTTGGAGTTGTGCAGAATAGGTAGCCTGGCGTAGCTTTTCGAGGTCGAGATTTCCAGCTGTCGGAATTCTCCCTCTTGGTGTGTACCTTGCAAATTATGAGAGAAAAGGCATCAGTATTACTCCAAAAAGCATAATTATGGATAAAAAAATCATAAATAACAGTAAGAAAACATGATGCAACATGGACGTATTAGGAACTGCCATCCAGCTCCACTTTAGATTCACATTCCATTATAAGTAAACTTGCAACACCACCACATGCTATTAATCCTGATATGCTGCAAGTTATTGACGATGCTACTTCTACTATGAATGATGCTTATGATGATGCTAGTACCTTGCTTGATGATAATGTGTCACTAGGTAAATTTCTTGGTGAACAAATTGCTACAGTAAGACAACATGATATTGTTGAAACGGATGATGAGCTTGAAACTAAAGATATTGAAACACCTATTAGAACTAGTTCTCCTAGATATGAATTGCCAAAGGTATCGAAAGTTTATGTTTTGAATGAGGAGACAACTAGAGTCATTCTTGCTTGTAATGATAGAGATGACTTGGAAAAATTACTATGCAAGTATAAAGAAAAATCTTTGAATGCTAGAATGAAATGGATCCTAAGTTTGCTACTTCACCTATCTTTGTTGATGATGAGGATTATGAATTCTTAGTCGATCCAGAGTTAATTACTTTGGTTGAATCTGATCCTTTCCATGGTTATGAAACTGGAATTGTTGTGGCACATCTTACTAAGTTGAATGACATAGCCACCCTTTTTGCTCAAGATGAGAAGATTCGCTATTACTATATTCTCAAATTATTTTCGTTCTCATTAAATGGTGATGCCAAATCTTGTGTGACGCCCCCGATTCAATCATACAGTAATCATGCATGCAAATGTGTACGATCAAGATCAGGGACTCACGGGAAGATATCACAACACAACTCTAAAAGATAAATAAGTCATACAAGCATCATAATACAAGCCATGGGCCTCGAGGGCTCGAATACAAGTGCTCGATCATAGACGAGTCAGCGGAAGCAACAATATCTGAGTACAGACATAAGTAAACAAGTATGCCTTGAGAAGTCTAGCACAAACTGGGATACAGATCGAAAGAGGCGGAGGCCTCCTGCCTGGGATCCTCCTAACTACTCCTGGTCATCGTCAGCGGCCTGCATGTAGTAGTAGGCACCTCCAGTGTAGTAGTCGTCGTCGACGGTGGCGTCTGGCTCCTGGGCTCCAACGTCTGGTTGCGGCATCCGGGGAGAAGAGGGAAAAGGGGGAAAAGAGGGAGCAAAGCAACCGTGAGTACTCATCCAAAGTACTCGCAAGCAAGGAGCTACACTACATATGCATGGGTATATGTGTAAGGAGGCAATCTGGGTGGACTGAACTGCAGAATGCCAGAATAAGAGGGGGATAGCTAGTCCTATCAAAGACTACGCTTCTGGCAGCCTCCGTCTTGCAGCATGTAGAAGAGAGTAGAGTGAAGTCCTCCAAGTAGTATCGCATAGCATAATCCTACCCGGCGATCCTCCCCTCGTCGCCCTATGGAAAAGCGATCACCGGTTGTTTGTGGAACTTGTCTGGGTGTGTTTTATTAACTATCCGGTTCTAGTTGTCATAAGGTCAAGGTACAACTCCGGGTCGTCCTTTTACCGAGGGACACGGTTGTTCGAATAGATCAACTTGCCTACAGGGGTGCACCACATTTCCCAACACGCTCGATCCCATTTGGCCGGACACACTTTCCTGGGTCATGCACGGCCTCGGAAGATCAACACGTCGCAGCCCCACCTAGGTACAACAGAGAGGTCAGCACGCCGGTCTAAATCCTATGCGCGCAGGGGTCTGGGCCCATCGCCCATTGCACACCTGCACGTTGCATACGCGGCCGGAAGCAGACCTAGCCCCCTTAATACAAGAACAGGCTTACGGTCGAATCCGGCGCGCGCCGCTCAGTCGCTGACGTTACGAAGGCTTCGGCTGATACCACGACGTCGAGTGCCCATATCTTTCCCGTGTAGTTGGTTAGTGCGTATAGGCCAGTGGCCAGACTCAGATCAAATACCAAGATCTCGTTAAGCGTGTTATTATGAAGCAACTGCGAACGTTGACCAGGGCCAGGCCCACCTCTCGCCTAGGTGGTCTCAACCTGCCCTGTCGCTCCGTCACAAAGATCCACACAAAGGGCCGTCGGGACAAAGGTCCTTTCAGCCCCCAATCCGTGAATCACTCGCGGGTACTCAACGAGCTGACCCAACTTTAGTCACCATCTGTAGAATGTATATATGTATAGTATATACCCGTGATCACCTCCCGAGTGATCACGGCCCAATAGTATAGCAACGCAGACTGACAAGAATGAAGGGCCAATGATGATAAACTAGCATCCTATACTAAGCATTTAGGATTGCGGGTATGGTATCAATGACTGTAGCAACAATGACAAAGCTATGCAATGAATAGGAGTAACCGAACAAGAACATGCTACACTACTCTAATGCAAGTAGTATAGAGAAGAATAGGCGATATCCGGTGATCAAGGGGGTTTCTGGTTGCTCGGCAAGGAGGGGTCGTCAACTCCGTAGTCGAACCGGGCAAAGCAAGATGTCGGTCTCGTAGTCTCAGAGAGAAGAGGGGAAGAAACAATGAATACCATGCAAACAGATGCATATCGATGCATGACATGACAAGTAATGATGCTAGGTGTGCCCAATCGCGGTAGTAGGTGATACCGACGAAGGGGGAAAACATCCGGGAAAGTATTCCCGATGTTTCGCGTTTTTGGACAGATGAACCAGAGGGGGAAAGTTGTGTGTTTGCTATGCTAGGGATGTGTGGAGGACGAACGAGCTGCGTATCCGGATTCGTCTCATCGTTCTGAGAACTTTCATGTAGAAAGTATTTTCATCCGAGTTACGGATTATTTTATATGATTTTCTAAAGTTTTAATCATTTTCTGATTTTAATTATTTATTTAAATCCAACATTATCCAGAACAGTATGGGATGACGTCAGCATGACGTAGGTGTGATGTCAGCAGTCAACAGTGCGGTTGACTAGTCAAACTAGACAGGTGGGTCCATTGGGACCCACATGTCAGTGACAGTGCTAACTAACAGAGTTATTTTAACCTAACTAACCTAATTAGCGAGTGGGGGCCAGTAGTTAGTGAGAGATTAAGGTTTTAATTAGCTAAACTGTTTAATTAACTAATTATTCTTTTTATTATTTTGTTTATTGAGGTGGGGCCTATAGGTCAGTGAGACAGGGGCGACCCAGTCAGCAGTTGACCAGGTCAAGGGTTCAACGGGGCCCACCCGTCAGCGACACAAGGGGGCCACGCGCCAGGCCAGCTCAGCAACGGCTGGCGACTCATCGGAATCACGCCGGCGAGCTCGTTCGCGGCGGCGCGTCCTCGGGCATCGTCGGAAATCGCCCACATGGCACCACTTTGGTCGCGGCCGGGCGCGTTAGAACGGCAAGACAACGACACGATGGTTGGTGGTGGTTACGCGGGCAGTGGTGGCCGGAATCGAGCGCGGCAAGCTCATCGGCGGACGGCCAGAGTCGGGCGCGAGAGGAAATGACGATGCATCATGTTAGCGAATGAAAGGAGAGGCCAGGCGAGTCGTACGCGAGGCGGCGAACGCAACGGGCGCTGGCCCGTGACCATTTGGTCACTGGAGGCACGCCGGCGACGAGCGCAGGCGGCAGCGCGTTCGGGCGCTCAACTAGGACGGTGTTAGGAGGCACGGGAGGGAGTGTGTGCGTGCTCCTTGGGCTCCTGTGAGCATCAGGAGCACGATGCCGTGCTCAGGCAAGCACGACGGAGAGCATGGCCACGGCGGCGAGGCGATCCACGGCGACGGGCTCACGGCAACAGCACGAGGTAGCTACGGTGCGCAAGGGGCCCATCAAGGAGGAGCAGGAGGAGGAGGGGCTCACCGTGCGGCATGCAAGATGGACCGTGGTAGTTTAGTAGCAGCAGGGAGGTGTCGCCGGAGTTGGGGAAGAATAGCGGCGACCGGAGATGTGGAAGAAGGGGGCCGTTGCAGCAGCGCCTCCGAGCTCCAGCTGCGCCCACCGGTCGACGAGGAGGACGATGGGGAGACGATGGACACGCAGGCGAGGCGAGGCGATGGCTGAGGCCGCGCGTTTCACGACGGCGGTTCCATGTCGGTGTTCGGACGTGGTGGGGAACGAGGGGGAGAGCGAGGTGGATCTGAGGGGAGAGGGAGAGGCGGAGAGCGGGGTGAGTGGGAGAGGGGCCCGAGGAGGCGGGGCGCTGGTGATCTTATCTCCTCCCGGTGCCAGCGAGGGGGTCCGGTGGCGACCGTGCCCTGTAGCGGCCGCAACCGAGGAACAAGAAGAGGGCGTGGTGCGGGGAGTTGGGCCGGTTGGGCTGGCTGGCTGCTGTTGGCGAGCTGGGCCTTTCGGCCCAGGGGGAGGGGGTTTCTTACTTTTTTATTTGTCTTCTGCTTTTGTATTTTCTTTTCTTTTATTTCTTTTCCTTTTCTGTTTTATTTAATTTAGAGCCTTTTAGCATTTTCTAAAAATGAGTTTCCTTCACAACAATTACCTACATATTATTTGGCACTAACCGAACATTTTTGTTCTAATGTTTGAAAACTTTTGTTGTTTGCCATATTTTGAATTGATTTTTGAATCGGTTTGGACTAACGAGAGATTAGCAACAGTAATCAGAGATGACATGGCATCATTAGGAGAGTTTTACTGTAGCCTAATTATCCGGGCGTCACATCTTGGTACAATACTCTTGCTCCTGGTTGTGTGCGTAGTCCCTAGGATATGATTTATTACTTCTCTGAAAAATATTTCCCTGCTCATAAGAAACAAGCTGCCTTACAGAAAATATTTAACTTAATGCAAATTTAAGAAGAGAGTCTCCCACAAGCTTGGGGGAGGCTCCTCCAATTGCTAAATGCTTTTCCTGATCATCCTCTTAAGAAAAATGAAAAACTTGATATCTTCTATAATGGACTAACCGATGCTTCTAGGGATTTCCTAGATAGTTGTGCTGGTTGTGTTTTCAAGGAATGAACTACTGGGCAAGCTGAAGAATTATTGAATATCATATTGAAAAATTATGATGATTGGACTCTTCCCGAACCACTGCTTAAACCCACTCCGAAGAAGAGGGGTATCTTATATCTTAGTCCTGAAGATATGCAAGAGGCAAAGAAATCTATGAGAGAAAATGGTATTAAAGCTGAGGATGTGAAAATTTTACCTCCTATTGAAGAAATACATGGTCTTGATAGACCACCACCACCTAAGGTGGTAGAGGTAAATTCTCTAATGAAATTCAATGATAATGATAATCCTCACAATATGCACCCTAGCCAATGCCTTTATGAGTTTGAAAATTGTATTAGAAAACAAGATCACTTCAATGCAAATGTTATGAAACAGTTGAAATACAATTCTAATATGATTGCTCGCTTGAGTGACTTGTTATTTAGAATCTCAAATGATGTTAGAGGTGTGGGGAAGCATGCTTCTATGGTTCAAACTCAGTTAGAACAAGTTGCTAAATCTCAAAGAGAGTTGTTAGATGAAATGAATAATAATATCAATGATCATGCTGTTAGAGTAATGACTAGAGGAGGTAGGATGACTCAGGAACCACTTTATCCTGAGGGACACCCAAAAAGAATTGAACAAGACTCTCATAGGGTTAACATTGATGCATGTAGTCCATCTAAAAAGAAAAGGAAGAAGAAAAATGATATGACTTTGCATGCCTCTAGTGAACCTGAAGTAGAAAAACCTCCTGATAATGATAATGAAGTTTCTATACCTGATGCTAAAACTCAATCTGGTAGTGAACACTCACCTTCTAATAATGAAAAAGGTAATGGTGAGGTTCATGAAGATACTCAAACAAATAATAAAGAACCAGACAATGATGTTGAGATAGAACCTGTAGTTGATCTTGATAACCCACAACCCAAGAATAAAAGATATGATAAAAGAGACTTTGTTGCTAAAAAACATGGTAAGGAAAGAGAACCATGGGTTTAGAAACCTATGCCCTTTCCACCTAAGTTAACTAAAAAGAAAGATGATGAAGAATTTGAACGCTTTGCTGAAATGCTGAGGCCAGTATTTTTGCGTACTCGCTTGACTGATATCTTGAAAATGCCTCCTTATGCAAAGTACATGAAAGACATCATCACCAATAAGAGAAAAATACCAGAAGCTGAAATCTTCACCATGCTTGCTAATTACACTTTTAAAGATGGAGTACCTAAAAACTTGGAGATCCGGGAATACCAACTATACTTTGCTCCATCAAAAGAAATTATGTGAAAACTACTTTATGTGATTTGTGAGCTGGTGTTAGTGTTATGCCTTTCTCTTTACATAAAAGACTTGATTTGAAGAAACTCACACCTACTGAAATA
Source organism: Aegilops speltoides (assembly GCA_021437245.1). Taxonomy (NCBI): domain Eukaryota; kingdom Viridiplantae; phylum Streptophyta; class Magnoliopsida; order Poales; family Poaceae; genus Aegilops; species Aegilops speltoides. Next base: position 304,841,908 of record CM038143.1, read on the forward strand.
TCTTTGCAAATGGCTGACAAATCAACTGCCATACCTATCGATATTTGTGAGGATGTGCTCGTTGTTGTTGCTAATGTTACTATTTTGACTGACTTTGTTATACTTGAGATGCCCGAGGACGACAACATGTCGATTATCCTTGGTAGACCCTTGTTGAATTCTGCAGGGGCTGTTATAGATTGCAATAAAAGAAAGGTCACTTTTCATATCAATGGTAATAAGCATACGGTGCACTTTCCGAAGAAACAATTCCAAGTGAATGGTTTTAATGTTATTGAAAAATCTCCGACAATCACTATTGGAAGTTTTCAACTACCTCTAGCTACTGTTAAAAAGAAATATGAAATGCTTATTGTTGGGGACATTCATATCCCCGTTGTGGTAACCTAGTGATTTACGAAAGTTCTTCGGTTTCATGCTAATCGAAAGTGGTTGTTAATAAGACTTGGTCAGCCTTATTAATGAATCATTTTTTAGAGGTATGAAGTTGATGAATTTAGTGAGCACTACCTTCTGTCCCTACCTTTTGTTTCTGTTTTTATTAGTTAAATAAAATAAAATGCCATGTTTTGTTTGTTTTCTGATTTTCCTGTGCAATAATAAAATGACCCAAAAATAAAAGTTCTCAGAATGCTCTGAAAATTTAATACGATTTTTTTGAATATTTAAGACTTTCTGGTGCAAATAATATCAAAGGGAGGTGCACCAGGTGGGCACAACCCACCTGGGCGCGCCAGGACCCCAGGCGCACCCTGGTGGATTGTGGTCCCCACGTGCCCCCCCTCACTTATCTCTTCATCCCACATCACCACCTACCTCCAGAAAAAAATCACCATTGCTCTCTCTCTCTCTCTCTCTCGGGTTCTTGCTCTCAAACTCACATATTTCGACCTCTTTGCTTGAAAATCTGTTTCCAAAACTGTTTCTGGGGATTGTTGCTTGGTATGTGACTCCTCCGTTTGTCCAATTATTTTTTGCTTTAGTGGTTTATATTTTGAACAATTAGCTATTCTTGGTGCTGCTGTAGATGAGCTTGCATATTGAATTCCTAGAGTTCTAAGTAGTTTGAATGATTGATATGGCCTCTTTGCTTCCCTATGAGTAGTTGCTATCAATCTTGTGAAGTTTTATTGAGAAAAATTTTGTGGACTAAAAATTTCAGAATTTTGCACACAGGAAAAAGATGAGTATCTTTAGGAAGTTTGCTTCCAAGAAGAACTCCAACGGAGTTATTGGGGAGTCATGTGACAGTGATCTCCGTACCTACAGAATGGCGGAGGTACAGCTTTGCGAATGGCCGCATAAATCGTTCATGGAAGGGGCCGGAATCCATCAGGAGTTTGCACAATATGCTTCTAATGCCAGCCTCACCGACTTCATCGCAGCTGAATGTGAACAATATCATCTCCTCACAAATTCCTTTGTGCAAAGTTTTAATTTCCTTCCTAGGAATAATCCCCCTGAGGTGCAGTTTAATTTGTATGTTGAACCCCATCAGATACCACTTACTGAATTCTGTGACATATGCTTGCTTCCTTCTGATGGTGGTTTAGTAGAGCCTAGGCCCACAGAGTTTGATGTGTTTTATCGTGCTCTGACTGTGGGGGCTGAGAGAGGGGTATCGAGTGTCACCGCCACTAGCTTGCACTTTCCTGTTGTGCACTATTTTGCTCTATTTATTGCAAATTGTTTACTTGCTAGAGAGAAGGTAGGGCATTCAGTGCTCCAGATTTTGCTATTTTTCGTCATGCACTTTACAGCGACAACACTTATAACTTGGGAGCTATTGTGGCACGTCGCCTTCACATTAACAAATTAAAGGGTAAAATACATGGTGGTATTTATGCTACTCGCTTGGTGGCTCGCTTTAACATTCAGATACGCCAGCATGATTATCCATTGCCCAAGGTTTACCTAGATCGCTGCTATGTAATACCACCAGTTTATTGTTGTCGACTACCTAACATGCCTATTTCTTATAACCTAGTTTTCAGTGTGAACACTCATGATATTATTCCATTGCCTCCACTTTCTTTGTTCGATCCTATTGCCAGGGCGGATACAGGATTATGCCTGCGGACATCGCCGCCTACCGGAACAACCTAGCTGCAGGACAGGCAGAGCCTCAGCAGTGGGATCCCCAGGTACCTGCTCCTCAGCATTTCAACTTAGGACCCCATGGTTTCTTCGACTGACTGATTTCCAAGTTAGGCCAAAAGCCTAAGCTTGGGGGAGTACGTATTTCTCATCGACATTACATTCATGTTCACACATTTCAGTTGTCGGTGTTCACACTTTTTCATTGTATTATCCATTTTAATTTTATCGCTTTCTTCTTGTGTGTTTGAAAAACTTTGAGAAAATCCAAAAATATATTTCCCTCTTCTTTTCGGTTTTTCTTACTAGTTTAAATTGTTGCAGCACTAAAAAGAAAACCCAAAAAGATTTCCTTGTTCTTCTTTTACTTGTTGGGAGCTTTCCCGTGTAAATAGTTTTTCTCGTTTTTGTTTTTCCCTTTTATTTGCTTGTTCAAGAAAAAAACTCCAAAAATATTTCAGTGTGTTTCTCTGAATTTCTTTTCTTTCTATTGAGTTGTACCGAGGAGAAGACCACGATGAAAATGTTGAGTGGCTCTCATATGCATTATCGTTGATCTAACAAAGAGCCAATATTACCTTGTCTTCTCCTTTTGAATAAAATGTTTGCAGACTCCAGCTTAGGCCATGGCACTCTTGCACTATTATTATTTTCATATCGTTCGGTCATGCAAGTGAAAGGGAATAATGACGATATTTGATGAACTAGCTGTGGTAGAGAGAAACGGGTATGAACTCAACTTGTTTTGTTTTTGTAAATATGTTTAACCTAGTATCCATGATTCAGCCTATTATGATCAAACATGTTTGCAATGACAATTAGAGATTATAGTTTCTCATGCCATGCATAAGTAGCTATGAGTGGATAATGATTTATCTTGGATGTCAACATTGCATTAAAATGATTGTGATGTAGTATGATGATATGGTATCCTCCTCTGAATGTTCGAGTGGCTTGACTTGGCACATGTTCATGCATGTAGTTGAATGAAAACCAACATAGCCTCTATGATATTTATGTTCATGGTGTTCATATCCTACTCATGCTAGTATCCAATGTTACTTATGCATAATGCATGTTCATGACCGTTGTTGCTCTCTAGCTGGCCGCTTCTCAACCTAATTGCTAGCCTTCACCTGTACTAAGTGGGAATTCTGCTTGTACATCCAAAACCTGAAACCCAAGTTATTCCAGATGAGTCCACCATATCTACCTATATACGGTATTACCCTGCCATCCTAAGTAAATTTCCATGTGCCACCTCTAAAAACTTCAAATAAATATCCATTTTGTGTGCCTGGATTGTTCATAGAGTGATAGGAGGTAGTCGATATCTTCTATGCTAAGCGGGTTATTCTTAGGTTGGGTGTTTATTCACTCACCATTGCATGAGAATGGGGCGGTACTAGGGATGCCCAGTCCAAAATTGCAAAAGAATAGAGCTTACAAATAATCAAACAAAAACTCCTACGGAGTAATAACCTTTACTTTATCGCTTGGGAACCGCCGCTAATGAGTTTAGCATGGAAGATATTGATAACTGATGGTCACGAAGTAAACGAGAAGGGTGCATTTCTCAAAATATCATTTACCTCTGTTTTAAAAACTTGAGCTCTGGCACCGTTGCAAATCACTGCTTCCCTCGGTGAAGGGCATATCTATTTACTTTTATGTTGTGTCATCACCTTCTAAAATAAGTGCCAGAACTTGAGAGCACTGATGTCATGCTTATGCATTGTGTGTAGCTAATGTTGGGTGCATCATGACTGGATCTTTTCTACCATGAATTACAATGTTTAGTCGCTGCTTGAACTTTGGAGGCGCTCTACATTTATGTTTTGCAGTCTCAGAAAGGGCTAGCGAGATACCACTATAGTCATATTATATCATGGTTGCTTTGGTAACGTGTTGCCGTTTGAGATATCTTATTATTGCACGCTAGCTGATTATGTCATTGATATGATTTAATATAATTTTTAAGAGTTATTGTCGACATCGTTAGTTATAATATTGGCTAAAAACCTGGGTGCTATTTAAGCTTATTTATGCAAACAAGAGCAAAAGAGTTTGTAAAAGTTTTTCTTTTTCACTTTCAATTTATCAACTGAATTGCTTGAGGACAAGCAAAGTTTAAGCTTGGGGGAGTTGATACGTCTCCGTCGTATCTACTTTTCCTAATGCTTTTCCTCTTGTTTGGACTCTAATTTGCATGATTTGAATAAAACTAACCCGGACTGATGCTGTTTTCAGTAGAACTACCATGGTGTTGTTTTTGTGAGGCAATAAAAGTTCTCGGATTGGAACGAAACTTGCGGGGATTTTTATACAATAAAAGATAATTTTTGGAGCCAAGAACCACCGGAGGGGGGCACCTGGGTGGGCACAACCCACCAAGGCGCGCCACCCCTCCAGGCACGCTCAGGTGGGTTGTCCCCACCTGGTGGCCCCGCAGACCCTGAAACCGACGCTGTAAAATCACATTTTTCCAGAAAAAATCAGGGATAAAGAATTGTCGCATTTCACGAGACGGAGCCGCCGCCATATCATGTTCTTCATCAGGAGACCCAATCTGGAGTCCGTTTTGGTGCTCCGGAGAGGGGGATCTTCGATCTTCGTTACCACCAACCCTTCTCCATCGCCAATTCCATGATACTCCCCACCGGCAGTGAGTAATTCCTTCATAGGCTTGCTGGTCGGTGAGGAGTAGGATGAGATTCATCATGTAATTGAGTTAGTTTTGTTAGGGCTTGATCCCTAGTATCCTTTATGTTTTGAGATTGATGTTGCTATGACTTTGCCATGCTTAATGCTTGCCACTTTCGGCCCGGGTGCCATGATCTCAGATCTGAACCGTTTATGTTATCACCATTATATCTATGGTCTAGATCCGATCTTGCAAGTTATAGTCACCTACTACGTGTTATGATCCGGCAACCCCGGAGTGACAACAATCCGGGCACTTCTCGGTGATGACCGTAGTTTGAGGAGTTCATGTATTCACCATGTGTTAATGCTTTGTGCCGGTTCTATATTAATCCGTTAGTTTCCCATAGGACCCCGCTGCCACGGGATGGTAGGACAAAAGATGTCATGCAAGTTCTTTCCATAAGCATGCATGACTATTTACGGAATACATGCCTATAATATATTTATGAACTGGAGCTAGTGCCGTATCGCCCTAGGTTATAACTGTCACATGATGAATATCATCCAACAAATCGACGATCCAATGCCTACGACTTTGCTACATATTGTTCTTGCTAAGTTACTACTGCTATCATTACTATTGCACTTGCTACAAAGTCATTGCTATCACTGTTACTGTTACTATTGCCGTTGCTACTACTATCAAAACTATCATACTACTTTGCTACTGATCACTTTGTTGCAGATAATTAATCTCCAGGTGTGGTTGAATTGACAACTCAGCTGCTAATAGTTACAAATATTCTTTGGCACCCCTTGTGTCGAATCAATAAATTTGGATTGAATACTCTACCCTCGAAAACGGTTGCGATCCCTTATACTTGTGGGTTATCATTTGTTAATAAGACTTGATCAACCTTATTAATGGATTCCTTTTGACGAGCATGTGGTCGATGAATTTAGTAAACACAACTGTCTGTACCCACATTTTACTTTATGCTATTTAGGATTAATAAAGTAGAAATGACATGATTATGTTGTTTTCTGAAATATCTATGCAATAAAAAATGACCAGAAAATAAAAGTTCTCAGAATGCCCTGAAAATTTAATATGGTTTTTTCTGGAAAATATAAAAAATAGTGGCACTGAACACACCCCAGGGGGTGCACTTGTGAGCCACAATCTCGTAGGGCGTGCCCACCCCCTGGGCGCGCCTAGCAAGCTTGTGGGGCCCATGTAGGCCCCCTCACTTATTGCTGCCACCCATGCTCATCCTCTTCCTTCAAAAAAGTCAAACTTGCTCCATAGCCCGTGTTCTTGCTCTTATTGCTGGGATTTTCGATCTCCTTGCTCGTAGCTCCATTCCCAAAACTGTTTTGGGTGATTGCTCATCGGTATGTGACTCCTCCATTGGTCCAATTAACTTTTGTTCTAGTGGTTTATTATTTGCACATTTAGCTATTGTTGGTGACCATCTTCTTGATCTTGCATGTCAAATTTATATGGTTCAAACTAGTTATATGGCCTATAGACACTTGTGGGAGTAGTTGCTATCAATTTTGTTGAGTTTGTTTCACTTTTATTTTTAGTTACTAAAATTTTTAGAAATTTTCTGAAAAAGGGAAAACCATGAGAAGGTGGTTAAGGGGCTCATCAAGTCAGGATTCGGAGGAAACTCCTGAGAGGAAGCCCAAGTACCATCTCTAGCATCCAGCGGAGGTCCTACCGTGTGAGTGGCCGAGCGACCCATTTTTTAAGGAAGCGCGAATTTATGAAGATTTCTACTATTTGGCGAACAATGTCGGCGTCATTCCCTTCCTTGAAGATAAGTGTGTCCTACTCACTAATACCTTCGTGCGAAGCTTTCACTTTTATCCTAGGAAGGAACCACCCATGGTAGAATTTAACCTCTGTGATGTGCCTAAGGAAATGACAGTGTATGATTTTTGCAATGTTTGTAAAATACCTTATGAGGGCAGTAAAAGTGATCCACGTCCTAGAGACATGGAGGATTTCATCTTTGAAACTACTGTGGGAGAGACAAGGGGAGTGTCAGAAGCGAGAGTGGCTAGTTTACATTTTTCCCGTTTTATGTTACTATGCATTATTTGCCGGGAGATGTTTGACTGGTCGTGGGAGAGTGAATCGCTCAGTGCGCCTGACCTTGCTATTTTGCGCCATGCTTTATATGTTGATAGAAATTTTAGTTTGGGAAATATGGTTGCTCAGCGGTTACACACAAACCGTTCGAAGGGTGCTATTTATGGTGGTATCTATGCCTCCCGCCTCGCTGCACATTTTGAGATTCCTATTAGACATGATGAGGCGGAGGCGATGCTGCTACCTACTAAATATATGGACTACACTAGTATGGCGGCGCACCATTTTATTGATAAGGACAAGCATAGGCGACTTCGTTATAACTTAGTATTTAGCCAGGGGACTCATGAGATTATTACTTTGCCTGCACCTTCTTTGTTCGATCTTTATTCACACAGGTACACTATTATGCCTGAGAACATCTATGCACACTGGGGGTCTAACACAACCCCCAGTACCTGAGCCATATCAGGAGCTCGCCAGCCAGTGGAACCCCCAGGATTCTCCGCAGTATCCAGGGGAGGGGTACTTCGAGCCGTGGCCATAGACCAACTTTGGCCAAAAGCCTAAGCTTGGGGGAGTACGTATTTCTCACCGAAATTACATCCATGCATCACACATTCATCCCAGTTGTCAGTGTTCATCCTTTTTCATTGTATAATCCATGTTATTTTTATTTTTGCTTTCTTCTTGTGTGTTTGAAAAATGCAAAAATTCAAAAATATTTTGCATTTCTTTTGGTTTTTCTTTCTATTTTTATTAGTTTACTAGTTCGTAATATTAAAAGAAAACCCAAAAAGATTTCTCGTTCTTCTTTTGCTTGTTGGGAGCTTTCCCGCGTATATAGTTTTTCTCGTTTTCATTTTTCTTTCATTTTTCTTTCTTCAGAAAAATGAAAACTCCAAAATTATTTTAGTGTGTTCCTTTGAAAATATTTTATTTTTCCTTGGGTCATAGAGAGAAGACCATGATGAAAATGTTGAATGGCTCTAATATGCATTATTGTTGATCGAACGAAGAGCCCATATTACTTTGTCTCCTCCTTTGAATAAAAGTTTGCATATTCCATCTTAGTCCACGACACATGCACTGTTATTATTATTCACATTGTTCGGTCCTGCAAGTGAAAGGCAATAATGACAAAATTTGATGAATTTATAGAGGTGAAGAAAAGCTAGTATGAACTCAACCTATTTTGTTTTTGTAAATATGATTAGCTTAGCGTTCTTGATTCAGCCTATTATGAGTAAACATGTTTGCAATGACAATTAGTGATCATAGTTACTCATGCCATGCTTAATAGCTAGGAGTGGATAATGGTTTATCTTGTGTGTCAACATGTATTTAGAATGGTTATGATGTAGTATGATAGGATGGTATCCTCCTCTAAATGATTCAAGTGGCTTGACTTGGCACATGTTCACACATGTAGTTGAATCAAAACCAACAAATCCTCCACGATATTTATGTTCATGGTGTTTTATATCCTACTCATGCTCGTATTCAATGTTGATTAATCTCAATGCATGTTTATGACCATTGTCGCTCTCTGGTTGGTCGCTCCTCAATCTATTTGCTAGTCTTCACTTTACTAAGCGGGAATACTGCTTGTGCATCTATTTACTTCTATTGTTGAGTCATCATCTTCTTATTAAGGTACCAGCTCGAGAGCACTATTGTCATTTTCATGCTTTGTGTTTAGTTTATGTTGAGTATGAGTGTGACTGGATCTCTTTTGCCATGAACTACAATATGTAGTCAGTTCTTGAACTTTAGAGGTGCTCTGCATTTATGTTTTGCGGTCTCAGAGAGGGCTAGCGAGATACCATTATGTCATATCATATCATGATTGTTTTAAAAAAGGTGTTGTCATCCGAGATATCTTATTATTTCTCGCTAGTTAGCTATGCTATTGATATGAGTAAATGTGATACCTAAGTGTTATCGTGAACATGGTTAGCTCATAATCTTTGCTGAAAACCTGAACATTGGTTAGACATATTTGCAACAACAAGATCAAACAGATTTTGTAAAAGTTTTTCTTTGTCACTTTCAATTTGTCAACTGAATTGCTTGAGGACAATAACAGTGAGTTAAGCTTGGGGGAGTTGATACGTCTCCATCGTATCTACTTTTCCAAATACTTTGCTCTTGTTTTGGACTCTAATTTGCATGATTTGAATGAAACTAACTCGGACTGACGCTATTTTCAACAGAATTTCCATGGTGTTGTTTTTGTGTAGAAATCAAAGTTCTCGGATTGACCTGAAAATTTACGGAGAATTTTTGTGGAATATATAAAAAATACCGGCGGAAAAATATACCAGAGGCGCCTATTTGCTAGATTTCTAGTCGTTAGCTCTTAGTGAAGACGAATTGCTATCATCTGCGGGCGGGGCACCTAGGAGCCACAAGCTCAAGGGCGCGCCCACCCCCCAAGGCGTGCTCTAAAGACTTGTGGGACCCCTGGACCTCTGGCAACCCTAACTCCAACTCCATATATACGTATTCGCCAAGAAAAAAATCAGAGAGAAAGATTCATAGCATTTTACGATACGAAGCTGATGCCACCTCCTGTTCTTCATCAGGAGGGCTAATCTGGAGTCCGTTCGGGGCTCCGGAGAGGGGGGTTCGACGCTGTCGTCATCATCAACCTTCCTCCATCATCAATTTCATGATGGTCGACGCCGGGAGTGAGTAATTACTTCATAGGCTTGCTGGACGGTGATGGGTTGGATGAGATTTATCATGTAATCGAGTTAGTTTTGTTAGGGCTTGATCCCTACTATCCACTGTGTTCTGAGATTGATGTTGTTATGACTTTGCTATGCTTAATTCTTGTCACTAGAGCCCGAGTGCCATGATTTCAGATCTGAACCTATTATGTTTTCATGAATATATGTTTGTTCTATCCTATCTTGCAAGTTATATATGCACCTATTACGATTTATGATCCGCATACCCCAAGGTGACAATAATTGGGATTCTTTTCGGTGATTACCGTAGTTTATGGAGTTCATGTATTCACTAAGTGCTAATGCTTTGTTCCGGTTCTCTTCTAAAGGAGGCCTTAATATCCCTTAGTTTCCTTATGGACCCCGCTGCCACGGGAGGGTAGGACAAAAGATTTCATGCAAGTTATTTTCCATAAGCACGTATGACTATATACAGAATATATGCCTACATTACATTGATGAATTGGAGCTAGTTATGTGTCGCTCTAGGTTATAACTACTACATGATGAATATTATCCAATGCAATTATCCATCGCTAATCCAATGCCTACGCTTTTCATATATTGATCTTTGCTAAGTTACTTTTGCTATTGCTGTTGTTACAATCACTACAAAACTGCTACTGTTACTATTGCTACTGTTACCGTTGCTACCATATTACTTTGCTACTATTCACCTTGCTGCAGATATTAAGTCTTCCAGGTGTTGTTAAATTGAAAACTCAACTGCTAATACTTGCGAATATTCTTTGGCTCCCCTTGTGTCGGGTCAATAAATTTGGGTTCAATACTCTACCCTCGAAAACTGTTGCGGTCCCCTATACTTGTGGGTTATTAGTGGCGTGGCAGGACATCTCTGCTACTTCTGCGGTGCGACCAGACTAGTCTGCTGCTTCGAGGGTGCGGTGGGGCCTCTGCGCTTCTTCGACGGCGCGGCGGAACCTCTGTGCTACTACGGCAGTGCGGTGGAACATGTCGGTTGCTTTCGCGGCGAGGCAGGACATCTGTCATGCTTTCGCTTCCATGCTCGCTTCTCCCTGGTAGTAATTTCTCGACCCAGAACTCATGAGGGCCATGGCAGACGCAAGGGAAACACAATGAAAGACTTGTTTGTTTTTGTGGATGAGGAACCGAGGAGGAATGTGCAGTCATCTTGGAGTAGGTAGTATTTATAACCGAGTAATAATACACTCCTAAGTGGGAAACTGTTTACATTTTGATCGGTGTGAACAGGTTTGCAATTAAATATAGCATGGTAGCAATTTGGAATGTGATGGGACGTAAGCTCAAAATTTATTGATGGTTCTAGTTTCGAACTGCGGCATGATTCCCGGATGGCGTAATGTGGGCACACATTCTCGCATGCGTACGTGGCGTTTGCATCATAGGGTGAACCGCAATAGGCGATGTCAGCACACGACTTGTTCCATCAACCGTGTGCGCTCCTTATTACCATCACACACACTTCTTTTAATTAGAATGTGTGCCCGTCTAGCACACACACCTTGATCTATCTAATCGTTTCTGTTTGTTGTGGCTAATTGCAAATAGTTCATCTGTGTGAAGTGTATGTCGTCAATCGCAGACACCTTGATCTGGCTGACCGTTGCTGTTGTGTTGCCTAATCGCAAGTAGTTAATCCGATCGAACTATATGCCGTCAATCGCACACACACCTTGATCTAGCTAACCGTTTCTGTTGTGTTTCCTAATCACAAATAGTTCATCCGAGTGAATTGTATGTTGTATATTGCACACATCTTCATCTGCCTGACCGTTCCTGCTGTTATGCTCATCGCAAACAGTTCCTTCGAGTGAACTGTATGCCACACATCGCACAAGCAACTATAATCCAAATCATGTTTGATGTCTCCGTCATCACAAACATTTTGTATATTTTTTACGGTTATTTTATATCACCGTTTGCGATTAATGTAGGGCACAAAGTTTCGTTGAAGGGTCTCTGATTGTAGTGTCACATTAGAAGCATCCTGTAGTAGTGATAACTGGAAGGAAAAAGAGGTTGTGCTGCAACAAGGATGACTAGTTTTCCTTGGGCCTGTGATACGTCTCCGTCGTATCTATAATTTTTGATTGTTTCATGCCAATATTATACAACTTTCACATTTTTGGCATCATTTTATATGATTTATTGGACTAACCTATTGATCCAGTGCCCAGTGCTAGTTCCTGTTTGTTGCATGTTTTTTGTTTCGCAGAATATCCATATCAAACAAAGTCCAAATGGAATAAAAATTTATGGAGAGTTATTTTGGAATATATGTGATTTTTGGGACTTGGAATCAACGCAAACGAGGGCCCACAGTGCCCACAAGACACCAGGGCGCGCCCAAGTGGCTTGTGCTCACCTCGTATGCCAGTTGGATCTCTACTTTGGGTGTAAGGAAGCTTCTATCTGGAAACAAATCGTGTTAAAATCTCAGTGCAATTGGAGTTATGGATCTCTGGGAATATAAGAAACAGTTTTTGGCGAGAAAACATGAGCGCGAAACAGAAGAGAACAGAGAGGGAGATCCAATCTCGGAGGATCTCCCTCCCCTCCGACGCCATGGAGTCCATGGACCAGAGGGGAAACTCTCCTCCCATTCAGGGGGAGGCCAAGGAAGAAGAAGAAGGAGGAGGGGGGCTCTCTCCCCCTCACTCCCGGTGGCGCCGGAACACCGCCAGGGCAAGGATTGTGACGACGATCTACACCAACAACTTCGCCACCGTCAACACCAACTGTCTCCCCCTCTATGCAGTGGTGTAACCTCCCTTCTCCCCGCTGTAATCTCTACTTAAACATGGTGCTCAAGTCCATATATTATTTCCCAATGATATTTGGCATCCTATGATGTTTGAGTAGATCCGCTTTGTCCTATGGGTTAATCATGATCTTGGTTGGTATGAGTGTATATTCTATTTATGGTGCTGTCCTACGGTGTCCTCCGTGTCGCGCAAACGGAGGGATCCCCGCTGTAGGGTGTTGCAATATATTCATGATTTGCTTATGGTGTGTGGCGTGACTGACACAAGCACATACCTGAGTAAGTGGGTTGTTGCGTATGGGAGTAAAGAGGACTTGATACTTAATGCAATGGTTGGGTTTCACGACCTTAATGATCTTTAGTAGTTGTGCATGCTTGCTACAGTTCCAATCATAAGTGCATATGGTCCAAGTAGAGAAAGTATGTTAGCTCATGCCTCCCCCTCATATAAAATTGCACGAATGATTACAAGTCTAGTTATCGATTGCCTAGGGACAAATGACTTTCTCGTTGACAAAAGTATCTACTTTTATTATCTCGCAATTTATTCGTACTTTTATTCTTGCAAAATAGTTTTATACTTGTTCCAGGTAAAGCAAACGTCAAGTGTGCATAGAGTTGTATCGGTGGTCGATAGAACTTGAGGGAATATTTGTTCTACCTTTGGCTCCTCGTTGGGTTCGACACTCTTATTTATCAAAAAAGCCTACAAACAATCCCCTACACTTGTGGGTTATCAAGACCTTTTTTAGGCGGAATTGCCGGGGAGCAATAGCGTGGGGTGAATATTCTCTGTGTTCTTGTTTGCTTTATCACTAAGTAATTTTATTTTCTGTCCTAAGTTGTTCTCTATCTTTAGTTATGGATATGGAACACGAAATACCAAAAAAAAAATTAGTTGTACTTGTTACTCATGGAGATGGGGAACCTCCTAAAACCCACGATGCTTGTTATGTGAAAGATATTAGGCACTACTTTGGTAATCCTGGGAAAACCCCATTCAACATGATAATGGGAGACATGTTGGATCAACGTGAATACTTCAGGGATTATCGCTTGACACAAAAAGGGAAACAGATATGGGATCAAATTGAAATGTTGCATTGGTATGCTCGGGATCTATGCTTGAGACATGATTATACTTGTTGCTCTAGGATGAAGTCTCCACACCTTACCTTTTCAAGCAAATTTAGAGATAATGAAACATTGGCTTGTTATGCTAAAGGTAGATATGATTAATATGATGTGGAACGAATAGAAGAATTTTTTGCTTTTAAGGGTGCTTATGAAATTGAGTCTCTGTTTGAAAAGTATGAAGATTATGATGATTCTGTTTATAGGCCTGAAAATTTTGCTATACTTAAATATTGCTATGAGAACTATGACAATGCCGATATTGGTGTGTTTATTGAGAAAGTCTCCGCTCTCCAAGAAGAGAATAATATTTTGCAGGAAACTATGGAAGAAGAGATTGATGAAACTATGAGCTCTTTGGATGAAAAAGATGCCGAGGAGAGCGAAGAACAAAGGGAGGAAGAGCGGATTGATCACCCGTGCCCACTTTCTAATGAGAGTAACTCTTCATCTCATACATTATTTAAATATCCCTTCATTCTTACAGAAGCATGAATGCTATGATCCCGTTGATTCATTTGAAATATCCCTTTTTGATGAATTGATGCTTGCTATGCTTGTGATCATGATGCCAATTTGAATTATGCTTATGGAGATGAACTTGCTACAGTTCATTATGTTAAGAATGAAATTGCTGCTATTGCACCCATGCATGATAGTCCGATTATCTTTTTGAATTCTCCAACTACACTATATCGGAGAAGTTTGCTCTCATTAAGGATTACATTTATGGGCTGCATTATACCATTACACATGATGATTTTGATGAATATAGTATGCATGTACTTGCTGCTCCTACTTGCAATTATTATGAGGGAGGAACTACATCTCCGCTTCTCTATGTTTCTAACACGATAAAATTGCAAGAAACTGTTTATGCTATATATTGGCCTTTACTTGACGTGCATGAATTGTTCTTGTATGACATGCTGATGCATAGGAAGAGAGTTAGACTTCGCCATTGCATGATATATGTTGCTTTGTGCTCACTACTAAATGCCAAAACATTGTTAATGAAAATTGGCTTTGATATACCTTGGGATCCGGGTGGATCCATTACTTGAGCACTTTATGCCTAGCTTAATGGCTTTAAAGAAAGCGCTGCTAGGGAGACAACCCGGAAGTTTTAGAGAGTCATTTATTTCTGTTGAGTGCTTTTATTTTAAAAACAAAATTATATAGAGGGGAACCTAAAAACTTTTTCAAAAAGAGAAGCGATTGAAAGGTGATGCATTGAAGAAGTGAGCGTCGACCTTGAACACTTGTGTTCACGCTCATTGAAACAATGTGAATTTTTCATGGAAGTTTGTCACAAAAATAATTATCCCCTTGGACAAATCCATTGTATTATAAAAATAATGTGCCAAGGTTTGCCTTTAGGATAATTAGATTGCTTGTTGGTATGTGCAGTGCAAAAATAGAAACTTTGGCTGTAGTGCATGATTTTACATTTTTTACTGGAATGTAGAAGGTTTCTAAAACTTTTTGTACAATATTTCTATACAAATTGTTTATTTTCCCTAATTGTTCAGAATTTTTGGAGTACCAGAAGTATGCCGAATGTTCAGATTACTACAGACTGTCCTGTTTAAGACAGATTCTGTTTTTTATGCATTGTTTTGCTTGTTTTGATGAAACTGCCGATTTTTATCGGTGGTATAAGCCATGGAAAAGTTATATTACAGTAGCTACAATGAAAAAAAATAGGAATGGGTTTGCAATAGTACCTAAAATAGTGATTTGAATTATTATACTAACGGATCTCACGAGGTTTCTGTTGAGTTTTGTGTGGATGAAGTGATCAAAGATCGAGGAGGTCTCGATATGAGAAGAAGGAGAGGCAAGAGCTCGAGCTTGGGGATGCCCGAGGCACCCTAAGTAAATATTCAAGGAGACTCAAGCTTCTAAGCTTGGGGATGCCCCGGAAGCCATCCCATGTTCAACAAGTATCGGTATGTTTTCGTCTTCGTTTCGTTCATGTGATATGTGTAAATCTTGGAGAGTCTTTTGTGTTTAGTTTTCATTTTATTTTATTTTATGCACCATGCTAGTATGAGATAGTCCATGGTTGATTTATAAAATGCTCATTGCACTTCACTTATATCTTTCAAGTATGGCTTTATAGAATGCTTCATGTGCTTCACTTATATCATCTGAAGTTTGGATTGCATGTTTCTCTTCATATAGAAAACCGTTGTTTGTAGAATGCTCTCTTGCTTCACTTATATTTATTAGAGCATGGTCTTTTGTAGAAAGAATTAAACTCTCATGCTTAACTTATATCTATTTAGAGAGTCAAGGGAATTGGTCAATTGCATGGTTAGTCATAAAATCCTATATAAAACTTGTGGATCACTGAATATGATATGTTTGATTCCTTGCAATAGTTTTACGATATAGAGATGGAATATGTGGGAGGTACTAGTAAACGGTTGTGGTTAGTAATAATATTGGTGTTAAGGTTTGTGATTCCCGAAGCATGCACGTATAGTCTCTCGTTATGCTATGAAGTTGAAGCATGATTTATTATTGATTGTCTTCCTTATGAGTGGCGGTGGGGGACAAGCAATGGTATTTTCCTACCAATCTATCCCCCTAGGGGTATGCGTAGTAATACTCTGCTTCGAGGGCTAATCAACTTTTGCAATAAGTATATGAGTTCTTTATGAGTAATGTGAGTCCATGGATTCTACGCACTCTTACCTTTCCGCAATTTGCTAGCCTCTATGGTACCGTGCATTGCCCTTTCTCACCTCGAGATGTGGTGCAAACTTCGCAGGTGCATCCAAACCCCGTGATATGATACACTCTACTACACATAAGCCTTATTATATCTTCCTCAAAACAACCACCATACCTACCTATTATGGCCTTTCCATAGCCATTCCGAGATATATTGCCATGCAACTTCCATCGCTTATGTTTGATGACTTGAGCATTCATTGTCATATTGCTTTGCATGGTCATATAGCTGACATAGTAGTTGTGGCTTAGCCACCATTCATCATTTTTTATACATGTTATGCTAGATCATTGCACATCCTGGTACACTTCAAGAGGCATTCATATAGTCATATTTTGTTATAGGTATCGAGTTGTAATTTTTATTTCTTTTGAGTTGTAAGTAAATAGAAGTGTGATGATCATCATTAATCATTATTAGAGCATGTCCCAGTGAGGAAAGGATGATGGAGACTATGATTCCCCCACAAGTCGGGATGAGACTCCGGACATGAGAGAAAAAAATAAAAAATGGAAGAAAAATAGAAGGGGCATTGTTACTATCCTTTACCACACTTGTGCTTCATAGTAGCACCATGTTTTTCATATAGAGAGTCTCCTATTTATTCACTTTCACATACTAGTGGGAATTCTTCATTATAGAACTTGGCTTGTCTATTCCGATGATGGCCTTCCTCAAATGCACGAGGTCTTCATAAGCAAGCAAGTTGGATGCACACCCACTTAGTTTTCATATTGAGCTTTCATACACTTATAGCTCTTAGTACATCCGTTGCATGGCAATTCCTACTCCTCACATTGATGTCAATATATGGGCATCTCCATAGGCTGTTGGTTAGCCGCGTCGATGTGATACTTTCTTACTTTTTTGTCTTCTTATATTTATCCCTATCACCATACTCTATTCCATCCATAGTGCTATATCCATGGCTTGCACTCATGTATTGCGTGGGAGTTGAAAAAGCTGAAGCGCGTTAAAAAGTATGAACCAATTGCTTGGCTTGTCATCGGGGTTGTGCACAACAAATACTTTGTGTTTAGAAGACAGAGCATGACACGATTTTGTAGGGATAGCTTTCTCTAGCGTTGATATTTTGAAAGACACGATTGCTTGTTGGGATGCCTGAGTATTGATGTCTTTGTATCAAATTATAGAGTATTGCTTTGAATCACTCGTGTCTTAATATTCATGCCATGATTATACATATGATCAAGATTATGCTAGGTAGCATTCCCCATCAAAAATTATCCTTTTTATCATTTACCTACTCGAGGACGAGCAGGAATTAAGCTTGGGGATGCTGATATGTCTCCGTCGTATCTATAATTTTTGATTGTTTCATGCCAATATTATACAACTTTCACATATTTTGGCATCATTTTATATGGTTTATTGGACTAACCTATTGATCAAGTGCCCAGTGTCAGTTCCTGTTTGTTGCATATTTTTTGTTTCGCAGAATATCCATATCAAACGAAGTCCAAATGCAATAAAAATTTACGGAGAATTATTTTGGAATATATGTGATTTTAGGGGGCGCGCCCCAGGGGCCAGGCGCACCCAAGTGGATTGTGCTCATCTCATAGGTTGGTTGGATATCTACTTCGGATGCAAGGAAGCTTATATGCGGAAAAAATCGTGTTAAAATCTCAGCGCAATCGGAGCTACGGATCTCCGGGAATATAAGAAACGGTTTTCGACCAGAAAACAGGAGCGCGAAACATAGAGAACAGAGAGGGAGATCTAATCTTGGAGGGGTACCCGCCCCTCTGCTGCCATGGATGCCATGGACCATAGGGGGAACTCTCCTACTATCTAGGGGGGCAAGGAAGAAGAAGGAGGGAGGATCTCTCCCCCTCTCTACCGGTGGCGCCGGAACCCGTCGGGGCAAGGATCGTGATGGCGATCTACACCAACAACTTCACCACCATCAACACTAACTCTCTCCCCCTCTATGCAGTGGTGTAACCTCCCTTCTCCCTGTTGTATTCTCTACTTAAACATGGTGCTCAACTCCATATATTATTTCCCAATGTTATTTGGCTATCCTGTGATGTTTGAGTAGATCCATTTTGTCCTATGGGTTAATCATGATCTTGGTTGGTATGAGTGTATACTTTATTTATGGTGCTGTCCTACGTTGCCCTCTATGTCACGCGAACAGAGGGATCCCCACTGTAGGGTGTTGCAATATGTTCATGTGTCGCTTATGGTGGGTGGCATGAGTGACCGAAACACATACCCGAGTAAGTGGGTTGTTGCATATGGGAGTAAAGAGGACTTGATACTTAATGCTATGGTTTGGTTTCACGACCTTAATGATCTTTAGTAGTTGCGGATGCTTGCTAGAGTTCCAATCGTAAGTGCGTATGATCCAAGTAGAGAAAGTATATTAGCTCATGCATCTCCCTCATATAAAACTTCATGAATGATTACCTGTCTAGTTATCGATTGCCTAGGGACAAATGACTTTCTCGCTAACAAAAGCTATCTACTTTTATTATCTCGCAATTTATTTGTAGTTTTATTCTCGCAAACTACTCGTAGTTTTATTCTTGCAAAATAGTTTTATACTTGTTCTAGGCAGAGCAAACGTCAAGTGTGCGTAGAGTTGTATCAGTGGTCGATAGAACTTGAGGGAATATCTGTTCTACCTTTAGATCCTCGTTGGGTTCGACACTCTTATTTATCAAAAAATGCTACAAACGATCTCCTACACTTGTGGGTTATCAGCCTGACAACATTTATTGTGAGGAAAAAGGAACAGAAGTGTGACATGTTGTACAGGTTCACCAAACCAGCTTCATCGGCACTTGGAGTTGCACACTTTGCGAGAAGCAGCTACCGACCAGTCGAGCCAGATGTGATCCGACTCGTGATCAAGTGGGTGAGAACAAAAGGGGTCACACGCTTTAGGGAATGAATCTGTGAGGCCAGAAACAACTTCGCGATTCGGATGTAATCCTACTCGGACTCAGATTTAGGCCGAACAAACTTTGGGCTATAGGATCCATGCGGGGCCCATGTATTGAGCCTTCGATGGATTCATAGTGGAGTACACATAATCAATTGATCGCTTTGGTGTTTGTCATTAGGGCTTTGCATGTGTTACTACTAGCCACACCTCCACTCGTCGTCGGTTGTATGATTGAACCTACCAATCCGTTGCATGACGTCCTACTACACGCGTGGATATCGGTAGAGGCGGTGCACTTGCACCACTCCAGTGAACCAGTTCGTGGGATCCAATCGGTTACGTAGGAGATCGACGAGGAGGAGACGACTCTGATGACTGATACGCCTCCAACGTATCTATAATTTTTGCTTGTTCCATGCTGTTATATTATCAATTTATGCTCCGGTGAACTAGTTCGTGGGATCCAATCAATTTATAGCAACTTTGTATCATTTTTGGGACTAACGTATTAACATAGTGCCTAGTGTCAGTTGTTGTTTCTTGCTTGTTTTTTGCTTCACAGAATATCAGTACCTAACGGAGTCCAAACGCAGCAAAACTTTTTGGAGAATTTTTTTGGACCAGAAGACACCTAGTGGGCCAAAGATGTACCAGAGGGGAGGCCCAAGGTGGGCGCAACTCACCAGGTGCCAGGAGGCCCAGACGCGCCGAGGGGGGTTGTGCCCCCACTCGGTGACCTCCCGCACCGCCTTTTCTCCCTATAAATACCCAAATATTCCAGAAACCCTAGGGGTGTCGACGAAACACAATTCTAGACACCGCAAGTTCCACAACCACAACATCCAATCTTGACACCATCACAGAGAGGTTCATCATCATCATCATTGGTGCCTCTCCGATGATGCGTGAGTAGTTCACAATAGACCTATGGGTCCGTAGGCAGTAGTGTAACGCCCCAGATCCGATGCGCCAGGTGTCTGCTAGTTATTCGCCGTCGATGCCATGTCATTTTCTTGTGTGTTGCATTTTATCATGTCATCATGTGCATCTCATTTCGCATTCGTGTTCGTCTCATGCATCCGAGCATTTTCCCCGTTGTCCGTGTTGCAATCCGGCGCTCCTATGTCCTCCGGCGTCCCTTTTTGCCTCTTCTCTTGTGCGGGTATTAAACGTTCTCGGAATGGACCGAGCCTTGCCAAGTGGCCTTGGTATAGTACCAGTAGACCGCCTGTCAAGTTTCGTGCCATTTGGAGTTCGTTTGGTACTCCAACGGTTAACCGGGTAACCGTAAAGCCCTCTTTTGTTGCAGCCCAACACCCCTTCCAAAGTGGTCCAAAACCCACCAAACTCCTCTCCATGCTCTCGTTCGTTCGATCACGATCGCGTGGCCGAAAACCGCTCCTCATTTGGACTCTCCTAGCTCCCTCTACCTATTTAAACACACCCCCTCCCGAAATTGGCGGATGAATTCTCCCCGAAACCCTAGCCCGCTCCTCGCCCGCGGACACGTCCGATCTGAACAGACGCGTCCTTGACCGCCCGCAGCCAATTGGCGGGTGCCACGTGCATCGCCGCCGCCTCCCGCCGCCCGGCCCAGCAGGCCCAGCCCGCCGCCAGCGCCGCCGCCGCCTCCTCCGCGCGTCGCCCGGCCCTGCCGCGCCGCCGCCGCCCGCCCGCGCCGGACCCGCCGCCTGCCCGGCGCGCGCGCCGCCCTCGCCTCCACCGCCGGTTGCGGCCTCGCCTCGCCGCCCCGCCGTCCCGCGCCTGCCGGTCACGCCGCGAAAAGCCCAAGCCGCCGCCGAGCTCCTTCCCGCTTCGCTGCCGCCTCCGGCCGTCGCCACTCGCCAGCTTCCGCCACCTGCCCGCCACGGTCGCCCGACCTCGCCGCCCGGGCTTCGCCGCCGCCGCCGCCCGACCGGCGCTACGCCTCTCTCCCGCCGGTCCCGCCATCGCCGCGCCCTACCGGCCCCACGTCGCCTCCGCTCCGGCACAGGGCTCGCCGGAGCCCGAGCTCCTCCCGGCGCCGCTCCGGTCGGATCTAGCCCTGGGTGGATGAGATCCACCGGGAACCGATCCAAACACCTCCGCCGCGCCCCGGATCCCTCCATCCCGGAACATCTCCGTCCAGTTTTTCTCGGGGTATAATTTCGTCTAAGTCCCAGAGTTTTAGCATAAACATGCCATGTTCATCGCATCACATCTCTGCATCCGTAGCTCCATTTCGTGCGTATAATATGTCAAATTGTTCGCTTCGACGAGTACATCATTTCATTCCATTGCATCATTTTCATTTGAGCTCATCTTGATGCCCGAAATGCTATTGGAAGAGTGCATGTTGATGTTAATCTGCTGAAACTGTTATAACTTGCTCAATTATCATTTTTGCCATGATTGATGTGTGCATCCTATGAGGTTGATGTCTACATGAATGTTGATCTATGCCATGCCATCTTTCCAGGGGTGTCAACCGTGTATTTTTGTGAGTTGTGTGCTGAGTGTATCAAGCTTGTTAAGTAGGGTAGTTGCTGTTGCTATTTTCCTGACAGATTCTGTTATATTTTGTTGCTATGTTAACTTGCTTCCACTAGTCATTCTATGCATAATCTGGAGATGCTCTATAAATATGTTTTGATCTACATGTCAGGCTCTATCCATTCATTCCATTGGTTGCAATTATAGCCTTCTGGAACATGTTGTTATCTTGCTCTAAAGTTGCTTCATAATGTTGCTATCAGCCTGTTAACATTAAGTTCACTTGTTCCCATGTGTTTTGCTAGTGATCCATGTACCCTATGAACTTGATCTTGCCATGCTTAGCTTCATAAACATGCCTTCTTACTGTTGGTTGCCTTGCCATGCCATGTATTGCTCTGTGGTGAGTGGTTCAAGCTCACGAACATGCCTAGTTATCGTTGTTCCTGCCATGTATGAATCTGTAATATAACTTGCCATGTTTACGTGGGTGCCATCATATTTTCTGATCCTTTTTGGCTCATGATCAGTAAGGGTCTTTTGATCTATGCCATTAGTAGATTCATGCCATGCCTTTGTTTGCCATTATAAGTTCCTGTAACATGTTGTTTGCTTGCTCTAAACATTGCAACCTGATGTTATTTCTGCTAAAGTCTGGAACTGTTATTATTTGCAATCTTACCATGTGTTTTTGAGCATGTTCTAGTTGTTTCTGGAGATAGCTCAGTGTTCATGTTTTGTTATGCTTTACCAGTACTTCATGCCCATGCCTTTTGTTATTATGTTGGGGTGCTGTAGCATGTTGTTTTGATGCTTGTAAGATGCCTAGTTGCTGTTATGGACAGATTGTTGTTATGACTTATATAGTGTGTGTGTGTGTGTTGCACCATTGCTCCGTTTTGAGTGTCCTCTATATGAAACTTGCTTGTTTTTGCTCGTAGCTTCATATTATCATGTTGAATCTTTGTTTTGAGGTGTTTGCTTGATGTTTGGGTGCATTTTGCATCAATGCCATGTTTGACTTGTTTTGCTCATATCTTCTTGACCGTAGCTCCGAATCTAATGAACTTTATATGTAACTTGACTAGAATTTCGTGTAGATCATCTTGGTGATCTTTAACTTGCTGTTTAACAACTTGAACATAAGGTTTATTCAGTTTTGTACCAATTTTGAAATATGCATATGAGGACTTACCGGAATTGTTATATGTTGTTTCCGGCCTCATTTAAACTTGCCTTGATGTGTTGTTCTTGTTTACATATTCTCTTGCCATGATGTAACGCCCTCGATGCGGCTATATCTCCCACGTGTCGAAGCACGACTTAGAGGCATAACCGCATTGAAAGCAATGTCGCAAGTGAGGTAATCTTCACACAACCCATGTAATACATAAGGGAAAGAGATACATAGTTGGCTTACAATCGCCACTTCACACAATTACATGAATAAAGCATTACATCATCCAGATACAATCAAGGTCCGACTACGGAACCAAAATAAAAGAAGAACCCCAAATGCGACAAAGGTCCCCGATCGACCCTAACTGGGCTCCACTACTGATCAACTAGAACGAAACAACACAAAAGGCAAGATCTTCATCAAGCTCCTCCTTGAGCTTGGTTGCATCACCTGCTCGGTAACATAGGCACCTGCAAACTGGTTTTGGAAGTATCTGGTGAGCCACGAGGACTCAGCAATCCCATTACCATGGGTAACAAGACTAGCAAAGCTTAATGGGAAAGGAAGGGGTAAAGTGGTGAGGTTGCAGCAGCAGCTAAGCAAGTATGGTGGCTAACATACGCAAAGAAGAGCGAGAAGAGAACAAGCGGAACGGTCGTGAAGCTAGCAATGATCAAGAGGTGATCCTGAACACCTACTTACATCAAACATAACCCAGAAACCGTGTTCACTTCCCGGATTCTGCCGAGAAGAGACCATCACGGCTACACACTCGGTTGATGCGTTTTAATTCGGATCAAGTGTCAAGTTATCTACAACCGGACATTAACAAATTCCCATGTGCCACATAACCGCCGGCACGGCTCTCGAAAGTTTAAACCCTGCAGGGGTGTCCCAACTTAGCCCATGACAAGCTCTCGCGATCAACGAAGAATAGACCTTCTCCCAGAAGACCCGATCGGTCTCGGAATCCGGTACATCAAGACATTTCGACAATGGTAAAACAAGACCAGCATAGCCGCCCATTGTGCGACAATCCCGATAGGAGCTGCACATATCTCGTTCTCGTGGCAACACCGGATAGGTTAGCCTCTGAGTAAAACCAGACCTCGAGTTGCCCGAGGGGCCCCGCATCTGCCGGTTCGACCAGCACTTAGACAAGCAACGCCCGGGGCTAAAATAAAGATGACCCTCGAGAGAGCGACTCCCAAGGAAAAAGTAGGTGGTGGTGAGGCAAATGGTAAAAGTCAATGTTGGGCCTTCTTTGGACAAGTTTTATTCAAAGCGAACTGTCGGGGGTCCCATAAATCACCCGACCGCGTTAGGAACATAAAATCCGGGAACATAACACCGGTATGACGGAAACTAGGGCGGCAAGAGTGGAACAAAACACCAGGCATAAGGCCGAGCCTTCCACCCTTTACCAAATATATAGATGCATTAATAATATAAGAGATATTGTGATATCCCAACAAAACCCTGTCCACCATGGAGAAATCTTCAACTTCACCTGCAACTAGCAACGCTATAAGAGGGGCTGAGCAAAGCGGTAACATAGCCGAACAACGGTTTGCATAGGAAAGGTGTCAAAGGTTAGGGGTTCATGGCAATTTGGGAGCCTTGAAGAGCAAATGATAGGTAGCGCAGCAAAGCGATAGAACGAAGCAACTAGCATAGCAATGATAGTAGTGAGATCCAGGGTAGCGGTCATCTTGCCTGAAATCCCGCAAGTAAGAAGAACGATTCCATGAAGAAGACGAACGGACGTAGTCGAACGAATCCTCACAACTCCGGAACGAAATCGAAGCTAACGAGAGAAGCAAACCGGAAAGAAGCATACAACATGGTAAATGCACAAGCATAAACATGGCATGATGCACAAACAAGTATGATGCATGTCCGGTTTAATGAGGCATGGCATGGCAAAATGCAACAAACAATACCACAAGTTAAGTGGGGCTCAATATGCAACGAGTTGCATATTGACAAAACACCACATCAATTATTTAGTTCTCTCTCGGTTATGCTACTCATCAATATTGAATGTTGTTAAACATGGCAAGGGGTGAAGCATAATTAAACTAACTATTTAGGCAAGTTTAAATGAGGCCGGAAGAACAAACAACAATTCCGGAAAATCCCCATAAGCAATATTCGAGGTACTGTTCTGCCCTAAAACATATTTTATTATTGTTAAACAGGAAAATAAAGTGCACCATGTTAATCTATGCATTTTTCCACCCTATTTACATATAAAGTTTATTTAAAATGGAGCTACGGTTAATTAGTTATGAAATAAATCATTTTAGCATGGCATTATGCAAAATAAACACAAACAGCATGTTAAACATTTTAAACATGGATGAAAGTGGCATATTGTTAATCTACACAAAATTCTAAGCATTTTTCATATATAAAACATTTTAAAATGATGCACGGTTCATGAGTTATTAATGCATGAACATGGAGGGGTTTTCTGAAAATCTGTCAATCTCTGGATAATGACTAAAAACCGCAGACAGGAAAAAAACACTATATGGGCCGAATCCAGGCAGAGGTCCAACAGAATGGAAAAAAAAGGCGTCGGTGGGGTGGCCTCACCATGGGCCGAGGCCCAGTTGAGGAAGAGGAGGCCGGGCAGGCCGGGCCGAGACGCTACCGGCCTTGGCGTGCGGGGACGCGACCAGTGGCAGGTCAGCAGCTTGGCGGCAGCGTCAGCGGTCATCCTCTGCTTTCGAATGAGGCGATCACGTAAGACAGGGACAATGCAGGGAAGCAGAGGCACGGAACTTGGGGACGAAGCGCTCGGCGAGGGACTTGGCGGCGCAGGAATGGAGGGGCGGATCCGGCGCAGGGAGGACTTGGCGAGGCTCGACGGCACGGAACGGAGTTACAAGAAAGCGGCGGAGCCGAGGGCCTTGGGGAACGGCGGCAGATCGGCTTGGGCGTGATCGGCGTCGGGAATGGGGACGGCGCGAGATGGCAGCAGACGGCGGATCCGTGGGCGCGTCGAGTCAGCGAGGAGGTGGCGAGCGAGGCGACAACGATCGATGGAGGTCCGAACGGTGGCGCCATGGCGCTCCTGTACAGAGAAGGAGAGAAAGAGGGATTTGAAAGACCAAGAGAAGAAACGGGAGGAACCCAAGAGAAGCAACGAAGCACGCAGGGGAGCAGGACAGCCTGCTGGAGGTGGCTCCTGCTCGCCGGAGATTCGGGAACTGCTGCTGCTTGCGGGGCAGGAGGAGGACGCACGGGGATCTCTGGCGATGGAGATCGAGGAAGGATGGGTCGATGGGATTGGGTGACAGGGGTGAGTTGTGCCTGGATCGGAAGGACGGATGGCTGGGTCTCGATGGTTGGCTGAGAGAGGAAAATGAGGAGGAGACCAGGTGGGGAGTGGCGGCGGCGGAGGATGGGATGGAATGGTGGATGGGACAGGGGAGATCCCGAGGAAGGGAGGCAGGTGAGTGTGCGGCGGCGGCTAGGGTAGGATCCCTAGAAAATAGGGTTTGGTCTAGATAGGGGTTGGATCCCGTGTATATATAGCAGGATTGGTTTGGGGCTATTTGGTCCCTCCGATTTAAATCGGACGGTCGCGAATAAAATAGTTAGGGAGCCCAAATAACAAAACGGAGATGTTTTATAGATGTTAGGGGATGATCTGGATCCAACGGTAACGACAGAACGGGTCATGTTCGGGGAAGTTTTCGGACGCGCAAGAGGGGGTCTGCACTGTGCAAAGAGGGGTCAAACGGTCGGGCAACAAAAGAATGGTTCGTCCAAGAAAGGTCAACGGACGCAATGGAGAGAAGCGAGAAGCGGCAACTATGAGCGGATGCAAGTTTTAAAAACAATGACGACAACGAGTGCCGATGCAATGCGAATGATGCGATGATGAAATGCATGACAAGAACAAAATGCAAAACAAAAGACAGAAACCCAACCACGAAGGAAAATAATATATGGCATCTCCGGAAAATGCAAGAGTTGGAGTTACGAATATGGAAAGTTGTATCCGGAGCGTTACAACACTCCACCACTACGAGAGGATCTCGTCCCGAGATCTAGGATGGCACCGGAGGGAAAACGGAAGAGGAAGAGAAGAGGTAAAACTAAGTTGCTTCTTTGACGAACGAGTGAACCATGAACCTTGAGAGGTTGAGCAATTTAAAAGAAAGAGTACCACAGAGATGAACGAGATTGCAAACAATCCGTTAGAAAAGATGAACAAGGAGTATTACGAGAACTTGAAGGTTGCAAATACATGAATCAAGAGTTTGATGGACAAGATAGAATTTGAAACCACTCTGGTTAAAACAAGATGAGAGAGGAAGAATGATATAATTTGGGCAGCACTCCGACTGTAAATGGAAGGAGTTGAACATGAACTTGACAAATGAGAGGATACTTGATGAAATCAACAACACAATTTACAATGGGTAAGAGGATTTCAGACAGCACTCAGGTTGAAAAGAGAGGCAAAACTTGATAAGATGAAAGAACTTGAATGAGAACACAACACTCCAGCTAAACGGATAAGCAAGGAAAATAACATGATCTTGACAAAACGAGGTGATGGGTGAAGAGCACAACATCACAATGCCTCCGTAACGAAAGAATAGAAGATAGATCATTGGAATAAAAGAATGGAGAAGAAAATGCCAACTTGTGCCACAAATGAACTTGGAAAGCATCCTTGCAAAGAAGAATCGAACGGAGTTGTTGGAAAACCAACAACGAAAGGAATAAACTTATAGTGGGCTTATGGAAACATCTCAACACTTGAGGTGAAATTCTGCCACTAACGAAAAACAATTGCTTGTTTAAGATCAACGAATAGATGAAAACTTCTTCCACCAAGAGGATAAAGAGCAAGCTTGGGTCATGCATAATCACCACAAATAGCAACAACCCTTAAGGAAGAGCTTTAGGTGAAATATAATCCAAGATAACTCCAATGAAGAGACTGGTGGATTTAAAATACCTCATTCTTGACAACAATATGAATCATGAAACATGAAGGAAATTGTCAAGAGTGACATAACACCATCTCAAGAGATAAGGTAGAAAGAATTGCACTTCAGAATGCAAGAAGAAGAATACTTGAACGCCTCAAAACAAAACATGTGTTGAGCCCCATGTTTAATTTTGATTAAAGCTTGGCGGGTCATAACTTCGAGCGAAATCTTGAAGAACAATTGAAGAATGAAAAGAATCCTTGACGACCCACCATTAGAGCCTCCATGAAGAACTCCGGTAATAAAAGGGTGGTAAAAAGAAAGAGAACTTGAAAACACAAGGTGAAGCCTTGCGATGATTTAGATGGAGCTTCACGATAATATAACCGAGAGAACTTGGAACTCCGAAAAAGATGGATGAGCAATTGAAACCAAGAATTTTTGATGAACCTCCGGAATAAGGAATTGAATTTACTCGATGAAACAAGAATAAGAATTACATTATGTTTATCCCTCATCAATTAAATTGATGACCCACAATGGATTTGGCATGCCACTTATTCTCGTAGAAAGGATTAAGATAGATATAGCGCAAACTTGAAGAAGTTATTGATGGGACCACCGGTGGGATTTGGAAACAACGAATGAATTGATATGATAACGAAGGAAGTGAAATCTTGAACGAAACACCGTAAGAACTAAAAAAACGAACAAAGAAAAGATAGCGAAACACCGGGAAGAATTAGAAAATGAACGAAGATACTTGAGAGAATTTAGATACAAGTGAACGAAGAGATCCCGAGCTGATTAGATAATACTTGAATGATGCACCGGTAATATTTGGAGAATGATAGCTACACGCTGAGAATGAAGAATTATGACATGATGGCCTTCGGAGGAAAGAAATGGAAACAACTCATGAAATGCTCCGGATGGTAAGAAAAGAATTGTCACAATCAAAACAATTATGAGGATAGCATGAAGCTAGAACCATGAATCTTCAAGAGAATGGACCAAGATTAGAGAGAAACTCTTCTTCGGTCTTCAAATGATGAGAATGACAACGAGAAACACCACCAAGAATTATTGAGACACTCCGGAAGGATTAAAAGAAAAAAAGGTTGAGCCAAAGATGAAAAGAATTTGAAAGCGATCTTGGAGATGGCATCTGACTGATGAAATTCGTTCTTACGTCAAACTCTGAAAAGAATTTGGAATGACTCCGAAATAATTAGAAGAGTCAGGTAAGATCCTGGGAAAAGACCTGTGGGTTAGGGCCCACTGAAAAGAAACACACCGTTGAACAATTTAGAAGAGAGATTGCACCGGTTGAATTAAATGACTTGAATGAGATAACAACCTCAAAATATCTTGAACAGATTGAGAATGGAAACACAAGCCTTGTGAGATATCTTTAGCACTCCAGAACAAATGAATAGGAAGAAGTGAATGATTAAGAGGTGCATCGGTATGAGAAAGCATTAGAAACAAGGAAAGGAATATGATGAATATCGAAAGCTTGAATAGGATCCACCGGAGAAGAAAAGGAACGAAGGAAGATAAACTTGAAACTGTTGAGCATCTTCATGGGAAATCACCGGATAAGAACATCGAAAGAAAAGAATGAAGAGACTTCACATGAATAAATGGATACTTGATTAAAATAAATGAGTCCTTGAAGAAAAAGGGTGGGAGGGCGGGAAAAACAAAGGCAACTTGGAACAGATGAAACAAACACCGTTGAGAAAACTTAGAATTGATCTTGCGGATGTTGAAAATGATCGGATCCACTTGAAGAGAAGAACGCCGGTTGGAAAAGAATTAACATGACGACCTCGATGATCAATAAGGATTAGTATTCACATAGCATTATGAGAACACCGTTTAGGAAAGGTATGGATTCAACACTTGACATCGAAGCAACTCGAATACCACAAATAAAACAAAACAAAGGATTTGGCTTGCAGAATAAGCCGGAACAAACATATGATAGAGATTTCATCCGAAGTTTTCGTGGTGGGGCCTACACGGGCTCGATCGTACAGCACCGTCATGTACAAGGCAGGGCACATGACATCTGAAGCGTCCCAGTCGGCATAGCCAAGGACTCTTTAAGACACAACGAAACCATCAGTAAAACCAACCGTGAATAGGCGGACCACTAGATGTCGAACCCCAATTTCATATCATACATCCGTCGAAAGATATCCTAAGATCTACTTGAATTCCCACCTATGAAACTCCGAAATTTTCCGGTTATGCAATCAGGTGTTGGGGATACAGGGAAGCATAATATCTCACCCAAAACTAGCAAATCCTACATCCAAATTGTATCCATCCTTCAACACATAACCAAGAAACCTTCGAAATCGTCTACCTCAACCTTGAAAAGCATCCGTTATATGAGTCATGGCAATACTCCGTACTCACCTCGATCTTTGGGTTATCGGGTTATCTCACCAATAAGCGCATAAAAGAGATTTTCGATGTCGGCGTACTAAACTCGGGTATTCCAGAACTGCAACGATAAAATTATGATGACAACACCTCGAGCTCAACTCCCCGACACTTCCACTAAACCCCGACAGAGGCACCAAGACAATGTTCTCATCATAAAACCATCGAACGATTCCAAGATACCAGCGTGATCCTAAAAAAATTTAGTGAAATTTGAGAAGAGAAGAGTCAAAACTCTCGTCGGAGACCTCACCAGAGCGACGAAGGGACTGAGGAGTAAAAAGAATTCCTAACTCTCCGATATATAATCCTAAATGACTCAAAACATTTTTCTTGACACAACTCGGCCGCTAAAAACGATCAAGCAGTGGGGCTCCTAAGGTCGGGGAAGGCTCTGATTACCAACTTGAAATGCCCTCGATGCGGCTATATCTCCCACGTGTCGAAGCACGACTTAGAGGCATAACCGCATTGAAAGCAATGTCGCAAGTGAGGTAATCTTCACACAACCCATGTAATACATAAGGGAAAGAGATACATAGTTGGCTTAGAATCGCCACTTCACACAATTACATGAATAAAGCATTACATCATCCAGATACAATCAAGGTCCGACTACGGAACCAAAATAAAAGAAGAACCCCAAATGCGACAAAGGTCCCCGATCGACCCCAACTGGGCTCTACTACCGATCAACTAGAACGAAACAACACAAAAGGCAAGATCTTCGTCAAGCTCCTCCTTGAGCTTGGTTAAATCACCGCTTTCATTAACATAGGCACCGCAAACTGGTTTTAGAAGTATCTGGTGAGCCACGAGGACTAAACAATCCCATTACCATGGGTAACAAGACTAGCAAAGCTTAATGGGAAAGGAAGGGGTAAAGTGGTGAGGTTGCAGCAGCGGCTAAGCAAGTATGGTGGCTAACATATGCAAAGAAGAGCGAGAAGAGAACAAGTGGAACGGTCGTGAAGCTAGCAATGATCAAGAGGTGATCCTGAACACCTACTTACGTCAAACATAACCCAGAAACCGTGTTCACTTCCCGGACTCCGCCGAGAAGAGACCATCACGGCTACACACGCGGTTGATGCGTTTTAATTCGGATCTGGTGTCAAGTTATCTAAAACTGGACAATAACAAATTCCCATCTGCCAGATAACCGCGGGCACGACTCTCGAAAGTTTAAACCCTGCAGGGGTGTCCCAACTTAGCCCATGACAAGCTCTCGCGATCAACGAAGAATAGACCTTCTCCGGAAGACCCGATCGGTCTCGGAATCCGGTACATCAAGACATTTCGACAATGGTAAAACAAGACCAGCAAAGCCTTTGATCGCCGACAATCCCGATAGGAGCTGCACATATCTCGTTCTCGAGGCAACACCGGATAGGTCACCTCTGAGTAAAACCAGACCTCGAGTTGCCCAGGGGCCCTGCGATCTGCCGGTTCTGACCAGCACTTAGACAAGCAACGGCACAGGGGGCTAAAATAAAGATGACCCTCGAGAGAGCGACTCCCAAGGGAAAAGTAGGTGGTGGTGAGGCAAATGGTAAAAGTCAATGTTGGGCCTTGCTGGACAAGTTTTATTCAAAGCGAACTATCAGGGGGGTCCCATAAATCACCCGACCGCGTTAGGAACGCAAAATCTGGGAACATAACACCGGTATGACGGAAACTAGGGCGGCAAGAGTGGAACAAAACACCAGGCATAAGGCCGATCCTTCCACCCTTTACCAAATATATAGATGCATTAATAATATAAGAGATATTGTGATATCCCAACAAAACCCTGTCCACCATGGAGAAATCTTCAACTTCACCTGCAACTAGCAACACTATAAGAGGGGCTGAGCAAAGCGGTAACATAGCCGAACAACGGTTTGCATAGGAAAGGTGTCAAAGGTTAGGGGTTCATGGCAATTTCGGAGGCTTGAAGAGCAAATGATAGGTAGCGCAGCAAAGCGATAGAACGAAGCAACTAGCATAGCAATGATAGTAGTGAGATCCAGGGTAGCGGTCATCTTGCCTGAAATCCCGCAAGGAAGAAGAACGATTCCATGAAGAAGACGAACGGACGTAGTCGAACGAACCCTCACAACTCCGGAACGAAACCGAAGCTAACGAGAGAAGCAAACCGGAAAGAAGCATACAACATGATAAATGCACAAGCATAAACATGGCATGATGCACAAACAAGTATGACGCATGTCCGGTTTAATGAGGCATGGCATGGCAAAATGGAACAAACAATACCACAAGTTAAGTGGGGCTCAATATGCAACGAGTTGCATATTGACAAAACACCACATCAATTATTTAGTTCTCTCTCGGTTATGCTACTTATCAATATTAAATGTTGTTAAACATGGCAAGTGGTGAAGCATAATTAAACTAACTATTTAGGCAAGTTTAAATGAGGCCGGAAGAACAAACAACAATTCCGGAAAATCCCCATAAGCAATATTCGAATTTGGTACTGTTCTGCCCTAAAACATATTTTATTATTGTTAAACAGGAAAATAAAGTGCACCATGTTAATCTATGCATTTTTCCACCCCATTTACATATAAAGTTTATTTAAAATGGAGCTACGGTTAATTAGTTATGAAATAAATCATTTTAGCATGGCATTATGCAAAATAAACACAAACAGCATGTTAAACATTTTAAACATGGATGAAAGTGGCATATTGTTAATCTACACAAAATTCTAAGCATTTTTCATATATAAAACATTTTAAAATGATGCACGGTTCATGAGTTATTAATGCATGAACATGGAGGGTTTTCTGAAAATCAGTCAATCTCTGGATAATGACTAAAACCGCAGGAAAAAAAAAACACTATATGGGCCGAATCCAGGCAGAGGTCCAACAGAATGGAAAAAAAAGGCGTCGGTGGGGTGGCCTCACCATGGGCCGAGGCCCAGTTGAGGAAGAGGAGGCCGGGCAGGCGGTGGAGACGCTACTGCCTTGGCGTGCGGGCCGCGACCAGGCCGCGGTCAGCAGCAGGCGGCAGCAGCAGGTCATCCTCTGCTCGAATGAGGACGATGCAGAAGACAGGGGACAATGCAGGGGAAGCAGAGGCACGGGACTTGGGGACGAGCGCTCCGGCGAGGGACTTGGCGGCGCAGGGAATGGAGGGGCGCGGATCCGGGCGCAGGGGAGGACTTGGCGAGGCTCGACGGCACGGAACGGAGCTACAGCAGGCGGCGGAGCCGAGGGCCTTGGGTGACGGCGGTAGACTGGCTTGGGCGTGATCGACGTCGGGAATGGGGACGGCGCGGAGATGGCAGCAGACGGCCGGATCCGTGGGCGCGTCCAGAGTCAACGAGGGAGGTGGCCGAACGAGACGACAACGATCGATGGAGGTCCGAACGGTGGCGCCATGGCGCTCCTGTACAGAGAAGGAGAGAAAGAGGGATTTGAAAGACCAAGAGAAGAAACGGGAGGAACCCAAGAGAAGCAACGAAGCACGCAGGGGAGCGGGACAGCTGCTGGAGGTGGCTCTGCCGCCGGGGAGATCTGGAACTGCTTCTTGCTGCTATGGGCAGGAGGAGGACGCACGGGGATCTCTGGCGATGGAGATCGAGGAAGGATGGGTCGATGGGATTGGGTGACAGGGGTGAGTTGTGCCTGGATCGGAAGGACGGATGGCTGGGTCTCGATGGTTGGCTGAGAGAGGAAAATGAGGAGGAGACCAGGTGGGGAGTGGCGGCGGCGGAGGATGGGATGGAATGGTGGATGGGACAGGGGAGATCCCGAGGAAGGGAGGCAGGTGAGTGTGCGGCGGCGGCTAGGGTAGGATCCCTAGAAAATAGGGTTTGGTCTAGATAGGGGTTGGATCCCGTGTATATATAGCAGGATTGGTTTGGGGCTATTTGGTCCCTCCGATTTAAATTGGACGGTCGCGAATAAAATAGTTAGGGAGCCCAAATAACAAAACGGAGATGTTTTATAGACGTTAGGGGATGATCTGGATCCAACGGTAACGACAGAACGGGTCATGTTCGGGGAAGTTTTCGGACGCGCAAGAGGGGGTCTGCACTGTGCAAAGAGGGGTCAAACGATCGGGCAACAAAAGAATGGTTGGTCCAAGAAAGGTCAACGGACGCAACGGAGAGAAGCGAGAAGCGGCAACTACGAGCGGATGCAAGTTTTAAAAAAAATGACGACAACGAGTGCCGATGCAATGCGAATGATGCGATGATGAAATGCATGACAAGAACAAAATGCAAAACAAAAGACAGAAACCCAACCACAAAGGAAAATAATATATGGCATCTCCGGAAAATGCAAGAGTTGGAGTTACGAATATGGAAAGTTGTATCCGGGGCGTTACACATGAGTAGCTTCATGTAGCTTGGTCATGCATCATGCTTGTTGTGCATCTTATCTTGTTCATGTGTGGTGTGTTTACCTATGTTGTGTGCTTCTTCTTGTTAGTTCTTGTTTCGTTGCAATCGTGAGGATTCGTTCGTCTACGGTTGGTTCGGCTTCATCCGTTCATCGTCTTCATTGACTCGTTCTTCTTCCTTGCGGGATTTCAGGCAAGATGACCACTACCCTGGATCTCACTACTATCATTGATATGCTAGTTGCTTGGTTCTTTTGCTATGCTGCGCTACCTATTACCTGTTTATCAAGCCATCCCATATTGCCATGAACCTCTAACCTTTGACACCTTTCCTATGCAAACCGTTATTTGGCTATGTTACCGCTTTGCTCAGCCCCTCTTATAGCGTTGCTAGTTGCAGGTGAAGTAGAAGAGATCTCCATGGTGGACAGGGTTTATGTTGGGATATCACAATATCTCTTATATTATTAATGCACCTATATATTTGGTAAAGGGTGGAAGGCTCGGCCTTATGCCTGGTGTTTTGTTCCGCTCTTGCCGCCCTAGTTTCCGTCATACCGTGTTATGTTCCCGGATTTTATGCTCCTAACGCGGTTGGGTGATTTATGGGACCCCCGACAGTTCGCTTTGAATAAAACTTGTCCAAAGAAGGCCCAACCTTGGTTTTTACCATTTGCCTCACCACCACCTACCTTTTCCCTTGGGAGTAATTAACCCAAGGGTCATCTTTATTTTAGCCCCCGGCCGTTGCTTGTCTAAGTGTTGGTCCGAACGAGCAACTTCTTGGGGGCCACCACGGGCAACTCGAGGGCTGGTTTTACTCGTAGCTTGACTTATCCGGTGTTGCCACGAGAACGA
Source organism: Aegilops speltoides (assembly GCA_021437245.1). Lineage (NCBI taxonomy): Eukaryota > Viridiplantae > Streptophyta > Magnoliopsida > Poales > Poaceae > Aegilops > Aegilops speltoides. The sequence continues at coordinate 304,877,332 of CM038143.1, forward strand.
GATATGTGCAGCTCCTATCGGGATTGTCGATTACATCGGGCGGCTTTGCTGGTCTTGTTTTACCATTGTCGAAATATCTTGTAAACCGGGATTCCGAGGCTGATCGGGTCTTCCCGGAGAAGGTCTATTCCCGTTGATCGCAAGAGCTTGTCATGGGCTGTTGGGACACCCTGCAGGTGTAAACTTTCGAGAGCCGTGCCAGCGGTTATGTGGCAGATGGGAATTTGTTAATGTCCGTTGTAGATAACTTGACACTTGATCCGAATTAAAACGCATCAACCGAGTGTGTAGCCATGATGGTCTCTTCTCGCGGAGTCCGGAAGTGAACACGGTTTCGTGTTATGTTTGACGAAGTAGGTGTTCAGGATCACCTCTTGATCATTGCTAGCTTCACGACCGCCCTTTGTTTCTCTTCTCGCCTCATTTGCGTATGTTAGTCACCATATATGCTTAGTCGCTGCTGCAACCTCACCACTTTACCCCTTCCTTTCCCATTAAGCTTTGCTAGTCTTGATACCCATGGTAATGGGATTGCTGAGTCCTCGTGGCTCACTGATTACTACAACAACAGATTGCAGGTGTACAGTTTTCCGATGATCATGACGCGAGAGCGATGCTTGCTTGCGTTGAGTTCTTCTTCCGCTTCTTCTTCGATCGGGGATAGGTTCCGGTCGGCAGCCCGGGCTAGCGAGTGGATATTGTTTGAGTTTCTGTTTATGTTTCATCCGTAGTCGGATGTTGATGTTGTATTTGTGTGGCATTGTATGCCTTATGTATGTATCCCCATATATTATGTAATGTTGATGTAATGATATCCACCTTGCAAAAGCGTCTCAATATGCGGGTCTATCCTTGGTGGGACCTTCGAGTTCCTTTTGGATAGGGTCGCATATTGGGCGTGACAAGTTGGTATCAGAGCCTCGACCGACCTTAGGAGCCCCCCTTGATTGATCGTGTAGTTTGGCCGTTGTTGAGTCTAGAAGAAAACTGATTTCTGAGTCTAGTTATATCGGAGAGTAGGAATTCTTTTTACTCCTCTGCCTCTTCGTCGCTCTGGTAAGGAATCTTGACGTAGGTGTTTTGAACTACTCCTCTTCCCCTTCAAATTTTCTTTAGGTTCACGCAGTTTGGTTTTCCGATCGTTGTTCCTCAGCTCTTTTATCCGGTGCATTTCTCGTCAAGTTGACTCGAGCCTCTTCATCTTTGAGTTCAATCCTCAGTTGTTTTCTTTTCCCACCCACCCTCCCTTCTTCTTCTCGAATCCGGAGTCCGTAATCGAGTATACATCCTACTCGTGTGAAGCCTTTGCTTTCTTTCCTCAATGTTTTCAACCGGTGTTTTCTCTTCAAGTTATTCGTCGGTTCTCCCTTCCAGTTGCCAGTGTTTTCCCGCCCTCCCACCCTTTTTCTTCCTGGAGTCAGACTCTCTCTCGACCATCTATTTCATTCGCTCGGAGCCTGTTCAGTCTTCCCTCAATTATTTCAACCGGTGATTTCTCGTCTCGTTCGTCATTCTTCATCCTTTTTTTTCTTCTCCGGTGGACTCAATTCAAGTTTTTCGGTGTTGATCACATTTTTTCCCTCGGCTCAAGTATTTCCCTTTGCTCGTTCGCCTCTCGCCATTTTATCCTTCCGGAGTATGATGCACCGGAACAATTCAAATATTTCAATCATCCCAGGTGCATCATCTATCTGTTCAACAATCCTTTCAAACGGTGTTATCTCTCCAGTGGGCCCTAACCCACAGGTCTTTTCCCAGGATCTTACCTGACTCTTCTGATTTCCCCGGAGTTATTCTCAATTCTTTTCAAGTGTGATGTAAGAATGGATTTCATCAGTCAGATGCTTTTCTAAGATCGCTTTCAAACTCTTTTCATTGTTGGCTCAACCTCTTCGCTTTTCTTTCTCCCGGAGTATCTCAGTAATTTTGGTGGTGTTTCTCGTCATCATTTGAAGAAGAGTTTTCCTCTAAATCTTGTCCGTTCTCCTGGAGATTCACGGTGCTAGCTCGACGTTATCCTATCAAATTGTTTCAAGTCATGCAATTATTTTCATCCATCCGGAGCATTTCAGGAGTTGCTTTCTCTCTCGATCATCCGGAGGCCATCTTTTCGGAAGATTTCTTCATTCTATGTTTTTTCAAATTCGTTCTCCAATTATTCTATATCTGTGCCCTTTCGTTCGTCTCAATATTCTTCCGGTGCTTCATTCAAGTATTCTTCAATCAGTTCGTGATCTCTTTGTTCTTTTGCTTCTAAATTCCCTCAAGCATATTGGTTCTTCTAATTCTTCCCGGTGATTAAGTCTCTTCCATCAGTCATTTTCGAATTCTCACGGTGGTTCTTTCAGAGTCTTTTCCTTGTTTATCATATTAATCCATTCGTTCGTTTCAATCCTACCGGTGGTTCATGAAGACTTTCTCAAGTTTTGTGCTATTCTCTCCTTAATCCTTTTCAAGAAGAATTAGTATGCAAAATCCATTGTTTGTCATCAATTTAATTGGTGGAGGATAAGCATACAATAAATCTTATTCTTATTTCATCCAAGTGAGTAATCACTTCCTTCGGAGTTTGTTCTTGATGAATAAATTCTAATTCCAAGTGTTTCATCTTTTCTTTTACGGAGTTCAATTACTTCCCCAGCCATTTCGTCGGAACCTTCATCTAAATCATCGCAAGGCTCATCTTATTCTTTCATCCTTCATTCTATCTCATCATCCTTTACCTAACCGGAGTACTTCATGACGATTCTTCATGATTTAATTCATTCTTCAAGAGTTCATCAAGTACCATTCCATCCTCTCAAACTCGTGTTCTATTCTTTCCATGTTCAGTCAGCGTGTTGCCTAAATCCTTTCAGCCTTATTCGTTTCTTTTCTCATTCTAACCACTCCGGTTAGAACGAGTGGTTTCATAGTCTATCTGATTCCGTGAGCTTTTGATTCTCGTCATTCTCGCAGTTCCTCCATTCTTCTCGAGTGCTCTCGATTCTTTGCCTCTTCTCTTGAGTTCTTGTTTCACCTCATCCCTTTTCCCTTCCGTCTCGGTCCTAAGATCTCGGGACGAGATCTCTTGTTAGTTGAGGAGTATTGTAACGCCCCGGATCCGATGCGCCAGGTGTCTGCCAGTTATTCGCCGTCGTTGCCATGTCATTTGCTTGCATGTTGCATTTTATCATGTCATCATGTGCATCTCATTTCGCAATCGTGTTCGTCTCATGCATCCGAGCATTTTCCTCGTTGTCCGTGTTGCAATCCGGCGTCCCTTTTTGCCTCTTCTCTTGTGCGGGTATTAAACGTTCTCGGAATGGACCGAGCCTTGCCAAGTGGCCTTGGTATAGTACCGGTAGACCGCCTGTCAAGTTTCGTGCCATTTGGAGTTCGTTTGGTACTCCAACGGTTAACCGGGTAACCGTAAAGCCCTCTTTTGTTGCAGCCCAACACCCCTTCCAAAGTGGCCCAAAACCCACCAAACTCCCTCCATGCTCTCGGTCGTTCGATCACGATCGCGTGGCCGAAAACCGCTCCTCATTTGGACTCTCCTAGCTCCCTCTACCTATTTAAACACACCCCCTCCCGAAATTCGCGAATGAATTCTCCCCCCGAAACCCTAGCCCCGCTCCTCTCGCCCGCCGGACACGTCCAATCTGGAACGGACGCGTCCGCCCGCCGCCCGCAGCCAATCGACGGGTGCCATGTGGCATCGCCGCCGCCTCCCTGCTAACGCTGCCAGCGCGCCCGCCAAGCCAGCCGCCGCCTCCCGCGTCGCCCGGCCCTGCCGCCGCCGCCCGCCGCCGGCGCGGACCCGCCGCCTCGCCGGCGCCACGCCCTCACCTCCGCCGCGGTTGCGGCCTCGCCTCGCCGCCCCTCCGTTCCAGCGCCTGCCGGTCACCGCCGCCGAAGGAGCCAGCGCGCCGCCGAGCTCCTTCCCCGCTTCGCTGCCGCCTCCGGCCGTCGCCACTCGCCGGCTTCGCGACCTGCCCGCCACGGTCGCCCGACCTCGCCGCCGGGCTCGCCGCCGCCACCCCAACCGGCGCGCGCCTCTCCGCCGCCGGTCCCGCCATCGCCACGCCCTGCCGCCCCACGCCGCCTCCGCTCCCAAGACAGAGGCTCGCCGGGCGAAGCTCCTCCGGCGCCCGCTCGGTCGGATCTAGCCCCGGGTGGATGAGATCCACCGGGAACCGATCCAAACACCTCCGCCGCGCCCCGGATCCCTCCATCCCGGAACATCTCCGTCCAGTTTTTCTCGGGGTATAATTTCGTCTAAGTCCCAGAGTTTTAGCATAAACATGCCATGTTCATCGCATCACATCTCTGCATCCGTAGCTCTGTTTCGTGCGTATAATATGTCAAATTGTTTGCTTCGACGAGTACATCATTTCATTCCATTGCATCATTTTCATTTGAGCTCATCTTGATGCCCGAAATGCTGTTGGAAGAGTGTATGTTGATGTTAATCTGCTGAAAGTGTTATAACTTGCTCATTTATCATTTTTGCCATGATTGATGTGTGCATCCTATGAGGTTGATGTCTACATGAATGTTGATCTATGCCATGCCATCTTTCCAGGGGTGTCAACCATGTATTTTGTGAGTTGTGTGCTGAGTGTATCAAGCTTGTTAAGTAGGGTAGTTGCTGTTGCTATTTTCCTGACAGATTCTGTTATATTTTGTTGCTATGTTAACTTGCTTCCACTAGTCATTCTATGCATAATCTGGAGATGCTCTATAAATATGTTTTGATCTACATGTCATGCTCTATCCATTCATGCCCTTGGTTGCAATTATAGCCTACTGGAACATGTTGTTATCTTGCTCTAAAGTTGCTTCATAATGTTGCTATCAGCCTGTTAACATTAAGTTCACTTGTTCCCATGTGTTTTGCTAGTGATCCATGTACCCTATGAACTTGCTCTTGCCATTCTTAGCTTCATAAACATGCCTTCTTACTGTTGGTTGCCTTGCCATGCCATGTATTGCTCTGTGGTGAGTGGTTCAAGCTCATGAACATGCCTACTTATCGTTGTTCCTGCCATGTATGAATCTGTAATATAACTTGCCATGTTTACGTGGGTGCCATCATATTTTCTGATCCTTTTTGGCTCATGATTAGTAAGGGTCTTTTGATCTATGCCATTAGTAGATTCATGCCATGCCTTTTTTTGCCATTATAAGTTCCTGTAACATGTTGTTTGCTTGCTCTAAACATTGCAACCTGATGTTATTTCTGCTAAAGTCTGAAACTGTTATTATTTGCAATCTTACCATGTGTTTTTGAGCATGTTCTAGTTGTTTCTGGAGATAGCTCAGTGTTCATGTTTTGTTATGCTTTACTAGTACTTCATGCCCATTCCTTTTGTTATTATGTTGGGGTGTTGTAGCATGTTGTTTTGATGCTTGTAAGATGCCTAGTTGCTGTTATGGACAGATTGTTGTTATGACTTGTATAGTGTGTGTGTGTTGCACCGTTGCTCCGTTTTGAGTGTGCTCTATATGAAACTTGCTTGTTTTTGCTCGTAGCTTCATATTATCATGTTGCATCTTTGTTTTGAGGTGTTTGCTTGATGTTTGGGTGCATTTTGCATCAATGCCATGTTTGACTTGTTTTGCTCATATCTTCTAGACCGTAGCTCCGAATCTAATGAACTTTATATGTAACTTGACTAGAATTTCGTGTAGATCATCTTGGTGATCTTTAACTTGCTATTTAACAACTTGAACATAACGTTTATTCAGTTCTGGACCAATTTCGAAATATGCATATGAGGACTTACCAGAATTGTTATATGTTGTTTCCGGCCTCATTTAAACGTGCCTTGATGTGTTGTTCTTGTTTGCATCTTCTCTTGCCATGAGTAGCTTCATGTAGCTTGGTCATGCATCATGCTTGTTGTGCATCTTGTCTTGTTCATGTGTGGTGTGTTTACCTATGTTGTGTGCTTCTTCTTGTTAGTTCCTGTTTCGTTGCAATCGTGAGGATTCGTTCATCTACGGTTGGTTCGGCTTCATCCGTTCATCTTCTTCATGGACTCGTTCTTCTTCCTTGCGGATTTCGTGCAAGATGACCGCTACCGGATCTCACTACTATCATTGCTATGCTAGTTGCTTCGTTCTTTCGCTATGCTGCGCTACCTATTACCTGTTTATCAAGCCATCCCATATTGCCATGAACCTCTAACCTTTGACACCTTTCCTATGCAAACCGTTGTTTGCCTATGTTACCGCTTTGCTCAGCCCCTCTTATAGCGTTGCTAGTTGCAGGTGAAGTTGAAGATTTCTCCATGGTGGACAGGGTTTATGTTGGGATATCACAATATCTCTTATATTATTAATGCATCTATATATTTGGTAAAGGGTGGAAGGCTCGGCCTTATGCCTGGTGTTTTGTTCCACTCTTGCCGCCCTAGTTTTTGTCATACCGGTGTTATGTTCCCGGATTTTGCGTTCCTAACGCGGTCGGCTGATTTATGGGACCCCCCTGACAGTTCGCTTTGAATAAAACTTGTCCAGCAAGGCCCAACCTTGGTTTTTACCATTTGCCTCACCACCACCTACCTTTTCCCTTGGGAGTAATTAACCCAAGGGTCATCTTTATTTTAGCCCCCCCGGGCCAGTGCTTGTATAAGTGTTGGTCCGAAACGAGCAACCTGCGGGGCCACCACGGGGCAACTCGAGGGCTGGTTTTACTCGTAGCTTGACTTATCCGGTGTTGCCCTGAGAATGAGATATGTGCAGCTCCTATCGGGATTGTCGGCGCATCGGGCGGCTTTGCTGGTCTTGTTTTACCATTGTCGAAATGTCTTGTAAACCGGGATTCCGAGACTGATCGGGTCTTCCTGGGAGAAGGTCTATTCCTTCGTTGATCGCGAGAGCTTGTCATGGGCTAACTTGGGACACCCCTGCAGGGTATAAACTTTCGAGAGTCGTGCCCGCGGTTATGTGGCAGATGGGAATTTGTTAATGTCCGGTTGTAGATAACTTGACACTTGATCCGAATTAAAACGCATCAACCGAGTGTGTAGCCGTGATGGTCTCTTCTCGGCGGAGTTCGGGAAGTGAACACGGTTTCTGTGTTATGTTTGACGTAAGTAGGTGTTCAGGATCACCTCTTGATCATTGCTAGCTTCACGACCGTTCCTTTGTTTCTCTTCTCGCTCTCATTTGCGTATGTTAGTCACCATATATGCTTAGTCGCTGCTGCAACCTCACCACTTTACCCCTTCCTTTCCCATTAAGCTTTGCTAGTCTTGATACCCATGGTAATGGGATTGCTGAGTCCTCGTGGCTCACAGATTACTACAACAACAGTTGCAGGTACAGGTTTTCCGATGATCATGACGCGAGAGCGATGCTTGCTTGCGTTGAGTTCTTCTTCTGCTTCTTCTTCGATCAGGGGATAGGTTCCAGGTCGGCAGCCTGGGCTAGCAGGGTGGATATTGTTTGAGTTTCTGTTTATGTTTCATCCGTAGTCGGATGTTGATGTTGTATTTGTGTGGCATTGTATGCCTTATGTATGTATCCCCATATGTTATGTAATGTTGATGTAATGATATCCACCTTGCAAAAGCGTCTCAATATGCGGGTCTATCCTTGGTGGGACCTTCGAGTTCCTTTTGGATAGGGTCGCATATTGGGCGTGACAAGTAGCTAGATGGCTTCCTCTCTCTCTCTCTTTTGATTATCAATACAATGGTCTCTTGGAGATCTATTTGATGTAACTCTTTTTGATTTGTGTTTGTTGGGATCCGATGAACTTTGCGTTTATGATCAGATCTATATCCATGAATATTATTTAAGTCTTCTTTGATCTCTTGTATGCATGACTATTCATAGCCTCGTATTTCTTTTTCCAATCTTTGGTTTAGTTAGGCCAACTAGATCGATTTTTCTTGCCATAGGAAGAGGTGCTTTGTGATGGGTTCGATCTTGCAGTGTTCTTTCCTAGTGACAGAAGGGGCAGCAAGACACGCATGTATTGTTGCTATTAAGGATAACAAGATAGGGGATACTCTTACATGAATAGATCTCGTCTACATCATGTCATCGTTCTTTTTGCATTAGTCCGTTTTTCCATGAACTTAATACACTAGATGCATGCTGGATAGCGGTCGATGTATGGAGTAATAGTAGTAGATGTAGGCAGGAGTCGGTCTACTAATCTTAGACGTGATGCCTATATATTGATCATTGCCTTGGATATCATCATAATTATTTGATCTTCTATCAATTGTCCAATAGTAATTTGTTTACCCATCTTGTGCTATTTCTTGAGAGAAGCCACTAGTGAAATCTACGGCCCCCGGGTCTATTCTTTATCATCTTTGCTTTGAGATCTATTTTTATTTGCCTTTGTTTTCAGACATATTATTACAAAAACCCAAAAACACCTTGCTGCACTTTTTTGTTACTTACTTTATTTCGTGTTTTATCGAGATCTATTTATCCAATCTATCACAAATTTTATCCCGTCAACTTGACAATTTCTGGCACCATTACCCGTAAAGGGATTGACAACCCCTCATAAGCGTCGGGTTGCAAGTATTTGTTCTTTGTGTGCAGTACATAGTGTTGCTTGGTTCTCCTACTAAATTGATACCTTTGTTTCATAACTGAGGGAAATACCTACCGTAGCTATGCTGCATCATCCCTTCCTCTTTGGGGAAATACCAACGTAGTTCAAGCGACATCAATGACATGCTGCCACAACTCTTCTTCCGTTGCACGAGACTGCGCGTCTAGTGGTATTGATCTCATGATCCATCTCCCTTAGCATGTTCCTGGTTGTTCTATGTGTAGGAATTTTTTTATTGTAGTCGATGCACCTAGCCTATAGCCCTACAATTGTGCCCCTTGCACCTGCAACTACCGACCCTTGCTGGGTAGGATTGATACGTCTCCAATATATCTATAATTTTTTATTGTTCTATGCTGTTATATTATCATTCTTGGATGTTTTATAATCATTTTATAGTCATTTCATATCATTTTTTGGTACTAACCTATTGACATAGTGCCAAGTGCCAGTTGTTGTTTTCTACATGTTTTTTACATCACAGGAAATTAATACCAAACAGAGTCCAAATGCAGAAAACTTTTTGAGGATTCTTTTTGGACCAGAAGACATCCAGTGGGCTGGAGAAGCGCCTGGGGGGTGCTCCGAGGGGAGCACAACCCACCAGGGCGCGCTTGGAGGCCCGGGTGCTCCCTGGTGGATTGTGCCAACCTCAGGTGCCCCTTGAACCGACTCTTTGTTGTATAAATACCCCGATATTCCAAAAACCCTAGGGGAGTTGATGAAAATCAATTCCAGCCGCCGCAGAGTCCAGAACCACCAGATCCAATCTAGACACCATCACGGAGGGGTTCACCACTTCCATTGGTGCCTCTCCGATGATGCGTGAGTAGTTCTTTGTAGACCTACGGGTCCATAGTTAGTAGCTAGATGGCTTCCTCTCTCTTGTTTGATTCTCAATACAATGGTCTCTTGGATATCTGTCGGTGTACTAAAGTAGGGGTACCTTAGTATCCCGAACTTGTGCACGGGCAGTCGCAGCGTCCCGCGGCAAGGCTTGTCGGGTGCCCGCCAAGGTCCTCCGAGGTTCCTTTTGGTGCCATTCAAGAACAAAGTGTTTTAATTGAGAAGACAAGGCCCCGGCAAGAGGAGCTTGTCGGGAAGGACAAAGCCCCGACAAGAGGAGCTTGCCGGGAAGGCCAACCAAGGCATTTCAAGGAACTTGCCGCGACGCTCCGCGCGTCCTGGCAAGACCCGGCGAGCGACAAGCTTCCGGGCGCGACAAGACGACGACCGCGACAAGGCGCTTGCCGCAGCGAAGCCACCACTCTGCGCCCACGCTCAACAAGATCGGCGAAGTGTCGCCACAGATCGTTCCAGCGCTTTGGGCGGTTTGTGCAGCCAAGCGGTGCGAGGTGGCGAACGAAGATGACGAGATGTCCATCGTGGCGAACGGTGGCGCCCCTAACGGTCGCTTTTCTGCACTGTTTGGGCGACGCGGACGGGCATTTAATGCCTTTGTCCCCTGCCGTCAGAGTTAGGTAGGATCGACTGTGGAAGTAGTTGTACCAACCACACCTTTTACGCTTTTACCCCTGCATGAGTTGCCACCTGTCGGTGACCCCTTGAACCTATAAAAGGAGGCCCATGCGCAACGTAGAAGGGGTTCGACTCATTCAAAACCAGAACACTCCCACGCTCTCAAGCAAGAACAGAATACAACCACAAAGCAGCAGTAGGAGTTTTATCTCTCCGGAGAGCTCCGAAGCTGGGTAAAATCCCTCGCGTGCTTCACCTCGATCCGCTCTTCGTGCAGCCTCCGCTCCCTGCCGGACCGAAAAGGGGCCCTGTCCCATAGGATGCTCAGGGAGCTGTTCAAGAACGACCCCGATCATCCCGAGTGGTTCAGGCTGCCGCAGGGTGTCGTCCCGTTGTGCAACAACTCCTCGCTCGATCGCATCCGCGCAATGATGCCGGAGTGCGACTCGCATGGAATCATTCCAACTTGGCAGGAGCCCGCCGACGACGTTGTGCAGTAGTTCTTTGATAGCTTGGTGGAGGTGGCGGTCCGCGCCGACGAGCAGAGGAGCCTCACCCGCGACACCACCGAAGACGAGATGCGGTACATCGCCACCAGGCGGAAGAAGAGGCGGCGGCCGCCGCCGCTGGCGGTTGGGTTTATCAGGAGGAGGCAGAGGCAGCCGCAGCGGCAAGCCTTGCCGATCGAGACGAGCTTGTCAGGGAAATTATCGGCGGGAAGGGTCCGAAGCCGAATCAAGCGAGCCTGCCGAGGGTGCAAGTGGCCGGCCGTCTTCAAGCAACTTGCCGCAAGCGGAGCTCCCAGTGCAGCCCCTAGCTCCACCAAGAAGGCGCCTCCGCAGGACCGGAGACATAGCAGGGCGGCAGATGGGTCAACAAGCGCCGCGCCGCGGGATACGCTCCACCGCGGCAAGCACCGTTGCCGCGGGAGCATCTCACACCGCGCCAACAACTGGAGCGGGGTCCTCTCGGGCCGCCGCTTCTGATCCTGCCGCAGCTCCCGCCAAGCGGCCAAGGGATCCTACTCCTCCGCCTCGTCGTGTCGAAAGAGTACCGGACTTCGACCTCTCCGCACTCAGCTCCGACGAGGAGGAAGAAGAGGAGTAAGTTTCTCTATTGTGTTTGCATTTCTTCAATTCTTGCCGTTTCTTGTCTTGTATCTGATCTGCTTTCTTCTGAACTTTGTTCCTTTTCAGGACTCTGGCCCAGAGAGCGGCGAAGAGAGCCAAGGTCCCCGTGGTTGTCGTCGAGGACGATCCCGTCGTGACGACAGAGGGCACGTCCGAGACCACCTTGTCGGACCCGGCAATCACTCCTCGAAGCAGCCCCCAGCGCAGCCCCCAGCGTAAGTACATAGTCTTACTTCCCGCTGTTGGGCGCGCATAGGTGTTCTTTCTTTGTTGATATCTTGTCCGTTGGTTTGCTTGTGCAGGAGCAGAACAGGCTCACCAGGAGCAACCGGAAGCCGCTCCTGAGGTGCTATCTGCTTCAACGACGCCGCCAAGGGAGGATTCCCCGGCAAGGGAGCGCTCTCCGGTAGGGGAGAGGTCCCCGGCAAGGGGCAGTTCTTCGGCAAGGGACGGGACCAGCGATCCCCCGGTGGTGGAGCCCATGACTACAGAGCCCGGCACAGGTAATCCTTCTTGTCGGAAAACTTTCCTTGGGTTCTTCTTCTTCTAACCTTCTTTTTGGATATTTGCTTGACTTTTTCTTCCTCTTCCTGTCTTCAGATCCTCCTTCCACGGATCCGATGGAGACCGAGGCCACCGGCGAGGAGGACGCGCGCGGCAACACTGATGATGCCGCCGCCACCGAGGAAGAGGCCGGCGCTGATGATCCTGCCAGCAAAGAGGCCGCCAAGGCCGCTGGCGCAGGAGCTGGCGAGGGATCCGGCGATCGCACTAACGACCCTGGGGCCGCAGGAGCGCAAGGCGCTACGCCGACCGCCGATCCTTTGCGGCGACGCGCGCTTAGGCTCGAAAGAGCCCCAGCCCGGCGCCTACTTGAAGGCCGGCGACGGTATCTTCATCAAGCTCCCCTGGGCTTCGAGCTCCAGGGCGCCGGTCGAAGGAGAAGTTTTTGATGGATAAGTGCTTACCTCCACTAGGTTGACAATGGTCGACGCGCCAAGCAGCAGCAGCGGCGAGCCTGGGGAGGAGCAGCTGCTGCGGAGGCTGCTATCACTCTACCGCGCCCGACAAGCCAAACTGGAGTCCCGGGAAGCGCTTGTCGCGCAGGCGGGAGTGGACATCGAAAAGCATGCGGAGGAGCTCCAGAGCCGCAACCAAGAGACCCTTCGGTCTATTGCAGAGGAGAGGGCGCAGCTTGTCGAGGCGCGGAAGGCCTTCCTCCTCGAGAAGGCAGAAGCCGAAGAGCAACAGCGGCTTGCCGCCGAGGAGCAGTCCGTGCGGGAAGGTGAGCTGACGCAACGGAAGGTAAATCTGGACAGCTATGAGGAGGAACTTGCCGCGCGTGAGCAATCACTTGGCGGGGCCCTCAAGGAGTCGAAAGACGCTGCTGCAGCTGCCGAGGCCGCCAAGAAAGAGTTGGAAACGAAAGTGGCGCAGCTGGAGGCTGATCTGAAGAGGAAGGATGAAGAGCTTGCCGCGCTCCAGTGCGAACGCGAGAAGGATGCCCTCGCTCACGGTGAACTGCAGGGCCAACTTGCCGAGAAGGGCAAGGAGCTGAGCGCCGCCAAGGACTCCAATGCTGATCTCAAGCTGAAGCTGGCCACGCTGACTGAGACGCTGGACGGCGCCAAGAAGCGGGAGGAGGATTTGAAGGGGGAGATCAAAGCCAACGAGGCGCTGCTGACGAGGGCCACCGAAACCCAGAACACCTTCAGAGAAACTGTGGAGCTCTGGACGGAGGGCCTCGTGAACATTGCCGCGGTCATTGACGAGGAGCTAGCGCAACTAGAAATGGAGGGCTTCGGGTACTCCTCCGACGAGAACCTCCAGCCCAGCGCCAAGCTCACTCTGTTCTTCAAGGGCGTGGCGACGGCTCTCCAGCAACTCCGGGAAAGGATCCCAAAGCAGCTGGCCGACGAGTCGCGCACGATCTGTGCCAGAGTCCTGGAGAAGGTGTGGGTGAAGGTGCTCTTCCGCAACCCAGGCCTCAACCTCACCAACGTCCTCAAGAAACTGCCGGCGGGTGCTGATCTTGAAGAGCTCAGGGCCCTTATCGCACCCATTGTGGACAAGGTGAATGAAGTCAAGAGGGTCGACGGCGATCGCGTAGACTAGGCCGCCCTTTTCTTCCTTTCCTTGCCGCTGCTAGACATGTTATGGGAACAATCTATTAGAGTGCGGCAAGTTATCTTTGTAATATAACTTTATCTTGGGCAGTATTTGCTATGTTATTTCCTTTACTTGATTCCTTCCTTTGTATGTTTTTACCCTACGCTTTTAGGGAACTTGCGGTATGAGCACCCTTGCCATGGCTGAGTCTGGAACATCAAGCAGCCTCTTTGGCGGTGTTGCCTCCGGCAAGAAACCTTGTCGCGGCTAGTCGCAGCACACTTAAGTTGTTGAGCGGACTCGAAACAAAGTAAGGGCGCAACTAGCTACGAGTTGGTTCCTCTGCGCACATGTTTTCCATACAAAACACGGTCGTTCAAGGAAGATAACTTTTTAAAAAAATTTAAAACTGATTGTGCTCAAACCTTGGCAACTTAGCTTTTCTGTCGTTTGCGTCCCGGCAAGGCGATACTTTCTTGAACGACGCCTTGTCCACACCATTATCTTCTCCTCCCCCCCCCCCCTCGGTGAACTTGTGGGCGAAGGAACCTTCCTTTTTCTTGAGAAAAAGAAAGAAGAGAAAATAAAGATATGGAGCCTTAAGGCTCGTTATTGCTTACCGGGGGCAAGTGCCGCACAAAGTGTTAGATAATACATGCAAGAAACGACAAAGCATGAAATTTGACAAGATGTGCAGAGCATATGATTTTTATTTATGCACGGGATCTGTGCCCGGCTTTGTACAAAGGTTTACATGCATCAGCGGCAAGGCTTGTACAAAAGGTAGTTGCCGGAACAGGTTCCGATAACCGCGCCTTATGGGTAAAACTTACGAAGATGCTCAATGTTCCAGGAGTTGCTCACCGGAGAGCCATCTTCGGTCTCAAGGCGGACAGCGCCAGGCCTAGTGACTCGCTTCACCCGATAAGGGCCTTCCCACTTCGGCGTCAACTTGTTGGAATTCTTGGCGGATTGAACGCGCCAAAGAACAAGGTCGCCCACCTCGAGACTTCTGGCATTAACTTTGCGGCTATGGTAGCGGCACAAAGCTTGCTGGTATCGAGCAGCTCGTACAGCTGCCTGAAGACGATCTTCCTCAAGGAGCAGCGCGTCATCTTGTCGCAGCTGCTCTTGCTCAAGCTCATCATAAGCGAGCACTCGAGGCAATCCGTATACGAGTTCCGTGGGGAGAATTGCCTCTGCTCCATAGACTAGAGTGAAAGGTGTCTGGCCAGTGGCTCGATTTGGCGTCGTCCTGATCGACTAAAGAACCACCGGCAGCTCCTCGATCCAATTCTTTCCTCACTTGTGCAGCCTGTCGAAAGTCCTGGTCTTGAGCCCGCGCAGCACTTCAGCGTTTGCCCTCTCCGCTTGACCGTTGCTTCTCGGGTGAGCAACGGAAGCGAAGCAGACCTTGGCGCCAAGATCTTGGACGTACTGCATGAAGGTGCGGCTCGTGAATTGCGTGCCGTTGTCGGTGATGATCCTGTTAGGGACTCCGAAATGGCAAACAATTGACCTGAAGAACTTGACTATTGACTGTGCTGTCACCTTCCTCACTGCTTCCACTTCCGACCACTTTGTGAACTTGTCGATTGCAACATACAAGTACTCAAATCCCCCGACAGCTCGGGGAAAAGAGCCGAGGATATCGAGCCCCCAGACCGAAAATGGCCAGGATAAAGGGATCGTCTGGATAGCTTGAGCTGGCTGGTGTATCTGCTTGGAATGGAACTGGCATGCTTCACACTTGGTTACTTGTGCAATTGCATCCTGGAGGGCTGTCGGCCAAAAGAAACCTTGCCGGAATACTTTGGCGGCAAGTGCTCTTGCGCCAATGTGGTGACCACATATGCCTCCATGTATCTCCGCCAACAGCTCCTGTCCATCTTCCCGGGGAATGCACTTCAATTTCACTCCGTTGAATCTTCTTCTGTACAGTATGTTGTCGACAAACTGGTACATACTTGATTGCCGGGCTACTCTCTCCGCTTCTTCTTGCTCTTCGAGAAGTTCTCCTGTTTGAAGGAAACGGACAATCTGTTGTGCCCATGCCGGAGCTTGCGGTTCGACAACAAGGGCTAAAGGCACATATGCTGCTGCGGGAACATCCGCTTCTACGGCAAGAACCTACGGCTCAGCCGGAGCTTGATGCTCCCCGGCAAGCTTGCCGGAGCGAAGCTTGTCGGGAGCGTCTGCTTCAACGGAACAAACCTTAGGGCTTGTCGGAGCAGACTGCTCCTCAGCACTCTTGGTGTTGATCTTGGGGACTTTCTTGGCAGCGGCTTCGGGGAGCTCTGCCGGAAAGTAGTCACCGGAAATCAACTTCCTCTTCTTGCTCTGTCCAGTTGATGGTGTTACAGATGGTTGAGTCATCTTGAGCACAAAGATCCCTAGTTCCACGGGTAACTTTAATGCAGCGCATTTTGACAGGCCATCGGCAACGTCGTTCTGGGCTCTCGGAACATGCTCCATCTGCAGGCCGTCAAAATGCTCTTCGAACTTTCTCACTTCATCAATGTAAGCTTCCATCAAAGGACTCCGATAATCTTTGTTTACTTGGCGGACGACAAGCTGCGAGTCACCCCTGACAATGAGCTTTTTGATCCCAAGGTCTGCCGCGATCCTGAGTCCGGCAAGCAAACCTTCATACTCTGCAGTATTGTTTGTCGCTTGCTCCTTGGGAAAGTGCATCTGGACCACGTACTTGAGGTGCTCTCCGGTGGGTGCGACAAGTAACACGCCCGCACCGGCGCCTTGCAACGAGAAGGCACCATCAAAGTACATGATCCATTCTTTGTTTGCCTCCTTGACGGGGATGCTCGTTTCCGGAATTTCTTCATCAGGTGTTGGCGTCCATTCTGCTACAAATTCTGCCAATGCTCGGCTCTGGATAGTTGACGTACTCTCAAACTTAAGGCCAAAGCTTGACAGTTCCAATGCCCACTCGACAATCCTGCCTGTTGCTTCTGGGTTCTGTAATATCCTCTTCAACGGAAAGCGAGTGACAAATGTGATCTCGTGTACTTGAAAGTAATGGTGCAGCTTCCTCGAGGCCATGAGAAGGCCGAAAAGCAACTTCTGCACACCAGAGTACCTTGATCTAGCCCCCTGCAGAAGGGAACTGACAAAGTAAACTGGGCGCTGCACCATCTTCTTCTGCTTCTCTTCTGGTGGCTGCACAGATCCATCCTTGTCGGGACCAGAGCTTAACGGGGGAGCCCCTGCTTGTCGCTGGACATGCTTGCCATGGTCGCTGGCTCATCATCTGCCTCCCTTTCCGCTACTAACGCAGCACTAACCACTTGATTGGTTGCCGCTAGATATAGCAGCAACTTCTCTTGCGTCTTAGGTGCGACAAGTATTGGAGTGGAGGACAGGTATCTCTTTAAGTCCTGCAGAGCAGCCTCCGCTTCCGGAGTCCATTTCATTGGACCTGCCTTTTTCATATTTTGAAAAATGGCAGGGCGCGCTCAGCAGACTTAGAGATGAACCTGCTGAGAGTAGCCACGCAGCCGGCAAGCCTTCGTACATCCTTGACGCGCTTCAGTGCTTCGATTTGCTCAATGGCCTTGATCTTGTCGGGATTGGCTTCAATCCCCTGCTGAGATACGAAGAACCCGAGAAGCTTGCCGGAGGGGACTCCAAACACACACTTCTCGGGGTTCAACTTGAGATTGATCTTGCGCAGATTTGTAAAAGTCTCATCTAAATCTTGGATCAGGGTTGCCTTGTATTTGCTCTTGACAACTATGTCATCCATGTAAGCTTCTACATTTCTGTGCAACTGTGGCTCAAAAGCTTCGTGAACTGCCCTTGCAAATGTTGAACTAGCATTCTTCAAACCGAAGGGCATCCGTACAAAACAGTATGTGCCACATGGAGTGATGAATGCGGTTTTCTCCTCATCCTCTTCTGCCATGAAGATCTGATGATATCCTGAATATGCATCAAGAAATAAAAGCAAATCACATCCTGCCGTGGAGTCGACAATCTAGTCAATGCGCGGCAAGGGAAATGGATCTTTGGGACAAGCTTTATTAACATCAGTGAAGTCAATACAAAGCCTCCATTTTCCGTTCTCCTTCTGGCACGACTACGGATTGGCCAGCCACGTAGGATGGAGCACTCCTCGACAAGGCCTGCTGCTTCCAACTTCTTGATCTCCTCTTGCGATAAATTCTTGGCGCCCACCGCTTGCTTTCGACTTTCGCTTGACGGGCGGCGTGAGGACAGACGGCAGGTGGTGCTCAATTACTTTCCTAGGAACACCGGGGATGTCAGACGGTTGCCATGCAAACACATCGACATTCGCCCGCAGGAAAGCAATGAGTGCACTTTCCTATTTAGGGTCAAGCGTGGCACTGATGGTGAAGGTACCACCAGTGCCGTCCTCCTTGGCGGCCACTTTCTTGGTCTCTCGTGAAGCTGTCTTTGCCTTCTTACACTTGCCGGTGGAGCTCGATGGTGCGTCCTCGATGGTAGCGCAGCACTCCGAAGAGGTGCGCTTGCCGGAGTGAGCATCAGAGCTCTTGCCGGACTTGGTCTTCTTCTTCCCCCCGGGAGCTTCAGCGGCAAGTGGCTTGCGATCTGCTGCGGCTGCTGCTTCTCGGTAGATCTTGTCGGTGCAGATAAGGGCATCTTTTTTGTCGCCAGGGACAGAAATGACACTTATCGGACCGGGCATCTTGAGCACGTTGTAGGCATAGTGAGAGGCCGCCATGAACTTGGCGAGCGCTAGACGGCCGAGTATCCCATTGTAGGGTAATGGGAAATCAGCAACGTCAAAAGTGACTTTCTCCGTTCTGAAGTTCAGCTCGCTGCCAAATGTCACTGGCAATGTGATCTTCCCCTTTGGCTTGCTCCTTCCCGGATTGATTCCTTGAAACGTGTCGGTCTCTTCGAGCTCGCTGTCGGGGATCTGGAGCATCTTGAGTACCGCGGAGGAGATCAGATTCAAGCCGGCCCCGCCGTCAACTAGCATCTTTGTGACCTTGAGGTTGCGGATAGTTGGTGAAACCAACATCGGCAAGCACCCAACCACAGTTATGCGATCAGGGTGATCCTCAATGTCGAAGATGAAAGGCATGCTGGACCACTTCAGAGGCTTGCGTGACTCAACTGGTGGCTCCACTGCATTAACTTCCCGCACCCATCGCTTAAGCCGGGCGGTGCGAAGTATCGAGAAGCACCGCCAGCAACGCACGTAACCTCTGTTGCTTTCAAACTCCCGCTCGTCGGCCTCGTCATCATCCATGTCCTCATCTTCGTCTTCATCTTCATCCTTGTCGCGGCCGCGGGGAGGCCAGTCTCCTTGCCGCTGCTTGGCCTTGCCGCGGCGTCCTCCCCGGCCGAGACGCTTCTTGCAGGACCCACCAGTACCTTCCTGGGCTTTCTCCTAGTCGCGTCGCTCGTACTCAGCCTTTTGCAGCTCAACGAGCTGCTCGACCTTCTTGCAACTTTGGAGGTCATGGCCCTTGGTACGGTGGATCTTGCGGTATTGCTTGTCGGAGCCGCCCTGCTTGTCGGCGGCCGCCACAGGTTCTGCTTCCTTGGCGCCACCTCCATTGCCGGACTGCTCGACAGCTACCACATCTTTGCCTTTCCTTCTTCTGTTGTTCCGCCTCCGGTTTTTCCTTGCCGGGGCGGCCTCCTCACTGTCAGATCCTCCTGCTGCTGCATTCTCTCCGGGGAGTTTCCTCCCTTCTTTAGCACGTGCACACTTGTCGGCCAGGGCGTAGAGGTCACTAACGTCTCTGATCTTGCACATCGCCATTTCCTCCCTCATTCTGCGGTTTCGCACGTTCTGATGGAATGCGCTGATGACCGCGGCAGGGTGGACATCTGGGATGTTGCGCTGCACTTGGCTGAATCTCTGAATGTATTTGCTCAGGGGCTCTCCTTCCTTCTGGGCGAGTAGATGAAGATCGCTCTCCTGGCCATGGGGCTTGTGGCCGCCTGTGAAGGCGCCGACAAACTGATGGCACAGATCCGCCCATGAGGAGATGGAGTTGTCCGGCAAGTGCATGAGCCAGGACCTGACGTTGGGCTTAAGCACCAGCGGGAAGTAGTTGGCGAGGATCTTGTCATCGCGCCCCCCGGCAGCTTGCACCGCAATGGTGTAGATGCTTTGAGGAACTCCGACGGATGTAACCTGCCATCATACTTCTCGGCACATCGGCTTGAAGTTCTTTGTCTTTGGGCCATCGGACTTGCTGCAGCTCACGAGTGAACGCAGGGCAACCTACAGCGTCTGCAAGTCGCTGGTTCTCTCGGGCGCATGCATGTCAACAGTGGGCCCAGCGCGCTGGTCTGATTGACGCCGCGCTTCTCTTCGACGCTCGATACGGGTACGAGCATCTTCTTGTTGTCATTCTTGGAGAACTTGGCGCTGATCGCGACGAACTCGTGGATCCGACGATGCGGTGGAGTCGGTGTTGAGGTTAACCCGGCGAGTCGGCGATCTTGGCCTTCGGGGCGGGGAGTGCACGGTGGTTGCACCCCGCCGGTCTTGTCGCCATCGGCTCGCGTCCGGCAATCTTGCCGCGGCTGCGATGTAGCTGGCTGGCGTGGGGTGTCGCCGTTGGCGAAGCCGATGAGGCTCTGAATGGTGGCCCTCCAATCGTCGATTTTGTCCGCCGTTGGAGGGTAATCAAGGAGCAGTTGGGCTCGGGCCAACGCTTCTTCTGGAGTCTTCGGTGGTGGCGGTGAGCGGTGCGAGGAGCGGGATATGCTCGGACTTCCAACTGGGTTGGAAGGAGCAGTACCCCGTCCAGGCGACCGTGCTGCGCTCGTGCCAGCATGTTGACGTGCATGCTGATCTTGAGCGTCCCGAGATGCACCAGCTTGGCCTTGACCCAACGAACGTATGGTACCGCGAGTACCATGACGTTGTCGGTCCCGCGCCTCCTGAGATGGGCGCGGTGCGTGTACGGACGCCGAGGTCTGTGCAGCCTTGTCCTTGGACCTGGCAGCATCGTGAGCTCCCTCGTCAGCGCCCATTCCTCCGCCGGCGTCTACTCCACCACCCATATCCATATGATGTAACTCTTTTTGCGGTGTGTTTGTTGGGATCCGATGAACTTTGAGTTTATGATCAAATCTATCTTTTTATCCATGAAAGTTATTTGAGTCTTCTTTGATCTCTTATATGCATGATTGCTTATAGCCTCGTATTTCTTCTCCGATATTTGGGTTTTGTTTGGCCAACTTGATCTATTTATCTTGCAATGGGAAGAGGTATTTTGTAGTGGGTTCGATCTTACGGTGCTTGACCCCAGTGATAGAAGGGGAACCGACACCTATGTATCGTTGCTACTAAGGATAAAATGATGGGGTCTATTTCTACATAAATAGATCTTGTCTACATCATGTCATCGTTCTTATTGCATTACTTCGTTTCTCCATGAACTTAATACACTAGATGCATGCTGGATAGCAGTCCATGTGTGGAGTAATAGTAGTAGATGCAGGCAGGAGTCGATCTACTAGTCTTGGACGTGATGCCTATGTAATGATCATTGCCTGGATATCGTCATGATTATTTGAAGTTCTATCAATTGCCCAACAGTAATTTGTTCACCCACCATTTGCTATTTTTCTCGAGATAAGCCACTAGTGAAACCTACGACCCCCGGGTCTCTTCTTTAATATACTTGCCTTTGCAATCTACTTTCCTATGCTTTTATTTTCAGATCTACTAAACAAAAAATACAAAAATACCTTGCTGCACTTTATTTTATCCGGTGTTCGATCTATCAATATTTACAACTCTCTCACATCCGTTTGCCAATTTCTGGCACTGTTGCCCGAAAGGGATTGACAACCCCTTTAATACGTCGGGTTGCGAGTATTTGTTATTTGTGTGCAGGTGTTGTTTACATAGTGTTGCTTGGTTCTCCTATTGGTTCGATAACCTTGGTCTCATCACTGAGGGAAATACCTACCGCCGCTGTGCTGCATCATCTGTTCCTCTTTGGGGAACTACCGACATAGCTTCAAGCCGCATCAAGGATCCATCCACTACTTGGGTGGCCCTTGAACCATAAGATGAGGTGGGAAAGGTGGGATCCACCATGGAACATCCAAGGGGGTGCTCTGGTGGTGGATGACCAAAGGACAGCACACCTCCTCGGAATTCCAACGCTGGGATTGTTGCGTTTGCTGTGGTGGACATGCACTACCTTTCCCCCCGTACCTTGCCTCAGAATAATTTCGCGATAGCACACTTCTCTCAAATTAGATCAAATACTAGATGAACCCCCTGGGCCACGAAGAACTAGAGCAACTAAAAGAGATAGATGACACACAACCAGTCTCATAACTTCTAGCTGGTAAACAATCCTCAATTCTCAACCACTTTTGCTCAAACGGTTCCTTCCAAATCAAGACTTGGCTGTGCAACCTCGTCTAGGATGCGGTCGAGCAAGTACAATGCCATGGTTGAGGGAGGAATGGGAAAGTGTTTCTGCCCACAGCTGTCCAAAATACTCAGCATATACTTCCTCAGTATCACTGCCAACTAAGCCCACCTATCCACCTAGAAGCATCTCTGCCTCCCCGCGTCAACACAGGCAAACAATCTCCTAGCACACCTCGCTCTGATGTTGAAAATGAAGCCCATGCATCCTCAAACAACAACACTGGCTAATTTGAGGGAAAACTTCCATGAATCTAAGCAGGACTCACACCATCAAAGGATCTCAGCAAACCATCACCTCCTACAGAGCAAGGATTGACTGACGGACAAGCATCACCCGCATCCTGAGATGAGGAAGGAACACGTATCTCATCGAACTGAATGATGAGGCCATCCAATTAAATAGGATCTTCGCTTTCCTCTCTCGAGATACATCAAATCTAGATTTAATCTGAATAGACGCCATCTTATTCTCTGCATCCACAACACTGACTCTGCTACCTGGCCGCCCGCACCAAAATCAAATCTATTGTCGAAGTTTGACCCAAAGCAAACATACGCGCTCTCTCCTCCGAGTTGGTCCTCTACATAGCCTGCATAGCCAAGCTGCATTGCGCTTCTCTCGCCGCCCTTCCACTACCCTCTCTAGCCAATCCGAATCTACCATTAGCCCCAGAATCTCCTGGTCCAAAGCTGCTCCCCTTCGCTGTTGGCACTGTGAATAACAAGTATCCACCAACCTCCCGCGCGTGGGCCATCCTGACTCATTTCTGGAACTCTCCGAAGACAGCAACTCAACCTAAGGCTCACTTTCATTCCCCTATAGAGATTCAAGTAAGGCAAGAGTCTGGGGACCCCCAGATTGAGCTCCGACAAGGCATCACCCTCGCCTCAACTACTTCACCAAGCAAGAAGACGGCCGTGATGACCCAACATAGTTTTCCACAGGAACACTCAAGTCTCGTAGCGACCACTAAGGATGACCACTCCGTCTTGGGCTCTGCCTAGCCCACTAAGAAGACAACTCTGCAGAAGCCCGGTCCCGCGGCTGAGCAGGCCGCAGACCTTTACTGCCAAGTGGATAGCGGTGGCATGCCCTCTCCTTGAGCGGTGGTGACGCGTCACATGCTTTAACCTCAGCTAGGCACCTGTCACTATGCGTGGCACAGTAATAAGAGGTAGGTAGCACTACAAGAAAAATACACTTCCGTGATGATAAATGTTTGTCACAGTAGGTCACGTTTTATTTCATGCTTGTACATCCATGATGATTTTATGACAGAATCAAGATTGTCATACCTGTGCTATCGTAGAAGTGTTCCATGACATTACCAAAATTATCAGCACGGAAGTGTCCACTTCCATGACGATAAATCGCCCATCACAGAAGTGCTTTCGTCAAGGGTGACCGACACGTGGCATCCATCATAGCGGGTCGCCGTTAAGCTATCGGGTTTTTCTTTGGATCCGATAACCCATTAACAGCCCGGACCAATGGGGATTTTCCACGTGTAAAATTTTCAATGGCCAGAGGAACCACATGTCGGCACACTGTTGGGACAGATGTCATCCAGTCATTGGACCGAAGGTGCCTATGATTCGTCGACACATGGCAAGGCCCAACAAAGGCCCATATAGGTTAAAAAGGCTGTCCTAGTCGAAGGCCCATAGTATTTACTCAGGTACTAGTGAGCCAGCCCAATAACGGCCTGTTTAAACATGGCCCATTTACGGCCCAAAGCCAGATCTAGCCCGTTAATTGTTCAATGAATATTTGGGCCCAATTATGGCCCAGTGACATTTCGGCCTGTTAGAGGTCCGATGTAGACATGGGCCCATTTTAGCCCGGTGTGTATTTTGGCCTGGAAATGGCACGTGCTGCCCAAGGGCCATATATGGTTCGACGCGACATCTGTCCCTCTAACGGCTCGTGATAAAGGTGGCAACAGTTCAGCCCAACGTGACTTTGGGCCTGTTAAAGGCATGTCGTATAATTCGGCTCGTTGATGCATGTACTAAGCTTTCGGCCTCTTAAAGGCCAATGATATTAGTGGGCCAACTAAGGCCCGAGATATGTTTCAGCCTGGTAATGGCCCGTCATATAACTGGGCCAAAAAATGCCCGGTCTACATTTCACCCTGTTAAAGGCCCGTCGACGACTAGTGAAAATTGAGGCCCAACATGCATTTTGGCCTACTAAAGGCCCATGGTTTCTTCTGGGCCGTAACAGGCCAGCAGAATATTCAGCCTGTTAATGGCCCAAAGCTACATGGGCCCAACTAAGCTCTAGGTCCACTAAAGGCCCAACTAAACTTTGGGCTGAATATAGGCACGTGTAGATTGTGGGCCTGGAACAGAGTGTGAAGGCCCGAATGGCCTTTTAGCACCAATAAAGTTGCAGGCTGACCCAATTGTGGCCCGCTAAAAAGCAGGCCCATTAGAGACGAATGTTTCGGCCCGGTCAACTGCATCAGATTTTTTTTTCAGATAGCGAATGATGGCAGTAACTAGTAGGAATTAAGAACAAACCTACTCTATACAATAAAGAAATTATGGCATGGTAACTTAGAATAAACCTACACTATACAATAAAGGATTTATGGTATATTACATCCACCGGGCATCGAAGTTCGCCACCAGTGATCATAAAGCACAACGAAGAAGCAGATTACAAAAACTGGGCACCATTGCAGTGTAACAAAATAATACTGAACCAAGACCACTTCCAAGACAGTTCAAGAAAGGTTAGCCTTGTGCGGGAACTGCTGAGCAAGGCTGTCAGACCGGCCTAGCATGTCGGTCATAGCTTCCAGGTGTAGCTGATTAGCAATGAGGTTCTCATTGGTGTTCTCCACAATTTTTCTTAGAGATAGGACTTCAAGTCAAAGTTGAGTTGCAGAATGCCTTTCTGCTAGAACTTGGGGCTGAAGAAGTCGAACTGATTCAGACAACAAATTCTGTGAGCTTGTTTGACTGCTAGTCTCAAGTAACTTGAACACTGTATCAAGACAAGAATTTGGGGTTGTCTCGCTATCTTCAAGATGTTTTGCCTTCTCTGCTCCAATATATGTTGGGTTTGTCTCATAGCCTTCGGCAGACTTGTGCATGCCATCAGGCATATCACCCTGAAACAAGCAGAGAGATGACATGTTTTGCACGTGTATAAACAAAGATGATAACTCTGTTGTCAATTCCATCCAATTTCAAATTAGAAAATAAAGAGTAAGTTCAAAATATCAATAGCATAATTTGGCATTGTTCATATTGCAGGGAGCTTCACCACACTACTGGATTACCATGTGAACATAACAAGCATAGATGAAGGGCAAAGACAATCATTGTATCTATTTTGGTTAATGTGCATGGCATGTTGTTCATATCATGAGCCACATTAGTAAGATAAAACAGGAGATGACAAGGTGCAAACGTGGGCTGCTTCACCACACACTGGATTATAGATCCACAAAAACAACCATACATATAGGAAGTATTGAGTAATGTGTATGGTATGAATAAGGAATTTGGTTTTACAAGTAAAACTTGGAACTTACGGTTGTTGCGAACATGCATTTTGATAGAAACAACAAACTACACAGCAGTTAATGATAGGGAGTATGAGCAAATTAAACAGCAGTTGAGGATAAAGGCTTCAGAAGGACTGACTTACATTAACAGTTAACACCGGCTTTATAATGCCCTTCTCCATGTCAAGGGAAGGATAACTTAAGAATTTCAGCGCAGAATCTTCTCCATAAGCATTGCCTGTACTCTACATTTTGTAGAGAGTAATTATAGATATGATAATACTGGAAGGGATAGAGTATAATGAAGATAATATGCAGATTGATACTACAAAATCAACTACCAATCCCTGGAAGTACAAGTGTTACAGGACAAAATGTACTGACAAGAGCAATGGGCTACACTTATGCACTGGCATTGTCTGTGTATTCAACTTTTTGGTAAGATTAAATATAGACCTGATATATTTTTAGTAAATGGTGGGCGAGGGAGATAAGATGCAGAATGCTACACAATGAGCCAATCCCTCTTCCCATAATATAAGAGTGTTTTGAACACTGGTGTACTGTACTAAACGTTCTTATATTATGGGACGTCGGGAGTAGCTGGTAATGTAAGTACAGTGATAGACGACGTTCAGTCCTTACAGGAGGACTGTAGAGCTAAACCTCTTCAAAAGCATTGGGTTGATTCTAAATTTCTGTAGGAGTCCATACAGATCTTATAATGTCCACCAAATGGACGATAACGAGGCTAACATGTGCAATGATGCTACATAATCAACCAGCTATGAAAGTAAGTATGATCATACAGGAGAGGTACTCACAAGAGCAATGCAGTGTGCAGTATAGTTGCGAGATTATGTGGTCCCTTGAGAATGAATGTTCTTCTACTAACAATTTTCGTACAAGTGAGACGTTAAGGCAAATGCAGTAATGTAGTTCAAATTGTGATGTGATATGATAGACAGTACCTTCCGCTACAGACGAGACCAGTGTGTAACAAGATTATTCCAGTCACTATCTAATAAATGTAGCACCGGAGACTTTACAAAAATTTCGTTTAGAGGCTTGCCATCGAAGTGCGCTTGCCTCATGTAGGAATGATACTTCATCAACGAGTGCTTGAAAAGCGCAACCAACCCTTGCTCGTCTTGACAATCCAGTTTGGTCCTCGCCTATTTAAAAGAATGAAATCTTGTGTCTTCCCCAGCAGAAACATATGCAGTAATTACCATGAATAACATTAGTACATTACTTACACGTAAGTTGTGGAGGAAGACTGGAAATTGTTCTGTGTCTGTGGTATAATCTTTCCACGAAGGAAAGATGCGCACAAAGTTCCTGACAACAATATAAGCTTTGTCTTCTAAACTGGGAAGAAATGGAATAGGGGTCCTATTTGCTCAATTGGGGCTCTCTCTGGTTCGTAAAGGGATTTGGCAACTAGATTTGATGTACTCTTTGTTGGAATGGGGGGTTTTGCATCGTAGAGTTGGAGCTATGTCAACTGGCATCATCATACTGTTTGCTGCAGTTGGGGTTTGCTGAGTTGGGGCTTCAGAGATGACCAGTGTAGTAAGGCTAGAGTCTGCTAGGGTCGTGTTTTGTGGGTCAGGTGATATTGCAACTACACCTAATGGGCAATTTTATTTATCAGGTGTCACTACCTTTTCCAAATACTTTTCTCATGATCCTCCGTGATCTGCAATCGCCCTCCTCCTTTTGAATGTCTGATACACAAGAACTACATTTGAATGGATAAATATGGTATGATGACAGATAGAATATGTATTTAAAATAGATAGGCAAGGCGTATTCATATACACGATGTGTAAACTAAGCTAATGGCAGTGCAACAAAGTAGAAGCAATGCAAAGCATCAGTTGCAAGATATGTGCGACCAATATAACCTTGGAAAGTTAGAGCAAGCATCTTCATGGGTGAATAAGATAAGGCATCTGCCTCTAACTCATCCACTAGGGAGCTACATTGACTTAGGTCTCCCTCTAGCTCAGAATCACTGTTAGGATCATATTCTGAGCATGAATCTGTAGGTGGAGAGCGTTTAAATTGCATTGCATCCAGACTTGATTTCAGTCCCTTAATGCCAAGTTTGACAGCCATGGCATTGTTCTGCTTTATTCTTTTCATGCACGCAAACTCATAAACATTATGATGTTGTTCAGTATCTGAGATTCATGAAAACATAAAAGGTAGTCAGATTATCTATGAAATGCATTGCGGTTTCGAGTGTCTCCCTATAAACCCCTGCATATGCAAAGTTCACCCCCAACCGTGCTGACCAGACCACACGCAGAAATACAAACTTCTTATGTCTCTATAAATGGCAGACACACATTTCAAAATTGACGTAGGAACATTAGAATCATATCAAATTCGTATTTGAAAAATAAACTAAGGAATTATGAGTGGCATAATGTTTAGCTTCAAGGGTGGAGTGCTGGTAGTGCGACTCAAAGCAAGTAGGCAGATTGTATTCCATGTAAAAGATCGTAGTCTATGTAAAAGGTGGAAATGACACTTTCTTTCTATACAATGCAGTGTTCGTTGCCCACACATGATGGAAGATATCACACAGAGAAATACTATTCACTCATGTCTGCAGTTCCAGTATTTTGAAACAGGGTGGTCCACCCTAAAAAAATATTGACAACAAATATGACAAGGCAAGCATAGATGTAGTGAATCAATCATTACTTGTGAGCTTACTAGGACAAGTATGCAGAACTGTAACTGTAGTAAGAGACCGTCCAAAATCTGAATCAAGAAGTTGGTCTAGCACTTATTGTTTGCAACTAATCAACGTGAATAATTGGATATCATATTGAATGAGTAAGAAAGACAAGTAAAATTGTCAACAAACCTAGCCTGCAGTAGTAATCTGGGTCAATGTCACTACGACCAACAATCCAAAATGACTAGTATATATTCCTAGGGCAAGAATTTTGAAACCCTATGAACTTTACAGGTACTAAAGATTACTAAAATACATCAGAACCATGAAGTTTAGGTAGCACTCAGTACATAACAAACCCTAATGACAGTCATGCCTAATGAGTAATGAATCAATTAGAAAATGGGTGATGAGGAGTGGCTGCTGAGTGTTGAGGACGTATCTCAGGATAAATCGGGTTGGCTTAGTGGATGCTGCATGCCTGAGCCCTGAACGGGCTGGGAAGGTAGGCACGGCAGCGCGCCCAGCCAGCGGTGATGCTATTGGGCGAGCGGCTCCTGACCTCCTGTTAGTCCGGCGTCTCCTTCTAGAGTCATGTCGTCCGGGGATGGCAAGTGATCGCCGGTGAGGCAGGCGGCTGGGGGCGAGTAGAGATCAGAAGCGCAGTAGAACAAAGGGGAATCGGGGCCTGGGCTAACCCAAAATCCCAGGGTGGGCCGCGGCCCACCATGGGCACCCTGTAGAGATACACACGCGAGCGGCGTACATGCATTTTCGAAACTAATTAGGAACATTTAGCTGACCAATTAAACGACTCTATTTTAATAATATCATATTCGTATTTGAACAACCAAGTTTGTTTAGCTTGATGGGTGGAGTAGTGCTATTATGACACGAAGCATGTATGCTGATCGTATAGTGATCATAAAAGGGGGAAGCCCTAAGCAATTTTTTTTAGTAAAAGAGGGTTTTCCCTCCGATTTCTATTAAAGAAACCACCACGGAACCAACATGATCAATTAAACCGTAAGCATGATCAATTAAACCCTATTATGATTGTGCCATTGCAGATTTAAAGCTGCAAACCGGAGAAATACTATTTAGCATCATTGTTTGCTTCAAACTAAGAACTAAATTCTAACAGCTAAAAAGAAAGTACCGTAACCAAGTTACATTCTATTTTCTGGTTGAGATCAAAAAGTTGAGGAGATATGAAGTACCACCTCTCTTGGAGCGCCGTGTAGGCATCGGGGGTGCGATGTCTATTGGTGGCATTGAAGCAGATCTGCGACGGTAGACGGGTGCATCGGGGGATAAGTCCCGTTGCAGTGGACGAGAAGGTCGTGTGAGCGGCCCCGACAAAGAGGACGACGGCACTGATGAAGCGAGAGGACGCGATGCAAGGCTCTTGGTCCGTCACTGTGGATGAGAAACGTCCATCTCTAGCAGTGGATGACACGGTCTTGGTAGGCGCTCCAACATGGTGGAGGGCGGTGGCGATGGATGGGGTGGAGGACGACGGTGATGGATGGGGTTGCGGATGGAGGAGGTTGGTGTGGGGATGGTGTTCTAGCGCGGACAGTGTATGAATGGGAAAATGGAGGGAGAGGTACGAGGAACCATGTTTTTGGGAAGCGCCTGTCTGAAATATGGGAAAGTTACGAACTTAGCCCCCGTTTAATATTTAGATGTCCCGTCGGTTGGGGATAGGACGGTAATCTCGCATCTCGCCAATATTTGCCCAGAGCGATTTCAGGCAAGGAGAGGGTGTTTAGGCGCCCGCGGTGTATGAACGGGGCTGACAGGTAGGACGGTTGTGTCACGTCTGAGTGAAGTTACAAAGCTGCCCCTAGTGAAAATATTTGCCTACATCGATTTCGGCCGAGTCGAGTTTGTTTTGCCGCCCACCATGTATGAATGTGGAAATGGAGTGAGAGACAAAGGTCTTTCGGACGATCTTGAATCAAATGTGTTTTGCCGCCCATGTTGGCGCACACCGTGTCAGAATGGGCTCAAAGGCGGTCGTGTCACGTCCAATTGAAGTTACTAACCTACCCCTATTGAGAGCAATGGAAATCGGGCCGATGGATTGTCCGTGTAAGGGGTAGACAGTAATTTCCATCTCCCAAACA
Source organism: Aegilops speltoides (assembly GCA_021437245.1). Lineage (NCBI taxonomy): Eukaryota > Viridiplantae > Streptophyta > Magnoliopsida > Poales > Poaceae > Aegilops > Aegilops speltoides. Next base: position 304,907,389 of record CM038143.1, read on the forward strand.
CTTGGCTTTGGTCAGCCGACGTGGGAGTGGACACTTTGCCACTTCTTTCGAATTTTGGGACAATAAGCATCCACATTTACCTGACAACTAAATTCAAATCCATTTTGTATTCCTATACGAATCTTTATAAATCATTCTATGTGTTTTTATATATCTTCAAAAGCACGACAAAGATGTATTCCACTATCATATATGAATATGATTTACAAATGCCGACACTCAAATTCAGAAGCTAGAATCCAGTTTATGGTGAATTCGAATATTTGAAACAACTTTATGTCCAATTCAAGTGCCACACACAGCATAATGTGTACTCCCATTTAGATATGTACACAAGCAATGTATCAAGATTCAAATACCGAGTCAATCAACCAATAATGTACAAAACTAATAGACATATGAATACTTATATAGTATATGGATGAATAATATCAACTAACATACATAAGCCAGGCCACTGTACTTTTTTTTGCTAGAAGAGCATCCTTTTTTAGCGAAGTTAGTACAACATCTTGGCCCTTTCCCATGCGTACCACTTAAGGTCCATCTATACTACTATTATTGTTGAATGCACATTCATCCTGATTAGCATATTTGTAGGTCTAGCACAGCAATCAAAATGAAACGTCTCAGAGTCTTATCAATTAATACAGACTTGTGCTCAAAAAAATTACAAACCAAAAAACAAAAAACAATTATTACATGATCTCTAAAATAAATGGTTTGATCAATTACATGAACAAACAACACAAAGGTTATTCAATAATGGAAAAAACATTTCACCTATGATTTACCAAGTAGGAATTTAATTTCCTTTTTTCCTTCGGGACCTTAACAATGCGGTCAGTCTCAGCTTGCTTCGTTTTGAAATCCACCCAATATTTAATGGTTGTCTTGAGTACTACTTGTGATTGTGATGTTTGCTTCCTCAACATGTCAACTTCATCTCTAAGTGCAAAAGCAGAATCTCTTTCTACCAATAGTTTAGCCTCTAGAGCATTAGCAGTTGGCAATTCATGATGCACGATTTGGCCGGTGCCACTGTTGTGGGATGATACAACGTCCATGGGGACCTCGCTCTTTGATCATGGGCTAACCTGTTTTGCCATTAAAGTTCTGACTGGATTCCGAAAAGTTGAAGTTAGCAAAACATCTCAACTTGGAATTATAACAGCAAACCAGTTAAACAAACAAGGAATTAAAGAGTTTCAATAGGATGCTAAAAAGTAGTTATTAACATCATTGTAACCGGTTGCAGCAACAAAGTAGTTAAACAAACAAGTTTTGCAAAGGATACCTGTTGTGACATTGGAGTTTCTCTTGGATCCTGAAAAGTTGAGTAGCCAGTAACGTGATTAGAGCAACAGGTTGCAGCAGCAAAGTAGTTAAACAAACAAGTTTTGCAAAAGGAACCTGTTGTGGCATTGGAGTTTCTCTTGGATCCTGAAAAGTTGAGTAGTAGGTAACTTGATTAGAGCAACAAGTTACAGCAGCAAACCTGTTACACAAATATATATTTTTAAATGTACCTGTTGTGCAATTGAACTTCCAATTGGATCCTCAAAACTTGAAGTTAAACAAGTTACAGCAGCAAACCAATTAAACATGGAAGTTTCTGAAAACATACCTGTTGTGCCAACAGAGTTTCAGTTGGATCCTGCAAACTTGAATGTTAGCAATCATAAATAAAGTGTTGCAAGAGTCATAAGAAACTAACATCAAACTAGTAAAACTAACCATCCCTGGTTCGGAGGACACTAGTCGGATGTGATCCGAGCTGGACTTGGAACGCGACCGAGTAGACTTTGGGCTTTAGGGTCCATGCAAGGCCCAAGTGTTGAGCCCGCGACGGATGCCTATAAATAGTGGAGGTGTGGCACACTTATTTAGTTGATCGCTTTGGTGTTGTCACTAGGGTTTGCATGTGTTGCGAATAGCCACCTCCACTCGCCGCCGACTGTGTGATCGGACCTAGCAGTCCGCTGCACAGTGTTCCTCCTGCACGCGCGGATATCGTTAGAAGCGGTGCACTTGCGCCGCTCCGGCGAACTTGTACGTGGGATCGGACGACCGGCTGTTCGAGGTAGATCTGACGAGGAGGAGACGATCCACGCACATGCGCTGCCCCAACTTTTCTTCCGCTGCACGGCACTATGCGTCTAGTAGTAACGAACTGTGATCCATCTCCCGTAGCATGTTCCTGTTGTTCTGCGCGCAGGAAAATTTTAATTTGTAGTTGACGCACCCTACTGTAGAACCCAACAGTATCGGGGGGTATGAACCATAGAGAAGTTGGAATACAGTAGGTTTAACACAAATATAAATAAAGAATGAGTTCATTACAGTACCTTAAAGTGGTGGTTTGTTTTATTTTGCTAACGGAGCTCATGAGACTTTCTGTTGAGTTTTGGGTTGTGATGTTTCCAAGTTTTGGGTAAATATTTGATGGATTATGGAATAAGGAGTGGCAAGAGCCTAAGCTTGGGGATGCCCAAGGCACCCCGAGGTAAAATTCAAGGACAACCAAAAGCCTAAGCTTGGGGATGCCTCGGAAGGCACCCCCTCTTTCGTCTTCGTCCATCGGTAACTTTACTTGATGTTATATATTTATTCACGACATTATATGTGTTTTGCTTGGAGCGTCTTGTATGATTTGAGTCTTTGCTTTTTAGTTTACCACAATCATCCTTGCTGTACACACCTTTTGGAGAGACACACATGAATAGGAATTTATTAGAATACTCTATGTGCTTCACTTATATCTTTTGAGCTAGACAATTTTGCTCTAGTGCTTCACTTATATGATTTTAGAGCACGGCGGTGGTTTTATTTTGTAGAAATTATTGATCTCTCATGCTTCACTTATATTATTTTGAGAGTCTTTTAGAACATCATGGTAATTTGCTTTGGTTAAAATTTTAGTCTTAAAATGATGAGCATCCAAGATAGGTATAACAAAAACTATCATCTAGAGTGCATTAAACACTATGATAAATTTGATACTTGATAATTGTTTTGAGATATAAAGGTGGTAATATTAGAGTCATGCTAGTTGGGTAATTATGAAATTGAGAAATACTTGTGTTAAAGTATATGAGTTCTTTATGACTAATGTGAGTCCATGGATTATACGCACTCTTACCCTTCCGCAATTTGCTAGCCTCTGCGGTACCATGCATTGCCCTTTCTCACCTTGAGAGTTGGTGCAAACTTCACTAGTACATCCAAATCCCGTGATATGATATGCTCTATCACACATAAACCTTCTTATATCTTCCTCAAAACAGCCACCATACCTACCTATTATGGCATTTCCATAGCCATTCCAAGATATATTGCCATGCAACTTTCCACCGTTCTGTTTACTATGACACACTCCATCATTGTCATATTGATTTTGCATGATCATGTAGTTGACATCGTATTTTTTGCAAAGCCACCTTTATAATTCTTTCATACATGTCTCTCTTGATTCATTGCATATCCCGGTACACCGCCGGAGGCATTCACATAGAGTCATATTTTGTCCTAAGTATTGAGTTGTAATTCTTGAGTTGTAAATAAATAAAAGTGTGATGATTTCCATTATTAGAGCATTGTCCCATGTGAGGAAAGGACGATGGAAGCAATGATTCCCCCACAAGTCGGGATGAGTCTCCGGACTTTGTGAAAAATAAAAGAGGCCAAAGAAGCCCGAAAAAAAGAGTCCAAAGAAGCCCACCAAAAAAAGAGGAAAAAAAGAGAGAAAAATGAGAGAAAAAGAGAGAAGGGACAATGTTACTATCCTTTTTCAACACTTGTGCTTCAAAGTGGCACCATGATCTTCATGATAGAGAGTGTCTTATTTTGTCACTTTCATATACTAGTGGGATTTTTTCATTATAGAACTTGGCTTGTATATTCCAATGATGGGCTTCGTCAAAATGCCCTAGGTCTTCGTGAGCAAGCAAGTTGGATGCACATCCACTTAGTTTCTTTTGATGAGCTTTCATACATTTATAGCTCTAGTGCATCCGTTGCATGGCAATCCCTACTCCTCATATTGACATCAATTGATGCGCATCTCTATAGCCCGTTGATTAGCCGCGTCAATGTGAGACTTTCTCCTATTTTGTTTTCTCACATAATCCCTATCATCATACTCTACTCCACCCATAGTGCTATATCCATGGCTTACGCTCATGTATTGCGTGAGGGTTGAAAAGGCTGAAGCGCATTAAAAAGTATGAACCAATTACTTGGCTGAAACCGGGGTTGTGCATGATGGGAGCATTTTGTGTGACGAAAATGAAGCATGGCCAAACTATATGATTTTGTAGGGATAAGCTTTCTTCGGCTATGTTATTTTTGATAAGACATGATTACTTTGTTATTATGCTTGAAGTATTACTATTTTTATGTCAATATGAAACTTTTATCTTGAATCTTTTGGATCTGAACATTCATGCCACAACAAAGAAAATTACATTGAGAATTATGCTAGGTAGCATTCCACATCAAAAAAATCTGTTTTTATCATTTACCTACTCGAGGGCGAGCAGGAATTAAGCTTGGGGATGCTTGATACGTCTCCAACGTATCTATAATTTTTGATTGTTACATGCTATTATATTATCTGTTTTGGATGTTTAATGGGCTTTACTATGCACTTTTATATTATTTTTGGGACTAACCTATTAACCGGAGGCCCAGTCGAAATTGTTGTTTTTTTTGCCTATTTCAGTGTTTCGCAGAAAAGGAATATCAAACGGAGTACTAATGGAATGAAACCTTCGGGAGAGTTATTTTTGGAACAAACACAATCCAGGAGACTTGGAGTGGATGTCAAGAAAGAAACAAGGAAGCCACAAGGCAGGGAGGCGTGCCCAAGGGGGTAGGCGCGCCCCCACCCTCGTGGGCCCCTCGTGGCTCCCCTGATCGACTTCTTTCGCCTATATATACCCATATACCCTAAAAACATCCAAGAGCATGACGAAACCCTATTTCCACCACCGCAACATTCTGTACCCATGAGATCCCATCTTGGGGCCTTTTTCGGTGCTCCGCCGGAGGGGGAATCGATCATGGAGGGCTTCTACATCAACACCATAGCCTCTCCGATGAAGTGTGAGTAGTTTACCACAGACCTTCGGGTCCATAGTTATTAGCTAGATGGCTTCCACTCTCTCTTTGGATCTCAATATAAAGTTCTCCTCGATCTTCTTGGAGATCTATTCGATGTAATTCTTTTTGCGGTGTGTTTGTCGAGATCCGATGAATTGTGGGTTTATGATCAAGATTATCTATGAACAATATTTGAATCTCCTCTGAATTTTTTTATGTATGATTGGTTATCTTTCCAAGTCTCTTTGAATTATCAGTTTGGTTTGGCCTACTAGATTGATCTTTCTTGCAATGGGAGAAGTGCTTAGCTTTGGGTTCAATCTTGCGGTGTCCTTTCCCAAAGGATGTTAGGGCAGCAAGGCACGTATTGTATTGTTGCCATCGAGGATAAAAATATGGGGTTTATATCATATTGCTTGAGTTTATCCTCTACATCATGTCATCTTGCCTAATGCGTCACTCTATTCTTATGAACTTAATACTCTAGATGCATGCTGGACAGCGGTCGATGTGTGGAGTAATAGTAGTAGATGCAGAATTGTTTTGATCTACTTGTCGTGGACGTGATGCCTATATACATGATCATGCCTAGATATTCTCATAACTATGCAATTTTCTATCAATTGCTCGACAGTAATTTGTTCACCCACCGTAATACTTATGCTATCTTGAGAGAAGCCACTAGTGAAACCTATGGCCCCCGGGTCTATTTTCCATCATATAAGTTTCCGATCTATTTTATTTTGCAATCTTTACTTTCCAATCTATATCATAAAAATACCAAAAATATTTATCTTATTATCTCTATTAGATCTCACTTTTGCAAGTGGTCGTGAAGGGATTGACAACCCCTTTATCGCGTTGGTTGCAAGGTTCTTATTTGTTTGTGCAGGTACGAGGGATTTGCGTGTAGCCTCCTACTGGATTGATACCTTGGTTCTCAAAAACTGGGGGAAATACTTACGCTACTTTGCTACATCATCCTTTCCCCTTCAAGGGAAAACCAACGCATGCTCAAGAGGTAGCATGCGCTTAGTTTGAGTCATCCAGGTTGGCCCAGGCTAGTTTTGTTTGTCCTAACGCACGAGCGGGCAATGTAAAAAAAATGAAGAAATACGGGGCCAACAACGTAAGTGCAAGGTAGGCCCTATAGCAGGCTCGTGACTCAAACGAGTGCGTCCCATATCGATCGACAGCAGGAAAAATCCCAATTCGTTTGCTCCAGCCTCCAGTCTGGTTTGCTAACCTAGCCATCGATCGACAGACCGACACAACACTTCCTCGCTCCCTCGTTGGAGGGCGGTCGCCAGGCTTCAAGAGAATGGAAGGACAAGAAGATGAAGATCCAACCCTGGGTGTAGCATGCGTGGGACGCAGCAGCGGTGGCACGGGCATGGCATCGAGCTTGTGCAAACGGACAGTTCCAGCTTGCAAGAGCATCATGCGCAACAAGCAGGTACATCACATCCCTAATTATATCTAATTCAACTGTTCCACTTCTGGCCAATAGTTAAACCTGGCGGTGTTGTAAAACTACTTGAATGTAGGGAATCTATGAGAAAATGAAACCAGTTTATACTTATTTTATAACTCCCCAATCAACACTGAACTGGCTGAACCTGATGTATCTAATCAAGTTTCCTGTGCAAACATACAATCTCATGTTGTTATTGAGCCTGAAGTGTCTAATGAACAGACTGCTAATGACGGATTTGATGCAAACATTTTACATGCTCATGGTGATGAACATATAGTGTCTAATGAGGGATCTAATTCAAGCATTTTTCAAGCTCCCATTGAAGGATTTAGTGTCTAATGATGATCTACTAAGTGAGAGAGACATAGAGATTTGCACGCATTGATGACAAGCAAATTATAGTACATTTTCATGGCTCGAGGAAACATCAAGGCCATCTACCAGAAAGTCCCCATATCATGACAATGTAGCATAAATACTTTTCTAATCTGTTGTTTGAAACTATTGGCATACTTGTGCAGGATAGATATATTGATATGCAGTTTATGACTTTGGTTATAGGTGCGATTACACTTCGATATTTTCAGCCAGAGAACGAATAATTCAAGCAGGTACATACCATGTTAGTAGTCCTTGTACACCATGTTGCATTTTGTGTTTTTTGGTGCTTACATCATTTAGTGTTTTATAATCTGAACTACTTTGGATCATTAGCTGGTTTTCAAAGTGCATGTAGCTTCACATTTCTCAAGTTAATTTCCGGAGTGCAAGTGCCTTCATATTTTTTAAGCTAAAATTTCGCCCCTGGTAACTTGAATTCATGGATCTGCCACTGTACACAAATCATACACGCAAGCCGGTATGAATTAAATGAAATGCAGGGACTTATGCTAGCTTGTTGTACAGACTCACTACAGCTCTGCTTGCGCTTGGGATGTTCCATGTACAAGTCCATGTTACCATTGCTTGGATGTGTAGGCCTTGTGCTCCTTGCATCCCCCTTTGCATTTTTTGACACGACGAATGGTTGATCAAATAAGAGGAATCGACCTTGCTATCGTACCGGAGGACATATACTTACAAGGTATTACGGGTGTGTAGGATGTGTACCAGATCCCATACCGCCGTCATGCTTCGCTAAAAAATGGTTTTACTTGTTTCAGATGATATCTCCAGAAGAAATAAGAGTTAAAGTCGGAGTTGCATAGGCGTGTAAGCTAAGAGAGTAGTGAAAGGATATCCAAACATCATCAAAACAGTGCACAAGGGAGTGATATGTGGATACCTAGTTCAGGCTGGCGTTTGGGCATGCTCTCCTAGCTAGAGTGCGGGTCACTTCCGAGCCTTTGAGGGTGATGTGCTGGCGTTGGCTGGCCGTGCAAGGATGGAGATCTTGAGTGGCAGGGAAGTGCTACAATCCCGTGGACGAGACCATTGGTGAAGCCCTAATGGCCTCGGGGGGTGGAGGTGCGACGAAGTGCTCGGTGAAGTAGCCCCGGTGGGGAGGGAGACAACGTTGGTGAAGCTGATGCGGTGGAAGTCGCTGTCTGTGAGGCACGTCAGTTACGGCGGCCGACGTTGTCGGTGGACCACCCGGTGTGGTGGACGAGTGTTGGTGTACTAAAGACTGGGCCTTTAGCACCCCATACTTGTGCACGGGCAGTCGTACCCACACCTACGGCAAGGCCTGAAGAGGGCGATCGAGGATAAAAACAAGATCACTAGAGAAGCAGTCAAGCCAGTGATTGGAGAAAAGAAGACCAGAAGCTCAGGCCCCGGCAAGATCCTTGCCAGGATGGCTCACGAAACCCCTGGCAAGATCCTTGCCGGCAAGGTCCTTGCCGGGGGGAGTACAAGGCTCCACCACCCCGCCACCACTCCAGCGCAGCAACTAGCCTGCCAGCCTCTGGCAAGCACCTGCGTGGTGGCATGCGGATCTTCGTGAAGATCCTGCCATAGTTCCAGTACAACAACTAGCCAGCCAGCCTGGCATTGCATGCCTCGTCAGCCTGGATGCATGTCAAGAAGGGGAGAGGCGGCGAAGGACGGGACTGGCTCTATTTTCGTCCCCGATAAAGTTGGAGGGCACGTAACCAGCGCATTTAATGTGTTTGTCCTAGGATGTCAGTGATAAGCATATGCATTGTAGCTACTTTCCACCTCCTGTATGCCGTTGTGACAACCCCTTGAACGTATAAAAGGAGGCCCAAGGCATATTGTAGAAGGATTCGGACTTTTGAACCTCTCGGCCCAGCTTGCATGCAGAGCAGCTAGCCGAAGCTGAAGAACACTAATAGACACTCAAGCAGGACTAGGGTTTTACGCTGCTCCGCGGCCCAAACCTGGGTAAAAACCCATCGTGTTGATCGTTGGACCTGCTCTTTGCGCACCCCTCTTCCCTGCCAAACCGTAGAAGGGATCCACGTGATCCCGTAGGTGTCGTTTTCCCCGACATCATTGGCGCGCCAGGTCGGGGAAGAGCGCAGGTTCTGCAAACCTGGTCTAGCAGTTAGCGCATCGTTTCCTTGATCACCATGGCTCCTAAGAAGAAGGCGATCACAGTGATTGGTTCCTCTGGAGCCGAACCGCCCGTGCCAGTGCGGACGGGCAACGGAGTAGTCACGGATGGTGCCGGAGGTGCGGATCACGAGCATCCATGACACTCTGGCAATCGAAGCCAGGCGAGCGGCATCTTCCGTGCCCAAGACGATGAGTCGCGCGCCACAGGGTCCAAGAGCGGAGCCGTGATGCATATAGGGCGACCTCCAAGAAACCCCCACCGGTGCCCACGCCGCGGTCCTCCCAGGCCATGCGCGACGACTAGTGCCACAATGTTGGTGACCCCGGGCGCCGCTGCAGGAAGAGCCATCTGCATCATTCTCGAGATGCGCAGGGCCGACATGCACGCCAAGATGCTGGTCAACATGGCGCACGGCCGCGGAACTGTGACGCTGCTTCTTCTAACATGGTTAGAAGTCCGAGCACCTCCTGTTCCTCGTGCTTGTCGCTGCCACCTACGCCAGCAGAAGCATTAGCGCGAGTGCAGCTACTCCTCGACTTCCCTCCTACTGCAGAGAAGTAAGAAGAGTGGAGGGTTGCTATCCAAAGCCTTATTGGCCAGGCCAACAAAGATCGATACCAGGAGGCAGGCCCTTCATGACATCGGTCCACCGAGCCGGCGCGTGCTGACGGCGGAAGGGCCGGAGGCGCCACAACCACGGTGCACTCCCCTCCACCATGACAACAACGGTTGCCAGCTCGGCGGGTTGATGCCGATGATGATGGATCCACAGCTTCGTCCGATGCATGAGCTCGTCCGTACCAACGTCAAGTTCTTCGGGAGCGGGTTAAAGAGGACGCTCAAACTACCATCGAGCAGCGACGGGAAGCACGCCATCAATCTGATAGGCGTGCAGGGCCCACAGCATACAGGCCTGCGTCGGGGGATTCTGGTGACTTGTCTTCCAAGGTAGGTTGTCCAGCTTTTACCCGTGAGCTATGGTAGTTCCAGTGGCCCCCTACCAGCATGTTCAAACCAGAGCTCCTAGAGAAGTACGACGGCAAGACTCATCCGTCCGAATTCCTGAGCGTCTACACCATTGCGACGCAAGCTGCTGGGGCTCGGGACGAGAAGGTGCTCGCCAACTACTTCCCATTGGTGCTCAAGCCCAACGTTAGGTCATGGTTGATGCACCTGCCCATAGATTCCATCTCCTCTTGGTCGGACTATGCCACGAGTTTATTGGCGCCTTTACCGGAGGCCACCAAGCTCCTGGCCAGGCAAGTGATTTGCATCTCATCCCCTAGAAGGATGGCGAATCCTTGTACAAGTACATACAGAGATTCAGCCGTGTGCAGTATAACATCCCAGATGTTCATCCTGCCGCTGTCATCAGCGTGTTTCATCAGAACGTGCGCAACCGCAAGAGGCTTGAAGAGCTGGCAATGGACAAGGTTAGGGATGTTGCTGAACTTTATGTTTTGGCCGATAGATGTGCTCGGGCTGAAGAAGGAAGGAAGTACCTTGGCGAAGATGCCAGCACAGGAAGTGATTCAAGAGACAAAGACACCGTCGCCCCAGCAAAGAAGGGCTGAAGGCGCAATAGGAAGCGCAGGGGAAAGACCGTGCTTGCCGTCGAGGAATCTGGCAACCCCGGCATCACCAAGAAGGCCAAGGTTGACAACCCTGGCAAGGAAGTTGTCAGGTGTTGTCGGATTTCGGGTTCCGGCAGACCCTTGAGGTTCGAACACTGGGGTACGCGCGGAGATTCAACCCTCTACCGGCTCGCTCCTCGCCGAATCGCTAGGACCTAAACTACTAAACTGAACAGCACAAGAGACACAAGATTTATATCGTTCGTGCCACCATTGTGGTGTAATACCCTACTCCAAAGGTGTGGTGTGCTGGATTGCCTCTTGGGCTTGATGATGAACAATACAAGGCAGAACAGCCTCGCGAGGGACTGTTCTTGGCTGGTGTGACGAACTGCTGGGAGGAGTTCAATCGCTCTATCTACTAGTTTCTTGGTGAGGATCCCGATTGCTAGGTCAGGCCTAGATGCCTCTACCCTGGGGGTGGCTAGTCCTATTTATAGGCAAAGGCCCTGGGCCTCTTCCCAAATATTGAGCGGGAAGGGCGCCAACAATTGGCCATTTTGAAGGGGAACATCGGGTACACTTATCCTGACTAAAGTTGGTCCTCGCCTGTCAAAGGCTCTGGTGGTGACACCAGCTTGGGCTCCACAATGACTTCCTCCCTGTCGTTGGGCTAGTCTTGGTCTTGTTGCACCGAAATGGACGCCTTTGCTTGATACTCTCGCCTGCGCTTGCCCCCTTTGCACCAAAGAGGAAAGGAGGACATCATGTGGTCGGGCGCCCGACTAGCGCCCTTGGTCGTCATGGCTTGCGTCATGGGCACCTGGCGAGGTACCCCGCCTTGAACTCTCCGCCTCCTCGTGAGCCAGCCTGATGAGGCCGTGCCTGAAGAAGCTCCTTGTCATCCGCCCCACGAGGCTTGGCCCCTCGCGAGGGTCTTGAGCTTGCATTGATGAAGATGGGCTGTGCTGGGCCTCCTTTGAGCCATGCCGCAGGCCGCAGACAGGCAAGTCTGGGGACCCCCGTTCCCAGAATGCCGACAGGTGTGCTGCCTGCCAGGACTTGGCGGCTGCTGACAAGCCGGAGGGCTCCGACAAGCAATATTGCAAGATCCATCGCACCAAGGGCCATGACCTCCCAAACTGTCGGCAAGTTGAGCAGCTTGTGGAGAGGCAGAAAGCTGAGTATGAAAGACGTGATAAGGAGAAGGGCCAGGATGGTGCTGAGGGGTCTGGCAAGAAGCGCGGTGGCCGAGGAGGGCGCTGCGGCAAGGAAAAGCAACAAGAGAGGCCTGCTCGAGGCCGCGACAAGAAAGAGGGATATGATGACCGTGAAGAGGACGACGAGTCCAGTGACCAAGAATTTCAAAAGGCCATATAAAAAATGTGCATCAATGGTGGCGCCTCATTGCATTCTTCTCACCGCCAACTTAAACAGTGGGCACGCGAGATCAATGCGACAGAGCCGTCGATTGACGCCCAGAAGCCACTGAAATGGTCCAACACGCCTATCATTTTTGACACCGAGGATCACCCTGATCGCACAACCGTGGTCGGGTGCTTGCCGTTGTTGGTTTCGCCAACAATTCGCAACCTCAAGGTGACGAAAATGCTAGTTGACGGTGGGGCCGGTCTGAACTTGATCTCACCCTAGGTGATTAAGAGGTTGCAAGTCCCCAAGGGAGATCTCGAGGAGATGGGCACGTTTCAGGGAATCAATCTGGGGAGAATCCAGTCCAAGGGTAAGATCACACTACTAGTCATTTGGTGGTGAGCAGAACTACAGGACAGAGAAGATTGTTTTTGATGTAGCCAAGATCCCGTCACCGTATAACGGGATCCTTGGCCGTCCAGCACTGGCCAAGTTTATGGCAGCATCACACTACACCCACAGCACGCTGAAGATGCCCGGCCCGATGAGCATCACCACTATCGGCTCCGACAAGAAGGACGCACTCATCTGCGCCGACCAGCTCTATCGGGAAGCGGTGGTAGCACCTGTCTCCAAGGCACTTGCTCCTGCCACTGGATCCCCCGATAGGAAGAAGACCGGCAAGACCTAAGTCGCCGGCAAGGCTTCTGGCCCCTGTGAGGCATTTTGCACCCACTCTGGCAACATGCCTCCTCGGAGTGTTGCGTTCCCATTGAGGACGTGCCAGAGAGCTCCACCGGCAAGAGCAAGAAATCCAAGGCAGCACCACCAGAGACCAAGAAGATGCCCATCAAGGAGGATGACACGGCCGGAGCTTTCACTGTAGGCTCCACCCTCGACAGCAAATAGGAAAGCGCACTCGTCGCCTTCCTGCAGGCAATGTCGATGTGCTTACATGGCAAGCATCTGGCATCCCCGGCGTTCCCAGGAAGGTGATTGGGAACCACCTTGCTGTCTGTCCTCATGCGCGGCCCGTCAAGCAGAAGGTCAGGAAGCAAGCTTTGGAGCGGCAAGAGTTCATCATCGAGGAGATTAGGAAGTTGGAGGCGTCAGGCTTGGTCAGAGGAGTGCTCCACCCACATGGTTGGCCAATCAGGTGGTGGTGCACAAAGTCAATGGGAAATGGAGGTTGTGCATCGATTATACAGATATCAATAAAGCCTGCCCAAAGGATCCTTTCCCTTTGCCACGCATGACCAGATCATGGACTCCATTGCCGGGTGCGACCTGCTGTCATTCCTTGACGCCTATTCAGGATACCACAAAATCTTTATGGCGAAGGAAGACGAAGAGAAGACCGCCTTTATCACCCCATGTGGTACGTATTGTTTTATAGCAATGCCTTTTGGGTTGAAAAGCGCTGGTTCGACATTTGCAAGAGCGGTACAGATTGGTTTTGAGCCCCGGCTCCATAGAAATATGGAAGGTTACATGCATGACATAGTGGTCAAAACCAAGGACAGGGGAACACTCGTGCAAGATTTGGAGGAAACATTTGCAAATTTGCGCAAGAACAACCTCAAGCTCAACCCTGAGAAGTGTATGTTCCGTGTCCCATCTGGCAAACTTCTCGGGTTCTTTGTGTCTCAACATGGGATAGAGGCGAACCCCGACAAGATCAAGGCAATTGAGCAGATTGAGGCACCAAGGCGAGTCAAAGATGTGCGACGACTTGCTGGCTGCGTTGCTGGTTTGAGTAGGTTCATCTCCAAATCAGCTGAGCGCGCCCTACCATTTTTCAAAATTTTGGAAAAGGCAGGGCCAATGAAATGGACCCCGGAAGCCGAGTCACCGCTGCAAGAATTGAAGAGGTACCTCTCACTCTATGCCAATACTAGTTGCGCCTAAACCACAAGAGCTATTGCTGCTATATCTAGCGGTAACGAATCAAGTTGTCAGTGATGCACTAGTGGCGCAGAGGGAAGTTGATGAAGAGGCGGTAGCAGTGGCAAGACTTTCGGATGACGAGCCAGAGCTCCACTCGGCAGGGTCTGGTACCGGCAAGGCAGGACCCCTGGCAGAGTCTGGCACTGGCAAGGCAGGAGCCGCAACAGAGTCTGGTGCCAGCAAGGCAGGATCTGCACAAGAAAACGAAGTGATACAGAGGAAGAAGATGATGCAGCACCCAGTTTACTTTGCCAGCTCCCACTTGCAGGGGGCTAGATTGAGATATTCTGGTGTGCAGAAGTTGCTATTCGGCCTCCTTATGGCCTCGAGGAAGCTGCATCATTATTTTCAAGCACATGAGATCACCGTCATCACTCGCTTCCCGTTGCAACGGATCTTGCACAACCCATATGCAACCGGAAGGATTGTGAAATGGGCGTTGGAACTGTCAAGGTTTGGTCTCAGGTTTGAAAGCACTTCGACAATCCAGAGCAGAGTCTTGGCGGAGTTCATTGCAGAATGGACCTCAACGCCTGACGAAGAAATTCAAGAGACCACTCTCCCCGGCAAGTAAATAAGCCACGACTAGATTATGTACTTTAATTGGGCTTTCTCACTACAAGGCGCTGGTGCTGGTGTGTTGCTTGTCGCGCCCACCGGAGAGCACCTCAAGTATGTAGTCCAAATGCACTTTCCCTGGGACAGATCCATGAACAACACTACGGAGTATGAGGGGATGCTTGCCGGTCTCCGGATCGTGGCAGACCTTGGAATCACAAAGTTGATCATCCCCGAGGATTCACAACTCGTAGTGAAGCAAGTGAACAAGGATTATCAGAGCCCATTCATGGAAGCTTATGTAGATGAAGTGAGGAAGTTGGAAGAGCGTTTTAACGGTCTACAAGCAGAGCATTTTCCTTGAGCAGAGAACAACATTGCTGACGACCTGTCAAAATGTGCTGCCCTCAAGTTACCTGTGGAACCAGGTACCTTTGTGCTCCAGTTGACTCAGCCATCCGTTGAACCATCGGCAGGACGGAATAAGCGAAGGAAATCAGGCCCCAGCAAGTACTTTCCCGCCGAGCTCCCAGGAGCTGCTGGCAAGGATGTTGCCAGGGACGCCAAGCTTGCCGGGGAGCGACAGGCTCCGGCAGGGCCTCAAGCCCTTGCCGTAGAGACAACTGCTCCCATGGCAGAAGACATGCCTCTAGTCCTTGCCATCGAGCCTCAGGCTCCGGCATGGGTGCAGCACATCGTTTAGTTCCTCCAAATAGGGGAAATCCCTGAGGAACGGGAAGAAGCAGAGAAAGTAGCCCATCGGTCTGGCATGTACCAGTTTGTGGACGACGTCCTATACAGGAAAAGACCGAACGACGTGAAATTTAAGTGCATTCCCTAGGAGGACGGGCTGGAGCTATTGGCAGAGATACATGGAGGCACATGTGGCTCTTGATACGTCTCCAACGTATCTATAATTTTTGATTGTTCCAGGATATTATATTATCCATCTTGGATGTTTTATATGCATTTATATGTTGTTTTATATGATTTTTGGGACTAACCTATTAACCTAGAGCCCAGTGCCAGTTTCTATTTTTTTCCTTGTTTTTGAGCTTCACAGAAAAGGAATACCAAACGGAGTCCAATTGACGTGCCAATTTTTGATAATTTTTTATGAACCAAACGAAGCCCCCGGAGTAAAAGAGTTGGGCCAGAAGAGTCCCGAGCCATCCACGAGGGTGGAGGGCGCTCCCTACCCCCCTGGGCACGCCCCCCTATCTCGTGGATGACTTAGAGATCGCCCTGACGTGAGACCGATGCCAAAAATTCCTATAAATATAGAAACCCCCCAAAAGAAACCTAGATCAGGAGTTCCACCGCCGCAAGACTTTGTAGCCACCAAAAACCTATCGGGACCCTGTTCCGGCACCCTCCAGGAGGCGGGTATCATGACCGGTGGCCATCCTCATCATCCCGGCACTCTCCATGACGAGGAGGGAGTAGTTCACCCTCGGGGCTGAGGGTATGTACCAGTAGCTATGTGTTTGATCTCTCTCTCTCTCCCTCTCTCTCTCTCTATCTCTCTCTCTCTCTCTCGTGTTCTTGATTTGGCATAATCTTGATGTATCGCGAGCTTTGCTATAATAGTTGGATCTTATGATGTTTCTCCCCCTCTATCTTCTTGTAATGGACTGAGTTTTCCCTTTGAAGTTATCTTATCGGATTGAGTCTTTAAGGATTTGAGAACACTTGATGTATGTCTTGCATGGGATACCCATGGTGACAATGGGGTATTCTATTGATCCACTTGATGTATGTTTTGGTGATCAACTTGCGGGTTCCTATGCATAGAGGTTGGCACTCGTTTTCGTCTTGACTCTCCGGTAGAAACTTTGGGGCAATCTTTGAAGTTCTTTGTGTTGGTTGAATAGATGAATCTGAGATTGTGTGATGCATATCGTATAATCGTACCCACGGATACTTGAGGTGACATTTGATTATCTAGGTGACATTAGGGTTTTGGTGTATATGGGTCTTAAGGTGTTATTTTACTACAAACTCTAGGGCTGTTTGTGAAACTTATAGGAATAGCCCAATGGATTGATCGGAAAGAATAAGTTTGAGGTGGTTTCGTACCCTACAATAATCTCTTTGTTTGTTCTCTGCTATTAGTGACTTTGGAGTGACTCTTTGTTGCATGTTGAGGGATTGTTATATGATCTAATTATGTTATTATTGTTGAGAGAACTTGCACTAGTGAAAATATGAACCCTATGCCTTGTTTCGAAGCATTGCAATACCGTTTTTGCTCACTTTTACCACTTGCTACCTTGCTGTTTTTATATTTTCAGATTACAAAACCTATATCTACCATCCGTATTGCACTTGTATCGCCATCTCTTTGCCGAACTAGTGCACCTATACAATTTACCATTGTATTGGTGTCTTGGGGACACAAGACACTCTTTGTTATTTGGTTGCAAGGTTGTTTGAGAGAGACCATCTTCATCCTACGCCTCCCACGGATTGATAAACCTTAGGTCATCCACTTGAGGGAAATTTGCTACTGTCCTACAAACCTCTACACTTGGAGGCGCAACAACGTCTACAAGAATGTTGGATGTTGGGTCCCAGAATGCCGACAGTATCCCCCGGGCCTAAGGCGCGCTCGGACTTGGCTTAGCGGAGAAGCGAAGGGGCAAGTGCGGAGCGCCGCGGGCCCCATCAGCCTGCGGCCTTGGGCGTCGCGTGGCGGTTGATTGGACGTGGGCGTCTCCGCTTCCCCACCGCTCGACTTGACAAGTCCCTGCATGCAGAAACGGGTCATGATTACCTGCGATCGTGGAGGCCAACGGTTGGCTTCCTTCCGGTTATAAATGCGGGAGGGCTCAAGCCTCCGTTGTACATCTCCCTCCTTGCTTCCTTCTCTCTCCCCATCCCAGCTATTCGCCATCCCCCATGGCGCCGCCGAAGAGGTTCTCGGCCGCAAAGAAGGGAAAGGCTCGTCGGGTAGGGCCTGACTCTCCCCCGGCCAAGCGCGGCCGAGGTCGTCCACGCAAGCATCCTGTGGCTCCCGTAGTGGCTTCCCGCGGTCACGGAGGCGATCCCCTGCGCGGCAATGGGCGCCTGGTTGTCGAGGGAAGGCATGCCGTGACTATGCGGCCTCCCAGGCCGTGCTTCCACTCGGCGGAGGTGCTGCCGGAGTTCGTCATGTGGTTGGCAGACCCAACCAGCACCTGGCTCCAGCTTCCCCGCTTCTTTGCACGTGAACTTTTGGCCGGCGCTTCGGGCGGCCTCTGGCTTCAAGTGGACGGTTGCTGCAGCAGGGCCTCCTGGGCTTCGCTGGAGGTCTCCCTCGTCGGGAATGTGGCCCTGACCCGTGGCTGGCAAACGTTTGCCCGCGCACGTGGCTTGAGCCAGCGGTGCACCCTGCACTTCAAGTTCGATGGCGACGCCACCCTCTACGTGAGGGTGTTCGAGGAAGACAGTCGCCACACTGGGTGCTGCCCCGAAGACGATGACCGCGGCCAGGTACCCAGCCCTGGCGATGATCCGGATGAAGATGACAGCAGGCGCGTGGTCGGCGGCGCTCGTGGCTCGCCAAGCTTCGGCGGCTCTCCTTCAGACAGCAGCTCCTCCAGTGGTGGCCGCGACCAGCCTCCGCGCCGTCGTGCTCGCCTTGAGGGAGGTAGCGGGTCAGTCCGCCATCGCGCCTCGATGAAGCGCAAGGAGGAGTCTGACTGAGCTCTGGAGGCAGTATGAGCCCTTGCCGCGAGTTGGTGCTGAGCAAGTCGTGCCTATTTTGTTTTTCTCCCTTTCCTGCGCAAAGAGAAAGTAGGTGTAGGGCCCCGTGGGGGCGTGTTGGACTGTTGCTGTTAATTACCATGTTGTTTCCGCTATTTCTGTGCTGTGTTTCTGTGCCGCATGCCCGTGTGCAGGAATTACTTAGCTCAGGGGAACTTGTCGCAGTCTTCGCTTCCTGAGGCTGAGGCCTCGCCGTGCACTTCATGTCCTGCAAGGGTTAGACAGGAGTGGTAACTTCCAGTCTCGGTCGCGGAGGCGACCGACTCAGGTCCTGTGTTCGTCGCGATGCCCATGGGGCACAGACTGGGAGGGGTGCTCCCGTAGTGGACTTGGATAGGAAAGCCTCAAACGACTGGGGTAGAAAACACTCGCGAGGGCGCCCGCGTAGCCCCCTCGCGAGACTTGCGCGAGAGAAAACGAGGCAAGTAGTCAAAAAAGACAGAGAGTCACAAGTCAAGGACGGCAACAACTCCAATAAAACATCAAATAGGGATGAACAAGCCAACTGCAGAAAGCAAATGAAAAAGCCACGTCCGGCACCTAATCTAGTCTTCGACGTCTTCTCACCAGCGCGGAGCTAAGTGCTGCCACTGGGCATGGGCGGGAGCCCCCGAGGCCCAAGGGAGGCTCTCCGGAGACTCCGGGGCGTGTACAGCCCCAACTCATTATTACGTGAGAGTGTCACGGGCGGCGAGCTTCACAGGCATTGGCCTTTATCAGAGGCTTCGGGCCTTTCTCGGGGAAATGAGCTTCACAGGCGTTGGCCTTCTTCACAAGCACCGGGCCTTTCTTGGTTCGTCTAGCTTCACAGGCGCCGGGCCTTCTTTACAGGCTCTGGGCCTTTCTTCAAGGGTAGAACTTCCGGAGATGCTGGATGTTCCACGCGTTCGGGATGGGCACCCCCTCCTAAGTCTCCAAGCGTGCGGCGCCGGGCCTAGAGACATGAACAACCTTGAACAGGCCCTCCCACATGGGTGAGAGCTTGTGCAGCCCCTCCCTGGAGAACACCCGTCTGAGCACGAGGTCACCTACCTCGAGGGTCCTGGGGTGGATGCTACGGCAGTGGTACCGCCGCAGTGCTTGTTGGTTTCTCGCAGCCCGAAGCGCGGCCTCTCGACGGCGTTCCTCCCCAAGCACGAGGTCCACCCCCCGCATGGTGTCCTGCTGTGCTTCGTTGAAAGCCAGGACCCACGCGGAGTGATGCCTGACCTCATGAGGAAGGACCGCCTCAGCACCATAGACGAGGAAGAACGGGGTTTCGCCGGTCAACTTGGTAGCGGTAGTACGGATGGACCATAGCACGGACTGAAGCTCGTCGTGCCAGCCCCTACCGCAGGCCTCCAGCTTCTTATTGAAGGTTCGGGTTTTGAGGCCTTTCAGGACCTCCACGTTGGCACGCTCAGCTTGGCCGTTGCTCCGAGGGTGTGCCACCGAAGCGTAGCATATCTGTGTTCCAAGGTTAGCACAATATGTTTTGAAGAGATTGCTGGTGAACTACGAACCGTTGTCGGTGATGATGCGATTGGGTACCCCAAACCGGCTCACGAGGCCCCTGATGAACTTGACTGCTGAACCAGCCGGGATGGTGCGGACAGCTTCCACTTCTGCCCACTTGGTGAATTTGTCAATGGCGACGTAAAGGTAGCGGTAGCCCCCTGGCACCCGAGGAAACGGGCCAAGGATGTCCAGTCCCCAAACAGCGAACGGCCACGAGAGGGGAATGGTCTGAAGGCCCTGAGCTGGCTGGTGAATCTGCTTGGTGCGGAACTGACAGGCTTCACAAGCCTTCACCAGCTCAGTTGCGTCGTTGAGTGTCGTTGGCCAATAGAAACCGCTGTGAAACGCCTTGCCGGCGAGTGTGCATGAAGACGAGTGGTGCCCGCAGTCTCCATCGTGAATGTCCGCCAGCAGCTCTTTTCCTTGCTCCTCGGAGATGCAACGGAGTAACGCTATTCGCCGCTGTAAAGCTCTCCGCCTTGATGCGGTAGGTCAGGCTCGCCGTGCCACGCTGCTCGCCCTCCTCCTTGTCCGGCAGGATCCCTTGCACCAAGTAATCCTTGACCTCCGCAGTCCAACATCCCTGCCGAGGCTCCAGCGCCAGGAGCAGGCGTGCCCCTGAGGTCGGGCCACAGGCCGGGGCTCCCGAGGCAGGCGGTTGAGGGAGCTCCTCCCGAGGTTGTGCTGTGCTTGATAGTGATGGTGCCGCTGAGGGTTTGAAGAGTCGCTCCTCAAAGACGCCAGGCTCCTGAGGCAACCGCCTGACGCCTCTTGGCGGCGTCATCAGCCTCTTGATTGGTGCTGCGAGGCACATGTTGCAACTCCAGCCCCCAAAACTGTTTCTCCATCCTGCGGACCTCCGCGAGATATGCTTCCATGTGTTCGTCCTTCGGCTCGTATATCTTGTTGGAGAAGTTGACGAGGAGTTGTAAATCGCCCTTGATGATGAGGCGCTTTACCCCCAAGACGGCTGCAGCTTTCAAGCCCACTATCAGGCCCTCGTACTCTGCTATGTTGTTGGAGACCTTCTCTCCATACTGGAAGCAGAGTTGCACAACATAGTAGAGCTTGTCCTGAGTGGGGGATATGAGCACTGCGCCAGCCCTCGCGCCCTGTTGTGAGAACGCCCCGTCGAAGTACATGAACCAGCCGTCCGGCGCTTCACTTCCCGGGGAAAGCGACCGGTCCTCGCCTGCTTTGAGCCCCGATGCCTCTGCCCATTCTGCCATGAAATTTGCGAGTGCGGCTCCCTTCATGACCCTGGTCGTGCTGAATTCCATCTGAAATGCTTGCAATTCGATGTTCCATTCAGCAACTCTTCCAACTGAGTTGGGGCTCCTGAGTACCCTTTCCAAGGGGTATGCTGAGACGACCTTGATGGGATGGCCTTGAAAGTAGTGTCGCAGCTTGCCCGAAGCCACTAACAGTGCGAGGAGGAGTTTTGGGGCATGGGGTACCGCTACCAGATCCCGTAAAGCACCGTCTTGACGGCGTATACAGGTGCTCGACGAGGTTGAGGGTGCTGGTGCAGCCCGCATTCTCTGGAGGTTGAGGCGCCTCCTGAGACGACGGAGCCCCAGTGCTTGGTCGCCTGGGGAGGCCTCCTCCACTCCGGGTGCGTTCCCCTGCTGAGGCTGATCCTTTTCTGCTGCGGTCGTGGTCTTCGCGAGGCTTTCTTGGCTTTGCTCTGCTTCGGCCGGGACGGCGGCCACGGCCTTGGTCCGGGACGGCTCTTGATACGTCTCCAACGTATCTATAATTTTTGATTGTTCCATGCTATTATATTATCCATCTTGGATGTTTTATATGCATTTATATGCTATTTTATATGATTTTTGGGACTAACCTATTAACCTAGGCCTAGTGCCACTTTCTGTTTTTTCCTTGTTTTTGAGTTTTATAAAAAAAAGAATACCAAACGGAGTCCAATTGACGTGCCAATTTTTGATGATTTCTTATGAACCAAAAAAAGGCCCCAGAGTAAAAGAGTTGGGCCAGAAGAGTCCCGAGCCATCCACGAGGGTGGAGGGCGTGCCCTGCCCCCTGGGCGCGCCCCCTATCTCGTGGATGACTCGGAGACCCCCCTGACGTGAGACCGGCGCCAAAAATTCCTATAATACAGAAACCCCCAGAAAGAAACCTAGATCGGGAGTTCCGCCACCGCAAGCCTCTATAGCCACCAAAAACCAATCGGGACCCTGTTTCGGCACCCTGCCAGAGGGGGAATCATCACCGGTGACCATCTTCATCATCCCGGTGCCCTCCATGATGAGGAGGGAGTAGTTCACCCTGGGGGCTGAGGGTATGTATCAGTAGCTATGTGTTTGATCTCTCACTTGTGTTCTTGATATGGCACGATCTTGATGTACCGCGAGCTTTGCTATTATAGTTGGATCTTATGATGTTTCTCCCCCTCTACTTCTTTTAATGGATTGAGTTTTCCCTTTGAAGTTCGCTTCTCAGATTGAGTCTCTAAGGATTTGAGAACACTTGATGTATGCCTTGCGTGGGATACCCGTGGTGACAATGGGGTGTTCTATTGATGCACTTGATGTATGTTTTGGTGATCAACTTGTGGGTTTCGTGACCTTGGGAATCTATGCATAGAGGTTGGCACACATTTTCGTCTTGACTCTCCGGTAGAAACTTTGGGGCACTCTTTGAAGTTCTTTGTGTTGGTTGAATAGATTAATCTAAGATTGTGTGATGCATATCGTATAATCATACCCACGGATACTTGAGGTGACATTGGATTATCTAGGTGACATAAGGGTTTTGGTTGATATGTGTCTTAAGGTGTTATTTTACTACGAACTCTAGGGCTGTTTGTGACACTTATAGGAATAGCCTAATGGATTGATCGCAAAGAATAACTTTGAGGTGGTTTCGTACCCTACAATAATCTCTTCGTTTGTTCACTGCTATTAGTGACTTTGGAGTGAATCTTTGTTGCATGTTGAGGGATTGTTATATGATCTAATTATGTTATTATTGTTGAGAGAACTTGCACTAGTGACAGTATGAACCGTAGGCCTTGTTTCAAAACATTGCAATACCGTTTTCGCTCACTTTTACCACTTGCTACCTTGCTGTTTTTATCTACCATCCATATTGCACTTGTATCACCATCTCTTCGCCGAACTAGTGCACCTATACAATTTACCATTGTATTGGGTGTGTTGGGGACACAAGAGACTCTTTGTTATTTGGTGCATGGTTGTTGGAGAGAGACCATCTTCATCCTATGCCTCCCACGGGTTGATAAACCTTAGGTCATCCACTTGAGGGAAATTTGCTACTGTCCTACAAACCTCTGCACTTGGAGGCCCAACAACGTCTACAAGAAGAAGGTTGTGTAGTAGACATCAGCTCTCACATAGGTTCAAGAGCCCTTGCCGGCAAAGCATTCCGGCAAGGTTTCTTTTGGCCCACTACTCTCCAGGATACAACTGCACTAGTAACCAAGTGTGAAGCGTGTCAGTTACATTCGAAGAAACTCCACCAACCAGCTCAAGCTCTTTAGACAATCCCTCTTTCCTAGCCATTTTCGGTATGGGGGCTCGACATACTTGGCCCCTTTCCCCATGCTATCGGGGGCTTTGAGTACTTGTACGTTGCGATCGACAAGTTCACAAAGTGGCCAAAAGTGGAAGCAGTGAGAAAGGTGACAGCACAATCAGCCGTCAAGTTCTTCAAGGGACTAGTTTGCTGTTTTGGTGTGCCAAACAGAGTCATCACCGACAACGGCATGCAGTTCACAAGCCGCACCTTCATGCAATATGTCCAAGACCTCGGCAGCAAAATCTGTTTTGCTTCTGTTGCACATCCACGAAGCAACGGCCAGGCAGAAAGGGCAAATGCTGAAGTGTTGCGGGGCCTCGAGACGAGGACTTTTGATAGGTTGCACAAGTGCGGAAGATGCTAGATTGACGAGTTGCCGACGGTTCTTTCGTCAATCAGGACAACGCCAAATCGAGCCACCGGCCAGACGCCCTTCTCCCTCGTGTACGGGGCAGAAGCAGTTCTCTCCACAAAACTCACATACGGATCACCTCGAGTGCTCGCTTATGATGAGCTTGAGAAAGAGCAGCTGCGGCAAGATGACACTATGCTCCTTGAGGAAGATCGTCTTCAGGCTGATGTGCGAGCTCCGCGCTACCAGCAAGCCTTGCGCCGCTACCATAGCCGCAAGGTCCATGTCCAAAGCTTTGAGGAAGGTGACCTTGTTCTTCGGCACGTTCAGTCGGCCAAGAATTCCAACAGGTTGATGCCAAAGTGGGAAGGCCCTTATCGGGTAATACCAGTCACTAGGCCCGGCGCAGTCCACCTGAAGACCGAAGATGGCATCCCAGTGAGCAACTCCTAGAACATCAAACATCTTCACAAGTTTTACCCGTAAGGCGCGGTTGTCGGGCCCCCCGGCAGACCACCTTTTGTACAAGCCTTGCTGGCAAGGCATGTAACCCTTTGTACAAAGCCAGGCGCAGACCCTGAGCAACAGATGAATAAACAAAGCGCTGGCACCCAAACAATTAGCATGCATGTTAGGATGAGCTTCTCTCTGGTAGGGTTGATAGTGCTTAGCGGCAACCAACCCCTAGCATAGAGCTCGAGTGAGTGTCTTTTTGTCCCTTCCAGTCCTCTTTGGTTCGCAGGCTACATGGGCGCTTCAGCGGAACTCTTTGGAGGAAAGGAGATGAACTCACACCCCGCCCTGGCAAGCCAAGGCTGCCGAGGGCAGCAAATTCAGATAAGTCCTTTTTCCCCTGTTGCGTACTTCCGTATGAAACCTGAACGTACGAAACCTCGCTCGATCCCATGCCACCGTGCTCCCTCCTTCCCATGCCCAAAATCCCCTTTGGGCTAGAATTTGGTTGTAGTTACAGTGGAAGGGGGACGGTCAAAGGGCCTAATCCTACTTTGCCCCTACCTCCGCTAAGGGCGTGAGCGTAGTCGTGGTATGAAGCGGGAGGACGGCAAGGCATGTTGCTGGGTGACGTTGTTTACTTAAAATAATAACAAGGACTCGTTCCTTGGTGTGAGCCTTGCTCACCCACAAAAGAACCCGGCAAACACCCTTTTATTCATTAATATGTTGATTAACAAGTACAATTCATACGGAATGTAAGCATGAGCAAAGGGTTACAAAGTTTAAATTCGGCAAGTGCTCGCAGGCTTAAGATCTAAAAAAAGATAAGATGTCCGTAATCCCTTTCTTGTCCCTCTCCTCAGAAAGCGGGTCAAGATAGCGAGAGGACAAAAAGGGCACCTAGGCTAGGTGGACGCGGTAGAAGACACCAAGAGAACATCCCGGCGGCCATCCAGAAGAGGGCTAGTGATGATGGTGCCGGGGGAGGAGCCAAAAGATAAGGCAGTGAGCCGTCAATACGAGACGAAGGCGTCGATGCCATCGTACTCCGACTTGACGGCCCACCACCCTCCTTCGTCTCCTCCGGCCTTCTAGCGGCAGCCGCCAGAAGCGGCAGCCCCAAGAAGTTCAAAGAGCTGGCTTGAGAAGCCACCGCCAAGAACTACACCCGGAAAATTGCTCTGGCAGGTCGAAGAGCAGGTGCAGATGATGGTGTTGCCTCCCGACTTCTAGTCTGACCCGTCCCCATCGTCCTCTCCATCGGTCTCCTCCTTGTCGCTATCGCTCGAGGAGGAGCACTCGTCGTCAGTCGAGCTCTCCGTGCAGCACCCTAATCGGATTCCCAAGCACCCAAAGACCTTGACGGAGAGCAGGTCAGCCTCCACTAATTTAAAGCGGAGGATGTGACCCTTCATCAAGCAATGGGCACGTGCAAAGGTTTTCCAACCGCGATGAAGAAGCATTACATGAGGGGCGGGGAATTTTATGTTCACCCACATATCGCCATTGCAATAGCACTTCATGTGAAGACTCAACCTCGACGGCTGGTCGACCTCCAGCACCCTCGCGAATGGCTCGGGAAGGAGAAGACGACTACGTGGTGGTTCGCGCAGCCCCAAGATAAACTCCAGCGTCGTGTCTCCGGCATGGCCACTTGACGGAGCGGGAGGAGACGGCGGCGCCGTAGATGTTCCACTTCCACGTCCACTTCAGCCTCGACCACCTCGCCGACCACGGCCCCGTCCGGCACCTCCGCCTTGGGCGCTTGACTCTTCCTTAACGACCATGGCTCTCTGGCGAGAGGAAGATCTTGTCGCCTCTGCAAGGGGGCGGCCGCGACTACGCCCTATCGGCATGATGGTGGATGAAGAACGAAGAAGACGAGAAGACGCAAAGGGATGCCCCTCTTTCTCCTCCTGATCCCCCTTTTATAGACAAGTAGGAAGGGCTGGGAGCTGGCTCTATACCCTCTCTAGAGAGCCCCTTCGAGTCCAGCTCATTAAGGCCATTGGCAGCAAGCGGAGTCGTCGACCGCCCTCCCCGCGCCAATCAAAGGCACGTGGGTATCTGCCATGGCACACTTTTCCATATCCCGCGCATCCGCCACCTACCCCATGCCATGCATGCGGCGTATGTGGCAAAAAAGGCAGGTGTAGTGGGTGTCAGTGTCAAAACCGGCAGATCTCGGGTTGGGGGTCCCAAGCTGTGTGTCATGGATCGATGGGTAACAGGAGACAGGGAGACAATGTTTACCCAGGTTCAGGCCCTCTTAAGGGAGGTAATACCCTACTTCCTGCTTGATTGATCTTGATGGATATAGAGATTATAAGAGTTGATCTACCTCGAGATCATATGTTGTGGTCTAAACCCTAGGGGTATGATGATTGATGTCATGATGATCTAGCCTCTATCTATCGACTAGCCCGGCCTCGGCTTATATAATGTACCAGAGGCCTAGGGTAACAAGAGTCCTAGTCGAGTACGTGGGTGGAGAGGAGTCCTTGTCTTGATCACCAAGTCTTGTGGAATCTTCCTCATGTATACTTCGGCTATCCGAACTGGCTCATGAATAAACGGCCATGGGGGTCCTCGACCCAATCCAACTGATCGGAAGACGACGTGGTGAGTACCCCCTAGTCCAGGACACCGTCAATAGCCACTTGAACTGGTCTTCAACTTGGGGACGCTCCTCGATTCTTCTGAACTGTTCTTCACCTTCGGTCGCCAGTCTTGAAAAGTGGTTCAATAAATATTCTCATCTTCGATCTTTGAGATTGCCAAAGTGAATCTGAAGAGTTTACACGTCAGGGATCCGAGGAGCCCCTTTAAGTTCTCGGCCTTTATCAATGCCTTGTTATTTTTTATGCCACACCTTGGGTTTGAAGTTGTTCCCATGCAGCGGTGTCCTCTTACATCCGAGCTCCAACGCCGGATAGCATTCTAGGTATCTCTTGCAGCCGAGCACTAACGTCGGACTGTATCCGAGCTCCAACGCCGGACTTTATCTGAGCTCCAACGTCGAACTATGTCCGAGGTGTCATAGATCACCTTGGTTCAAAAAAGTTGAAGGAGTTTAGCCGAGCTTAATGCCAGAAATGCCCTCTATGGAGCCAGCCACTTGCATCCGAGCTATATCCCGAAATGCTTTCGAGGTGGTTCAGCACCTCGGTCATGGGTTGATTGTTTGCGGATTACATTTCCAATGCGTGTAAATTTATTTGCTATCAATATGCATAACCAGTAGCCCTCAAGGTGTGTGTCGGTCTAAAACCCGAGATGCACCTGAAGGAAAACATGAAACTACTGATCCTAGTAGCCCCTGAGACTCGGGTCGATTCGCAAAATCGGCCTGAGGATCAACTCCTAGCTCGGCAGCATACGTAGGAATAGAGACGCGGCGTAATATATTAGAGGTAATGGTGATCGGCGGATGGGTCCCTAAGAGAGGGTCATGAGAAGTCGCCGTGATATATTAGCTTGATGCCGGATAAGTCCCAGATGGTACTTATTGTTGTCCGAAGACGTGCTTGCCCATAGTTCGGTCATGCCGAACACCAAGCACTTTCAATTTTCTGCATTGAATAGGCAAGGCAGTAGCCCCCGAGCCACTGGTCGGGTGGCAACACCAGATCAGGGGATCGATGTGCCCCTTTAAAATTTATAAATAATGATAAGCCCAAAGCCCAGTAGCCCCCGAGCCTTAATGTTGGCATGGGTGGCCGAATTAAGGATCGATATCCAGAGTAAAATTACAAATTATGTGTAATGATTCTATGTATCCAAGTACTCTACATCATTAATGCTCGGATCCGCATTGTACAAAACTTCGTTGACCGACATCGGCTTAAACCTTCTCGACTAGTGGATGTGGAGTGTTTGTCCCACTTTATGGATACTTTATAAGGGCAAAGATTTACAGCAAACAAGGCAATCTGTTCACATGGTTTTATAAACAAAGGTATGCAGAGAGATATGTTATATTAAGAAACATCTTCCCAAGAAAATAGTTTCGTTATCAGTTCCTTTCTTTGGGTTTTCATGTTGACCATGATCATTAAACCTCATCTCCGATCAATGTGGGAGGAAAACATTGAGGATTTAGTTAGGGGAAAGTTCCCGAACTCTATGGTCCATGATGAACTAGAATTTTCACTTCCATCGTTGCCGACCAATTATATTCTTAAGATAGCTAGCTTTCGGCTTCACCCAGTATGAGGTACTAAACCGAATGACCCGATAGTAACAATCATAGAGGTGCTCCCTTTACCACCTAGCCGAACAATCGGGAACGTAGGGGTAAGCATAGGAGCCAGGCAACCCAGCTTGGCCAAAATCTTAAGTCAAATTGATGCATATTTATGGCTTTATAATGATAATTATGGAAGGAAGCCCTCGTATATTAAATACAAATGTCGATGATATTTTCAATTTGACTCTGTTGTGACCGTTTATCAGTTGAAAGTGACCCATCGTCGGCTTCCACCCCCTTGTAGATGCTACGCGGGGTGTTTCCGCAATAACAAAACAACCCTGACCCGACGTCTTGGTGCCTGAAGGCGGTTGTGTTAGCGGAAATGAGGCAATCAGATATGCGTGCTTTATAACTTTCACTTAGTCATAGGAGCTTTAAACTAGGGAAGCTAGCTACGAGCCTCCGGTTAGTGTTCGGCGACAGCCGATTTCAAGCCATAAACACCGCGGCCAATGTTATGAACGGCCCATCATTTAACACAGTCATCGGATCGCTGACCAGTTTACATTTATTGTGACAGTCAGTTTTCGACTTTCTCCACTGAGGTGCTTAACCATGCCAGCTGGAAGCACAACCGTAGTGGTTCTCCCTTTGCACACCTAGCCGAACAAAGCGGAACGTGGGAGGCAAGCACAGGAGCCGGGCAACCCAACTATTGCCCAAAGACACAATTCGAAACCGATGCATATATAGCAATATCCGAGAATGTTTTTGCCGAGGACTCTATGGAGTACCTTGGTTTTTGGTGGGTTTGGCTGGAGTCTCAGCCCCCTGTTAATATTGCCAACGCTTTAAAGGCGTCTAGCATTGCACTGCTCAAGAACTAGTCCCGATGTGGCGTGTGTATTGTCAACACCGAGGTGCAGTTCAGCGAGAAAGATGCCGAGTTGTGGGTCAAAAAAGATCTCCCGAGCTAAATTATTATGCAGGGCACCTCGGTCATGAGGATGTCCCGCTTCCTGAAAGGAAAACATACAAATAGCTAAAAAGTGACATAAACTCAAAAAGCCAAAAACTTATGTAAAATCTTGACGTCCGGACTAAACCGAGATTTTTGTGCCAATCCGGAAATTGGTCATAAAAAAAATTGTGCTTCTGTCGTGCTTTAACATGATGGATCCTATCTCAAGACTTCAAGCGAGTTAGCCTACGGGTTCAAGCTCCTTATCCCGAAGGTGGAGTGCTTCTCCGAGGCTAGTTTAGCAAACTAAACTCGAGCGGCTTTAGAGATAAGCTAGGCTATCCGGCTATTGACCATACACTCGAGCCGAAAAATGGAGCGGTAGAAAAAGACTTTGCAACGACCAAGAAGAAAACACATTTACTATAAAACGACTAATGTAAATTTTAAGAGCCCCCAATTAACATGGGTAAAGGGAGTTTCTTTTAACGAACAATGCATGTGAGCATGGTCTAACCGAACACTAGTTAAAAATTCAAAACTTTGAGCATGAAAGCGACTTAGCTGGTTAATGTGTTCGGCATTGATGACGCGGTCTGAGCTTGATGTGGGACAAGGTTCCATCCCCCAAGCTGGTCCCGAGGTGGCAGAGAAAAGAGCTCGGCACTCCGAAGTGGTAACATAGCACGGCCAATGTGCTGAAGTCCCCGGCATGGGTTAATGAAGTTATGACGAAGCCCCTGGTCTAGCCAAGGTGACGTGGTATGTCGGTATGCCGAGGTGACAGCGCTTCCCAACCTGGATCATTTACCTGTGCACGGAAAATAGTGCAAGCCGGAGATAGCAGTAATAATAATAAATTAAAAAAATGTAGCATAATAAATAATTTATGCAAAGTGAGTAATACAAGAAATATGGCTTGTGTGCCGAACACACGATGAAGTAGAGCTCCATCAGCAATGTCGAAGTCCCGAGGCAACTGAACATGTCGGTATGGCAATTCGACCAACAAGGTGATCACGCGAGCCGATTTACGCCGATTGGAACGACAACGTCGGCTTGCCGAAGTGACCGCGTGACGCAGTCGAAGTCGATTACCTACACATGTTAAATAGTGCAGTCCAAAAATTAATAATATAAATATATAAAACTCGCATAATTAATTTACGTAGAATAATTTTTTAAAGAAATGTGGCCTGGCACAGAAGTCAATGTTGATGCAGGGTGTTGGCATGATGCGGTAAAGACGAGGCAAAGCCTGAATTCTCAGGTCGGTCCGAGTTTCGGATGCGGCGTTCACCGAACTGTGTACGGAAACTGACCGAACCACCACGCGACCGTCGTTTAATGCGGACACCATTTGATAGACATGTGTACAAATGATGGAACAAACCAGAGTAATAATTCCTTGGGAAAAATAAACCCAAACAAGCAAAAATTACTAGGATTAATAGCACCTGGTTTATTTGTTGTAGCAATCCGAAGGAAAGTGACTCCCAAAATTGGGACTCGATCCGCACACCCATTGCCTGATGAGCGATGAAGCGACGACATGACGATGTTGGCAAAGGTTGGCTCGCGGAGGCAAAGCCCCCGGTCCAGCTAACGTGACGAAGCCGGTCGGCTGGTGACGCCGAAGTCTCCGGAGTAGGTTGATGAAGAGATGGGGAAGCCCCCGGTCCAGTCGAGGTGTCGAAGCGTCGAATGTTAGCCGATGAGTCAAAGTAGGTCGGCATGAAGGACATCGACTTGAAGAAGCAACAGTGTGGCCATGCCGATGCAGGTCGTAACTCATGATGTGGTCAATGCCGGCTTGATGAAGTGACCGCGGCGATGCCGGTGTGCCTGCTCCGTGTAATCCATGGGGCGGCGATGTTGGTGATGATTTATCCTTCGTGATGCTGAACTCTTGTTCGTCTTGCCAAGATGATGATCCGAAGAAGTTGAGCTCGGCTCAACAAAGCGATGACGTGTCTAGCGCAGGTCGGCAGCCGTGGAGCAACGTTGTCGGGTTGGTTTGACACTAGCGCGATGGTGAAGATCATATTGGAAAATACTTTAAAATTAGTGGGATGTGCTTGAGAACAAAACACAACACCCCATACAAAAATTCCTTCAAAAAGGATGTCTGAAATCCTGTTCATAAAAAAGATGAGCTCGGGTCAGATTCGTTCTCGCGCAAAAAACAGACCTGAAAAGTGATGCACTAATCGAAAGGTTCCCGAAGTTTGGACGGTCGGATCGAGCTGAAATTTTGAGTGGTGGTAGATATGGAAATTCCACAGAAGATGAATGGTTGGATCCTCCAAATGAACGGTGGGATCTTCCAAATGACATTTGAGCTAGGCTCTGGAGAGCACGCCCTAAACTTGTCCAGATTCCCGTCCAGACTCGACAGGTCTCCGGTATATCGTAGATCGTCGAAGGTTCCTCCATCGGAACGCGACGAAATTTTACCGGGTTGTTGTAGACTCAATTCCGCACAATTTCGCTGAAGGAATCGTCAAAGCGATGCTCGTGGAGGTGGTGGCAGAGGATACAAGTTTGCTGTCCGGAAAAACTACACGGTCGCTCGAGGACAATGTTGATGTTGAGCCCCCGAGCTCCAAAGATGATTCCTCCATGATCATGATAGAGATTGGAGTTGATGTTGATGAAGGCCCTCATCCGAACATGACGATCGGAGGCAGGGCATAGTCGCAGTTGATCTATAGGTGAGCCATTTATCCTTTGTCGATCACACAGCGGAACTCTCAATGAAAGCACCATTGTCGGTGTCAAAACCGGCAGATCTCGGGTAGGGGGTCCCAAGCTGTGTGTCATGGATCGATGGGTAACAGGAGACAGGGGACACAATGTTTACCCAGGTTCGGGCCCTCTTAATGGAGGTAATACCCTACTTCCTGCTTGTTTGATCTTGATGGATATAGAGATTACAAGAGTTGATCTATCTCGAGATCATAAGTTGTGGTCTAAGCCCGGCCTCGGCTTATATAATGTACCAGAGGCCTAGGATAACAAGAGTCCTAGTCGAATATGCCGGTGGAGCGGAGTCCTTGTCTTGACCACCAAGTCTTGTGGAATCTTCCTCATGTATACTTTGGCTGTCCGAACTGGCCCATGAGTAAACAGCCATGGGGTCCTCGGCCCAATCCAACTGATCGGGAGACGACCTGGTGAGTACCCCCTAGTCAAGGACATCGTTAGTGGGAGGCGTCAAATGTTGGTTACCATTCCGTGGATAAAGGCTATTCATGTGCGGCTCCGACCACTGCCACACGTGCCCGTGCACTGCTTGGGCCTAGCCCAACACTGCTCCGCACCTGTGTGTGGCCCAGGCCCGGGGGCTCCTGTTGGTGTACTAAAGTCTGGGCCTTTAGCACCCCATACTTGTGCATGGGCAGTTGTAGCCACACCTGCGGCAAGGCCTGAAGAGGGCGATCAAGGATAAAGACAAGATCACTAGAGAAGCAGTCAGTGATTAGAGAAAAGAAGACCAGAAGCTGAGGCCCCGGGAAGATCCTTGCCAGGATGGCTCATGAAGCCCGCGGCAAGATCCTTGTAGGGATGACTTGCTAAGCCCCCGGCATGGTCCTTGCCGGGGGAGTACAAGGCTTCGCCACCCCACCACCACTCCAGCGCAGCAACTGGCCTGCCAGCCTGGAAAGCACTTGCGTGGTGGCATGCAGATCTTCGTGAAGATCCTACCACCGTTCCAGCACAGCAACTAGCCAGCCAGCCTGGCATTGCATGCCTCGTCAGCCTGGATGGTGTCAAGATGGGGAGAGGCAGCGACGGACGGGACGGATGATGAAGTCATGTACCTAGGGTAGGGTCATAGGCCTGACCTAAGTAGCCTTCCCAAGGACACCCTCAGAAGAAACTGCCTTCCAGTCGACCAAGAAGGACCTCACTCGACGGACTCAAAGGACTCGACCATGAAGATTCACTCGACCACCAGGAGACCAAGAGCCACTCTGCATCCAAACGTCTGTAATTAAGTAGTCTTTATGGCATTTAGGACACTTTATGTAAGGCGCTACGATAACGCCTAGCCTTAATGTACTTTAAACCTGCATTCTTCGAGGGCCGAGGGTCTGCGAACACTATATAAGCCACCCCCTCCTCGGTAAAGGGTTCGCACTCGTAATCCTTACACTCATAATCCAAATGACCGCCTCCGGCTCCGAGACGTAGGGATGTTACTTCCTCCGACAAGGGCCTGAACTCAGTACATCCCTTGTGTTTACAATCTGCCCATAGCTAGGATCTTGCCTCTCCATACCTACCCCTATTCTCTTTGCCGGACTTAGAACCACGACGGCTTGGCGCCCACCTTGGGGCAGGTGTCTTAGCGATTTGGAGAAGTTGCCATTGTTCCGATTGCCTTCATCATGGTTTCGGTGGAGTTTTGGTCGAGGGCCGTGAGATCCGCTCTCGACGCCACCTTCATCGCCGACGACTCCGCTTGGCTCCGTGGAGGCTCCACTCGACGCCGACAAGGCCCGTCATGAAGGTGCGACGATTTTCGCATGTGTCCGCGGCGTTCGCTGCGGCATCCGTCGACTCCATATCGGTCGACTTCTATCGTCCACCTCCTCGTCTCCCGCCAGCGTAAGCGCCTGGTCGGTCGAGGCTTCAGCGGTGGGTGAGGCACGATAGCTCGCCCGGACAGCCACCACCCAAGTTATGGCAATCGAGCCCGACGAATCTCTCTGGCCTGCTCGATCTGTCGACCGCTCGAGAGACCGCATCCGAAAAGCGACGACAGCGATCCGGCGGCGGAGGTCTTGATGGTCAGCGGGCCTCGTAGCCCTCCCGGCTTCCCCCGCAATGATGGGGTGGACGGTGGAGGCGACCCCGCTCAAGTCCATGAGGAATATCAACCCGAGCCACCTAACTCCCTGCAAAGGGAAGAACTTCGCCGCAGGAACATGGATGCCCTGCATACTCCCATCGCAGGAGAAACCCCCGAGGCTCGTGCCTTGGAGGAGGCGCGTTTGGCCAACTTGGCTGAACGCACTCGTCTGGAGAATCTCCAAGCAAGCACTTTCGAAGCGCTGCAGCAACGAAGTGTCCGACTCGGTCGACGTCAACTCTTCCCGCCGACTCAGGTATATCGAACCCCGATTCAGAATTTAGCAGCTGCAACCCGTATAGCAGAGTCAATTCAGCCCTCTTAGTTGGAGGCTGGCAGAGGCTTGATGCAGATTAGGGCGGGCAGCAGGAGATCAGAATTCAGCCGTGTCACGGTCATGCAACAGAATTCGTAGTCGATCCGTCACTGTGAATACGGTTCAGTCTGCTCACAGCCCCAGATCGCCTCCGCGACGGGAAGGACGCGAGAATCGACGAGACCAATATGGTGACCGATACGATCATGATGATAGGCGTCGAGTGCCCACTCCTCCCCCGAGGGATGGGTCTTACGCTCATCAGCAGCAAGATGACAGGCGTCAGCTCAGTGTGGGACAAAGAGCTCCGGTCGACCCCAGGGAACCAGGCTTTAACGCGCGATCCATCATCATGCAAGGCTTGGTCGATCGGAACAAAGGTCATCGAGGTGGCCACGATAGAGATGCGCCCACTAGCAGCCGAGTGCATGTTTCTGGTCCGGAATGTTTCAGCAGGGCTATCAGAGCTGCGGTGATTCCCCCCAACTTCAGGTTGGCGACTAGAGTAAGCAAGTTCACCGGTGAGTCTAAGCCTGAAACTTGGCTTGAGGACTACCGAGTGGCTGTACAGACCGGCGGCGGGAATGACGAGGTGGCTATGAAGCACTTACCACTCATGTTGGAAGGTTCGGCCAGAGCATGGTTGAATCAGTTAACTCCAAGCAGCATTTACACTTGGGAAGATCTTTCCCGAGTGTTCGTCAGAACATTTGAGGGAACTTGCAAGCGACCAGCTGGATTGACAGAGCTGCAAGTTTGTGTACAGAAGTCGAATGAGACCTTAAGAGAGTATATTCAGAGATGGATCACTTTGCATCATACCGTGGAGAACGTGTCTGATCATCAGGCAGTCTGCGCCTTCAAGGATGGTGTTAAGAACAGAGAATTAAGTTTGAAGTTTGGTCGGACCGGAGATATGACCCTGAGTCGGATGATGGAAATTTCTACCAAGTACGCCAACGGCGAAGAGGAGGACCGACTCCGGAGCGGCAAGTACAAGCCGAGTCAGTCGGAGAAAGGAAACTCCAGTCGGAAGCAAAAACGGAAAGCTGAACCAGCGGCTCCTGGAGAGGCTCTGGCCGTGACTCAGGGCAAGTTCAAAGGAAAACCCAAAGGATCCTGGAACCCCAAGAAGGTGAAGGATAAAGAAGGAAATGACGTGATGGATCTGCCGTGTCACATCCACACGAAGAAAGATGAAGAGGGTAATTTCATTTATCCGAAGCATACCACTCGGCAGTGTAGGCTCCTGATCCAGCAGTTCCAAGGTAAACAGCCCAAGGACAAGGAAAAGGAGTCGGACAAAGCCGAAGACAAGGAGGACAGTGAGGGAGGATATCCTCATGTTAACTCCACTCTGATGATCTTTGTGGATGTGGAAAGCAAGAGCCGACTGAAGGTCATTAACCGTGAGGTGAACATGCTCGCCCCGGCGGCGCCAAGTTATCTGAGATGGTCACAAACTCCCATTACATTCGACCAGTCCAATCACCCGACTCATATAGCCACCCCTGGGAGGCAAGCTTTGGTGATCGACCCGGTCGTCGAAGGCACTCGACTGACGAAGGTGCTAATGGATGGTGGTAGTGGACTGAATTTATTGTATGCGGACACGCTGAAAGGAATGGGCATTCCGATGTCCCGACTGAGCACCAGCAACATGAGTTTTCATGGAATTATACCTGGAAAGAAAGCTGAGTCACTCGGTCAGATAGCTCTGGACGTGGTGTTCGGTGACTCGAAGCATTTCCGCAAAGAGAAGCTGACGTTTGAAGTTGTAGACTTTCAGAGCGCTTACCACGCTATTTTGGGGAGACCAGCTTACGCACGGTTCATCGCTCAACCATGTTACGTGTACCTCAAGCTGAAAATGCTCGGCCCCAAAGGCGTGATCACTATCACTGTTGATCGGAAAAAAGCAGAAGAGTGTTTCCAGAAAGGCTCGAAAATTGCCGACTCCCAGGTGACAACAGTCGAGCTAGAGGGATATAAGAAAAATGCAGATCCGAGTGATTTGTTGCGGGCTAAGAAGCCCACCACCGAATTAGCGTTTCAGTCATCCGGTGAGACAAAGCCCGTTCACATTCACCCGACCGACCCCAATGCAGCCCCGACCCATATTTCCATGACACTCGACCCTAAATAGGAAGAAGCGCTCATCCAGTTCCTCCGTGAGAACTGGGACATCTTTGCATGGAAGCCAGCTGACATGTCGGGTGTGCCCAGGGGACTGGCTGAGCATCGCCTTAGAGTCGACTCAGCAGCAAAACCAGTCAAAGAACATCTTCGACGGTCCGCCGTCCAGAAGAGAAAAGCCATTGGTGAGGAGGTGGCTCGACTATTGGCGGCAGGATTTATCCGAGAGATATACCACTCCGAGTGGCTCGCCAATGTCGTCATGGTTCCTAAGAAGGACAAGTCACTCCGCATGTGTATTGATTTCAAACACATCAATCGGGCCTGTCCAAAAGATCATTTTCCTCTCCCTCGCATCGATCAAATTGTTGACTCGACTGCGGGATGCGAGAGATTGTCTTTTCTAGACGCCTATTCCGGGTACCATCAGATCCGTCTGTACGGACCCGATGAAATAAAAACAGCTTTCATCACTCCATGCGGCTACTTCTTCTATATTACCATGCCATTCGGCCTCAAGAATGCCGGAGCCACATTCATGCGAATGATTCAGAAGTGTTTGCTCACTCAAATCAGTGGGAATGTGGAAGCGTACATGGACGATATCGTGGTCAAGTCGCGAAAGGGTTCCGACCTGCTGACTAACCTCGCTGAAACATTTGCCAACCTCAGGAGGTATGATATCAAGCTCAATTCATCAAAGTGCACATTCGGAGTTCCTGGTGGTAAGTTACTCAGTTTTCTCGTTTCCGAACGAGGAATCGACGCTAACCCAGAAAAAATCGGCACTATACTCCGAATGAAACGCCCGTCGCGGGTGCACGATGTACGTAACTTCTTGGATGCTTGGCGCATTAAGTCGATTCATCTCACGACTCGGTGAAAAGGCATTGCCTCTTTACCGATCGATGAAGAAGGCGGAACAAGTTGAGTGGACTCGAAGCTGATGCAGCGTTTGCCGAGCTAAAAGCTCTGCTCTCCACCCAGCCGGTGCTTGCTGCTCCAATCAGCAAAGGGCCTTTGTTTCTTTATATTGCAGCCACGGGACAAGTTGTCAGTACAGTACTTACGGTCGAGCGGGAAGAAGAAGGGAAAGCCTTCAAAGTTCAATGCCCAGTATACTATCTGTCTGAAGTTTTGACTCCATCAAAGCAAAGATATCCTCATTATCAGAAGCTTGTGTATGGGATCTACATGACCACGAAGAAGGTTGCTCATTACTTCTCGATCATTCCATTACGATTAAATCGTGACGCTCCACTTTCGAGATTCGCACAAGAGAGATGCAACCGGGTCGAGTGGCGAAATGGGCAATTGAACTCCTTCCCTTGATATCAAGTTTAAGGCAAAAGCCATTAAGTCCCAAGCAATAGCAGATTTCCTTGCAGTGGATTGAACAACAAGAGCCGACTCAAGTTCACTCGGAGCATTGGACCATGTTCTTTGATGGCTCTAAGATGTTGAATGGTTCGGTCTTTGGGTTGTCCTGGTTTCCCCGGAGGAGATAAGCTCGGATATGTGCTCCAGATTCACTTTGATTCCTCCAACAATGAGGCGAATCTGAGGCCCTTTTGTATGGGTTGCATGGCCATCTCACTCGGCGTCCGTCACCTTATGGTTTATGGCGACTCAGATTTGGTGGTCAACCAAGTGATGAAGGAGTGGGGCGTTAAAGCCCACCATGATTGGATCTTGCAATGCAAATGAGGAAGCTGGAAAAGAAGTTTGAGGGTTAGAGCTCCATCATATACCCCGATGAAAAATCAAGCGGTGATGATTTGGCAAAGATAGGTTCCAAGAGAAGCCATTCGGTGGTGTGTTCTTGGAGCATATCCATACTCCATCGATCAAAGAAGATCCTTTTACTGAAGAAGCTCCGC
This sequence comes from Aegilops speltoides, assembly GCA_021437245.1. Taxonomy (NCBI): domain Eukaryota; kingdom Viridiplantae; phylum Streptophyta; class Magnoliopsida; order Poales; family Poaceae; genus Aegilops; species Aegilops speltoides. Next base: position 304,945,896 of record CM038143.1, read on the forward strand.
AGCCCAAGAGTGCCACAGATCCGACTGAGGTTGAAGTTCCAGCGGTGGTCGACTTGATCATGGAGGCTTTAGTGATCACTCCCGATTGGACAGTTCCATATATCGCGTATATCCTAAGAAAAGAGCTCCCAAAGGATGAAGAAGAGGCTCGACAGATCGTCCGCCGATCCAAAGCCTTCTTTGTGATCAAGGGCTACTATCTGCAGAAAGCGCGACCGAGGTTGGTCGAAGTGTATAACGCCGAAAAAGGTCGAATAATCCTTGATGATATCCACTGGGGACTGTGGCCATCATCGTCCTCTCGGACCATCGTGTCCAAAGCATACCGAGCCGTTTTTACCGCCCAGGGGCGAATGAGATGGCAAAGGAAATAGTGGACAAGTCGAGGGATGTCGGTTTTACTCCAACATGTCACACAAGCCTGCGTCAGCTCTGAAGACCATACCACTCGTCTGGCCCTTCGCGGTATGGGGGTTGGATATGGTGGGCCCCTTGAGGATAGGTCGAAGCGGTTTTACGCATGTACTGGTGGCAGTCGACAAGTTCACCAAGTTGATTGAGGCTAAACCCATCAAGAACCTTGGCGCGATCTGCTGTCGGTTCATCGAGGCGATATTCAGATATGGAGTCTCGCACAGCATCATCATCGACAATGGATCAAACTTGATTCGGAGGAATTGAGCATTCGCACATCTCAAGGCACACGCAGTCGACTACGCTTCAGTCACCCATCCACCGTCGAATGGACAAGCGGAGCGAGCCAATGGCTTGATCCTCAAAGGGTTGAAATCCCGACTGATGCGTGACCTTAAGCATGCGGCTGGAGCGTGGGTCGATGAACTTCCCTCGGTGCTTTGGGGTCTAAGGACCACGCCTAATCGGTCGACTGGAAGGACTCCATTCTTCTTGGTCTATGGAGCTGAAGTGGTCTTGCCGAGTGATCTGCTCCACAATGCTCCTCGAGTTGAGCTCTACAACGAGGCTGAAGCAGAACAAGCGCGGCAAGATGCAGTCGAACTTTTATAAGAAGAAAGGGAGATGGCTCTGATCCAATCGACCATCTACCAACAAGACTTGCGTTGCTTCCACGCCAAAAACGTGCAGAGTCGAGCCTTTCAGGAAGGAGATTTGGTTCTCCGAGTGGATCAGCAGAAACCTCACAAGCTTGCTCCTTCTTGGGAAGGACCCTTCATCGTTACCAAGGTTCTCCACAGGGAGCTACATCGTCTCTACAACGTCGAGCACAAAATTGACGAGCCCCGAGCTTGGAACGCGGAGCTACTCCGCCCATTTTACACTTAAGTTTTTACTCGGATGGGTTGTAATAAAAGTACTTCTGTAGTAAATGTTTTGCAAGATAATAGTGTCATAATTTCCCCAATGATTTTTGTCACTTTTATTTATTCAATAAAGTTTCCCCCTCAGTGGGTGGCTTAGTTGCGAATTTGTTTCGCCTAAGTTTGTAAAAAAATCCTTACCGAGTGGTGAGCCAGCCTCCCACTCGCGGGCTTAGCTGCGAATCCATTTCGCCTAAGTTTTAATAAAATCCTACCGAGTGGTGAGCCAGACTCCCACTCGGGGGCTTAGCTGCAGTCCAAGTACTTGCCTAAGTTTCAATAAAATCCTACCGAGTGGTGAGCCAGACTCCCACTCGGGGGCTTAGCTACAGTCCAAGTACTCGCCTAAGTTTCAATAAAATCCTACAGAGTGGTGAGCAGACTCCCACTCGGGGCTTCTTCTGATCGAGTACTCGCCTAAGTTTCAATAAAATCCTACCGAGTGGTGAGCTAGACTCCCACTCGGGGGCTTAGCTGCATTCTAAGTACTCGCCTAAGTTCAAATTCAACGTGCGCTCGCAAGGAGGACGAGGTGAAGGTCGACTGCGTTCCTCTCGTCCGAGCTACGCCACAAGTACAACGTGCGGTCGCAAGGAGGACGTAGTGTAGTTCGAGTGCGACCCTCTCCTCCGAGCTACGCCACAAGTACAATGTGTGGTCGCAAGGAGGGCGAGGTGCAGGTCGACTGCGTCCCTCTCCTCCAAGCCACGCCACAAGTACAACGTGCGGTCGCAAGGAGGACGAGGTGCAGGTCGACTGCGTCCCTCTCCTTCGAGCCATGCCACAAGTACAACGTCTTGGTCGCAAGGAGGACGAGGTGCAGTCGATGCGATCCTCTCCTCGAGCTCGCCACAAGTACAACATGCGATCGCAAGGAGGGCGAGGTGCAGGTCGACTGCGTCCCTCTCCTCCAAGCCACGCCACAAGTACAACATGCGGTCGCAAGGAGGGCGAGGTGCGTCGACCGCGATCCTCTCCTCCGAGCTCGCCACAAGTACAACGTCTGCCGCAAGGAGGGACGAGGTGCAGGTCGATGCGACCCTCTCCCTCCGAAGCCACGCCACAAGTACAACGTGAAAATCCTACCGAGTGGAGAGCAGACCTCCCACTCGGGGGCTTAGCTGCGCCCAAGTGCTGCGCCTAAGTTTTGAAAATCCTACCGAGTGGAGAGCAGACCTCCCACTCGGGGCTTAGCTGCAGCCAGTGCTCGCCTAAGTTTTGAAAATCCTACCGAGTGGAGAGCAGACCTCCCACTCGGGGCTTAGCAGCCAGTGCTCGCCTAAGTTTCAATAAAATCCTACCGAGTGGAGAGCAGACCTCCCAATCGGGGGCTTAGCTGCAGCCCAGTGCTCGCCTAAGTTTTGAAAATCCTACCGAGTGGAGAGCAGACCTCTCACTCGGGGGCTTAGCTGCAGCCCGGTGCTCGCCTAAGTTTTGAAAATCCTACCGAGTGGTGAGCAGACCTCCCACTCGAAGGCTTAGCTTCAGCCCAGTGCTCGCCTAAGTTTCAATAAAATCCTACCGAGTGGAGAGCAGACCTCCCACTCGGGGGCTTAGCTGCAGCCCAGTGCTCGCCTAAGTTTTGAAAATCCTACCGAGTGGTGAGCAGACCTCCCACTCGGAGGCTTAGCTGCAGCCCAGTGCTCGCCTAAGTTCGAAAATCCTGCCGAGTGGAGGGCAAACCTCACACTCGGAGGCTTAGCTGCAGCCCAGTGCCTGCCTAAGTGAATTGGAGAACAAGTCGATTGCAATAAGCATCTCGCTTTAACCTGCAAAAGACATCTCAAACCAAATACAAGAATATTCAAACGCCGAATCCAAGTTCAGATAGATACCTAACGGAACCAAAAGTGCTCAGGCGCTAGGCCTGTTAAGGTTTGTCGGTTACAAAATCACTCGGCATACCGAGGCAAATTTAAAGTGTCAAGCCCAAGAAGTTTTACCCTCTCGTGGAGGCTAGAAGGTGCAACAAACTCGGGCGAGGTCGATTCCATCAAGAATCCGAGTGGCGCGGCGATGAAGGTCTTCATGAAGGACCGAAATCGTGCTTCTTGGTGTTAGCCACCAAGAGCCGCCAACTTGTATTCTCGTGCATCCTTGCAATGGACTCGGGCGAAGATAGAGCAACATCTGCGCCACACCGGCGGAGGATTTCTTCCACTCCTGACTCGACTTGGGATCGTTCGCCGAGTCATCGAGACTTCGAGGTCATTCTCGAGCGCCTCTCTGCCGCGAGCGTAGCGTCGATCCGGGAAGTGGCGACCTTCAGCCTTGCGAGATAATCAACGACGGCAGCAACACGAGATTCGAGCCGGAGGACGTTCACGGCGACTTCATCATTCACCGGAGAGTTGATGGGGTCCAGGTTAGGCTCCAGTCGACCAGTCTCCTCTTCAAAGTTTTGGGAAAATTATGCAAGCACAACCACCGAGTCAAGACAACAGTCGAATGGAAAGATCACAGTTGAAATACCTGTTTGGTGCAAAAGATTACCTTCGAGCGTGAGGAACAACTTCTTGGCGAGTCCGCCCAGATAAGCCTCCAGATCGTTCTTCTTCCCCACCAACTCACTAGCCTTGTCACTCAGAGCAATCTTATCACTTTTCAGTCGACTGACCTCTTTGTTGGCGGCATCAAGGGCAGCTTTCAGAATGGTGTTTTCTTCTTCAAGCTTGGTGACCGAAGCCAACTGCTCGTCTGCTAGCTTGGTCTTCTAAAGCTGTTTTACGCATCAGACCAACTCAAGGTCTTTCTTCTTCTGGGCCTCCTTCACTTTGCCTGCGAAGTTACAGCAAGGTTAGACTTTGAAACAAATGAGGCGCAAAGGCAATCGTCGAGGCCTCACCAAACATACCTTTGGCTTCCTCCTTCGCCTTCGCCAAATTCTCCTGGACCAGCTTCAGATCAAGCTCGAGTTGGATATGTTTGTTCTCCAACTCGGTGTAACGAGCCGCAAGGTCGCAGGATTTCTACAAAGAACCAATTGACAGATGTCAAAGACAATTCACTTCCGAGTGACTAAGGAAAAACCATATGTTTCTAAGACTACAGCCGAATGCAAACATTCGACCATAGTCTCGGGGACTACACCCAGTGGGTGAACTCAGCGTGCCCCCACTAGTTCTATCAAGGAAGAGTCGACCAGCCGACCAACAAAAAAAACAGGACATATTCTTTAGACTGTAGCCGACTGCCGGCAGTTGACCATAGTCTCGGGGACTACACCTAGTGGGTGCACTCAGCGTGCCCCCACCGGTCTGAAAATCCGTTCGACCTAATCGAATGAAGGAAAAAGTTCAAGACATAAAGACTATGGTCGATCGCCGCATCCACCATAGCCTTGGGGACTACACCCGGTGGGTGCACTCAGCGCACCCCACTAGTTCGAATTTCAATCGACACACCCAAAGGGTGTAGGACAATCACGAAGAATTTCGGAAAGAAGAATCTTCGACATCATATCCTAACGTAACAGGCGGTGACCGATCGACACGAACGATTACTTTGAAGAGCGGAATGGCGCCATAGGCTGCCCGGCTAGCTTCCGGATGGCCTTCAATCGCTCCATCATGACTCCCTTTGGCGATTGCTTCTTTTGCAACACTGGCTTGGTCCTCTGGGATGTAGTGGGTCGAGAAAAGTGAAGGCCGTGCAGCACTTGACGACGTGGGGTGAGCACTCGCCAACGGCACCGCAAAAGATACGGTAGGTCGAGTGGTGTTTCCTCCCTCTGCGACCAGTGTCTCGGGCGCTGGCACCTCCTGGGTCACCTTGCCAGCAGGCGTTTTCCTGCTCCTCCTTTGCTTCAACGGCTCCTCATTGTCGTCGTCAGGAAGAGTGATAACGACATTAGAGGGAGCTACAGAAAAGAATCAAAGTTAGATACCAAGAGCCAATCGACTAAAGACGGAACTATAAGGGTAATACCAGGCTTTGAGGTGGCAGCATCTTCCATCTCATGATCGTCAGCCCTGGCCGAGGTATCAGAAGTAGCAGCGCTGCAATTCCGAAAGTCAGTCGGTTGATTCATGAGTCGACCGAGAATAAGTTCATGGAGAACAGAAAAACTCAAGTAGCATCATTACCCTGAGATAGTGGGGATCGCCATCTTCATCTTTGGCAAGACCTTGGCCGGCTTCGACGGTGCCACCCTGGATTGCTTCGGAGTTTTCTCGGTCGGCGCCAGAGAGGTGGTTCGAGGGCGCTGGTCGAGCGAACGATTCGATGACCCCTTACCACGCCGGGTTATGGGGTCATGGACGAGCTTCGCGTCTTTCCGAGCGAGGCGGTGCAACTTCCTCCTCCTCCTCCTCTTCGTCCTCCCCATCAGAGTCATCATCATCATCGTCATCAGCAGCGTCCGAGTCCCACTCCTCCTGGCTTTCGCCCCCACTTCCTTCCTCCTCCTCAGTCGGAGTCTGTGCTCCATTGGGCATCGAGTACAGTTCGGTGGTGGCCTGACAGACAGCAAAATAAAGATCAATCGACCAATTTGCAGCGAAAGCAGAATAAGTATGGCAAGATTACAATTGGGGATAAAGAGGGCATACCTTGTCTGGAGTGCTAGAATGGTCGAGTGGCGGAATCCTCCTGGCTCCTCGAGGGTTGTCTTTACCCTGTGATCGCGGCCATCCACCTCTCCAGTGTGGCGTCGTTGACTGCTTCTGGATGGACCCGAGTTTCATCCTCGATTCCACAGTACAGCCACATACAATGGCCTCGGTACTGAAGTGGTTGGATGCGCCGCCTAAGGAAGACCTCCAGAAGGTCCATACCCGTCACTCCTTCCCGAACTAGCTGGACTACATGCTCCATCGACATCTTCACTTGGGCTTTCTCCTCAGGGAGCACCTTCAGAGAAGAGGGCTTGTTCGCTCGGTCAATAGAGAATGGAGGGAGACCAGTCGACTGCCCCGGCGTCAACTCGTCTTGACAGTAAAACCAAGTCGACTGCCACCCTCTGACCGACTCAGGAAGAGTCATGGCCGGAAAAGTACTCTTGCTCCTCATTTGGATCCCAAGACCCCCACACATCTGAATAACCTTAGTCCTATTGTCATCTGGATTTGCCTTTTTACTGTCTGTGAGCGACAAGTGAATATGTGCTTAAACAGACCCCAGTGCGGTCGGCAGCCCAGGAAGTTCTCGCACATGGACACGAAGGCAGCAAGGTAGGCGATGGAATTTGGATTGAAATGGTGGAGTTGCGCCCCAAAGAAATTCAAGAAACCACAGAAGAAAACACTCGGAGGCAGAGAGAACCCACGGTCGACGAGGGTAGCCAGAAGAACACACTCACCCTCCTGCGGCTGTGGTTGCCACTCGTTCCCCGGGAGCCTCGCTGCCCCGTGGGGGATCAAACCCTCGTTGGCCATCTCGGTGAGATCCCTCTCGGTGATGGTCGAGCGGATCCAATCCCCTTGAACCCAACCGTGCGGCAGGCGGGACCTTGACGAGGATCCGCCCCGACTGGTCGCTCTCCCTTTCGCCTTCCCCGTCGTCGTCGCCTTCTTTTCGCTCGAGCCGTCCGTCTTCTCCTTCACCATTGTCGACGGTGAAGCGTACAAGGAGTGGTTGGGCGGAGGCGAGAGCAGGCGCTGTGGGCGGAGGCGGAGAGGACAGAAGGAGAAGTGGGGAGGTACTGTTCAAAAACCCTTGCCGGGCGCATTTTATAGAGCCGCTTCCGAGTGGTTGACAAGTGGGCCCAGGCAATCCAATCACATCCCGAAACAGTCGCGCGTACGCGATACGTGGCGAAAAAGATGGCGTGGGAATCGAGGCGTCTATGCCCTATCCCAACCGAGCGCCGCGGTCCGCCCCGCTTCGCGCGCTTCCCAAAATTCGGATCCCACAAAATCTGCTAACAGCGGATCAATCTGTCAGACGAAAGATTTCCTACGACCCGTCGCTCGGAAGTTACTAAGTTCAAAAGTTCACTCGACGAGAGAAAAGAATGGATCAAGGCGACTGAAAGAAAAGTTGATGTTATCAACGAAGAGATTATTGGTCCAAGATGATACATGTCCAGAACACAAAAGCAGGTCGGAAATATTATCAACTTCTTCCTCACTCAAACCTCGATCCATTCGGGGGCTAATGATGAAGTCATGTACCTAGGGTAGGGTCATAGGCCCGACCTAAGTACCCTTCCCAAGGACACCCTCAGAAGAAACTGCCTTCTAGTCGACCAAGAAGGACCTCACTCGACGGACTCAAAGGACTCGACCATGAATATTCACTCGACCACCAGGAGACCAAGAGCCACTCTGCATCCAAACGGTCTGTAATTAAGTAGTCTTTATGGCATTTAGGACACTTTATGTAAGGCGTTACCAGTAACGCCTAGCCTTAATGTACTTTAAACCTGCATTCTTGAGGGCGGAGGGTCCGCGAGACACTATATAAGCCACCCCCCTCCTCAGTGTAAAGGGTTCGCACCCCTGTAATCCTTACACTCATAATCCAGTCGACCGCCTCTGGGCTTCGAGACATAGGGCTGTTACTTCCTCCGAGAAGGGCCTGAACTCGTACATCCCTTGTGTTTACAACTGCTCCATAGCTAGGATCTTGCCTCTCCATACCTACCCCCTACTCTACTGTCAGACTTAGAACCACGACAACGGGCTCTATTTTCGTCCCCGATAAAGTTGGAGGGCATGTAACTTGTGCATTTAATGCGTTTGTCCTAGGATGTCAGTTATAAGCATATGCATTGTAGCTACTTTCACATCATGTATGCCGCTATGGCAACCCCTTGAACGTATAAAAGGAGGCCCAAGGCGTACTGGAGAAGGATCCGAACTTTTGAACCTCTCGGCCCAGCTTGCATGCAGAGCAGCTAGCCGAAGCTCAAGAACACCTAATAGACACTCAAGCAGGACTAGGGTTTTATGCTGCTCAGCGGCTCGAACCTGGGTAAAAACCCATCGTGTTGATCATTAGACCTGCTCTTTTTGCACCCCTCTTCCCTGCCAAACCGTAGAAGGGATCCACATGATCCCGTAGGTGTCGTTTTCCCCGACAACAAGGGAATAGATGAGGTAGCTCCGGTGCGGTGGTGAAGCGCGGCCGTCGTGTTCATCGTCATCGTCCGGCACAGAGGTAGGGAAAGAGACGAGACGAGGGGTGATTCGAACTTTGCTTGGGTTGGCGGTGAATTAGGGATTTGAGCAATCTGGGCACGGAAGGGGGCGGTAGAGAAGGGAGATTTTGCAGGGCTGGAATTGGGGCCACCAGATATTTCAATCCGAAACATGGAAGTGCGAACTTATTTTGTCGTTGTTCTTTTGGGGGGGAGGGATGGGGTGGGTGGCTGGGTGCTAGCGTCCGTATGATACACGCGACCACCACGACACAACCCTGGTCTGCCTGGTGCGCCTACATTTGAGAATGCAAACGAATCTTCTTTCATTTGCAAACGAATCTGTATGTATTACCATGCCCGTGTTTTCCTTGCAAATAATTATTCATTCGAAACGAGATACTATAAATTAACTAATGAGGAGCTATTTGAATTAGAGTATGTGTCACATAGCGATCTCCAATTCTAACGTGGATTTCGCATTTCACGGTATCCATGCTACTTTTTTAATACAAATTCATATATATATGATGAACACCATGGTAGTGGGAAAACTTTGGGTGGATTCAAACGTATGACCTACAAAATAGCACAATAATCGAGTCAATGTCAACTTTTCCAAACCTATTATGGCACTAATTCAAAAGAATTACCCATATGCATGGTCCTCAGTTCAAATCTTACAATGTACACTAAATTGAAACATCGATATTAAGTCTTGTACTATCTACATTCAAATGTTGTTTTAAGCCCCCCCGGCACACACGCTACATACTTCCTGTAGGTCAATCTTCCTCTCCTAACCACCTTAGGAAGCTGTCGGTTTTTGACATGCGTTCATTCTTTCTCTCCATGTTTCGATCTCTAACTCTCTCAACTAAACAACTCCCCTTTTTCCACTTTGTTAAATGTATCTACCTCACACACCCGCCATTGCACCCCATGCCAAGCTCTCTCTCTCTCCCTCCATCCTATCCTCTCTCGCTAGATACATGCATTGTTATCTATCCCCCCCAACCTCTTGTGCGCACGCATGCACGTTGTCTATCTAGGTCGGTCCCCCGAAACTGTCTCACTCTTTCTTCCGCACGGCAGGCCACACTCGCTCAATTGCTCTCTTTATTTGATTCTCGATTAACCTCGCTTTCTTTCACACACAAATGATATATCTCCCTGTTCGGGCCTCGATCGACACACTCTATACTCTCTCACGCAGATTGTCTATCAAGGTCAGTCCATCCAAGCCGCCCCCACTCTTTTGACCTCATGGCGGGCCACGCTCGCTCAATCTCTCTCTCTCTCTCTCTCTCTCTCTCTCTCTCTCTCTCTCTCTCTCTCTCTCTCTCTCTCTCTCTCTCTCTCTATCTACAAATTCTTTAACAAGATGGATATCCCTGGGTAAACCTCATATGGGATTCATATTATCGTCATTACTATTCATATAGTTGACATGCGCACAACATCATTTGTTATCGTCATATCTTACTACACTAGCAACAAGATTATGTAATGCTCTCGCAAAAAAAGATTATGTAGTACTGACGTATGTACCAGTGCACATGCCTAGTAGTAGGAGCACTGTGTAAGTTCAAGTGGCTGCCGTGTTTCGCACTCCTCCATCATAAGAGTGAAAACGCTTGTCGTAATCATTTTTTTCTTCTTCAGAAAAACAGTGGACATGCTCTACCGTGCAGATCCTCCTCGACTATCGCCGGGAACCTTGCTACTCACTTTCGCCGATGTGTGGGACATCCAGCATCGGGGTCCATTAGCCATGCACTAAATTACTCCATAGTATAGTGCCAACTGCACAGTAGGCTACCCCGATCGAAGCGCCGCAGTAATGCCCAATGAGCCATCAAATCACAAAACCCCCTCCTTTCCAGCAGTAAGTTGGACGGACGAAGCAACCATCATTTCACTCTTCTCCCTCAGCTTTCTCTCTTGAAGAAAACCCCAACTCGCTTCTCCCTCATCTCGTTCCTCATTTCTTCAAGAAAACCCCGACTTGCGTTTGCCATTGTTCTTCTCTCCCAAAGAAGCAAAGGTGAGTGCATCAATGGTGTTGATTCTGGCCAAGGCCCGGTCTTGCAACCCCAAGACTGATCCTATAACTCCCTCTCTGTTCTTCTTTTGGGTTTGTGATTATGGTTTCTTTTCTTTTATTTCTATTTGATAGTTTCTTGATGGAAGCTGGAGCACCGGCCGAAGTGATGTCCATGGCTCTTGCCAAAACCGTCGAGGCTCATGGTACGAAGAAGCGCAAGCACCCCGCTGAGACTACCACAGACAAGCTCAAAGCCATCGCCCTGTCCAAGGCCCCCTCTCCGGGACCCCTCATTAAGAAAGTGTAGGTAATATCTCTTCCTGACAATCTTTTTCTCGATCTTGATCATGTTTTTTCATCTAACACGCAGTACTAGTACTAGTAGTACAACTTTCTGGATGATCTTGCATGTGATTTTCGTGTGCCAAATGACGGTTCTAAATTCCTCTTTTAACCAATACATGCGAGAGGTTGACACTGATTTCTTATAGATTACTTTCAACTACTTTATGAACATCAATGCTACCTTTGAAGAGAGTATATTTGCCTCAGTAACTTGTGTTATGGATATTGCAAGTAATCCCTCTGCTCTCAAGCCTTTGAAGACATGTTCTAGTGTCTTTGTTCACTCATTTATGTGTGTATATGTAGTCATATATGGAGTAAAATATCGAAAATCATCTTATATTTCTGAACGGAGGTAGTAATAAAATATTTGCTTTCTGTTTGAATTAGAACCAGGTCCACGGTGGAGATGAAGTTCTCAAAATCATGCTGTGTGAATTGGAAGATCTGAGGATGAGTTCTACTGCTAAACTATCCAGCTGCTATGTCCTTGTCGCCACGTGTCCTGAACTAGTGTTTTCCTGTAGCATTGTTGTCAGACGTGTTCTCGAGGCTGTACTGTAACACCCCGGATGTATCTTTCCATATTTGTAACTCCAACTCTTGCCATTGTCGGATATGTGCTATGATATTCCCTCCGTGGTTGGGTTTTGTTTGCGTTTTTTTTTTTTCATGTCATGCATCCCATATCATGTCATCATGTGCATCTCATTTGCATACGTGTTCGTCTCATGATTCCGAACATATTCCCCGTTGTCCGTTTTGTAATCCGGCACTCCTATGTTCCCCGGCGTCCCCTCTTGTTCTTTTTCCGTGTGCGGGTGTTGAACATTCTCGGAATGGACCGAGCCTTGCCAAGTGGCCCTGGTGTAGCACCGGTAGACCACCTGTCAAGTTTCGGGTCATTTGGAGTTCGTTTGGTACTCCAACGGTTAACCGCGCTCTCGCAAAGGCCTCTTTTGAGTTGCAGCCCAACAACCCTCCAAAACAGCCCAATAACCCATCTAAGTCACCTCCATGCCCTCGGTCGTTCGATCACGATCGTGTGGGCGAAAACCGCACCCCATTTGGACTCTCCTAGCTCCCTCTATGCCTATTTAAAGACCCATCCCCCGAAATCCCGGGCAAACCCTAGCAAACCCCAGATCCGCCGCGCCGGACACGTCCGCGTCGCGGCGGACACGTCCGCGCCCGGCCCCGGCGAATCCGGGCTTCCACGTGGCGCCGTCGCCGCTTTCTCCGCCGCCCGGCCATGAGGCCGCCGGCCCATGCCAGCGCCCTCATGTTCAAGGCCGCCCGCCGCCGCGCTGCTGGGCTGCCGCTGCTGCCTTCGCTTGCGCCGCCCGCCGCTGCCCGCCTCACACTGCCGGGCCACGCCCGCCATCATGCCATGCCGCCGTCCTTGACCCATTCGGCATTCAGCCGCGCCGCCGCCGCCGCCTCGCCGGTCGCCGCGCCCGGCCGCCGCCAGCGCGACCTCCTCCTCCGGCAGCCATCCTCGTGCAGCGCTGCCCGATCCGATCTGGATCCGATCGACCCTAGGTTGACTTTTCCCCCTCTTATTTCCACCAAGTCCTAAACCTGTGTTAATTTCGTGCATTTTTCAACGCACCACATCTCTGCAACCGTGGCTCCGTTTTGGGCGTATAATATGTCAAATTGTTCGCCTCGAAGAGTACATCATTTCATTCCATTGCATCATTTGCATTTGAGCTCATCTTGATGCCTGAAATGCTGTTGGAAGATAGCTTCAGATCGTTAGTTCCAGAATTTTATCAGTTCGAGCTCTTTTGTCATTTTTGCCATGAATTATGTGTGCACCCTATGTAATTGAGTCCTACATGTGAGTTGAACATTGCCATGCCATCTTTCCAGGGGTATTTTCCATGTATTTTTGTGAGCTATGTGTTGACTAGAACAAGCATGCAAAGTAGGGATGATGATGTTGCTGATTTCAGGAACTTAGTGATTTCACTAAGTCTTGTCCTGCTGATAATTTTATGCCATATGTTCATGTTGTTACAGAGAGATCTACGCCCTTTTTGAGCATGGTCAGTAAGGGTGTTTTGGACATATGGATGTCCTCTATCCATCCATGCCTTTGTTGGTATTTATGGAGTAGTCTAGCATGTAATTTTCGTGCTCTACTTTTGCTTGAAAATGTTTCCTGGCAGACTGTTTGCGTGAGATTCAATTTTCACGAGGTCGTTGTAGTTGATCCGTGTATGCTATGATGTTGTTCTTGCCATGTATAGCTCCTATGCCATGTCTTCTTGATGGGTGTATGCTTAGTTTATCATGAGGTGCTCTGTAGTGAGTGCATCGAGCTCACGAACATGCCATGTTGAATCTGTTTTTGCCATGTCCTGATATTTTACTAAGTCTGAAATCTGTAATAAAACTTGCAATGTTTACATGGGTGCCATCATTTCTTAAGGTCCTTTTTGGATTATGGTCAGTAAAGGACTATTGAAATATGCTTTGAGCAGAATCATGTCATGCCTTGCTTTGCTATTATAAGTTCCTGTAGCATGTTGTTTGCTTGCTCTAAACATGCCTTCCTGATGTTAATTCCTGGCATGTTAGTATTTTCACTAAGTCTGTGAACCTGATATTTTGAGCACTTTCACCATGCTTGTTTGAACATGTTATGATGTGATTTAGCCGTAGCTCAGTGTTCCTCTTTTGTTAAGCATCTCCTGTAGTTCGTTGCCATATGCTTTGTTTGCATGCTGGGGTGCTGTAGAATAGTTTCGTGTTGCGTGCTAAGTAGCATCGGGCTGTTAAACGCAGTTTTGCGTCATTCTTGTTTTGCTTGTCATTTGCAAACCGTGCATCCGATTCCGGTGATCTTTATATCGATTTCAACCGAAATCATCTCATCTTTCCAGTGGCATACTTGGTTTGCCAAGTTGATGCCCGGTTCATCATTTTCCTTCCGGAGCATACATATGCATTGCATATCACATCTCGCATCGCATGTCATGTGTCAGATCATATTGCTTGTGCATATGTTCCTTGTTTGATTGTGGTTCCGTTGCTTGTGTTCTTGCTTTGGGTAGAGCCGGAGACGAGTACGTGAACGAGGAGCCTGTTGAGAACGCCTCGAGGATCCAGCCTTCGACAACTCTGAGAACCTTACAGGCAAGATGACCATACCTTCGATATCACTTCTATCTTTGCTTGCTAGATGCTCGCTCTTTTGCTATGCCTATGCTGCGATACCTACCACTTGCTATATCTTGTCACCCATATTGCCATGTCAACCTCTAACCATCCATGTCCTAGCAAACCGTTGATTGGCTATGTTACCGCTTTGCTCAGCCCCTCTTATAGCGTTGCTAGTTGCAGGTGAAGATGAAGTTTGTTCCTTGTTGGAACACGGATATTTTGGGATATCACAATATCTATTGTTTTAATTAATGCATCTATATACTTGGTAAAGCGTGGAAGGCTCGGCCTTATGCCCGTGTTTTGTTCCACTCTTGCCACCCTAGTTTCCGTCATACCGTGTTATGTTCCTTGATTTTATGCTTCCTTACGCGGTCGGGTGATTTATGGGACCCCTAGACAGTTCGCTTTGAATAAAACTCCTCCAGCAAGGCCCAACCTTGGTTTTACCATTTGCCACCTATACCTTTTTTTTCCCTTGGGTTTTCGCGAGCCGAGGGTCATCTTTATTTTAGCCCCCGGCGGTGCTCCTTCGAGTGTTGGTCCGAATCGAGTAGATCAAGGGCCCCTTGGGGAAACTCGAGGTCTGGTTTTACTCGTAGGATGTCTCATCCGGTGTGCCTGAGAACGAGATATGTGCAGCTCCTATCGGGATTTGTCGGCACAATGGGAGGTCTTGCTGGTTTAGTTTTACCATTGTCGAAATGTCTTGATGTACCGGGATACCGAGTCGATCGAGTGTCTTGGGTGAAGGTTTATTCCTTCATTGACCGTGAGAGCTTGTTATGGGCTAAGTTGGGACACCCCTGCAGGTATTATCTTTGGCCGTGCCATGCGTTATGAGGCAGATGGGAATTTGTTAATGTCCGTTGTAGAAAACCCAAGTTGACCTTAATTAAAATACATCAACCGTGTATGTAACCGTGATGGTCTCTTCTCGTGAGTCCGGAAGTGAACACGATGTTGGAGTTATGCTTGACGAAGTAGTCGATCACTTCTTGATCGCTAATAGCTTCACGACCGCGCCTTGCTTCTCTTCTCGCTCTCTTTTGCGATGTAGCCACCATATATGCTAGCTAAACTGCAGCAGCCCTCCTTTTGACACCAGCCTTCCCTTGCTTAAATAGTCTTGATCTCGTGGGTGTGAGATTGCTGAGTCCTGTGGCTCATGATTCTACCAAAATGTATGCAGTACCGGTGATGCCAGCAGATGGCGAACTGAATCTGAAGTGGGAATATGATGAGGCCCTTGGTCGATACTATGTTTCCTTTCCGGACGATTAGTAGTGGAGCCAGCTAGCGATCGGGATCTGTCTTTGCATGTGGGGTTTTCTTCTTTTATTTTGGTTCCGTAGTCGGACCTTGATCAGATCTCGGATGATGTAATGCTTTATTCATGTAATTGTGTGAAGTGGCGACTGTAAGCCAACTATGTACCTTGTCCCTTATGTATTACATGGATTGTGCGAAGATTACCTCACTTGCGACATTGCTTTCAATGCGGTTATGCCTCTAAGTCGTGCTTCGACACGTGGGAGCTATAGCCGCATCGAGGGCGTTACATGTACTTGACCACAACAATTTCCTGGCTTTGCCTTCGATTACGAAGGGTGTGGTTCTTGTAAAGCTTCCCGACAAATCTGATGCGGACTGTCTTCATCGTCATGTTTATGAGTGGAAAGACCACTCTATTAGGTTCTCCAAGGTTGACGAGATGGTGATGGTGCAGGTAGACATCTCTCACGAAGTTCATGGCCTAGTCAGTTATGCGGGGTTCATCCCATAGGTCGGTGGCAAGAAATAGTCTGCAGAGTTTAATTAGTGCAACTTTGCTTGTCTGTAGTAAGTACTATTGTTCAGTACTTGATTTGTGTGTGTGAACCCTATATTGTTTAGTACTGGCGCTTTTGGTGTGTGGTGGGTCCTAAGAACAGTCTATGTTAATGTCTGTCCACTCAATTCAGTCTGTATATTTTGAAGTATCCAGATCATCTTTTTCGTGAGGACGGTTTATCAATTATGGTTACACTCCAATATCTATATGCATTGCAAGTTTTATCGCACCCACCAGGATTTCCAGTCCCATGGATGTTCGGTCCATACGATTTGTCACGACCTTTGGACTCTCCTGCTTGTGGGAGTAGGCGGGGGCCCTGCATGCCACGCGTAGTTGGAAGATCAATTTTCTATTTTTTCATGGAATTGTCACGTCAAATGTCCTTAGTGTCTGGACTTAGTCGCAAGGCCAACGCATCTATGTGGTAGCTTGAGAAGGGTTGAGCGGAATCGAGATACACAACACAAGACAAGGGTTTAGACAGCTTCGGGCCCCGGGAACATCATTCGGTAATAGCCCTACATGCTATTTGTGGCTAGGTCTCATTATGATCATGAGGGAGTCGCCGGTAAGCCGACTCTTTGTGTCTAGCCCTAGAGATTGTTTCTTCTTCCCTCTTGGGGTGCCCTGCCCCTCCTTATATAAGTTGAAGGGGCGGATTACATGTGGAGTCCTATTAGGATTAGGACTAGTCTATTACAAGTGGAATCCTAGTCTGCCCCCTTAAGGGGAAACTCCTTATGCCTTTCCTCGTAAACCGGCCCACCATAACATGAGCCGGCCTTCTGGGCCTTGGGCCCAGTCTTCTATCTGACCCGCCGTTAGGGGCACCCGTGAGTCACCAGGCTCATGAGTCATCAGGCCAGTGAGCCGCCAGACTCGTGAGTCGCCAGTCCTCCGGCGGGTTACCAATGAAAATGCCAAGCTCGGCCGGGTCATACTTTCGGCCAGGTCATACCTTGGGGTATATCCTCGACATTAGCCCCCAGTTTAATTTGGTTTTATCCCTGTTAAACTGATCTTGTAAAATAAACACAAGAACAAACTTGATAGGTTGTGCTCCGGGTTAAATATTTTCCTGAACCGGCACCTGATCATCCTTAAGTCCTTGTCATTTCCTCCTGGATGCATACTCAAGATCTTATAGCAAATCTACTTTAACAGACATGTCCAAACCTTGCCAATGCAAAAAATCCAGACACTTCTTCTAAAAAATCCGGGTCAATAGGCCAGCTTCATAACCAATTTGCTGACATTGGCTCTTGTAGAGAAATATTATAAGAAATAATCCATTTGAGTCGGCTTTCAATGCTCTGACTTGACAAAAATATTGGTCTTGAAATATTCAACTGATATTCAGCCGACTTAAAGATGTAGATCTTATCGATTTATGATTGCCAAAATTGTCGGGTTTATAAACAAATGATGCCGGGTCATGTAATTGTCGCTGATGCCGGGTTAATCTTATGATGACGCCGGGTCATAAACTTTGCAGATTTCTTCGATAATAATATAATACCTGCTTTACTCAAAACTGAGAATTTGAAGTTATTCCTCTCTTATATGCATATCACCTGTAGCCCCCAAGTGTCGGGTTGTCATGCTTGCAGCAACCTGGGACTTGTAATTGCCTTATGCTCATAAAAACTTCAACCAGTGTAGCCCCCAAGGGTTGGGTCATTATGCAATAATGAGCAGGGACTTTGTAAATATGATCGTATAGACTTGAGCAGCAACGTGTAGCCCCCAAGGGCCGGCTCAGTAAGATAATATTGAGTTGGGACTTTGATAATAACATCATATGATGTAATCTCCACCATGGGGCTTGAACCCACGTCCATAATGTTATGAGCTTTGTACTCTACCAACTGAGTAGCGGATCTTTCAATATAATGGACAGAGGCTTGTGTACCTTGAATTTTTGACAGGACCAATTGGTAGCCCCCAAGGGCCGGCTCATTACAATGGGATGAGTCGGGTCTTCAATAAGTTGATCAAAAAATGACTTTACATTAGCCCCCAAGTGCCATGGTGCATGCTGGCAGTGACATGGGACTTGCATATTTGATATAATCTCATTATGAATAATGTAGCCCCCAAGTGTCGGGTCGTAAGCCTGCAGCGACTCGGGACTATTCTTTCCATTGTAGAATAAATTATATCCATTGATAAAATAATATCCATTGCGCCAAAGCGACTTTGAATACCTTATTTGTTGACAAGTAAATCCGGAGTTTAAATACCCGACGGCTCTTGGCCGATGGCGATTTAATACGCCTCCATTGTAAGCCAGAATTTTATAACCCAGCGACTTATAGCCTTTGAGAAAATCCAGAACGGATAATCACTTTGAAGCAACAATTTTAATGACGAGCTTGAACTTAAGCATTTATATAAGTAATAGTTCTGCAAATCCTGCACAGATTTAAACAACATATGCCCTGGCGACTTAACGTCAAAAGCCAGGGCGGGTAACAACCCAAACATAATATAGTCTTTATGCAAATATGGAAAAGACTAGAATTAAGGCCATTCAAGCCTAAACATACTGGCGATTTAACGTCAAAAGCCAGGGTGGGTTATCAAACCTCGCATATTTATATAATCATACCTGTGGAATTAGCTCATACTACCGGCTTACATCGCCGTATCCAATAAGGGCAATAATCCAATGATTGATAAGCGCATGATTCCAATGGCGCAATCCAAAATGTACCGGTGACTTAAAGCCCATAGCCAGGGCTGGTTTAAACATAATCATGTATAAACAATATCATACCTGTGATATTGAATCATAATGCCGGCTTATGATACTTGTGCAGTTTGGGTGATAACCCAATCTTTAGAAGCCAAAACTTCCAAATGTTTATGATTTTCATATACTGGCGAATTATCATCCAAAGTCAAGCCGGGTTAAATAGAAACCACATATATATGCCTCAGATATGAACAAAAAGGTCTCAATACAAACCCAAAAGATTGTTTTTCAAAAACTTAAGTAAAACAAAGAGAAAAAAGCAAGGCTTCTGATTCGAATACGATCAGTACACCGTTCCAAAGGGGTTAAGCTAGGATTCGAATACGATCATGTAGCCCCCAGTGGCTTTGGCGTTGCACCGATCAAGAGGGTACCGACAGCTATGTTCTCTTTGGTTCGAATACGACCTATGTTTGAACAGGAAGCCCCCAAATGACCTTGAGAGTTTTTTAACGACTCTGATTCAAATACAATCAAAGTCAGACCCAAAAGGGGTTAAGCTATGATTCGAATATGATCAAGAAGCCCCCTAGTGAGTTTGGCATTGTGCCGATCAAGAGTGTACCGACAGCTATGTTCTCTTTGGTTCGAATACGACCTATGTTTGAACAGGAAGCCCCCAAATCACCATAATAAGATAAGCCCATAAGGCAGGATACCCATGTTTGAACCGTGCATCATGGAAGCAAGTTCTCTTTGGAAACCTTTAATTTTTCTTAGAACTCGAGCTTACGAGATATTGATTCTTTTAAACCGGGACTTTAAACCGGATATTGAAAACTTCAAAGCTTTGTAGGAGAGAGATGTCTCTTGAGCCGGATTTTAAACCGGATATTCTTTTGATAACCCGGAACTCTTCCATTGAGCCGGAGATTTTGGTTTGCCAGGCACCTTTTTAAGCCGGAAAGTTTCTTACGGCCTTTAAATCAATGCAGCAGTGGCCTCCGGGACCGGGTTATTTTCCCTCCAATGGCCCGTGGTTCTTGATTTTTGCTGAAACTGGCAATATTTGCTGAGTCATGTCATCATAGCCCCCGAGTCTTAAGACGGCTCAAAGAGTTGGCTCAAGATTCTTCATATTCTGACCATAGCATAAAGTGTATATCATTGGTGTTGATAGCGCGATGCGAATCCAGAGAAGGTTGAGGTGACTACGGCGGGTTATAAATGAACCCGTATGAGCAGTGTCAGCAACTCGGCCAATGGTTCCTTCCAACTGGTTGTTTGAAGTTAACTAAACTATAGTGGCGACGACTTGTGCGCCTGCCCATTGAGCCATCCAGTGCAGATGGTGGCTGATAATATATAATAATTTGCCTCCAATTTGTTTAGAAGAAAACCGGGCTACCCAAGCAGTGACTTGCTCATACTCAATAAATAGCTCAAGCAGACAGGCGCCGCCCGGTGTATTGATGTAGACCGCATCATGAGAGACAGATTTATAAAGACGCATCAGAGCATCGAGGCAAGACAGACGAGATGAGTCGGCCATGTGTTGTAAGCCGGCGTGGGTAGAAGAGTCGGTTGCGGAGGTGGACGGGTGAGTTATCTGTGGTGTTGTAAACCAGCGCAGACGGGTGAGCTAGCCGCGGTGTTATTGTTTGTATACTGAGCCATAGAGGCGGCGGTTTGCACACACATTTGTTGAGCAATGTGGTATGGTTGGATGCTGGCGCTTGACAATATTGGCGCGAGCTTTATATCCGTGACATAATGATCATTCTTGAAGTGAATAACTGACCTGCATAGAAAACACCGCAAGCCAGAGCAATTGTTCTTTAATAAATTAATATATACTTAAAAATAGATAGAAAAAATAACACCCGGTATTTTTATCGGATAAATACGGACACTGATGGTGGATAATGCTGGACGTAGTTGGTCAGAAAATAAATCACCTGCATGTACGTCTAGCTGATGTAGTAGTAGCACCCCATGTGGCCTTCGCGACTGCCGCAATGATTCATTGCTTTTTTTTCTTGAAAAAAACTCATGTGCCTTAATGAGATGAACAAACAACAGTAGTTTTTAATCTCCATGTAGTACTAGCAGTACTATGTATTCACAACATCAGTGTTTTGCAGTCTGCCTTCGGGTGCACTTCGTGTAACCATATGCATGTGGTTCAATATCTTCCATACCATATGAATGCAGACCAGATAAAACGAGGCTGCCGCTGACCCTCGCCACCGCAGGAGTCTTTTGATCAGTCAACACACCCACGGGACGCATCCAAAAGGAACCAGGCGCGGCGAGCTAGCAGTCAGGCCCAACAAACCATCAGAGGGGCAGCGGGTCAACCCTTCAGTGGCTCAGTGTGCGTTGGTGAGGGCAGCTTAAAACAAACCATGCTGCAGCGATGGCGAAGGCAGACGGGTCAACCCAGGTGGGCGCATTGAACCAAAGTGACAGTGAAGGCAGGCTCGATGGCGGGTATCAATGGAGACAGGCCACGACGGCTCAACTGAGGCCCGGCCGGTCTAGAAACGGCTGCTCAGAGCGATGGCTCGCTTGGCTCGTGTGGCCATTTGATTCCTTGGTTGATCTTTTGACTACTAGAATTGCTATCCGTCAATCCGGATTGGATTCTTCATCACGTGATCTCCTTTTTTTATTCTTCCTTAGATTCACGTGGGAGTGGATGCCAAGTCTCCTCTAGCATAGTCTTATCCTGAATCAGCGTACGGCGGCTCAGGGCGAGGTTGGCGTTGCAGAATCGTCCGAGTCCGGGTTTACGCCTGGGTCCTTCTCCAGGTCGTGGCCGATTTGAACAAACCTGTCCGAGTCGTGTTGAGTTTTGACCTTTGCGTTTTGGCTGCACACGTACGGATCTGAACGCCAGCATTGCTTCCCAATGAATAATAGTACTACTCGATTGATCTTCATGGGATCAGTTGGCTTGTCTTTTGATCTCCTCCTGGAGTAAACAGTAGCTTCGATTGATGGCCTCTGGACTTGCAGGGTATCCAAACGGCCTTGGTGATGACTAGTTTACGCAAAGGGAAATCAATCTGGTTTCAGGTCGATGGCTCCTGTGACTTTAGCGGCTTGTGGCTGCAAACATCTTGCAACCTCGATTTTCTTGAACCTTAAATCTCACAAACTATCAATCAGAACCGATGAACTCGAACCTGATGTAGATCCTCTCCAACTGGCTCTTCCTCATCCGGAAAATTATGAACTCCTCGATCCCTGGGAGAAATCCCTCCAAGAACTCAACACCACTGTGCGCGAGCCCCACGGTGGGCGCTAACAGTCGTGGAATTGTCACGTCAGATGTCCTTAGTGTCAGGACTTAGTCGCGAGGCCAACGCATCTATGTGGTAGCTTGAGAGGGGTTGAGCGAAATCGAGAGACGCAACACAAGACAAGGGTTTAGACAGCTTCGGGCCCCGGGAACATCATCCGGTAATAGCCCTACATGTTGTTTGTGGCAAGGTCTCATTATGATCATGAGGGAGTCGCCGGTAAGCGGGCTCTTTGTGTCTAGCCCTAGAGATTGTTTCTTCTTCCCTCTTGGGGTGCCCTGCCCCTCCTTATATAAGTTGAAGGGGTGGATTACATGTAGAGTCCTATTAGGATTAGGACTAGTCTATTACAAGTGGAATCCTAGTCTGCCCCCTTAAGGGGAAACTCCTTATGCCTTTCCTCATAAACCGACCCACCACAACATGAGCTGGCCTTCTGGGCCTTGGGCCTAGTCTTCTATCTGACCCGCCGTTAGGGCCACCCGTGAGTCACCAGGCTCATGAGTCGACAGACCAGTGAGCCGCCAGACTCGTGAGTCGCCAGTCCTCCGGCGGGTTACCAATGAAAATGCCAAGCTCGGCCGGGTCATACTTCCGGCCGGATCAAACCGCGGGGTATATCCCTTACATATTTAGTACTTCAACATAGTGATTTCCTGGTAAGGATTCACTCGTGTCACATCAAGTAAATCTTATTGATTTACTGTCTAAATCTTATTGATTTAATGCATGTTTCCTTACTTTTGCTGCAATTTTACGATGCAGGTTTTGCCATGTGACATTCATCACGGAATAAACCATTTCATTTGCTCTAAGATGGTTATTTTTGCAGGTTTTACTTCTTATGTCATGTCAGTAACGAAGGCATTGTCCATCACTTATATTACTGGAAACAATTGGATCAATCTGTTGTCTGAGTACAAGCTGAAGCCCTATGATGAACTGCAGTTTGGTTTAACAAACACGCCACAATTAGTCCTTCTCGCTTTTAAAAGAAATGAAGAAAAAGACTGGATCACGGTCACAGAGCCTAGTCAAGTTAGAAAGCTGATCATAGCAGACCAGCCACGATCGTTGCTGTCTCGCACATTGGTACCACCTTCAGCAACGGATTGAGCACCGGCACCTTCTCTGACGACACTTGCTCTAGCAGTGATAGCGGCAGCAGCTCAGCCTCATCCAGCTGAGGATTGGGCACCGACCCCGTCAGTGGATCAGGCTGATCTACCAAAGGATCGGGCATTGACACCGGCACTAGCTCTACAAGGAGCACCATCCCCGGCGGCAGCAGTGGCACAACCAGTCGCACCGGCATGGGCACCAGCAACGGCTCCGGCACCTGCACCAACACTTGCACTTGCATCTGCTCTGGCCCGTGTAGCGGCGACGGAACCAGCAATTGCACCGGCAACAGACTATGCTGCAGTTCACACTGCATATTGTTGGGGAACGTAGTAATTTCAAATTTTTCCTACGCACACGCAAGAAAATGGTGATGCATAGCAACGAGAGGGAGAGTGTTGTCCACATACCCTTGTAGACCGAAAGCGGAAGCGCTCGCACAACGCGGGTGATGTAGTCGTACGTATTCACGGCTCGGCTGATCAAGCACCGAAAGTACGGCACCTCTGAGTTCTTGCACACGTTCATCTTGATGATGTACCTCGAACTCCGATCCAGCCGAGTGTCAAGGGAGAGTTCCATCAGCACGACGGCGTCGTGACGATGATGATGATCTACCGACGCAGGGCTTCGCCTAAGCACCGCTGCAATATTATCGAGGTAGAATATAGTGGATGGGGCACCGCACACGGCTAATAGATCTCAAGGATCAATTGTTGTTATGTCTAGAGGTGCCCTCCTGCCCCCGTATATAAAGGAGCAAGGGGGGAGGGGGCGGCCGGCCAGGAGGGGCGCACCAGGAGGAGTCCTACTCCCACCGGGAGTAGGACTCCCTCCTTTCCTTGTCCAAGTAGGAGAGGGGGAAGGAAGGGAGAGAGGGGAGGAAGGAAAGGGGGGCGCCGCCCCCCCTCCTTGTCCTATTCGGACTAGAGGGGGAGGGGTTGCGCGAGCTGCCCTGGCCGCCCCTCCTCTTCTCCACTTTGGGCCCATGAGGCCCATTAACCCCCCGAGGGGTTTCGGTAACCCCCTGGTACTCCGGTATGTATCCGATAACCCCCGGAACCATTCCGGTGTCCGAATATAGTTGTCCAATATATCAATCTTCATGTCTCGACCATTTTGAGACTCCTCGTCATGTCTGTGATCACATCCGGGACTCCGAACTATCTTTGGTATATCAAAACACATGAACTCATAATATAATTGTCATCTAACTTTAAGCGTGCGGACCCTACGGGTTCGAGAACTATGTAGACATGACCGAGACATGTTTCCGGTCAATAACCAATAGCGGAACCCGGATGCTCATACTGGCTCCTACATATTCTACGAAGATCTTTATCCGTCAAACCGCATAACAACATACATTGTTCCCTTTGTCATCAGTATGTTACTTGCCCGAGATTCGATCGTTGGTATCTCCATACCTAGTTCAATCTCGTTACCGGCAAGTCTCTTTACTCGTTTATGTAATGCATCATTCTGTAACTAACTCACTAGCTACATTGCTTGCAAGGCTTATAGTGATGTGCATTACCGAGAGGGCCCAGAGATACCTCTCCGACAATCGGAGTGACAAAACCTAATCTCGAAATACGCCAACTCAACATGTACCTTTGGAGACACTGTAGAGCTCCTTTATAATCACCCAGATTACGCCAGATGTTTGGTAGCACACAAAGTGTTCCTCCGGCAAACGGGAGTTGCATAATCTCATAGTTGTAGGAACATGTATAAGTCATGAAGAAAGCAATAGCAACATACTAAACGATCAAGTCCTAAGCTAACGGAATGGGTCTTGTCAATCACATCATTCTCCTAATGATGTGATCCCGTTAATCAAATGACAACTCGTGTCTATGGTTACGAAACATAACCATCTTTGATTAATGAGCTAGTCAAGTAGAGGCATACTAGTGACATTATGTTTGTCTATGTATTCACACATGTATTATGTTTCCGGTTAATACAATTCTAGCATGAATAATAAACATTTATCATGATATAAGGAAATAAATAATAACTTTATTATTGCCTCTAGGGCATATTTCCTTCAGTCTCCCACTTGCACTAGAGTCAATAATCTAGATTACACAGTAATGATTCTAACACCCATGGAGCCTTGGTGCTGATCATGTTTTGGTTGTGGAAGAGGCTTAGTCAACGGGTCTACAACATTCAAATCCATATGTATCTTGCAAATCTCTATGTCTCCCACCTGGACTTGGTCCTGGATGTAATTGAAGCGTCTCTTTATGTGCTTGGTCCTCTTGTGAAATCTGGATTCCTTTGCCAAGGCAATTGCACCAGTATTGTCACAGAAGATCTTTATTGGTCCCGATGCACTAGGTATGACACCTAGATCAGATATGAACTCCTTCATCCAGACTCCTTCATTTGTTGCTTCCGAAGCAGCTATGTACTCCGCTTCGCATGTAGATCCCGCTACGACGCTTTGTTTAGAACTGCACCAACTGACAGCTCCACCATTCAATATAAACACGTATCCGGTTTGTGATTTAGAATCGTCCGGATTAGTGTCAAAGCTTGCATCGACGTAAGATTTACGACCAGCTCTATGTCACCTCCATAAATGAGAAACATATCCTTAGTCCTTTTCAGGTATTTCAGGATATTCTTGACCGTTGTTCAGTGATCCACTCCTGGATTACTTTGGTACCTCCCTGCTAAACTTATTGCTAAGCATACATTAGGTCTGGTACACAGCATTGCATACATGATAGAGCCTATGGCTGAAGCATAGGGAACATCTTTCATTTTCTCTCTATCTTCTGCTGTGGTCGGGCATTGAGTCTGACTCAACTTCACACCTTGTAATACAGGCAAGAACCCTTTCTTTGCTTGATCCATTTTGAACTTTTTCAAAACTTTATCATGGTATGTGCTTTGTGAAAGTCCAATTAAGCGTCTTGATCTATCTCTACAGATCTTCGTGCCTAATATGTAAGCAGCTTCACCGAGGTCTTTCATTGAAAAACTTTTATTCAAGTATCCTTTTATGCTATCCAGAAATTCTATATCATTTCCAATTAACAATATGTCGTCTACATATAATATCAGAAATGCTATAGAGCTCCCACTCACTTTCTTGTAAATACAGGCTTCTCCAAAAGTCTGTATAAAACCATATGCTTTGATCACACTATCTAATTGTTTATTCCAACTCCGAGAAGCTTGCACCAGTCCATAAATGGATCGCTAGAGCTTGCACACTTTGTTAGCACCTTTTGGATTGACAAAACCTTCTGGTTGCATCATATACAACTCTTCTTCCAGAAATCTATTCAGGAATGCAGTTTTGACATCCATTTGCCATATTTCATAATCATAAAATGCAGCAATTGCTAACATGATTTGATAGACTTAAGCATCGCTACGGGTGAGAAAGTCTCATCATAGTCAACTCCTTGAACTTGTCGAAAACCTTTTGCAACAAGTCGAGCTTTGTAGACAGTTACATTACCATCAACGTCAGTCTTCTTTTTGAAGATCCATTTATTCTCGATGGCTTGCCGATCATTGGGCAAGTCAACCAAAGTCCATACTTTGTTCTCATACATGGATCCCATCTCAGATTTCATGGCCTCGAGCCATTTTGTGGAATCTGGGCTCATCATAGCTTCCTCATAGTTCGTAGGTTCGCCATGGTCAAGTAACATGACCTCCATAATAGGATTACCGGACCACTCTGGTGCGGATCTTACTCTAGTTGACCTACGAGGTTTGGTAGTAACTTGATCTGAAGTTTCATGATCAATATCATTAGCTTCCTCACTGATTGGTGTAGTTGTCACAGGAACTGGTTTCTGTGATGAACTACTTTCCAATAAGGGAGCAGGTACAGTTACCTCATCAAGTTCTACTTTCCTCCCACTCACTTATTTTGAGAGAAATTCCTTCTCTAGAAAGGATCCGAATTTAGCAACAAAAGTCTTGCCTTCAGATTTGTGATAGAAGGTGTACCCAATAGTCTCCTTCGGGTATCCTATGAAGACACATTTCTCCGATTTGGGTTCGAGCTTATCTGGTTGAAGTTTCTTCACATAAGCATCGCAACCCCAAACTTTAAGAAACGACAACTTTGGTTTCTTGCCAAACCACAGTTCATAAGGCGTCACCTCAACGGATTTTCATGGTGCCCTATTTAACGTGAATGCGGTCGTGTCTAAAGCATAACCCCAAAATGATAGCGGTAAATCAGTAAGAGACATCATAGATCGCACCATATCTAGTAAAGTACGATTACGACGTTCGGGCACACCATTGCGTTGTGGTGTTCTGGGTGGCGTGAGTTGCGAAACTATTCCGCATTGTTTCAAATGTAAACCAAACTCGTAACTCAAATATACTCCTCCACGATCAGATTGTGGAAACTTTATTTTCTTGTTACGATGATTTTCCACTTTACTCCGAAATTCTTTGAACTTTTCAAATGTTTCAGACTTATGTTTCATTAAGTAGATATACCCATATCTTCTTAAATCATCTGTGAAGGTGAGAAAATAACGATACCATGTGAGCCTCAATGTTCATTGGACCACATACATCAAGATGTATGATTTCCAAAAATCATTGCTTTCGCTCCATAGTTCCGAGAATGGCGTTTTAGTCATCTTGCCCATGAGGCACGGTTCGCAAGTACCAAGTGATTCATAATCAAGTGATTCCAGAAGTCCATCAGTATGGAGTTTCTTGATGCGCTTTACACCAATATGACCCAAACGGCAGTGCCACAAATAAGTTGCACTATCATTATCAACTCTGCATCTTTTGGCTTCAACATTATGAATATGTGTATCACAACTATCGAGATTTAAAAAACAGACCACTCTTCAAGGGTGCATGACCATAAAAGATATTACTCATATAAGTAGAACAACCATTATTCTCTGATTTAAATGAATAACTGTCTTGCATCAAACAAGATCCAGATATAATGTTCATGCTTAACGCTGGCACCAAATAACAATTATTTAGGTCTAAAACTAGTCCCGAAGGTAGATGTAGAGGTAGCGTGCCGACTGCGATCACATCGACTTTGAACCATTTCCCACGCGCATCGTCACCTCGTCCTTAGCCAATCTTCGCTTAATCCGTATCAAATACCCAGGTGCTACTGCGAGCATTAGTAATGTACACATCAATAACATGTATATCACATATACCTTTGTTCACCTTGCCATCCTTCTTATCCGCCAAATACTTGGGGTAGTTCCGCTTCAAAGACCGACCGCTTGTAGTAGAAGCACTCAGTCTCAGGCTTAGGTCCAGATTTGGGTTTCTTCTCTTGAGCAGCAACTTGTTTGTTGTTCTTCTTGAAGTTCTCCTTCTTCTTCCCTTTGCCCTTTTTCTTGAAACTGGTGGTCTTATTGACCATCAACACTTGATGCTCCTTTTAAATTTCTACCTACGCGGGAAGATTAACTCCCAGTTAAATTCTTGAAACGGCATTGCAAAGAGCTCGGGAATAGTCTTGTCCATCCCTTGCATATTATAGTTCATCACGAAGCTCTTGTAGCTTGGTGGCAGTGATTGAAGAATTCTATCAATGACACAATCATCAGGAAGATTAACTCCTAGTTGAATCAAGTGATTATTATACCTAGACATTTTGAGTATATGTTCACTGACAGAACTATTCTCTTCCATCTTGCAGCTATAGAACTTATTGGAGACTTCATATCTCTCAATCCGGGCATTTTCTTGAAATATTAACTTCAACTCCTGGAACATCTCATATGCTCCATGACGCTCAAAATGTCGTTGAAGTCCGGTTCTAAGCCGTAAATCATGGCACATGAACTATCGAGTAGTCATCGCTTTGCTCGCCAGACGTTCTTAACGTTGTCGATTGCATCTGCAGAGGTTCGCACCCAGCGGTGCTTCGGGACGTAATTCTTCTATGCAAACAATGAGGATAATCCTCAAGTTACGGACCCGATCCGTGTAATTGCTACCATCATCTTTCAACTTAGCTTTCTCACTAACGCATTAAAATTCAATGGAACAACAAAGATGAGCCATCTATCTACAACAAACATAGACAAGCAAAATACTATCAGGTACTAAGTTCATGATAAATTTAAGTTCAATTAATCATATTACTTAAGAATTCCCACTTAGATAGACATCCCTCTAATCATCTAAATGATCACGTGATCCAAATCAACTAAACCATGTCTGATCATCACGTGAGATGGAGTAGTTTTCAGTGGTGAACATCACTAGGTTGATCATATCTACTATATGATTCACGCTCGACCTTTCGGTCTCAGTGTTCGGAGGACATATCTGTATATGCTAGGCTCGTCAAGTTTGACCTGAGTATTCCATGTGTGCAACTGTTTTGCACCCGTTGTATTTGAACATAGAGCCTATCACACCCGATCATCATGTGGTGTCTCAGCATGAAGAACTTTCGCAACGGTGCATACTCAGGGAGAACACTTATACCTTGAAATTTAGTGAGAGATCATCTTATAATGCTACCGTCAATCAAAGCAAGATAAGATGCATAAAAGATAAACATCACATGCAATCAATATAAGTGATATGATATGGCCATCATCATCTTGTGCTTGTGATCTCCATCTCTGAAGCACCGTCATGATCACCATCGTCACCGGTGCGACAACTTGATCTTCATCGTAGCATCGTTGTCATTTTGCCACCTATTTCTTCTACGACTATCGCTACCGCTTAGTGATAAAGTAAAGCAATTACAGGGCGATTGCATTGCATACAATAAAGCGACAACCATATGGCTCTGCCATTGCGATAACTCGGTTACAAAACATGATCATCTCATACAATAAAATATAGCATCACGTCTTGACCATATCACATCACAACATGCCCTGCAAAAACAAGTTAGACGTCCTCTACTTTGTTGTTGCAAGTTTTACGTGGCTGCTACGGGCTGAGCAAGAACCGTTCTTAACTATGCATCAAAACCACAACGATAGTTCGTCAAGTTAGTGCTGTTTTAACCTTCTCAAGGACCGGGCGTAGCCACACTCGATTCAACTAAAGTTGGAGAAACTAACACCCGCCAGCCACCTGTGTGCAAAACACGTCGGTAGAACTAGTCTCGTGTAAGCATACGCGTAATGTCGGTCCGGGCCGATTCATCCAACAATACCGCCGAACCAAAGTATGACATGCTGGTAAGCAGTATGACTTGTGTCGCCCACAACTCACTTGTGTTCTACTCGTGCATATAACATCTACGCATAAAACCTGGCTCTGATACCACTGTTGGGGAACGTAGTAATTTCAAATTTTTCCTACGCACACGCAAGATCATGGTGATGCATAGCAACAAGAAGGGAGAGTGTTGTCCATGTACCCTTGTAGACCGAAAGCAGAAGCGTTAGCACAACGCGGGTGATGTAGTCGTACGTCTTCACGGCCCGACCGATCAAGCACCGAAACTATGGCACCTCCGAGTTCTTGCATACGTTCATCTCGATGACGTCCCTCGAACTCCGATCCAGCCGAGTGTCGAGGGAGAGTTCCGTCAACATGACGGCATGATGACGTCCCTCGACGCAGGGCTTCGCCTAAGCACTGCTACGATATTATCGAGGTGGAATATAGTGGAGGGGGGCACCGCACACGGCTAATAGATCTCAAGGATCAATTGTTGTTGTGTCTAGAGGTGCCCCCCTTCCTGTGATATAAAGGAGCAAGGGGAGGCGGCCGCCAGGGGCGCGCCAGAGGAGTCCTACTCCCACCGGGAGTAGGACTCCCTCCTTTCCTTGTCCAAGTAGGAGAGGGGGAAGGAAGGGAGAGAGGGGAGGAAGGAAAGGGGGGCGCCGCCCCAACCCCTACTTGTCCTATTCGGACTAGAGGGGGAGGGTTGCGCGGCCTGCACTAGCCGCCCCTCCTCTTCTCCACTCTGGGCCCATGAGGCCCATTAACCCTCCGGGGGGTTCCGGTAACCCCCGGTACTCCGGTATATATCCGATAACCCCCGGAACCATTCCGGTGTCCGAATATAGTCATCCAATATATCAATCTTCATGTCTCGACCATTTTGAGACTCCTCATCATGTCCGTGATCACATCCGGGACTCCGAACTATCTTCGGTACATCAAAACACATGAACTCATAATATAACTGTCATCTAACTTTAAGCGTGCGGACCCTACGGGTTCGAGAACTATGTAGACATGACCGAGACATGTTTCCGGTCAATAACCAATAGCGGAACCTGGATGCTCACATTCGCTCCTACATATTCTACGAAGATCTTTATCGGTCAAACCGCATAACAACATACGCTATTCCCTTTGTCATCGGTATGTTACTTGCCCGAGATTCGATCGCCGGTATCTCAATACCTAGTTCAATATCGTTATCGGCAAGTCTCTTTACTCGTTTGTGTAATGCATCATTCCGTAACTAACTCATTAGCTACATTGCTTGCAAGGATTATAGTGATGTGCATTACTGAGAGGGCCCAAAGATACCTCTCCGACAATCGGAGTGACAAAACCTAATCTCGAAATACGCCAAGTCAACATGTACCTTTGGAGACACCTGTAGAGCTCCTTTATAATCACCCAGTTACGTTGTGACATTTGGTAGCACACAAAGTGTTCCTCCGGTAAACGGGAGTTGCATAATCTCATAGTTGTAGGAACATGTATAAGTCATGAAGAAAGCAATAGCAACATACTAAACGATCAAGTGCTAAGCTAATGGAATGGGTCAAGTCAATCACATCATTCTCCTAATGATGTGATCCCGTTAATCAAATGACAACTCATGTCTATGGTTAGGAAACATAACCATCTTTGATTAATGAGCTAGTCAAGTAGAGGCATACTAGTGACATTATGTTTGTTTATGTATTCACACATGTATTATGTTTCTAGTTAATACAATTCTAGCATGAATAATAAACATTTAACATGATATAAGGAAATAAATAATAACTTTATTATTGGCTCTAGGGCATATTTCCTTCAAATATACCAAAGTCCTTACAAAAACCGACATCTCCACCTTCTTGGTAAGCATTGGCCGCCCAAGTGCTTCGTTCTTTTTTCTTTCCATGTTGTTTCACATGATTCACTATGTTGATCTAACTGTTTGTGTATGTCTTCTTGTTTGCAAACATAGAATTCCTAGAGCTAGAAGGGAGTCATTCAACAATCCGGGCGACCGTGGCCAAGTTTCTCTTACCATGCGCATCCTTGGTGTGAGTGAACCTGCTCAATATACCATAAGTACAAAGGATGATCGCATGATGATTGATGCTAAAGGATGGTCAAGGTTCAAATCTAAATCATATCTTGCGGTATGGGATGATGTCAAAATTGAACTTTCACGGCAAGGAGAGCTGGTCCAAATCAACTTTGAAATTCTTCAGTAGCAGCACGCAACTGTCGAACTGATCTATCCTCCAAGAGATTTTGATGTAATAATCTGGCATGGTGAAACAAGTGTCCTGTGTGTATAAGTAGTATGACAGTATTATTTATCACGTAGTATACTGTTGATAGAACTGCAACTGTGATTGCTGGTTAGGAACTATCGTTTGATTTCATTCTAACAGTTGACGTGCTTAATTCAACTTTTTGTATTCGCCTTGGGGGAGGGGCGGCCGGCCAGGAGGGGCACGCCAGGAGGAGTCCTACTCCCACCGGGAGTAGGACTCCCTCCTTTCCTTGTCCAAGTAGGAGAGGGGGAAGAAAGGGAGAGAGGGGAGGAAGGAAAGGGGGGCCTCCCCCTTGTCCTATTCAGACTAGAGGGGGAGGGGGGCGCGGCCTGCCCTGGCCGCCCCTCCTCTTCTCCACTTTGGGCCCATGAGGCCCATTAACCCCCCGGGGGGTTCCGGTAACCCCCCGGTACTCCGGTATATATCCGATAACCCCCGGAACCATTCTCGTGTCCGAATATAGTCGTCCAATATATCAATCTTCATGTCTTGACCATTTCGAGACACCTTGTCATATTTGTGATCACATCCGGGATTCTGAACTATCTTCGGTACATTAAAACACATGAACTCATAATATAACTGTCATCTAACTTTAAGCGTGCGGACCCTATGGGTTCGAGAACTATGTAGACATGACCGAGACATGTCTCCGGTCAATAACCAATAGCGGAACCTAGATGCTCATATTGGCTCCTACATATTCTACGAAGATCTTTATCGGTCAAACCGCATAACAACATACGTTGTTCCCTTTGTCATCGGTATGTTACTTGCCCGAGATTCGATCGTCGATATCTCAATACCTAGTTCAATCTCGTTACCGGCAAGTCTCTTTACTCATTATGTAATGCATCATTCTGTAACTAACTCATTAGCTACATTGCTTGCAAGGCTTATAGTGATATGCATTACCGAGAGGGCCCAGAGATACCTCTCCGACAATCAGAGTGACAAAACCTAATCTCAAAATACGCCAACTGAACATGTACCTTTGGAGACACCTGTACAGCTCCTTTATAATCACCCAGTTACGTTGTGACGTTTGGTAGCACACAAAGTGTTCCTCCGATAAACGGGAGTTGCATAATCTCATAGTCATAGGAACATCTATAAGTCATGAAGAAAGCAATAGCAACATGCTAAACGATCAAGTGCTAAGCTAACGGAATGGGTCAAGTTAATCACATCATTCTCCTAATGATGTGATCCCGTTAATCAAATGACAACTCATGTATATGGCTAGGAAACTCAACCATCTTTGATCAATGAGCTAGTCAAGCATAGGCATACTAGTGACATTATGTTTGTCTATGTATTCACACATGTATTATGTTTCCGGTTAATACAATTCTAGCATGAATAATAAATATTTATCATGAAATAAGGAAATAAATAATAACTTTATTATTGCCTCTAGGGCATATTTCCTTCAGCACCCCTGCAGAGAAGTTATCTATTCGAATACCGTGTCCACGGTAATGGACGTTCAGACTTGTATCCTGATCTATTACAACTAGAACTGGTTACTTGTGACATGTGGTTGATATGTTGGCTCCGGGATTGCTTTCTCGCAGGGAGTCGAGGAAGGATCTCTGGGCGTTAATGCTACGACATGCTGGTTAAATATAAACTGCTATTCTATACTCTTCTAAATGCTGCAAGATGCTTGAAGATGCTAGTCTTCGATATGCTAGGCCTTCCCCTCTATTCTGGTGTTCTACAGATCAGTCCACAGATACAACCCTTCCATTTGATACCAATGCATACTTAGTATAGATCTGATGCTTGCGAGTACTTTGGATGAGTACTCACGGTTGCTTTGCTACCCTTTCCCCCCTTCTTTCTTTCCGGTTGTTGCAACCAGATGGTGGATCCCAGGAGCCAGATGCCACCCCGTCGACTACTACTACTACACCCGAGGATGCCTACTTCTACATGGAGATCGCCGACGACTAGGAGTAGTTAGGAGGTCCCAGACAGGAGGCCTTGCCTCTTCGATCGTTGCTACTTTTGTGCTAGCCTTCTTATGGCAGTCTTGTCTAACCTTATGTCTGTACTCAGATATTATTGCTTCCGCTGACTCTTCTGTATCGGGCTTCTATATTTGAGCCCTCGAGGCCCCTCGCTTGTAATATAAAGCTTGTATTATTTTAATTTGTGTCTAGAGTTGTGTTGTGATATCTTCCCGTGAGTCCCTGATCTTGATCATACACATTTGCGTGTATGATTAGCGTATGGTCGAATCAGGGGCGTCACAAGAAGTGTCATAAGCATGATGGAAAAAAATTGTTCGGCCCAAAATGTCACGGATGTGTCTTTTTTTTGTAGTGTAGACACATGCAAGGACAATGGGACCTACATTCGTTCACGGGGTCACCGTAGAAAGACACTCGGCCCCGCATTTTATGCGGGAGGTGTAGTAGCCCCATTGTAATTTTGATATCCCCAATGCTGCCTCTAGCAATTGTGCTAACCCCTTGACATATAAAAGGAGAAAGGAGTCCCGTGCTTAGATACTAAGAAGAATCTGCATGCTTCCTTTCCGGGACTCACAACACCACTCTATTGTACTCATCCACCACTCAATCCACCAAACAAGTAGGAGTAGGGTATTACACATAATGCGTCTCGAAACTGGGTAAAAGCCCTTGTCACCAGATCCTCCGCCAACTCAAGGTTGAGATGGTATTTGTTTTTGCCGCGCCACCTCCGAACCAAAAAAGGGTGCAGTCTCGTGCTCCCTAGTGTCGCAGCTGCACTCGAGCACGCACCCGACATTCTCCTTGAGAATCCATCAGTAGATTTCAGCAGTGTTGTGGGCTCTGCAACGGGTCCAACGGATCTCGTTGGTGACGTGCCCAACGCCAGACCGAGGCATGCACTCGATCACGAGGAGCGAACCAGGTGAGGCAGGGGACGAACTTCTCTAACGGACGGAGCTATGGGTGGAATTTCACCACGATGGGGTGAGCAGCCAGGATCTATGCGATGGAGTGGCAGGGTGTGCGGTGGAGCAGGAGCCGTCTCGGGTGAAAGCATTCTCTTGGCCGCTCTAAGAACATCTGTTTAGACATTTAGGGTTCGAATAGAGATGTTCTGAGATTCGTCGTGTGTGCTTGTGCATACCATTCCTCGTGTTGTGTCCCGATGGAGATCGTGCTCCTCATCCATGCCGCACACAGGTCTTTGTCCTCATCATTTCCGGTGGAAAATGTCTAAAATAAACCTTGAACTCGTAGACGGAAGCTAAATCAAACCCTAAACTTTGAATCCCTGAAATTAGCACACCGTACTATCTGATCCCGGTCTATTTAAAACCTTGAGTGCGTTCCCAAACGAGGATTGCTAACGTGGCAGCTGAAATCCGGGATCGCTGACTACCGCCAAACTGTACTGGGCTGGCCCATCGGGCGAACTTAAACTGCAGCCGGACGGTACTATGCTTGCCCACCGGGCAAACTTAAAAATACCGAAACAATGGAGACGTTATGAATCGAACTTTCAATTACGTGTTGCTGACCAAGTCCTGATAGCCACTTTATCCGATAGCTGTTGGGGATAAAGAAGAAGCACGAAATATTTAACATCA
This sequence comes from Aegilops speltoides, assembly GCA_021437245.1. Lineage (NCBI taxonomy): Eukaryota > Viridiplantae > Streptophyta > Magnoliopsida > Poales > Poaceae > Aegilops > Aegilops speltoides. The sequence continues at coordinate 304,981,904 of CM038143.1, forward strand.
CATGGAAGCATCGAGATTTGAAAACATTTCTGAAACTTATAGACATATTTTCTTGAAAATTGTCAACAATTTGAAGTCCGAACATTTCTTGGAATTATGATTTTGTTTTTGGAAAATATAAACAAAATTTGAAAACGTGAATCCCTTAGGATTTTTAAAGTGCGAACACTTTTTTTAATGAATAATTTCAAAATTTGAACAAAAATTGAAAGTGCGAACAATTTTCCAAATTGTGTTAATTTTTTAAAGAAAGTTAGAAAGTGTTTGCACTTTAAATTTTTATTCAGGTTTCAAAATTTGTTCCCACTTTTAAGAAGAAATGTTTATGTTTCAAAAAATTCTTGTTTTGGAAAATTGTTCGCACTTATTTTGTTTAGGTTTCAAAAATTGTTGATGTTTTCAAAACTTTCTTCTTTTTTTTCAAAATTGTTCGCGCTTTAAAAGATTGTTCGGGGATTACAAAAATGGTTCATGTTTTCAAAATTTATTTGTATTTCTTTTTAAAAACTATTTTTTTAAGAATACTTGGATTTCAAAATTGTTGACCGTTTCCAAGAAAATGTTTGAGATTTTAAAAAATGTTTCAAATCTCTGACATCGCGGAGTGTTATTAAATATGTTCGTGCTTCTCATAAATGTCGAGAAGTCATCAGCTATATTGGCCAGCGGGATGAGGTTAGAAACACCAGGTCCCAAGTTTGAATCTTTGTGTGTCCATTTCTTTTTCTTTTGGGTATTTTTAAGTCGCGTGATACGTAAAAGAAAAAGACGATTCGCCCTGATGGGCCAGCCCAGTTGCGTCCGGCCCTAGTCTTACCTTTCACATCAAGGTTTAAAATAGACTAGAATCAGAGAGTTCGGTGTGCTGATTTCAGAGATTCAAAGTTCAGGATTTGGTTTAGCTTTGTCTATCAATTCAACGTTTATTTTAAACTTTTTCCTTCCATGTGTGACTTTCATGTGTCATCCACCATCTCACCGGCCTGTGATAACGCGACGCTACATCAATCGCATCATTTGCCACCCAACAGCAACATTGGGAGGTCGGAATCCCGAGCGGCCCGGCCGTGTCATCTATGACGCACACTCCGACGCTCGGATTGCTGCTGATCATCCACTATTTTGTTTGTGCAGGCAGGTCACGCGAAGAGCAAGTGGCGTGGTGTCAAGTGCATGCGTGCGTCTCATGCCTTACCCATGAGCGCCTGGCGTCTTGGCTAGCTCGACCATGTTCATTTTTCGAAAAGGGGCTATATTAATATCGCGATGATACCAAATACACCCAACCTCCGCACCATCAAGATGTCTAAAGACATCCAGGATGTACACAGCCAAGAACAAAATAAACAAGAGAGAAAGAAAAAAAGCCTCGTCATAGTGTATAACCACTCGCAACAGAAGCACTCTAACCACCTCCGAATACAACACATGTATTACATACTAGGCTCTCCAAAAGCAACACCTCCAAGAAGGAAACAAATAACAAGCTTGTTGTCGCCCGATCGAAAATCTTGAGTTTTCACTCCAGAGAAAGACCAAGTTTCCAAAACAATGCCTTCAAAAAGGCCAATGCCAGGTACAACCAACGACCAGACCTTGGGTTTTCACCCCGAAAATCATGGCACGGTACTCAAGGAGCACCACCAAAAATGCAGTCCACAAGTGTTGCCACTCCCGCTTGCCAAGGCTGCTGCTGCAAGTCGTCAAACACCCGACACACCGGAAGAACCTGTGTCGCATCGTCTTCAACACAACCAACAATCTCTCTACAGGAAACAAACCTCCGATCGCAGCCGCCATGTCTTTCTCCCTCTCTATCAGCTCCATGGAAATCTAAATGAAGACATGTCCCATGGTGACGTCCAGAAGAGGAAGCTTCGCGCCTTGCCCAAAAAAGGTGTGCACAACCGCATCGATTCCGCTCTAGACATCGAGTAGCATCGCCGTGCTCGACCCTGTTCATAGCCCAGGGTTCGTTTTCCCAACAATCCTTTTGCCCCCGTCATTCTGAAGCAATACGTGACGCCCTTCACTGAAATTATGGCGCGCGGTTGTACTTCTGGCCTTGGAATTTGACTAATTAAATTGGTTCGTCCTGTATAATTCAGCTTGCTTCTCACTGCTAAGGAATACTACTAGTAAACATACTCCTTTGTGTCACTGTCATCGACAAAGCCGTGGTCCATACGCGGCAGGAGCCGGAGCTGTGCATAAAATAGGACTCGGCGACGTGGTGTTTATTGCGGGCAGGCACGGATTATAATTGATATGCTCCATTAATTCTTCTACAAACTAAAGTACGGTTGAACGTCGCAGTGCACAGGCGCATCGTCGAATTGCTTAACGCTCACTATTCGTTTCCGATAGCACTACTTCTGATTCCGATGGGCGGTGACCAGGAACGAGGATGGAAAGCACCGGTTGCACCGCGGTGCTCAACTACAAACCATACGTATCACACGCTTTCTTTTCTAAAAAAATCACTATACTGTCATGTGTTTTTTTAGAAACAAAAATATCACTTCGCACTGAAAGAATTTCATATGAGACATACAAGTGTCAAATCTAGGGTTTAATCCCTCGTGAGTTGAGGATACAACTCCCATCCTAACTACCAAAATGCAAGTTTGTTTTCAATTGATTTATACCCACACATCCCACTAAAGCTTCATCAGGAATTTAGAGCATCTCCAGCCGTTGCCCCCCCCCCCAGGAGGCATAAAAATCGCCGCCTGGGGGCGAGCCGGCGGTAGAATCGGCTCTGGGGGCTGTTGGGTATCTAGCCGTCGCCCCCAGGCGCTGATATCGGCCCAATCATGGTCGCTTTTCGTCCCACTTTCGGTGAAAAATGGCCCGTTATCGGCGAGAATCGGCCCATATTCGGCGTGGTTCGGCGTTGAATTATCAACATAAATAATTTTTTTATCACAGAAAATCAAATAGTAACAGTTCAATACAAATTATGTAGTTCAACAAGTAAAAACTCATATTTCATCACACGTCAAGCTAGGTGTCGCCCTTGATCCTCCATAGGTGCTCCACCAGATCCTGCTGCAGTTGATGATGCACCTGTGGGTCTCGGATCTCCTGACGCATATTGAGGTAGGCGATCCAGTTGCCGTGAGTCGGTGATCAACTTCGCCAGAGGACCTCGCTCAGAGTATGGTTCAAAGGTCAAACACCGATTTTCCGCCGCTCTCGATGATCATGTTGTGCAAGACGACACACGAGAAGTCATGATCTCCTACATTTGATCTTTCGACCAAGTCCGAGCGAGGTACCGACAACAAAGAAATCGAGATTGGAGCACATCAAATGCCCGCTCGACATCCTTCCTGCAAGCCTCCTGAACCTTGGCAAAGTGGGACTTCTTGCCTCCTGGCACAGCGTTTGAGATAGTATTCACAAATGTAGACCATCTCACATAGATGCCATTAGCTAGGTAGTACCCCTTGTTGTAGTGCCACCCATTGACCTCGAAGTTCATCGGAGGAGAATGACCTTCAGCAAGCTTGGCAAAGACAGGGAGCACTGCAGCACATTGATGTCACGGTGAGTTCCTGGCATACCAAAGAAGGAGTGTCAAATCCAGAGGCTCTGTGTGGCCTCCGCCTCAAGTACGACACTGCAACCGCCTTTGGCGCCTTTGTACATTCTCCGCCAAGCAAATGGGCAGTTCTTCCATTTCCAATGCATGCAGTCGATGCTTCCAAGCATCCCAGAAAATCCTCTTGCTGCATTCTGTGCTAGGATCCGAGCAGTGTCTTCGCATGGGTGTTCGGAAGTATTGCAGTCCAAACACTGCCACCACTGCCCTGCAGAACTTGTAGAAACACTCAATGGTGGTGGACTCGGCCATGCGCCCATAGTCGTCGAATTAATCGCCGGGAGCTCCGTTACAAGCATCCTCATCGCTGTCGTGCACTTCCGGATTGAGGTGAATCCAAGTTTGCCGGTGCAATCTATCTTGCACTTGAAGTAGCTGTCGAACTCCCGGATGGAATTCACAATCATGAGGAAAAGCTTTCGGCTCATCCGATAACGGCGCCGGAATACTTTGTCGTCGTGCAGTGGAGCGTCGGCGAAGTAGTCAGAGTAGAGAATGCAGTAGCCTTTGAGACGATGCCGGTTCTTTGCTTTCATCCGCCCCGGCGCCGAGCTACCACGCCGCGGCTTTTCATTGCTCGCCAGCAGGCCGACGAGGGAGGCGAGGACCATGAGATGTTCCTCTTCCTGAACGTCGGTACCGGCTTCCTCCTCCAGCAACGCGGCGAGTGCCTCCTCGTCGTCCAAGTCCATTGCCGAGGCAGGCAAATCGCCGAACATCTTGCGGGTGCGGTGGGCGCGCACCCGCCGGTACATCGCCCCTGCGCGGCCGGAACGCCGGGAAAATGGCCCAGATGGTGAGAGGTTGTCTCGGCGAAACCTCTGCTCTTTTTCCGGCGAGGAATGGACTATCTAGCGGTGGTGGGCGGTGGGCGGCGCCGGGATAGCCGGGTCGCGGCAAGGTGGCAGACGAGTTCGCGGGGGGTTGGGAGGCGAATATGGATGATAGGCTTGACTTTTCGCCTGACGGTGTGGGTCAGGCGTGCTTTTCCCTTGCGCCGGAGCCCCCGAGCGCCCCCAGTGTGCCGGGTTCGGCCTGTGATCGCCGGGCCCAAAAACGGGCCGAGCCGGCGGATTTCAGCGTCTTAGGGTCGCGACTGGGACATTTTTTCGGCGCCGGCGTGGAAAAAGTCGCCCGGGGGGCCTGTTAGGGGCGCGGCTGGAGATGCTCTTAGTAGTGCGTACACTCATATGTGTTGATAACGATGTTCAATTAGCTTTAATTAAGTTATGTGACATGAAAAACATTGTGCCAAGAATCAACAAAAAGATGCTTTACAATGCTGACATATGATCTAATCGACAAAAGGGAATATATCATGATAACAAGTGGGAAAGTCAACTTTCATCAGCAAATACATAAAATAAAGGAACCATGATAAGGGTCGATGACAATATTCCATTTCCATTCATGGGCAAATGCTTTAAATAATGTTGCATTTGTAACTCGGAAATAAAACACACATTAACCTATATAACGTAATAAAATAGTTCTCTACCCTAAATTTAAAATTATGCAACCCAATGATTAATATTACAGTTAGTCCCTAGGTAGCACGGTGATTCTAGAGCTCCACTCACGAAGATAGATGGAACTTGCTAAGACTAGAGCTCCCGTGGGCGGCGAAAAAAATATTTATTGAGACAGTAATTTTATTGCTCCAACACCGGTGATGCAACCAACTATAGACGCTTATGTTTTTATATAGGCTCACAACTAAAAAAAATCTATTTTTCTGCAAAGACAAAACTATTTTTTTTAAAGTGATAAGCCCATGACAAATCTATACATGGCCAAGAGGAATAAAAAAACTAAGAGTTAAAAACTAAAAGTATCTACAGCTGGATATGTTAAATATGACCCATCAAACGCCCTGACGCGTCTGCGGACAGTGATCGGGCATGCCTCAAAGTTTACTTGCTGCATTCGGACAACTCAGACTAGATTCTTAAATTCATACAAAGACATGCAAACGAAATAACCTACGTACTATGTCGATCACCTAGTTACTCATCGACGAAGATGTCGACGATCTCCGTGCCCGGCTCCGGCAGGATTGGCGGCAACTGCAGCTCTGGTTCCTCTAGCTGCTCCGCTCCGGCCTCCTCCGCCTCTATCTCTGCATGCTCCCGCCGGAGGAACGCCCGGTTGGCCTCCACATAGGCCTCATCCTGGATGGACTCCAGGATGGCATGCTGCTCCGCCGTCGGACTGGGCACGGCGAACTCTGTCTCCGCCTGCTCCATATTGAAGCCTGACATCTGCTGCTCCACCTCCTCCCCCTCCATCAGAGCCAGCTCCTCCTCTTCCCCAGGCTCCTCATCCTCCTCCTCCTCTGGCTCCGCCGAGTCCGGAGGCAGGCCAGCAGCGATGCGGGCTACGCGAGCGGCTTGTCGCGCCCAGATCTCCTGCTAGACCTCGGCATTGCGTAGTGTGTGATCTTCCTCCAGACCATGGCGGACCATCGAAGTGTGGGCAGAGCACCGGAGCGGGAGAGGGAGGAGGTGGATGGGCTCGGACTGGAGGCACGGAGAGGGGGGTGGATGGACTACGGTTGCGGGACTCCGACCGGGTTAGATAGGCGGATTTTCTCTCGGGCGGCGAGCCAGAGCAGCGCCACGTGGCGTTCACACCGCGACGACGGAGAAGGCGTCCGTTAGACCGCCGAGTTTCCGGGCGAGTCCGCATGGGATTCCTTCGTCAGTCCTATATGGCGAGCATATGCCCGGGGGCGTTCGGGCGCCCCATATCCGCCCCATATTTGGGTTGGATATGAGGGGTGCCGGTCAGCCCAGACGTTTGAGACCCGTTTGAGAGGGCTGTCTGGGTCAGAAAAACATGACCGGCCAATGACCTGGCATCCTACCCGGCCGTATGAGGCGGATTTAGGGTGCCCAGCTGTACATGCTCTAAATATGAACTACACACGTAAAAGATGTTCAATTCGCCCAAAAGATAGTGTGGCAAAGCTGCGCGGTCATGAAAGATCTCCTTGAAAATAATTCTCACGGAACTGTATGCCATCAGCATAGTGCGTGGTTTCCATATCACTAATGCTGAAACCCCTTATAGGAATTTTATACTAGCATTGTACAACACGTGCAAGTATATAGGCTAGATACCAGCAGTGTCCACAAAAATCGGGAACACCGTTACTGTCCTCGTACTGGCGGCGTGCGCAGGATAGGCGCCCTCTCAATTTGTCGGTATCAGGGTTCTTCCCCTAGCGACCTCCCGCCACCGCCGGCTGTCTTAGCGCCCCCGTGCCGCTGCCGGCCGCCGGTTGCTCAAGCCCGGCAACACCGTTGTTGTCCTCATACTTGCGGCGTGCGCAGGATAGGTGCATTCTCAGTTTGTCGCTATCAGGGTTCTTCCCTTTGCGACCTCCTGCCACCGCCGGCCGCCGGTTGCTAAATGCCGGCCCCGCCCCTCCCTCCTCCCTTCCGGATCCGCCCCTACGCTGCCTCCCCGGAAGGTGGCTGGGGCGGCGCACGTGTCCGTGTCAAAACCGGCGGATCTCAGGTAGGGGGTCCCGAATTGTGCATCTAAGGCTAATGTTAACATGAGGCGGTGGGCACAATGTTTACCCAGGTTCGGGCCCTCTCTATGGAGGTAATACCCTACTTCCAACTTGATTGATCTTGATGATATGAGTATTACAAGAGTTGATCTACCACGAGATCGTAGAGGCTAAACCCTAGAAGCTAGCCTATGATTATGATTGTTGTTGTCCTACGGACTAAACCCTTCGGTTTATATAGACACCGGAGGGGGCTAGGGTTACACATAGTCGGTTACAGAGAAGGAAATCTATATATCCGAATTGCCAAGCTTGCCTTCCACGCAAAGGAGAGTCCCATCCGGACACGGGACGAAGTCTTCAATCTTGTATCTTCATAGTCCAACAGTCCAGCATAAGCATATAGTCCGGCTGTCCGAGGACCCCCTAATCCTGGACTCCCTCAGTAGCCCCTGAACCAGGCTTCAATGACGATGAGTCCGGCGCGCAGATTGTTTTCGACATTGCAAGGCGGGTTCCTTCTCCAAATAATCCAAAGAAGATCTTGAACACAAGAATAGTGTTCGGCTCTGCAAAACAAATTCCACATTCCACCGTAGAGAGCACAATATTCCTCAAGTCTAATCTGCTGACAACTTTTCCGTAGCGTGACATCACGCCGCGGACCGGTCATTATTCAAACCGTTTTCTCGACCCGCTACTCCACATCTTGCGAGGCGGTTTTATTGGCACGTCTTGTCGAAGCAGAGATCGTGTCCCCTTATCACGGGATTTTCATCAATACAGGTGTGGGTAACCCAACCGTGCCATAAACACGGCGCTTGAGGAATAAGCGAGTTTACAGGGCAAGTGGGGAGGCGCATAGTTTCTACCGCCTTTATAAAGGGATAAGGATTCCCCCTTTTTCACCCACGCCTTCTTCTTCCTCTGCTCATCCATTCTCTCTCGCTCGAGCTCCAGCACCCAAACTTTCACCTTCTCCGCAAAGTCATTCCGAACATGTCCGGAGCGGGAGGCAAGTGGATGGCCTCCTCCGTTATGGAGGAGGACATCACAAAGCTTCGGGAGGCCGGATACTTGTCCGCAAACATCGTGCACCAGCTTCCGGCCGAAGGGCAGATCGTCCCTACCCCGAAACCCCAGGAAAGGGTAGTATTCCTCTCTCACTTCGTCCGCGGACTGGGATCCCCCCTCCACCCATTCATCCGCGGACTTATGTTTTACTACGGGCTGGACTTCCATGATCTGGCCCCCAACTTCATCCTCAACATCTCGGCGTTCATCGTCGTGTGCGAGGCATTCCTTCGCATTACACCCCACTTCGGCCTATGGCTGAAGGCCTTCAACGTGAAGCCAAAGGTGGTGGGCGGCCAACAAGCGGAGTGCGGGGGCGCCATGGTGGGCAAGATGCCCAATGTCACCTGGCCCAAGGGCTCCTTTGTGGAGACCGTGAAGGGGTGGCAATCGGGGTGGTTCTACATCACCGAGCCGCGTGACACCAACTGGGTGGCAGCCACCGAATTTTGATCTGGCGTCCCCATGCGGCTCACCTCGTGGAAAGAGAAGGGCTTAGCCTGGGGCTCAGCGGTGGAGCTGACCGGACTTCAGACCTGCGTCCGGAATATGATAAGCAAGAAAATCAAGCTCGTCAATGTAGTCTAGGTTGTGCTCCTCCGCTGGATCCTTCCGTGTCAGAGACGGGTTTGCAATCTGTGGGAGTTCGACCCGGCCGAACACTAGACTCTGCAAGAGCTCTTCGGCATGACACACGAAGACGTCTGGAAGGTGCTCTTAAAGGCCACCGAGGTACCCCCGCCCATAACCGAAGATCGTGGACTCAACGCAAAACGCCCAGCCAATCCGGTGAGTTTTTATGTTTTGCAAGATGTGCCTTTTACCAGTACATTCGCGGGAGGGATCTAAGCCTCCATGCCGATTTAACAGGACTGGGTAGCGATAGTGGAGCGGATTGGCTGTCCGGCCCCGCTACCTGAAGATCTAGAATCATCTCTTCTAACGAAGATGCTGTTTTCGGCGCCCTGATACGTCTCCAACGTATCTATAATTTATGAAGCATTCATGCTATATTATTATGTGTTTTGGATGTGTACGGGCTTTATTATACACTTTTATATTACTTTTGGGACTAACCTACTAACCAGAGGCCCAACCCATATTGCTGTTTTATTGCCTGTTTCAGTATTTGAAAGAAAAGGAATATCAAACGGAGTCCAAATGGAATGAAACCTTCGGGAGCGTGATTTTTGGAAAGGATATGATCCGGGAGACTTAGAGTACAAGCTAGGGAAGGTTCGAGGAGGCCAGGAGATAGGAGGGTGCGCCCACCCCCGAGCGCACCCCTGTCTCGTGGGCCCCTTGAGGCTCCCCCGACCGACTTCTTTCGCCTATATATTCCCATATACCCTAAAACCATCGAATAAGAAGATAGATCGGGAGTTCCGCCCCGCAAGCCTCTCAGAGCCACCAAAACCTCTCGGAGCCCATTCCGCACCACTCGCTTGGAGGGAGGATCCTCACCGTTGGCCATCTTCATCATCCCGAGCTCTCCATGACGAGGAGGGAGTAGTTCACCCTCGGGGCTGAGGGTATGTACCAGTAGCTATGTGTTTGATCTCTCTCTCTCGTGTTCTCTCTATGGCATGATCTTGATGTATCGCGAGCTTTGCTATTATAGTTGCATCTTATGATGTTTCTCCCCACTCTACTCTCTTGTGATGAATTGAGTTTTCCTCTTGAAGTTATCTTATCGGGTTGAGTCTTTAAGGATTTGAGAACACTTGATGTATGTCTTGCCGTGCTTATCTGTGGTGACAATGGGATATCACGTGATCCACTTGATGTATGTTTTGGTGATCAACTTGCGGGTTTCGCCCATGAACCTATGCATAGGGGTTGGCACATGTTTTCGTCTTGACTCTCCGGTAGAAACTTTGGGGCAGTCTTTGAAGTACTTTTGTGTTGGTTGAATAGATGAATCTGAGATTGTGTGATGCATATCGTATAATCATGCCCACGGATACTTGAGTGACAATGGAGTATCTAGTTGACATTAGGGTTTTGGTTGATTTTTGTCTTAAGGTGTTATTCTAGTACGAACTCTTGAATAGATCGATCTGAAAGAATAACTTTGAGGTGGTTTCGTACCCTACCATAATCTCTTCGTTTGTTCTCCACTATTAGTGGCTTTGGAGTGACTCTTTATTGCATGTTGAGGGATTGTTATATGATCTATCTATGTTATTATTGTTGAGAGAACTTGCACTAGTGAAAGTATGAACCCTAGGCCTTGTTTCCTACCATTGCAATACCGTTTACGCTCACTTTTATCATTAGTTACCTTGCTGTTTTTATAATTTCAGATTACAAATACTCATATCTACCATCATATTGCACTTGTATCACCATCTCTTTGCCGAACTAGTGCACCTATACAATTTGCCATTGTATTGGGTGTGTTGGGGACACAAGAGACTTTTTGCTATTTGGTTGCAGGGTTGTTTGAGAGAGACCATCTTCATCCTACGCCTCCCACAAATTGATAAACCTTAGGTCATCCACTTGAGGGAAATTTGCTACTGTCCTACAAACCTATGCACTTGCAGGCCCAACAACGTCTACAAGAAGAAGGTTGTGTAGTAGACATCACGCCCTATGAGGTGCCAGAGAAGAAGACCAAGAAGAAGACCGCGGGGACCAGAGAAGGTCTCCGCCGCAAGGTTACGTCGGACGTGACGTTCGACGATGTCGAGACGCCCTCCTCCTCCGAAGACGAGGAGGAGGAAGAGGAAAGCCGACCCGCATAGGGAGGCTGAGGTGTCCAAGAGGGGGAAAACCCTCCTCCCGGACTATTCTACCACCGCCACCTACAGCGGCGAGGAGTGGGAGCCCAGGGACAAGCCCCTCACTAAATTGTAAGTATCCGGACACAATAGCATTTCTGTTATGTTTGTTTTACTGCTTCTTATCATTCCAGATGTGTACTTGCAGTCCGGCCAAATCCAGCATGGATGTATCCTCCTCTTCGGAGGGGTCCCTGGGCCCGTCGGCGATGAACATCAACTTGCTCCCGACAGCCTCCTCCCCCAGGCCCGCGGACGACACTGAGGTGTTGTCTCAAAGGATATCGGGCCAAGGGGAGATAGTTCAGGAGACGCCCCCAGGAAGAATCCCAGTCGCCGGGCACATGGGGGGAAGAGCCCCATGGACTCCAATAATGGGGGCCGCAGCAAGTTTGGCCCCCAGCCGAATATAGCTCCGGAAACCCAAGTGGTTCCGAATTCAGGCAGGAAGCCTCTCTCTAAGGGGGTGAGCCGCCTGTACCGATGACCTCTGTCCATCCAGAGGCATCGGACAACTTGCTGGAAGCGCTTTGCGGCGCTTCTATTGATGAAGAACACTGTACTCTTATGACCGGTCCGCCAAAAGCGGATTGACCGAAGCCTGCGCTAGCCTCCAAACAGGCTTTGAGGTAAGTAATAAAATTGTAAGAAAATATCACAGTATAGATAGTAGGCCTTGATGCTCTGTTTGGTGTTCAGAAATAAAAGTCGAACAGAGGATCAAATAATGTTTGCAGGAGTCCAACAGAAGTTGTCTATGTGAATAAGCAGGCGTCGCTGCTGGCCGTTGCCGCTCGTACTGGGGAGGTCTCCGGACTAAAGCGGGACCTGGAGCAGACCGAGGGAGAGCTCGGCCTCGTGAAGAGGCAGCTCGAGGAAAATCAAGGTATGTAATACCCCGTTTTATATTTATAAGGGAAAAATGGTATCCGCTGATAGTAGCATCATAAACCTTGGTAGGGGCCACGACCGAAGTGGCGGCCCTTAAGAAGGCGTTGGCCGAGGCCGAAGACAAAGCGGCCAAGGAACACACCGAGCGCGAGAATCAAGAGGCCCGGGTCGACGAGGTCCAACAAGAGCTCTAGGATTTCATCCAAAACTACGAGTCCTTGGAGCGTGACTCTAAGACTCAAGAGTCCGAGCTTGCTAAGGCCCTCCAGAGCGCGCAAGATGCCAAGGCCGAAGCCCAAAAGGCCCTCTAGGAGATTCATGCGGCCAAGAAGATTACGGCGTGTAAGGCATTCATTATGCAAATCAAGCATGTATAGGAGACTTTCCTTTTACTTACCCGAATTTGGAGTTCTCCAGGAGCGTTCGCGGATCTGCCGCACAGCATATCAGATGCCGCGGAATTCTACCGAGCCGAAGAAGGGAGCTCAATGGAGAAGTTGTTCTGGTCCCACTATCTTGGGACTGAACATCCGATGCCCTTGAGCGACCAGCTGAAGCAAATGGTCGAGCTGCACAAGGCAGCCGAACTAGCCATGAAGGACCTCATAGCCCGGCTGTGGCCTGCCGAGCCTATGCCCAGCAGCTACTTCGGTCTCATGAAGCGGCTTGTGAGTGCCTGCCCACGGCTTGTAGTCATAAAGCGGTCGGTTTGCATTGAAGGTGCGCGAATGGCCTTCGCCCGCGCGAAAGTGCATTGGGCGAAGATGGATGCCGAGAAGCTGATGATGGAGGGGCCACCGAAGGGCAAGGAGCACCGCCGGCCCGAAAAGTATTATGACAGTGTCCTGAAGGGCTCCCGCCTTGTGGCGGAGCAATGTGCTAAGGATGTAATTTTTGAGTGAATGCACTCATTTTATCCTGTAATATGAAACAAGTTCATTTGGACAATATAACGCTTGTTGATTTAAAATTTTACCTCTTGTGCGGCCGTTTACAAAATCTGAGAGTTGGCGATTGCGCTTCTTCCCCCCATGTAACTAGTACAGGGTGTTCGGATAAATCTAAACACTCTTTATCCCAATTTTTGGTCCTTTAAGGAGGTGTTTAGCGCAACGAACAAGGCAATCGGACTATACAACTTTATCACTCTCACTTAGCCATAGAAGTTCTATAATTTTAAATTTTGGCATAGCCCCTGGTATTCGGGAGGCCGAACTTGGGGCGCTATACACGTCTAAATCGGAAAAGGACCGATTCCTCGCATGAAGCGGAAAAAATCTTTAAGGATTTGAAACCTCTTGAGCAGCGACCAGCTCTCGCCGCATCATGACAGTCAGTTTTCAGCTTTCTCTACTGAGGTGCTCGTCCAGAAGAACCGGAACACAATCGCAGTAGTTCTCCCTTTACTACCCTAGCCGATCTAGCAGAAGGTAGGGTAGCAAGCACAGGAGCCGGGCAACCCAACTATTGACCCAAGACATGATTTGGAGCTGATGCATATAATGCTATAAGTACTGGGTGTCGCACTGTCAAAAGCGTTCGGACTTTCTTGCCATGTTATGGGGTATGCTGAAGCCCCTGGCGAACTGAACGTACCAGAATGTACGGGTGCGATTTGTAATAGATAAACGGTTAAGGAAAAAGAAAAAGAAATGTAGTAATAATCTGACATTGTACATTATTTTCCCTTGTTATTTGAATGGTGCGTCAAGGCGTATGTATACAATTGGTGTGATAAGAAAAATAGGACTGTTTGACATGTCCTAACCAAGAGCGAGCTGCGTGTGGGTATGTAAAAACAGGTACAGCGATCGTTATTAGAGACCACCTGGGAATTCCCTCGTACGTCAAAGCTTCTTGCCTCCTTGGTGTTTCCGTCCTGTGATGGGTCCGATAATTAGGTTATTGGAAGAGCCTCAAGAAGATAGGGACCTGAAAGAAAGAAAATGGTGAAGGTATACAGATCCTGGGGCGGTTGAGCCGCATTGTGCACCGCATTCTAGCTGTGCCTTCGTCTATGCCCATGGTATTTTAAGTGGGTAATTATGTGCACGCGGCACAAATTTCACCGCCTGACTGGGACTGGGATGGAGGCCAAATTGCTAGGTGAGCTCTGGACGGGCCGAATGATCTTGTTGCAGAGTACTTTGGACTCGCTTGACGGTGTTCGGAGGCTTTATTGCCGAATTGGAGGTCTGCCTAAGAAGGCTGCTCTGTACTTCTGCTGCGAGGGCCACAATGTGCACCTCCGTACAGAGGGAGCGCTCTGTGTTTCCATTGACTGTTATAACCCCGCGAGGTCCGGGCATCTTGAGCTTGAGGTAGGCACAGTGCAGCACCGCATTGAATCTGGCGAATGCGGTTTGTCCGAGCAGTGCGTGATAGCCACTGTGGAAGGGGACGATATCGAAGATTAACTCCTCGCTTTGGAAGTTGTCCGAAGATCCGAAGACTACTTCCAGTGTGATTGAGCCCGTGCAACAGGCCTCTACACCTGGTATGACACCTTTAAAGGGGTTTTGGTGGGTTTGATCCTTGAGGGATCGATGCCCATTTTGCGCACTGTATCCTGATAGAGCAGGTTCAGGCTGCTGCCGCCGTTCATGAGGACTCGTGTGAGGTGGAATCCGTCAATGATAGGGTCAAGGACCAGTGCGGCCGAACCGCCATGACGGATACTGGTCAGATGGTCCCTGCGATCAAAGGTGATCGGACAAGAAGACCATGGGTTGAACTTTGGGGCGACTGGCTCCATCGCGTAGACGTCCCTTAGTGCGCGCTTCCGCTCCCTCTTGGGGATATGGGTGGCATATATCATATTTACCATTTTTACTTGGGGAGGAAATTTCTTCTGTCCTCCTGTGTTCAGTGGCCAGGGCTCCTCGTCGTCATCACTATGCGGCCCCTTTTCCTTGTTTTCGGCATTCAACTTGCCGGCCTGTTTGAATACCCAACATTCTATGTTGGTGTGGTTGGCTGGTTTATCGGGGGTGCCGTGGATTTGACATGAGCGATCGAGTATGCGGTCTAGACTGGACGGGCCCAGATTGTTTCTTTTAAGTGGCTTCTTCCGTTGACCGGACTTGGAGCCACTGAATCCGGCATTGACGGTCGTGTCTTCGGCGTTATAGCCATTGCTGCGACGCTTGTGTCTGTTGCGTCGGGGCTTGCCGTTGCTATCTCTGGCGTTTGAGGTGCCAGGATTTCATGATGTGTTGTTGCTACAAGCCAACCATCTATCCTCACTTGCGCAAAAGCGGGTCATGAGTGTTGTAAGAGCTGCCATGGCTTTCGACTTTTCTTGGCCAAGATGTCGGGCAAGCCACTTGTCGCGGATGTTATGCTTAAAGGCCGCTAGGGCTTCGGCATCCGGACAGTCGACAATTTGGTTCTTTTTAGTTAGGAACCGAGTCCACAATTTCCTGGCTGACTCTCCAGGCTGTTGGGTTATGTGACTTAAATCATCAGCATCTGGTGGTCACACATAAGTGCCCTGGAAGTTATCCAGGAATGCGTCTTCCAGGTTCTCCCAGCTGCCAATTGAGTTTGCCGGCAGACTATTCAGCCAATGCCGAGCTGGTCCCTTGAGTTTTAGTGGGAGGTACTTGATGGCATGCAGATCATCGCCGCGGGCCATGTGAATGTGGAGAAGGAAATCTTCAATCCATATCGCGGGGTCTATTGTCCCATCATATGGTTCGATGTTCACAGGCTTGAACCCTTCTAGGAATTCATGCTCCATTACTTCGTCAGTGAAGCATAGGGGATGTGCGGTGCCTCTATGCCAGGCTACATCACGACGCAGTTCAGATGAGTATGGTCTGCTATATTCGGCCCGGCCGAATTTGTATTTAGTATATCCAGCGTGGCGGTCATCGTCACGTGTTGGGGCGCGCCCCCGTGATCCGTAGATCGATCTTGACTGGCCTGCTTTGTTTTCCAATTCATCTCGCAGGTCCTGCGTGTAGCCCCGTGGCTTCGTGTTTTTATTTGTTTGGCGCCGGGGTGCGGGCAGATGTTCGGGCTGATACGCCGCTTTGTCTCGGCCACGAGGTGGCCGGTCAGCCGCATCCTGCGCTGGTAGTGTAGGCTCTAGTGCCTCATCCTCGAATTGAGGTAACAACCTGCTCCTCGGGTAACTTTTGGTTGGGCACTCGAGTCCGTATTCCTCGGCTGCCAGAACCTCAGTCCATCTGTCCGTAAGCAGATCTTGATCAGCTTGAAGCTGCTGCTGTTTTTTCTTCAGGCTCTTTGAAGTGGCTATAAGCCGGCGCTTGAAGCGCTCCTGCTCGACGGGATCCTCAGGCACGATAAATTCTTCGTCTCAGAGGCTCACCTCGTCTTCAGAGAGGGGCATGTAATTGCCATCCTCCGAGTCTCCATCCATTGCCTGTTCATCGCATCGGGGCTAGATTGCCCATCCTCCCGTCCGGCTTGCTCGAAGCTTGGCCGGGCGGGATTGTTTGAAGGAAATATGCCCTAGAGGCAATAATAAAGTTATTATTTATTTCCTCATATCATGATAAATGTTTATTATTCATGCTAGAATTGTATTAACCGGAAACATGATACATGTGTGAATACATAGACAAACATATAGTCACTAGTATGCCTCTACTTGACTAGCTCCTTAATCAAAGATGGTTATGTTTCCTAACCATAGACATGTGTTGTCATTTGATTAATGGGATCACATCATTAGGAGAATGATGTGATTGACATGACCCATCCGTTAGCTTAGCACTTGATCGCTTAGTATTCGCTATTGCTTCCTTCATGACTTATACATGTTCCTCAGAACTATGAGAATTATGTAACTCCGCTTACGGAGGAACACTTTGGTACTACCAAACGTCACAACGTAATCGGGTGATTATAAAGGAGTACTACAGGTGTCTCCGAAGGTACATGTTGAGTTAGCATAATTCGAGATTAGGTTTTGTCACTCCGATTGTCGGAGAGGTATCTCTGGCCCTCTCGGTAATGCTCATCACCTAAGCCTTGCAAGCATGTAACTAATGAGTTAGTTATGATATGAAGTATTACAGAGCGAGTAAAGAGACTTGTCGATAACGAGATTAAACTAGGTATTGATACCGACGATCAAATCTCGGACAAGTAACATACTCGATGACAAAGGAACAACGTATGTTGTTGTGCGGTTCGACCGATAAAGATCTTCGAGAATATGTAGGAACCAATATGGGCATCCGTGTCCTGCTATTGGTATTGACCGAGACGGTGTCTCATTCATGTCTACATCGTTCTCGAACCGTAGGGTCCGCACGCTTAAGGTTTCGATGACAATTATATTATGAGTTTATGTATTTTGATGTACCAAGTTTGTTCGAGTCCGGATATGATCACGACATGACGAGGAGTCTTGAAATGATCGAGACATAAAGATTGATATATTGGACGGATATATTTGGACACCGGAAAGGTTCCGGGAGAGTTTGGGAATATACCGGAGCTCCGGGAGGTTACCGGAACCCCCCGTGAAGTATATGGGCCTTATTGGGCCCATGTAGGAGGAAGGGAGAAGGAGCAAGGGAGGGGGGCGCGCCCTCCCAAGCCCAATCCGAATTGGGGAGGGGGGCCGGCGCCACCTTTCCTTTCTCCTTCCCCCTCTTCCTTCCTACTACTAGTACTCCTTCCTTCCCCCTCCAAGTTGGATTAGGAAAAAGAGGGGAAACCTACTTGGAGTAGGTTTCCTCCTCCTATGGCGTGCCCCCTCCTTGGGCCGGACACCTCCTCCCTCCCTCCTTTATATACGGGGTAGGGGGCACCCTAGACACACAAGTTGATCATTGATCGCTCCTTAGCCGTGTCGGTGCCCCCCTCCACGATATTACACCTCGGTCATATTTTAGCGGTGCTTAGGCGAAGCCACGCAACAGATAACATCAAGATCGCCACCACGCGTCGTCTTGACGGAACTCCCCTCGGCGCCTCTCTGGATTGGAGATCGAGGTGCGCCATCGAGCTGTCGTGTGTCAAGAACTCGGAGGTGCCGGAGTAATGGTGCTTGGATCGGTCGGACCGGAGGACGACGACTACTTCCTCTATGTTGCGTCAACGCTTCCGCTTCGGTCACGAGGGTACGTAGACAACACTCTCCCCGTTGTTGTATCATCACCATGATCTTGCGCAGCGTAGGAAAATTTTGAAATTACTACGTTACCCAACAAAGGCATCCGAGCCTAGGTTTTATGGTTTGATGTTATTTGCACGAGTAGAACACAAGTGAGTTGTGGGCGATATAAGTCATACCGCTTACCAAAGATGTCATACTTTGGTTCAGCGGTATTGTTGGATGAAGCGCCCGGACCGACATTACGCGACGCTTCGCGAGACTGGTTTTACCGCCGTGCTTTGCACACAGTGACTAGCGGTGTCTGCTTTCTCCAACTTTAGTTGAACCGAGTGTGGCTACGCCGGTCCTTGCGAAGGTTAAAACAGCATCAACTTGACAAACTATCGTTGTGGTTTTGATGCGAGGTGAGATTGGTTCTTGCTTAAGCCCGTAGCAGCCACGTAAAATTTGCAACAACAAAGTAGAGGACGCCTAACTTGTTTTTGCAGGGCATGTTGTGATGTGATATGGTCAAGACGTGATGCTATATTTTATTGTATGAGATGATCATGTTTTTGTAACCGGTTATCGGCAATCGGTCGGAGCCATATGGTTGTCGCTTATTGTATGAAATGCAACGCATACATAATTGCTTTACTTTATCACTAAGCGGTAGCGATAGTCATAGAAGCAATAGATGGCATAACGACAACGATGCTACGATGGAGATCAAGGTGTCGCTACCGGTGACGATGGTGATCACGACGGTGCTTGAAGATGGAGATCACAAGCACAAGATGATGATGGCCATATCATATCACTTATATTGATTGCATGTGATGTTTATCCTTTATGCATCTTATCTTGCTTTGATTGACGGTAGCATTTTAAGATGATCTCTCACTAATTATCAAGAAGTGTTCTCCCGAGTATGCACCGCTATGAAAGTTCTTCGTCTTTGAGACACCACGTGATGATCGGGTGTGATAGGCTCTATGTTCAAATACAACGGTGCAAAACAGTTGCACACGCGAATACTCAGTTATACTTGACGAGCCTAGCATATACTGAGATATGGCCTCGGAACACGGAGACCGAAAGGTCGAGCGTGAATCATATAGTAGATATGATCAACATAGAGATGTTCACCATTGAAACTACTCCATCTCACGTGATGATCGGACATGGTTTAGTTGATTTGGATCATGTGATCACTTAGATGACTAGAGAGATGTCTGTCTAAGTGGGAGTTCTTTAGTAATATGATTAATTGAACTTAAATTTATCATGAACTTAGTACCTGATAGTATTTTGCTTGTCTATGTTTGTTTGTAGATAGATGGCTCGTCTTTGTTGTTCCGTTGAATTTTAATGCGTTCCTTGAGAAAGCAAAGTTGAAAGATGATGGTAGCAATTACACGGATCGGGTCCGTAACCCGAGGATTATCCTCATTGTTGCACGTAAGAGTTACGCCCCGAAGCACCACCGGGTGCCAGCTCGCCGCCGATGCTAACCGACGACGTTAAGAACGTCTGGCGAGCAAAGTCGATGACTACTCTATAGTTCAAGTGTGCCATGCTTTACGGCTTAGAACCGGTCTTCAACGACGTTTTGAACGTCATGGAGCATATGAGATGTTCCAGAGTTGAAGTTAATATTTCAAGCAAATGCCCGGATTGAGAGATATGAAGTCTCCAATAAGTTCTACAGCTGCAAGATGGAGGAGAATAGTTCACAAGGAGCATATACTCAAAATGTCCGGGTATAATAATCACTTGATTCAACCGGGAGTTAATCTTCCTGATGATAGCGTCATTGATGAATTCTCCAATCATCGCCACCAAGCTACAAGAGCTTTGTGATGAACTATAATATGCAAGGGATGAACAAGACTATTCCCGAGCTCTTCGCGATGCTTTGAAAGCCATGGAGGTAGAAATCAAAAGGAGCATCAAGTGTTGATGGTCAACAAGACCACCGCTTCAAGAAAAGGGCAAAGGGAAGAAGAAGGAACTTCAAAAGAACAACAAACAAGTTGCTGCTCAAGAGAAGAAACCCAAGTCCGGACCTAAGCACGAAATCGAGTGCTTCTACCGCAAGCGATCGACATCGAAGCGGAACTGCCCCAAGTATTTGGCGGATAAGAAGGATGGCAAAGTGAACAAAGGTATATGTGATATACATGTTATTGATGTGTACCTTACTAATGCTCGCAGAGCACTGGTATTTGATATCGGTTCATTGCTAACATTTGCAACTCGAAACAGGGACTACGATTGCGAAGATTAGCTAAGGACGAGGTGACGATCGCGCGGGGAAATGGTTCCAAAGTCGATGTGATCGCGGTCGCACGCTACCTCTACATCTACCATCGGGATTAGTTTTAGACCTGAATAATTGTTATTTGGTGCCCGCGTTGAGCATGAACATTATATCTGGATCTTGTTTGATGCGAGACGGTTATTCATTTAAATCGAGAGAATAATGGTTGTTCTATTTATATGAGTAATATCTTTTATGGTCATGCACCCTTGAAGAGTGGTCTATTTTTATTAAATCTCGATAGTAGTGATACACATATTCATAATGTTGAAGCCAAAAGATGCAGAGTTGATAATGATAGTGCAACATATTTGTGGCACTTGCCGTTTAGGTCATATCGATGTAAAACGCATGAAGAAACTCCATCTTGATGGACTTCGGAATCACTTGATTATGAATCACTTGGTACTTGCGAACCGTGCCTCATGGGCAAGATGACCAAAACACCGTTCTCCGGATCTATGGAGAGAGCAACAGATTTGTTGGAAATCATACATACAGATGTATGTGGCCCGATGAATGTTGAGGCTCGTGGCGGATATCATTATTTTCTCACCTTCACAGATGATTTGAGCAGATATGGGTATATCTACTTAATGAAGCATAAGTCTAAAACATTTGAAAAATTCAAAGAATTTCAGAGTGAAGTAGAAAATCATCGTAACAAGAAAATAAAGTTTCTACGATCTGATCGTGGAGGAGAATATTTGAGTTACGAGTTTGGTTTACATTTGAAACAATGTGGAATAGTTTAAGAACTCACGCCACCCGAACACCACAACGAAATGGTGTGTCCGAACGTCGAATCGTACTTTACTTGATATGGTGCGATCTATGATGTCTCTTACCGATTTATCGCTATCGCTTTGGGGTTATGCTTTAGAGACGGCCGCATTCACGTTAAATAGGGCACCATCAAAATCCGCTGAGACGACGCCTTATGAACTATGGTTTGGCAAGAAACTAAAGTTGGCGTTTCTTAAAGTTTGGGGCTGCGATGCTTATGTGAAGAAACTTCAACCGATAAGCTCGAACCCAAATCGAGAAATGTGTCTTCATAGGATACCCAAAGGAGACTATTGGGTACACCTTCTATCACAGATCCGAGGGCAAGATTTTCATTGCTAAATTCGGATCCTTTCTAGAGAAGGAGTTTCTCTCGAAAGAAGTGAGTGGGAGGAAAGTAGAACTTGATGAGATAATCAGATCTACTCCCTTATTGAAAGTAGTTCATCACAAGAACCGTTCTGTGACAACTACACCAATTAGTGAGGAAGCTAATGATATTGATCATGAAACTTTAGATCAAGTTTCTCTTGAACCTCGTGAGGTCTACTAGAGTAAGATCCGCACTGTGAGTGGTACGGAAATCCTATTCTGGAAGTCATGTTACTTGACCATGATGAACCTACGAACTATGAGGAAGCGATGATGAGCCCAGATTCCGCAAAATGGCTAGAGGCCATGAAATCTGAGATAGGATCCATGTATGAAAACAAAGTATGGACTTTGGTTGACTTGCCCGATGATCGGCAAGCCATTGAGAATAAATGGATCTTTAAGAAGAAGACTGACGCTGATGGTAATGTTACTGTCTACAAAGCTCGACTTGTTGCAAAAGGTTTTCGACAAGTTCAAGGGGTTGACTACGATGAGACTTTCTCACCCGTAGCGATGCTTAAGTCTGTCTGAATCATGTTGGCTATTGCTGCATTTCATGATTATGAAATTTGGCAAATGGATGTCAAGACGCATTCTTGAATGGATTTCTAGAAGAAGAGTTGTATATGATGCAGCTGAAGGTTTTGTTGATCCAAAAGGTCTTGACAAAGTGTGCAAGCTCCAGCGCTCCATTTATGGACTGGTGCAAGCATCTCGGAGTTGGAATAAACGCTTTGACAAAGTGTGATCAAAGCATATGGTTTTATCTGCACTTTTGGAGAAGCCTCGTATTTACAAGAAAGTGAGTGGGAGCTCAGAGCATTTCTAGTTTTATATGTTGATGACATATTATTAATTGGAAATGATATAGAATTTCTGGATAGCATAAAGGGATACTTGAATAATAGTTTTTCAATGAAAGACCTCGGTGAAGCTGCTTACATATTGGGCATCAAGATCTATAGAGATAGATCAAGACGCTTAATAGGACTTTCACAAAGCACATACCTTGACAAAATTTTGAAAAAGTTCAAAATGGATCGAGCAAAGAAAGGATTCTTGCTCGTGCTACAAGGTGTGAAGTTGATTCAAACTCAATGCCCCACCACAATGCAGAAGATAGAGAGAAAATGAAAGGTGTTCCTATGCTTCACCATAGGCTCTATCATGTATGCAATGTTGTGTACCGCACCTAACGTATGCTTAGCAATAAGCTTGGCGGTAGGTACCAAAGTAATCCAGAGTGGATCATCGGACAGCGGTCAAGAACATCCCGAAATACGAAAAAGGACTAAGGATATGTTTCTCGATATGGAGGTGACAAAGAGCTAGTCGTAAATGGTTACGCCGATGTAAGCTTTGACACCGATCCGGACGATTCTAAATCGCAGACCGGATACGTGTTTATATTAAACGGTGGAGCTGTAAGTTGGTGTAGTTCTAAACAAAGCGCCCTAGCGGGATCTACATGTGAAGCGAGTACATAGCTGCTTCAAGCAGCAAATGAAGGAGTCTCGATGAAGGAGTTCATTTCGATCTAGGTGTCATACCTAGTGCATCGGGACCAATGAAGATCTTCTGTGACAATCTTGGTGCAATTGCCTTGGCAAAGGAATCCAGATTTCACAAGAGGACCAAGCACATCAAGAGACGCTTCAATTCCATTCGGACCAAGTCCAAGTGGGAGACATAGAGATTTGCAAGATACATACGGATCTGAATGTTGCACCCGTTGACTAAGCCTCTCTCACGAGCAAAACATGATCGGCACCAAGACTCCATGGGTGTTAGAATCATTATTGTGTAATCTAGATTATTGACTCTAGTGCAAGTGGGAGATGAAGGAAATATGCCCTAGAGGCAATAATAAAGTTATTATTTATTTCCTCATATCATGATAAATGTTTATTATTCATGCTAGAATTGTATTAACCGGAAACATGATACATGTGTGAATACATAGACAAACATATAGTCACTAGTATGCCTCTACTCGACTAGCTCATTAATCAAAGATGGTTATGTTTCCTAACCATAGACATGTGTTGTCATTTGATTAATGGGATCACATCATTAGGAGAATGATGTGATTGACATGACCCATCCGTTAGCTTAGCACTTGATCGCTTAGTATTCTCGCTATTGCTTCCTTCATGACTTATACATGTTCTCAGAACTATGAGAATTATGTAACTCCGTTTACGGAGGAACACTTTGGTACTACCAAACGTCACAACGTGAATCGGGTGATTATAAAGGAGTACTACAGTGTCTCCGAAGGTACATGTTGAGTTAGCATAATTCGAGATTAGGTTTTGTCACTCCGATTGTCGGAGAGGTATCTCTGGGCCCTCTCGGTAATGCTCATCACCTAAGCCTTGCAAGCATGTAACTAATGAGTTAGTTATGAGATGAAGTATTACGAACGAGTAAATAGACTTGTCGATAACGAGATTAAACTAGGTATTGATACCGACGATCAAATCTCGGACAAGTAACATACCGATGACAAAGGAACAACGATGTTGTTGTGCGGTTTGACCGATAAAGATCTTCGTAGAATATGTAGGAACCAATATGGGCATCCGTGTCCCGCTATTGGTTATTGACCGAGACGTGTCTCGATCATGTCTACATCGTTCTCGAACCGTAGGGTCCGCACGCTTAAGGTTTCGATGACAATTATATTATGAGTTTATGTATTTTGATGTACGAAGTTTGTTCGAGTCCGGATATGATCACGGACATGACGAGGAGTCTCAAATGATCGAGACATAAAGATTGATATATTGACGGATATATTTGGACACCGAAAGGTTCCGGAGAGTTTGGGAATATACTGGAGCTTGGGAGGTTACCGAACCCCGGGAAGTATATGGGCCTTATTGGGCCCATGTAGGAGGAAGGAGAAGGAGCAGGGAGGCGCGCGCCCCAAGCCCAATCCGACTGGGGAGGGGGCGCGCCTTTCCTTCTCCTTCCCCTCTTCCTTCCTACTACTAGTACTCCTTCCTACTACTAGTACTCCTTCCTTCCCCCTCCAAGTTGGATTAGGAAAAAGAGGGCAAACCTACTTGGAGTAGGTTTCCTCCTCCTATGGCGCGCCCCCTCCTTGGGCGGCCACCTCCTCCCTCCCTCCTTTATATACGAGGGTAGGGGGCACCCTAGACACACAAGTTGATCATTGATCATTCCTTAGCCGTGCGGTGCCCCCTCCACGATATTACACCTCGGTCATATTGTAGCGGTGCTTAGGCGAAGCCTGCGCGACAGATAACATCAAGATCATCACCACACCGTCGTCTTGACGGAACTCCCCTCGGCGCCTCTCGGGATTGGAGAGCGAGGGTGCGCCATCGAGCAGTCGTGTGTCAAGAACTCGGAGGTGCCGGAGTAACGGTGCTTGGATCGGTCGACCGGGAGGACGTACGACTACTTCCTCTACGTTGCGTCAACGTTTCCGCTTCGGTCTACGAGGGTACGTAGACAACACTCTCCCCTCGTTGCTGTATGATCACCATGATCTTGCGTGTGCGTAGGAAAATTTTGAAATTACTACGTTACCCAACATTGTTTTCGTCTTCAGCATCATTCGGAGTGCTATTGTCTCTCGTGTCGGTATTGTTGTTTTTGCTATGGCAGGGTTTAGAGCGGCGCCGCTGACGTTGGCGCTTGGATTGCTTCTCAAGAGGATCACCCTCTGTTGCATCCTTTTGACCCTCGCCATAGTCCTCTTTGGATGTGTCCACCATATATACATCGTATGATGAGGTGGCAGTCCAGCGCCCTATGGGCGGTGGTTCCTGTTCTTCTCCGGCATCGTCGTCCATACCGTCGATGTCTTCGGAGTCGAAATCAAGCATGTTGGTTAGGTCATCGATAGTGGCTATTAAGTGGGTGGTGGGTGGGTAACGAATTCCTTCATCATCCGCTTCCCACTCAAGCTGGACATAGTTCGGCCAAGAGTCTCCTAACATGGAGAGGGATTTTAATGAGTTTAGCACGTCGCCCAAGGGCGAGTGCTGGAAGATATCCGCGGAGCTAAACTCCATGATCGATGCCCAATCAGGTTTGATGGGCACGGATGTACGCGGTTCGGAGCCTATGGCCGGAGACGAGTCCGAGGGTCCGATAACACGGACCTCCTCAGAAGTGAGATCTATGTTCGGCTCTACCACCGCTGAGTGTGCGGCCTCTGTGGCGGGGTCCATCCACCCGTCCTCGAATGGCACGATCTGCTCCGGACTTAAAGCCGGGGCAGCCGCTGGTGTGATCTCCCGAACACCGTCCGATGGCAGATCTAAGTCATCCTCATCGCGACTGTGGGGAGCACCTGTCGTGGGTTCGAATCCGTCGAAGATCAAGTCTTCACGAATATCGGCAGTGTAATTCAGGCTTCCAAACCTGACATGATGGCCAGGGGCGTAGCTCTCGATCTACTCCAGATGGCCAAGCGAGTTGGCCCGCGGTGCGAAGCCGCCGAATATGAAGATCTGTCCGGGGAGGAAAACCTTGCCCTGGACCACGTCATTGTAGACGATTGAAGGGGCCATCAAGCCTTACCGTGATGACACAGTGGAACTCTCATTGAAAGCACCAATGTCGGTGTCAAAAACCGGCGGATCTCGGGTAGGGGGTCCCGAATAGTGCGTCTAAGGCTAATGGTAACAGGAGGCGGAGGACACAATGTTTACCCAGGTTCGGGCCCTCTCTATGGAGGCAATACCCTACTTCATGCTTGATTGATGATATGAGTATTACAAGAGTTGATCTACCACGAGATCGTAGAGGCTAAACCCTAGAAGCTAGCCTATGATTATGATTGTTGTTGTCCTACGGACTAAACCCTGTGGTTTATATAGACACCGGAGGGGGCTAGGGTTACACAAAGTCGGTTATAGAGAAGGAAATCTATATATCCGAATTGCCAAGCTTGCCTTCCACGCAAAGGAGAGTCCCACCCGGACATGGGACGAAGTCTTCAATCTTGTATCTTCATAGTCCAACAGTTCGACATAAGCATATAGTCCGGCTGTCTGAGGACCCCCTAATCCTGGACTCTCTCAGCGCGGCCTCCTCCTTTTAGGCGACCCTCTTTCCCTTCCCCCCCTGCCGCCGCCGGCGGTCGCCACCGGCGCTGGCCCGGGTGGTGTCGGCGGCGGCGGGACTTCCAGTCCCCGCACGCTCGTTCCTTCTTCCTGGGACAAGAGACGGCGGCGGTGCAGCTCGGTTTGGCGGTGCGGCAGTGGCCGGCGGCCAGCGAGGTGGCGGCGCAGCTCCTTGGCGGCGGGACGGCTTGGTGGTGTGGGATGGTCGGCGGCGTGTCTCTGGACCAGATCTGGGCCCTGCGGGCCCCATCTGAGTCCTAGCGGGCCGATCTCCAGCGCGACTCGATGTCTTCTGTGCGGTGGAAACGAGGAGCAGCTTGGACCGGGGGCGGCGACGCCGACGGTGTGCCTGCTACAGCGCGAAGGTGGGAGCTTCACGGGCCTATGAGGGCACGACCGGGCCTGTGGGCCCATTGGGCTGGTATGCTCCTGCTATTGCGTCCGGTCGGCTATCGTCTTTGACGGTGGAGGTTGAGCCCTCCCGCGTGCCGACGGTGTTGCTGCCTCTAGTCCCGGCTCCTGCTCTTCGGTGTGCAGACCTCTCTTCGTGTTGCCGTGGTGAGACGGCGTGGAAGCCTCAAGACCATGTTGGTGCAGGATGGTGGTCAGTTTGGTGGCGGGCTCTGGAGCGCCCGAGGTGAAGGTTGGGATCGGGAGAAATCCCAGTCGGCTTGACCGACACCAACGCGGTGGCGCCTGAGGGTGCCACCAGACCTCCCTGGAGGGCGTCGGGGGCTACCCTTCCTCTCTCCTCGTCACGTACCGAGGGAAACCCTTGGCAGCAGTGTCGTCACCGTCGCGTCCCTTCTTGGAGGTGTTGATTGGTACCGGCGCTTCGGAGTCTAGGAGCTAGGTGGGGGATTTCCGGCGGGCGCAGTGGTCGCGAGGCTTCTTCGTTTTTGTCCATCCGCGGTTGTTGGCATTTGTTTCTTTTGTCTTTCTCTTTCAGTTCTTTTTGGCGTGTCAGTGCTGCTTCTGCCACAGCACCTATCGTTGGTTGTATCGGTTGGTTGCTTTCTAATACAAAGCGGGGGGAACCCTTTTTCGGTAGGGAGTTTGTCGGTATCAGGAAGCCCTCCAGCCAGAAATTATTACGGGGCATTCGGATAAGGTGCACATTACTAATATAAGTGGAGTAAGAACTAGCAGCGTGCGTGCGCACAACATGCCTCACCAATGATGAAGGCGGGTGATACGTCTCCATTGTATCTACTTTTCCAAACTCTTTTGCCCTTGTTTTGGAATTTAACTTGCATGATTTGAATGGAACTAATCCAGACTAACGCTATTTTCAGCAGAATTACTATGGTGTTACTTTTGTGCGGAAATAAAAGTTCTCAGAATGACCTGAAACTTCACGGAGATCAGTTGTAGAATAAATAAAAAATATTGCGAAAGAATCAAGTTAGTTTTGTTAGGGTTTGATCCCTAGTATCCACTATGTTCTAAGATTGATGTTGCTATGACTTTGCTATCACTACAAGAAAAATGCTCGATTATGACTAAAATTATTAACGGCGGTTTAATTGGTCATTGATCCATGACCAAAATTCACAAATTTGTCATGAAGAGTCTAGAGGGGTCCAAACCCTATAATCTTGTGACAATTCGTGGCCAAAAGGTCATGATCCGATTGCACAGAATGGTCATTAAGATGTGAATGATGCATACCACCTTATTTCAAGTCCCTCATGACCAAATTATATCATTGTAGAAATTAGACGAGGGTGATTGGATGACAACGTGTCAAATTTGTCTACGTGTGTGCCTAGTTGTCAGGTGTTTTTTTTAAGTTGTCTCATCCAACAGCCACCTACCAGTTGACATCCATATAATGACATGTGGGACTCGTTCCACAAAGGTGAATAAAGGAGGAAAAAATGTCAGTCACGAGACTCGAACTCGCGACCAATCTAGTTAACCTACGGAGACAAACCACCACGCCACAACGTAGATAATGATGCAACTACGTCTGAAACGTTTTTAATGTAGTGCCGAGTGGGCTTGGGCCTCGATGGGACGAGGGTATCTCTTTTTTCCTTTAAGATTTTCGGTGTACCGAGTGGGCCAACTACTCGGCCGCGGCTCGTTTTTTGTCTGTTTTTTCGTTTGTTCAATCTTTTTTCACTTGCGTTTATGTATACTTCCAATTAATCTAAATAAATATATTTAAAAACTAACTTCACATAAAACATTTGAAAAATGTTAACCAAGCATTTAAAAATCTTACATGTGTATAAAGAAAATGTTTACCATATACACAAAAAATATACAATGTATGTGGAAAAAGTTGATCATGTATTTAAAAATGTTAATCAAGCATTCAAAAAAATGTTAAACAAGTATCTAAAAATCATAAACCAAGCATATGAAAATGTTAAAATATGTAAATATATAAATGAAGTAGGAGCCTCTCCTACTGTCAGTGAGCTTTCAAAAAAAATATATATAAATGTTAGCCATGTATTAAAAATATTAATATTGCATTTAAAAATATTAATCAAGCATTTAAAAATGTTTAAATTGTGTATATAAAAATGTTTATTATGTATTAAAAAGTGCTAACCAAGCACTTGAAATTGTTAATTGTGTATATATAAATTGTTTCTCATGTATACGAAAAATGTATAAAGAAAATGTACAATATGTGTGAATAAAGTCGATCTTGTATTTAGAAAATGTTAAAGAAAACATTTGAAAAAATGTTAAACAAGTATTTAAGAGATATTAAAATGTGTTAAAAATGTTCTTGGAGTATATGAAAAATGTAGAATGAAAACCAACAGAAAAAAAGAAAAATGTTCTCGACGTATAAGAAAAATCTAGGATGAAAACTAGGTCACATATAATGACACAAGGCAAATATTTTACTTTTTTCTGTTTTTTATTTTCTCATGCCAATTTCACAATGCGTTCAAATGACGAGCATGGTCATTCATAGCTAGAGATGGAATCTTACAAAACTCTTGGTGGATCTATGATGAAACAGCTACTTGTGTCCCTATAAATGAATTTTGGAAAAATAAAGAACAAACCATGAGGTAGTTGTAGTTAAAATTTGACCGAGTTCTTGTTGATTCGGCAAAAAAATGTCAATTTGACGAGATGTGGACGAAGAGCATTTAACATGCGACCATTTGGTTGGTTGGACATAAAATATGGTATAATATTTTTGACAAATCGACTGGTGCCATTTTGCAACAAATATTTGGTAGTTTCTTAAAAAATATAGTTTTTTGCACTCGAAAAATGAAAATAAACTTTTTGTGCAAAGAAAAATGAAAACACCCTTTGGCAACATTTGTTGAGGAAATTGTACTTGGTTTAGCAAAAGAAATGGCATGAACAAGCTTAATTGTTCCGCATGTTCTGAATTTAGTCAACGTTATTTCATTTTTGGTTGTCTTCTCTACTTAGAAGAAGGGATAAATATCTATAGTTTAACCCTAGGATGCTATGCCAACAACCTATTTTTGTTGTATATATGACTTTCATCAAATAACTTTATTCACTTTAATTCTCTGATCTTCCAATTTCATCATATATGATTTTAACAATTATATATTCCCTCTTTCCATAATAAGTGTCGTATTTGCAGTTCATTGAGATCCCGACAGGTTGTTTTTATGGTTTCTCTTACATGATGAGCTATATGTCTGTTGTCTTTGCCAAGGTTAGCTTGCCTGCATGAGTATGAATGGATATGATTTTGATTAATAAAGATTCAGGATACAATTGAAATTATATTCATGTTGATTTATTACTGTGGATGACTATATCAACCATGCAACAGAACGCCCCCGTTTGTGTTTTTGAATTCCAAAGTATCTTTATATTGAACTATTGAAGTTCTATACCAAAAAAATCTTTCTCTAAGTTGGTGTTGGCAAAATTTCTATCAACTTACACTTTCCATATGTCAAATGTTGTTACTTCTTTTTTACTTCAAATTTTGAACTATAGGCCGTTTAAGATAGCATTTCTTTGTACTTTCCGAGGAGTACCAGGGAGAGCTGCAACCGAGCCCCTCCAATATGAATTCATCTAGAACATCCCGCCACCATATGCACATGATATAAAGAAGAAATATTAGGACAAAATTGATAAGTTTTGCACCGCCTATACATTACACCTCTTATGGTCGTTATCCAAACTCCAAGTGAATTTGAAACAGGCCATGGAGATGGATCACTAAAGTGAAAAGAATGCCTCCGAGGTTCAATCATAAAGTTGCTTGGTTTTTGGTATAATGCCAATTCTTTGTCCTCTATATAGCTATTTTTTCATTGACTTATGCATGAAAAAATATTTTAGTATTTTCAATGATTTTGTATGTAAATTAAATTGCTAGCCCGTGCAATAGTGATGTTAATCTTAGTTCTCATTGGTTACTCATATGTGACACGGATCGATGATGTGGAAAACATCCTACCTTCCATGCCCAGCAAACCCACATCCATCCGACATCCATCCATCTAGAGTACTGTATATCTCTACTCCTAATGTCTCAGTTGGTAGGTCGCGTTCCGGGTTTTATTTTCGTCCCACCTCACCCGGTCTTTTTTGGTACTTCTTTGGTACTTCCTCCCACCTCCCACCCGTTTTATTTCATTGGTTTTTTCGTCCCTCCCCACCCCACCGGTTTAGTTTCGTCACCCTCTCACACAACAAAAAAAATCTTAACGGATCATAACTTTCCATCTTTGGTGCGAGTTATTTTTAGTAATGTCTTTATGTGAAAGAATCAATCACGATCAATCTCTAAATATCAAATCTAAATTAATTAATCTTACCTTAAATTGCTCAATCACATTAATTAGGAAACAAAATAACCGATTTTAAGAAAATATCTACTCTTAATGGAGGGTATTACATACCAAACATAGGTACGTCATTAGCTCGCTTCCTTCCCTTCTCTTCCTTCGTCCCTCGGTCCCATGCTCGTGGCGCAAGTGGCATCGACAAAGCGATGGCGGTGAGGACAACACGTGGCAGCCCTCAAGCACGAACACGATTGCACCTCGGGTCTCTGTCTCCCAAGATATGGGTGAGTTCTCGTGATGCCCACCCTAAACCCTCACGTCCTACACCCCGCATCTCGGAAAAGAGAACATGAACGATCAATCCCACACCCTGCATCTCGGAGCAAAAATCGCCTCGCTCTCAGCTCTCACAAGGCCAGGCGCCTGGCTCGACCCATGCCTCGCTTTGCATGGTGGGCGCCGCCGTCTCCACCGCCACGCATAAAGAAAATGGTGGGCGAACCATCCATTCAAATCGCACACCTCACCTCCTCCGCAATCCGTAGCCC
Organism: Aegilops speltoides; assembly: GCA_021437245.1. Classification (NCBI taxonomy): domain Eukaryota; kingdom Viridiplantae; phylum Streptophyta; class Magnoliopsida; order Poales; family Poaceae; genus Aegilops; species Aegilops speltoides. The sequence goes on from CM038143.1 coordinate 305,013,758, forward strand.
GCATCACCCTATCGCTTTCTCGCCTCTCTTTCTCCTCGATGTAGATGGTGCCGAAGCGGCGACCTCGAGCACCCATGAGTGCCGCCTCTCTCTATCTTCGCCAAGTCGAGATGGGCCGAGGCTATCGTCGGTTCGCCGCCCATGATTGGGCCGCCCGGTTGGTTGTCGCGCCACCGGCTCCACCTAACGTGACCGACCCTCTCGCTTCGACCTTCAGTGACCACATCCTCCGCCTCCATCCATCATCCACAAGGCCACTCCTGCACCCACCTCCTAAATTCTCCATACGGCGACAATCACCAAGATCCAAGTTGGCCGATATCAATTTTCTTACATGCTTTCTTTATCGATTGGTGATGGGAATGGGTTCCAATTTCTCTCTCATTTGTGGATTCGCAGCAAGAAGCGCTTACATGCATCCTTCTATCGGTCCCTAAAGTACCAAGGTAAATGGTTGATGTTGCGTGCTCTAGGATGATATATGTTGGCTCTGTTCCAGCTTCATTCGAGCAGTTTGGTGACTAATTTATGATAATTTAATTATATTAATTAAATAAGTTGGGTGTATCGTCGTGCATTTATCTTGCCAAGAATGTTACGTGATGCTCGATGCACTTTGGGAATTGTTTATCTTGTCTTGATCAGTAACATTTGTTTATTAATGCATGAGAAGAATCCTTGTTACTACCTTGAACCTGTTTATAATCCATATTGTTATGCACCAGCGCGTGTGGGTGTGAAATAGATGGATTATGGTCCCGTACCCAATAAGATGGATATGTGTGTGTGTTAGAGATAGAGAGGGAGAGGGGGAGAGAGAGTGAGGAGGAGGGAGGGATAGAGTGTGTGTGAGAATTTGATGGTAAAAAGATCGCCAATGTCACTTGATATGTATGAGAATATTAAATGTAATATTAACATAATTAATATTGAACTCTTAAAGTTAATGTGGTCCCGTTGCAACGCACGGGTATTCTTCTAGTTCTAAAGAAAAGAGAAATAAAGCTATCCATCCATCCACCGCAGCCAACCCCTAGTCGCCTCCTCCGTCCCTCTCCCACGAGACTCTCCTCGCCGCCGCCACCTACGGCGGTCGATCCCGGCCGATTCCGACGGCCGCCGGCAGCGCCCAGCACACCCACGTTATCCCCTCGCTCCGCTCCTCCATCTCCTCTGACCAGATCCGATGGGCGTGTCCTCCTGCGACCATGCGTGAAACTCTTCATCCACTAGGGTTTGGGCAACCGCGTCGCAGGTGTGGCTCCGGTGTTGCTCCGGTTACTCAGATCCACTCTCTTCGCTCGTCACATCCCTCCTTCATTCTCCTCCTCGCCATGTCCCCTCCAACCCTCAGATCTTTCATCGCTCGAGCACCGGGATGCCATGGATGGGAAGGCCACTTCCTCCCCTGCCCGGACGCCATGGAGTGGCTAGACCTGGCCATGGACGATGATGCCTAGCGACAAGGGACGGCCTGGCCTGCCACCCTGAAGCCATAGCAAGGCGGATGAAGGAGGAGACCATCGTCGGAGCGGAGCTAGGAGGGGTCTGAAGCAGTCGTCTCTTTCGAGCGCCAAGACGGGTGTACGGTGGATGCTGGGTTGGAGCTCAGGTCGACGGCGCAGCCATGGACACGACCTCCTCAACCTCGTCAGCCAATGCGTCGGCAGGGGAGCAACTAATTCCTGAACCTTCGCTTCTCCTCTTTTAATTCAAAGTTCTTAGTTTAATTCCAGATTTCTATGCATGCTACCTTGTTGTGATTAATTAGGTTAGTTTAGTTCCAGATTTCTGAAATCTACTCTACTTACTATCCAGGGTTGATTGCAAATTAGTTCTGGTACCTATGTAGTGGAGTAGAGTGTGGGGTGCCAAGAAGCAAATAAGATTTGTCTCTTTCAATTCAGTTAATTTGGTTACTGAAATTATGTTGCTGCCTCGGTACAGTATTGTAAAGTGGCTCTGCCCCAACTCTGTTATACTGAACCTTAAGATTCAGTGTTAGTTTTTAGCTGTCATGTACTACCTCCTTCCTGATTTAGATGTCCTGCTAGCCGAGGCACTGGAACCAAGTGATGGCTTCAATTTAATTCATGCATGAGTATGCCTAAAGAACTGCAACGATTTGACTGGCTACATGCATACACTTTTTCTGTAGATGGCTACATGCTCGCTTGGGCAATATTAATTGTAGCAATCTCATTTGCTGCATGCAATCTGTTGTAACAAAAGTCAGCAAAGGGACTGGAAAAAAGAGGACAGAAAGCTGTAATTTAACTACAACGGCCCTGTAAATCGGAACAACCTCCCATGGCACCCAGGACGTGTAATCCCGGACGGAGGTAGTATCTCTTTAAATTGAGTTAATTTGCTTACTGAAATCAGGTTGATGCCTTGATGTACTGTTTTTCTTGATATGTTTGATGTTCATCGGTCGTCCAGAATTGCTAGCACACCAGATAGAAATATGAGCACTTAACCATTATACAACTATTTACATATTTTGTTTTGTATTTATTTTATAAAATAGTGATAGTATGCGCAAGATGTACACATGTTAATTTTTGTTGACTTGAATTTGTTATGCCCTTGATTTTTTTACTTAGCTTGACCCAGAACAACAACATCCTTGATGCTTACTGATCCCCACCTCGCTCTTGCTCTTGCAGACTTGCGACAGTGGATTTATTTGATACTATATACTGTACTAAAGAAACAACATATGCACTCCTGAAACATACTGCGTTCTTCTCTGCTCCATGTTCCCATTTAAGCTACATGCCCAATTTAAATTTAACAATGGTTTGTTTTGCATGCCTACCTGTTTAGTAAACCTGGTGCCGTTCTTATTTGGTGGTAGTGACCCATATGATGGCGATTCGCTCCGGCCATTCCAGTTCTGTAGGCGGCAGTGATACTGCTCCTATGATGGTAGACTCGTCTGCCTCCCCTAGCCACCGCTGTGGTGATGAAGCTCGGCCTAGGCTACAACCCCCTCCGGTGAGCTCCTTACGTCCCCTTCTACCCCTCCTACTTGCTCCTTGGTTCTATGCTCCACCTTTGTGAGGTGTAATTGTTCAATTTTGTTCATAGTTGAGCATTGGATGATATTGTATTTTTCATGATGTACATGGTTCATGAACTATGTCAACCTGCAGCTTGTTGTACTAGTGATAGTAGGATAATGCAAGTTTTGACAATTCATACATATTTCCGCATGTTCAGTGTCCCTCTGGTTTCTGACCTGTCTGTCTTCTAACCAAGAGAAACCAAGAACAGACACTTTGATCGATGCACGATTCAACCTATTCTCTATTTAAGGGCCTTCTTATTGTTGTTGCTGAATGTTATGGATTGCTGTTGTGATCGAATTTGTTTCACTCATGGAGATTAGCTCCTTTACTTACTCTGGATTGGTTAAGATTGATGGTACCATGGATAAGAGCACACACATTACTACTAAATTTGTTTCCTGTCTGTGTCTACTAATCATCAATTACTACTAGTTGGCTTTTACATGCTGACCACTGTGCCCGTGTTTGTACACCTGCATTTCCAAGTTCCAACTCCTATAGTCTGTGCCCGTGTTGGATTTAGTTGCGTGGTTGTGTAATAAAATTAGTGTAGGTCATTGAAGGAGTTAGTGATTTCAGTTCCGGTTGTGTCAAATCTTTACTATGTACCATGCTTAGTGTTTACTGAACTGAGGCATTGGACATCAGAATTTTGGCATGTTGTATAATTTCAGTTCTAGATGTTTCCAACACAAACATTACTGTAACTACCAAGTTGATTCTAAAATGTCTCATTAACTTCATTTCAGATGGTTATTTCAGGATTCGGTACCAGTTTATTGTTGGTCTGGCCTGTGCTTCATACCTTGCTTTGGTTTTCAGTATCGAGTAGTGCCTTAGTACCTTTTCTGTCATGTGGTGTCCATGGATTGAAATTTTGGCTGTTATGTATTTATTGTAGTATCGAAAATGGCTCAAACCCGAAGTTCTTAGGCTGTACATATGGCTATGCTTTTTCTTTTGTGCATGTTAATTCAATTTTGGTGTTGATTTGATGCCCATGTTTAGAAACAAATTACAGTAGGCTAAATAGGTTAAAATTCTTGGTTTGTTCGTGTGCAGATGATTAATGAGCTGATCTTCTTCCACAAGTAGTAGCGGGAGTGATGCTGGAGCAGTACATCGCTCAGCAGATCACCCTGCCATTTGGGCATGGAGAAGCTGGGACGGCCCTAATGCAGTAACATCAGCATGTGGCAAATCCAATAGATGGACACCACTTTGGTGCCCGGGTGACAAGATAAAGTACGTGTACCAGTGACATGATATTTGTGCTTCTCATTAATGTTATGTGTGATCAGCTAAATTTTTTGCTTCTCGTCCAATCTATGTTGATGTGTGCTTGTGCACTTGTTGGGCCTTTTTGTTGTGCACTTGCACTTGTAGAAATATTTTGTTGTTCACTTGTTGTGCCTTGAACCCTGATGTGATGTGTTACTAAAATCAAATATACAGTTTATTTGAAATGTTGTATTATGTTGTATTTGTCTTCTAATGGGCCTATCTTGAAATGTGCATGCTTTTTACAAAATAGTGCATCAGCCCAAATAAATCAAAGCAATTCAATTAAGAAAATATGTATTGGGTTGGGCCCATGTCGGCTAGATTGGTGGATTGGGCTATAAAATTTATCATGATTGGGCCAAGCCCATGTAGGCTAGATTGGTGGGCTGGGCTATGAAATTCATGAGGATTTCATTCGGTCACTACCTCAGCCACGGCAGATCCTACGTGGTTCAGGAAAATGGGTAATGACTTTTCTGCAATTTTTGTCGTTAGTCTATCTACGACCAAAAATCCAAAAAAGATCATGTTTGTTCATTCTTAACGGCCAACTGTTGACCTTCTGAATTTGGTCAAAAAAGGTCAATAAACGATAACAATGATGAATCAACGATCAAAATGGGGAGTCATAATTGACCGTATTTCTTGTAGTGTATGCTTAATTTTTGTCACTAGGGCCCGAGTGCCATGATTTTAGATCTGAACCGAATATATTTGTGTTTTTGATCCTATCTTGCAAGTTATAGTCACCTACTATGTGTTATGATCCGGCAACCCTGGAGTGACAATAGTCAGGACACTTCCCGGTGATGGCCGTAGTTTGAGGAGTTCATGTATTCACCAAGTGCTAATGCTTTGGTCTGGTACTCTATTAAAAGGAGGCCTTAATATCACTTAGTTTTCAATAGGACCCCGCTGCCACGGGAGAGTAGGACAAATGATGTCATGCAAGCTCTTTTCCATAAGCACGTATGACTATATTCGGAATACATGCCTACACTATATTGATGAATTGGAGCTAGTTTTGTGTCACCCTATGTATAACCGTTGCATGATGATTGCCATCTGACATAATTATCCATCATTGATCCATTGCCTATGAGCTCGTTTCATATTAATCTTTGCTCCGTTACTTTTAATTGCCCTTTGTTATGATTGCTACAAAGCGCTCATCACACTTTTGCCATCACACTACTACTTCCATACTACTTTGCTACTAAATATTTTGCTGCAGATATTAAGTCTTTCAGGTGTGGTTGAATTGACAACTCAACTGCTAATACTTGAGAATATCTTTGGCTCCCCTTGTGTCGAATCAATAAATTTGGGTTGAATACTCTACCGTCAAAAACTGTTGTGATCCCCTATACTTGTGGGTTATCAGGTATCTCGCTAGCCCTTTCTGAGACCGCAAAACATAAATGCAAAGCACTCCTGAAGATCAAGGGCTGACTAGACATTGTAATTCATGGTAAAAGAGATCCAGTCACAGTTATACTCAATATAAATTAACAACAATGCATATAAATGACAGTGGTTCTTTCTAACTGGTGCTTTTTATAAGAGGATGATGACTTAGCAATAAAAGTAAATAGATAGGCCCTTCGCAGAGGGAAGCAGGGATTTGCAAAGGTGCCAGAGCTCGAGTTTTGAAATAGAGGTAAATAATATTTTGAGCGGCATGCTTTCATTGTCAACATAATAACCAAGAGATCTCGTTATCTTCCATGCTACATACATTAAAGGCAGTTCCCAAACAGAATGGTAAAGTTTATGCTCCCCCACCACCAACAAGCACACTCCACGGCTGGTTCTAAACAATGGGTACCATCCAACTAACAACAGTCCTGGGGGAGTTTTGTTTGCAATTATATTTTTATTTGATTTGAGCAAGGGACTGGGCATCCCGGTTACCGGCCATTTTCTCATGAATGATGAGCGGAGACCACTCATCGTGAGAATAACCCACCTAGCATGGAAGATATTGATAGCCCTAGTTGGTACATGAGCGATTCGAGCATACAAAACAAATTGTCATTTGAAGGTTTAGAGTTTGACACTTGCAAATTTACTTGGAACGGCAGGTAAATACCACATATAGGAAGGTATGGTGGACTCATATGGAACAACTTTGGGTTTATGGAGGTGGATGCACAAGCAGTATTCCCGCTTAGTACAAGTGAAGGCTAGAAAAAGACTGGGAAGCGACCAACTAGAGAGCGACAACAGTCATAAACATGCATTGAGATTAACCAACATTGAATGCAAGCATGAGTAGGATATAAATCACCATGAACATAAATATCATAGAGGCTATGTTGGTTTTGTTTCAACTACATGTGTGAACATGTGCAAGTCAAGCCACTTGAATCATTCAAAGGAGGATACCATCCTATCATACTACATCACAACCATTTTACAAGCATGTTGGCATGCAAGGTAAACCATTATAAACTCCTAGCTTATTAAGCATGGCATGAGTACCTATAATCTCTAATTGTCATTGCAAACATGTTTCATTCATAATAGGCTGAATCAGGAACAATGAACTAATCATTTTTTCAAAAACATGATAGATCGAGTTCATACTAGCTTTTCCTCATCTCAATCATTTCATCATATATTGTCATTATTGCCTTTCACTTGCATGACCGAACAGTGTGGATAATAATAATAGTGCACGTGCATTGGACTAAGCCGGAATCTGCAAACAGTTATTCAAAGGAGAAGACAAGGTAATATGGGCTCTTTGTTAGATCAACAATAATGCATATGAGAGCCACTCGACATTTTCATCGTTGTCTTCTTCTCTAGACCCCCAAAGAAAAGAAAAGAATTTCAAAGAAACACACTGAAATATTTTTGGAGTTTTTGTTTTCTGAAGAAAGAAAAACAAGAACGAGAAAAACTATTTACACGGGAAAGCTCCCAACAAGGAAAAGAAGAACAAGAAATCATTTTTTATTTTGTATTAATATTACTACTACTAAGCATGCATAGAAAGTAAACTAACTACAACTATTTTTTTGGTTTTTCTTAAGGTTTATCAAACACACAAGATCAAAGCGAGAAAAGAAATAAACTAGCATGGATAATACAATGAAAGAGTATGAGCACCGACAACTAGAATGAGTGTGCGAACATGAATGTAATGTCGGTGAGGAATACGTACCCCCCCAAGCTTAGGCTTTTGGCCTAAGTTGGTCTAAGCCCATGGATGGACTGGTGGATATCCAAAGTTGAAGTCGGGGTAGTACCGCGCTGCTACGGCTACTGCTTGGCGAGCTGCCTCTTGAAGAAGAGCAGCCTCCACTGCCCTCTCATACTCGTTCGCCTCCTCTCTAGTTATAAAATATCGTCCATTTGCCTCAAAGTTAAAGAAGGCAGGAGCAGGAAGAGTAACAAGCACGCCGTCTATCAAAGATTAGTCGGTACTGGAGGATCTGTTCATTCCTCTTAAGAAACTGGTAGCGTACCATAGCCTCATAATCTAGAAAAGCAAGTGGCAACTCAATGCCATAACTTCTAATAGGTACATTCAAATAGTTAGCTAAACGAGTTGCATAAATCCCACCAAATAAATCTCCATCTTTAGAATTAAGATGTAGCCTTCTAGTAATAATGGCCACCAAATTATATCATTTATCACCTAACACCTCACACTTGAGGATACTAAGATCTGGAACGCAAACATGGCAAAGCTCATGTTTACCATTAATACATCTACCGATAAAGAGAGAAAAATAATGTATGGCAGGAAAGTGAATGCTCCCTACGGTTGCTTGAGTGATACTTCTAGTTTCTCCAACAGTGATACTAGCAAGGAAATCATTATACTCAGATTTGTGAGGCTCACTAAGACTACCCCATTGCAGAATTTTGCATGCATCACATAAATCATCTAGCTCCATGGTATAAGATTCATCATAAAGATCAAACGGGACAGTATGAGTATTATGCTTGGATGAAAACTCAAACCTCCGCATGAAGAATCGGCGAGATAATAATACTGTAAGCACTTGTCCGATAAGAAATCCTCGAGGCCGGCATTTTGTATGTACGCATAGAATTCATCCTTGAAACCTGCACGATCCATAAATTCATCCGATGGCCATTCACACGGCTTTACTTGAGCTTCCCTTGGTAGTTCGAGGCCTGGTTCGCGTATTGCACGCATCGGTGCTTACTTCCTTGAGGAACCACCTTCATACATTTTCCTGGACATTTTTCTTCCTTTGAAAAATTTCTGAGATTTTTAGTGACTCAAAATAAAAGTGAACCAAACTCAACAAAATTGATAGTAACTACTACTACAAGTGCCTAGAAACTATATCATGCGTCAAAGCTACTTTGGACCATATAAATTTGACATGCAAGCTCAAGAACATGGTCACCACAGCAGCAAATATTTGCAATGAATAAAGCACTAGAACAAAAACTAATTGGACCATTGGAGGAGTCACATACCGAAGAACAAACCCCCAAAGTAGTTTTGTGAATGGAGCTTTGAGTAAGGAGATCGAAAATGGCAGCAAGATGAGCAAGAATATGAGTTTGAGCAATGGAGTGATTTTTTCTGGAGGAAGGAGTGGATGGGTGCTGGAATGAGTGGAGGGGGCCACGAGGGGCCCACAAGGTCAGGGGGCGTTCCCTAGGGGGTGGGGATGCCCTCCACCCTTGTGGCCAGCTGGTGAGGCCTCCTAGTGTGTTCTAAGTGCCAGAAATTCTAAAATATTGTAAAAAAATCATATCCAATTTTCAGGGCATTTGGAGAACTTATATTTTTGGTTTTCTTTATTGCATGGATAATTCAAAAAATAGACAGAAAATACTATTTTTGCTTTATTTAATCTAAATAACAGAAAGTGAAAAGATGGGTACAGAGAGTTGTGCTTTCTAAATTCACCCAGCTCATGCTCATCAAAAGGAATCCATTAATAAGGTTGATCAAGTCTTATTAACAAACTTCTTCCGAATGATATGAAACTGGAGAACTTTCGAATAACACTAGGTTACCTCAACGGGGATATGCATGTTCCAAACAATAAGAATATCATATTTCTTCTTGACTGTAGGAAGAAGGAATTCAAAACCTCCAATAGTAATAGTTGTAATTTTTCCAATAGAATTGATACTATGAACTTAAGGTTGTTTCTTCGGAAAGTGCACCGTATGCTCATTACCATTAACATGAAAAGTGACATTGCCTTTGTTGCAATCAATAACAACCCCTGCAGTATTCAAAAAGGGTCTACCGAGGATGATCGACATATTGTCGTGCTCGGGAATATCAAGAATAACAAAGCCCGTTAAGATAGTAACATTTGCAACCACAACAGGCACATCCTCACAAATACCGATAGGTATAGCAGTTGATTTATCAGCCATTTGCAAAGAAATTTCAATAGGTGTCAACTTATTCAATTCAAGTCTACAGTATAAAGAGAAAGACATAACACTAACACCGGCTCCAAGATCACATAAAGCAGTTTTAACATAGTTTCTTTTAATGGAGCATGGTGTAGTTGGTACTCCTGGATTTCCAAGTTTCTTTTGTATTCCACCCTTAAAAGTATAATTAGCAAGCATGGTGGAAATTTCAGCTTCCGGTATCTTTCTTTTATTAGTAACAATATCTTTCATATATTTAGCAAAAGGAGGCATTTTAAGCATATCGGTCAAACGCATACGCAAAAAGATAGGTCTAATCATTTCAGCAAAGTGCTCAAAATCTTCATCATCCTTTTTCTTGGATGGCTTAGGAGGAAAGGGCATGGGTTTCTGAACCCATGGTTCTCTTTCTTTACCATGTTTCCTAGCAACGAAGTCTGTCTTATCATAACGTTGATTCTTTGATTGTGGGTTATCAAGATCAACAACAGGTTCAATCTCTACATCATTATCATTACTAGGTTGAGCATCAACATGAACAACATTATTAACATTATCACTAGGTTCATGTTCATCACCAGATTGTGTCTCAGCATCAAAAATAGAAATATCATTGGGATTCTCAGGTGTGTCTATAGCAGGTTCACTAGCATGCTTAGTCCTATTGGTTTTCTTTTTTCTTTTTAGTACCAGGACTAGATGCATCAGTATTATTCTCTGAGAATCCTGCTCAACTCTCTTAGGATGGCCGTCGGGATACAAAGGTTCCTGGGTTATCTTACCACCTTTACTCATAACCCTAACAACATTATCATTATTCTTACTATTCAACTCATTAAGCAAATCATCTTTAGCCTTAAGTACTTGTTCTACTTGAGTTGTAACCATGGAAGCATGTTTACTAATAAGATTAAGATCATTAACAGTACTATTCATATAATTACTTAGGTGGTCAAGCATGTAAACATTACCTTTCAATTGTCTACTAACATAAGCATTGAAATTTTCTTGTTTAACAATAAAATTCTCAAACTCATCCAAGCATTGTGTAGCAGACTTATTATGAGGAATATCACCTTCATCAAATCTATGGAGAGAGTTTACCTCTACTACCTGTGTCGGGTTATCAAGACCATGTATTTCTTCAATAGGCGGTAAATTCTTAACATCTTCAGCTTTAATACCTTTTTATTTCATAGATTTATTTGCCTCTTGCATATCTTCAGGACTGAGAAATAGAATACCCATTTTCTTCGGAGTTGGTTTAGGAGTTGGTTCAGGGAGTGTCCAATCATTATCATTACTCAATATATTATTCAATAGCAATTCAGCTTGCTCAACAGTCCTTTCCTTGAAAACACAACCAGCACAACTATCCAGGTGGTCTCTGGAAGCATTGGTTAGTCCATTATAAAAGATATCAAGTATTTCATTTTTCTTGAGAGGATGATCTGGCAAAGCATTAAGTAATCGGAGAAGTCTCCCCCAAGCTTGTGGGAAACTCTCTTCTTCAATTTGCACAAAATTATATATTTCCCTTAGAGTAGCTTGTTTCTTATGAGCGGGGAAATATTTTGTAGAGAAGTGGTAAATCATATCTTGGGGACTACGCACACAACCAGGAGCAAGAGAATTAAACCATATCTTAGCATCACCCTTTAATGAGAAAGGAAACAACTTAAGAATATATTAATAACAAATTTTTTCCTCATGAGCAAATAGGTGGTTATATCATTCAATTTAGTAAGATGTGCCACAATAGTTTCAGATTCATAACCATGAAAAGGATCAGATTCAACCAAAGTAATTAGCTCAGGATCGACAGAGAATTCATAATCCTTATCAGTAACAAAGATAGGTGAAGTAGAAAAAGGGGGGGGGGGTCATATTTCATTCTAGCATTCAACAATTTTTCTTTCAACTTAGCTAAAATTTCTTAAGATCCACTCTATCATTACAAGCGAAGAAGTCTCTAGCAGTTTCTTCATCCATAACATAGCCTCAGGCACAACAGGTAATTCATATCTAGGGGGAGAATCATAATCATAATCTTTAATAATTTCATGAGTTTCAGTAATTTCATTCTCTCTAACCCTAGCAAGTTGTTCATCAAGAAATTCACCTAGTGGCACAGTATTATCAAGCACAGAAGTAGTATCATGCAAAGCAGAAGTGGCATCATCAATAACATGCGACATATTGGGATCAATAGCAGGTGTAGGTGTCGCAAGTTTACTCAAAACAGAAGGAGAATCAAGTGCAAAGCTAGATGGTAGTTCCTTACCTCCCCTCGTAGTTGAGGGAAAAATCTTAGTTCTTTTATCTTCCAAATTCCTCATAATGATCAATAGACATAAATCCCAAGTGACTCAATGAATAGAGCTATGCTCCCCGGCAACAGCGCCAGAAAAAGGTCTTGATAACTCACAAGTATAGGGGATCGCAACAGTTTTTGAGGTTAGAGTATTCATCCCAAATTTATTGATTCGACACAAGGGAGCCAAAGAATATTCTCAAGTATTTGCAGCCGAGTTGTCAATTCAACCACACCTGAAAGATTTAATATCTACAACAAAGTATTTAGTAGCAAAGTAGTATGGAAGTAACGGTAACGGCGACAAAAGTAACAGTAATAGTTTCATAGCAATTGTAACAGTAACAGCGGAGAGGTAACGAAGCAAAGATCAATATGTGAAAAGCTCATAGGCAATGGATCAATGATGGATAATTATGTCGGATGACATTCATCATGCAACGGTTATAACATAGAGTGGCAGAGAACTAGCTCCAGTTCATCAATGTAATGTAGGCATGTATTCCAAATATAGTCATACATCCTTATGGAAAAGAACTTGCATGACATCTTTTGTCCTATCCTCCTGTGGCAGTGGGGTCCTATTGAAAACTAAGGTATATTAAGGCCTCCGTTTAATAGAGTACCGGACCAAAGCTTTAGCACTTAGTGAATACATGAACTCCTCAAACTACGGTCATCACCGGGAGTGGTCCCGACTACTGTCAATCGGGGTTGCCGGATCATAACACGTAGTAGGTGACTATAACTTGCAAGATAGGATCAAGACCACAAATATATTCATGAAAATATAATAGGTGCAGATCTAAAATCATGGCACCCGGGCCCTAGTGACAAGCATTAAGCATGCAAAGTCCTAGCAACATCAATCTTAGAACATAGTGGATACTAGGGATCAAACCCTAACAAAACTAACTCGATTGCATGGTAAATCTCATCCAACCCATCACGGACCAGCAAACCTATGATGGAATTACTCACGCACGGTGGTGAGCATCATGCAATTGGTGATGGAGGATGGTTAATGATGAAGATGGCGACGGATTCCCCTCTCCGGAGCCCCGAACGGACTCCAGATCTGCCCTCCCGAGGAAGAACAGGGCTTGGTGGCGGCTTCATATTGTTAACGCGATGAATCCCTCTCTCTCATTTTTTTCTCCCCGAAAGAGAACATATGGAGTTGGAGCTGAGGTCGGTAGAGGTCCAGGGGGCCCACAAGGTCGGAGGGCGCGCCCCGACCCTTGTGGCCAGGATGTGGGCCCCCTGCTGCTGATTCTTTTTTATTAATTCCAAAAGTTATCTCCATTGATTTTTAGGTCATTCAGAGAACTTTTTATTCTGCAAAAAAATAACACCATTGCAATTCTGCTGAAAACAGCGTCAGACCGGGTTAGTTCCTTTCAAATCATGCAAGTTAGAGTCCAAAACAAGGGCAAAAGAGTTTGGAAAAATAGATACGATGGAGACGTATCAATACCATCTTGTTATATCATATCTTGATTGTTTTGAGAAAGTGTTGTCATCTGAGATTTATTATTATTGCTCGCTAGTTGATTATGCTATTGATATGAGTAAATGTGAGACCTAAATGTTATTGTGAATATGGTTAGTTCATAATATTTGCTGAAAATTTGAATGTTGGCTTTACATATTTGCAACAACAAGATCAAGAGTTTGTAAAAGTTTTTCTTTATCACTTTCAGTTTGTCAACTGAATTGCTTGAGGATAAGCAATGGGTTAAGCTTGGGGGAGTTGATACGTCTCCATCGTATCTACTTTCCAAACTCTTTTGCCCTTGTTTTGGACTCTAACTTGCATGATTTGAATGGAACTAACCCGGACTGACACTGTTTTCAGTAGAATTGCCATGGTGTTATTTTTGCATAGAAATAAAAGTTCTCGGAATGACCTGAAACTTCACGGAGATCAGTTTTGGAATAAATAAAAAATATTGGGGAAAGTATCAACCGAAGGGGGCCCATACCCTGGCCACAAGGGTGGAGGGCGCGGCCACCCCCCTGGGCGCGCCCTCTGTCCTTGTGGGTCCCTGGACCTCCAGCGACCTCAACTCCAACTCCATATATTCACGTTCCGGGAGAAAAAAAATTAGAGAGAAGGATTCATCGTGTTTTACTATACGGAGCCGCCGCCAAGTCCTGTTCTTCCTCGGGAGGGCAGATCTCGAGTCCGTTTTGGGCTCCGGAGAGGGGAAATCATCGCCATATTCATCATCAACCATCCTCCATCACCAATTTCATGATGCTCACCGCCGTGCATGAGTAATCCCATCGTAGGCTTGCTGGACGGTGATGGGTTGGATGAGATTTACCATATAATCGAGTAAGTTTTGTTAGGGTTTGATCCCTAGTATCCACTATGTTCTAAGACTGATGTTGCTATGACTTTGCTATGTTTAATGCTTGTCACTAGGGCCCGAGTGCCATGATTTCAGATCTGAACCTATTATGTTTTCATGAATATATTTGTGTTCTTGATCCTATCTTGCAAGTTATAGTCACCTACTACATGTTATGATCCGGCAACCCCGGAGTGACAATAGTTGGGACACTTCCCGGTGATGACCGTAGTTTGAGAAGTTCATGTATTCACTAAGTGCTAATGCTTTGGTCCAGTACTCTATTAAAAGGATGCTTTAATATCCCTTAGTTTCCAATAGGACCCCGCTGCCATGGGAGGGTAGGACAAAAGATGTCATGCAAGTTCTTTTCCATAAGCACGTACGACTATATTCGGAATACATGCCTACATTATATTGATGAACTGGAGCTAGTTCTCTGTCACCCTATGTTATAACCGTTGCATGATGAATGCCATCTGACATAATTATCCATCATTGATCCATTGCCTACGAGCTTTTCACATATTGATCTTTGCTTCGTTACTTCTCCGCTGGTACTGTTACAATTTCTACGAAACTATTACTGTTACTTTTGTCGCCGTTACCGTTACTTCCATACTACTTTGCTCCTAAATACTTTGTTGTAGATATTAAGTCTTTCAGGTGTGGTTGAATTCACAACTCAGTTGCTAATACTTGAGAATATTCTTTGGCTCCCCTTGTGTCGAATCAATAAATTTGTGTTGAGTACTCTACCTCGAAAACTGTTGCGATCTCCTATACCTGTGGGTTATCAGCGAGCCCTGCACCCTTACACTAGGGTGGGGCCCTCGTTTTTACAGCGTGTGCTAGTACGCCGACGCCCCTAGTGTTAGTCATAGCGGCTGCATGTGCTTTTTGAACCAGACGTTGCTAATGTTTGCAACGTTCAGGTTATGCGAATGCTGCCAAGTAAATGGTCACTAGCCGCGTTTGATTTATGTTGCAAGCTGCTAGTTCACTCGTGTGGTCCTCACTTTTCCCTCACACTCACTTCTTCCTCCTCTCACTCACTTCTTCTTATTATTATTCTCTCTCCCCACCATGTGAGCCTTATTGTTTTGTCTCCCCTATTCCTCTAGTTAATTAACTTCTCTCTATTATTGATGCATGATCGACTAATAATTACTCTCCCCTCCATGCAACCTTCCCATGGAATAAATCAAGTCTCTTTGCCTTTCATTTCTTTTGAGGTATTCTCCCTCTTTATTAATATCTCTCTTTGAACACAGGCAGGGGTTCAATCTCGATTAGGATCAACGTCAAGATCTTGAAGTTCATTAGCTATGTCACTGAGACAGTCAAAGGTTTGTTGGCAGGTTTCATTTACAATGCGCTTGAAGCGATTGAATTTCGCTCTTAGATTATCAATTCGAGCTTCTTTCTGAGTCGAGACTCCTTCATTGATTTTCTCGAGGACATCCCAAAATTCCTTCCGGTTTCACACTCGCGATAGCGAAGAAATTGTGCTCGATTGAGATGGCCGCCAATCTCATCTTTGGTCTGAGCATCCAGCTGAATGGGCTTGCTTTCTTCATCGGAAGGGGCTTGAAGTACATCAACATGGAGCACCAATTGCACCACATTTCACATGTCATCATCTATTACTCAGAGACGGATCTTCATCTTTTCCTTCCAGAAGGGGTAGTCCGTCCCATCGAATATGGAAATCTTGAGATGCGACTTGTAGTTCACTGAAGACATACTTAAACTCCAAAGTCCTTCGAGTAAAATGAACAGAGTCAAGGAGTACCTCGCTCTGATACCAATTGTAGGAACGAAGTATGTCTACCAGAGGGGGTGAATGGGAGTTTTAAATTTTCTCCGGAAAACTTAAATCTCTCAGAACCTTGCAGCGGAATGAGTGAAAACCAAACTACAGTGAACTAAAATAGAGTATCAAAAGGAAACTAAGACAAGCATTGATGTGAATCATACGAATGAAAATGCATTGAAGGTAAACACGGGTGACAGGGGTAACCGAAGATGCTTGATGGCGACAAGGTATTTGTTCGACCAATTCATTCTTCACTAGGACTACGTCTGGTTGGAGGGGCTGTGACTTAACACGGAATATAAACTCTCTTCACCCTATTCTCCTCGACAATCGATTCGTCAACCGATGCCGATTACTCATGGTAGATACATGAAGGCGATCTCCTAACCTTTACAAGCTTCTTCTTCGAGAACCACAATCACTCTTGGTCTCTAAAGAAATTGACACATAACCGTCTAGAGAGTTTGCAGCTCTCAAGAGTAATAGGCGGAGCATACTAAACTTAGATTCTAGTGATTCTAACCACTATCTAATTATTCAGCTCTAGGGTTTTTCTCTTTGTGGATTTTAAACTCAAATCGCTTAGAGAGTGGGTTTCTCAACAATCTTCTCATAATCAAATGGAGCAGCCAACGGACAAAGCCGGCGCGGGGTGGCTATAAATAGCCCCAACCTTTCCAGATGGGAAATGACCATTTTGGACACGAGGTCCAGCCAATGGCCAACTGACACGTTCACAACGGTCGGATTTTGGAGCAACGGTTACTTGAGGAACAAGTAATGCTAACTCCTCGGTCCGAGACAAATCTCTCGCAACGAATAAGAACACAGTCTCTTCCTGGCAAGTATTTGCTCGGAACACAAAGAGATTTCTCTCACAACTTTCACAAGATTTGGGTTTAGCATCAGAGAAACAAAGCTTTGAATGTTACACCCCTCATAGTACGGTGGTCCTATGACTCAATGAAAGGAGAAGAATAACGAAACAAATGCTACGACTTCACTTCGTCTTCATTCTTCCTCAAACGCAGTCATATTCTTCGAAAGACACCGAAACAATTTCTTGAACTTCAAAAATTTTTAGGGGTCACTCTTGTTAGCATCATCTTCGGTGATAACCTTCGCTGCCATGCAGGGAGATTATCTTCGTCGTTTGCATAAACTTCCCAATACTTCAGGGACCTGTTACTCTGTGTGCACTAGCAAACACATAAGTCACATATTGTTTATGTCAATAAACTCCAAAACATAAGGGACCTATCATTGCACCAACAGTATGGGAGCTTGGGATCAGGACATGGCAGTGGAGCTTGAAGACGTCGCGCTGGCGCTTCGAGAGAACTCCATCGACCTCATCCACTCCACGTCGACCACATCCCACCGTCCAAACCTGCCTCACCGGCCGGAATTACTCCGCCGTGATGCACCCTGCCTCGGTCATCTTCGCCTCCCCTATAAAAGGGCACCCGAGCTCCGTTCATCACTCACACCACTCCACCACCATCCCAATCGACCTCCCACACACTCCCTCCACCTCAAGAAGGTCATCTTCTTGATCTCTGGCCACTCGATCCGCCGCGGTAGCCGAGACCTCCTCGTCGCCGTTAGGCCACCTCCGCCAGCAAAACCTCGTTAGGAGCATTCTAGTCCACCATGTAGTCGATCCCCGCGCCTCAATTCGTTAACCAGAGCCTCTCCGGCGGGATCCGCCACTACCCGACGGCACCGTCTGCTAGAGACGACCTCGCCGTCATTCTGGTGCTCGTCGGCGACCAACTCCACCACCCACCAACGCAGGGTGCCACCACGAGCACATCCCGACCATTGTTGCCTCCTGAAACACCGGCGATCTCTGACGATGACCACCGCACCCCCTCTGTATGCGTGCGCGATCGTGTTTGAATTTCAAACTTTACGGGTGGGGCCCACCCGTCAATGTTTTATTCTTTTCTGTTATATTTGAAAACACCTTCTGCCTCTTTACGCTTTCTGCACTGGAAAGCGTATTTCCTTCTGAGGTGCTTTCAATTATTACCGCAGGGACCCACTAGCAGTTATTTTATTTACAAAGATGTCCCTGATTTTAAAACCTTAATAACTTCTAAGCCACAAATCATTTTCAGTTGATTCTTTTTATGAAATTCTTGTTCTTCACTCTAGTTTTTTTAGTATTTACTTAAAAATATTTTTAGACAACTTTTTGTACTATTGCAAAAAGTTGAATTTGGATTTTATTTTCCACAAAACGAAGAGGGAGACTTTACCTGGAATTTCAAGGAACCACTTTCGACTACTTTGGTCAAGGCAAGCATATTTGAACTTGGGATATGGTGAATTGCATGCACGATTGCATCAGAGGAAATTGAATGTTGGGGAACGTAGCATGCAATTTCAAAAAAATTCCGACGCTCACGCAAGATCTATCTAGGAGATGCATAGCAACGAGAGGGGGAGAGTGTGTCCACTGATAACCCACAAGTATAGGGGATAACTGTAGCCTCTTTCGATAAGAGTGTCGAACCCAACGAGGAGCTAAAGGTAGAACAAATATTCTCTCAAGTCCTTTCTGACACTGATACGACTCTGCGCACGCTTAGTGTTTGCTTTACCTAGAACAAGTATGAAACTAGAAGTACTTTGTAGGTGTTGTTGGATAGGTTTGCAAGATAATAAAGAACACATAAATATAAATTAGGGGCTGCTTAGATAAAGAAGGAATAAAGTAAATATAGCGAGTATGGAAAAGTGGTGGTAGGAGTTGTGAAATTTTGCCTAAGCAATTGACTACGTTACTAGACCGATAGCAAGTTTTATGTGGGAGAGGCATAAGCTAACATACTTTCTCTTCTTGGATCATATGCACTTATGATTGGAACTCTAGCAAGCATCCGCAACTACTAAAGATCATTAAGGTAAAACCCAACCATAGCATTAAAGCATCAAGTCCCCTTTATCCCATACGCAACAATCCTCTTACCCGGGTTTAAGATTCTATCACTCTAGCAACCCACTATAAGCGAATCATGAACGTATTGCAACACCCTACAGCGGGAATCCCTCACACTTGCCCGACTCGGAGGGCACAATAGGACAGCAACATAACCACAAGCAAATTAAACCAATCATAGCAATTCATCAATCATAGCGGTGAACAACAAAAATCTACTCAGACATCATAGGATGGCAACACATCATTGGATAATAATATGAAGCATAAAGCACCATGTTCAAGTAGAGGGTACAGCGGGTTGCGGGAGAGTGGACCGCTGAATATAGATGGGGGGGAAGGTGATGGAGATGTTGGTGAAGATGGCGGAGGTGTTGGTGAAGATCGCGGTGATGATGATTGCCCCGGCAACAGCCTCCGCAAATCTGAAGTAAGGGGAGAGAGCCCCCCTTCTTCTTCTTCTTCCTTGACCTCCTCCCTAGATGGTAGAAGGGTTTCCCCTCTGGTCCTTGGCTCACATGGTGTGGGAGGGGTGAGAGCCCCTCCGAGATTGGATCTTTCTCTCTGTCTCTCTCTATTTCTGCGCTCCCTGATTCCGCCGTTCCACCGTTTCTTCTTTTATATCTGAAGATCCGTAACTCCGATTGGGGTGAATCTTTTGCCCAGACTTTTCTCATAAAATTAGCTTTATTGCGGAAAAAGAAGAGCGTCAACGGCCTTACGGGGTGTCCACGAGGGTCCCGGGCACGCCTGCCTCCCTGGGGCGCGCCCCCTACCTCGTGGCCCCCTCGGGCATCGTCTCGCGTTGATTTTACTTCCCAAAAATCACAAATATTCCTAAATAATTCTCTGTCCGTTTTTATCCTATTTGGACTCCGTTTGATATTTGGTTTCTGCGAAACATAAAACATGCAACAAACAGGAACTGGCACTGGGCACTGGATCAATATGTTAGTCCCAAAAATAGTATAAAAAGTTGCCAAAAGTATATGAAAGTTGAATAATATTGGCATGGAACAATAAAAAATTATAGATACGATGGAGACGTATCAGCATCCCCAAGCTTAATTCCTGCTCGTCCTCGAGTAGGTAAATGATAAAAAGGATAATTTTTTATGTTGAATGCTACCTAGCATAATCTTGATCATGTAATCTAATCATGGCATGAATATTAAGACACGAGTGATTCAAGGCAATAGTCTACCATTTGACATAAAAACAATAATACTTAGGGCATCCCAACAAACAATCATGTCTTTCAAAATATCAATGCTAAAGAACGCTATCCCTACAAAATCATATAGATAGGCCATGCTTCATTTTCATCACACAAAGTACTCCCATCATGCACATCCCCGGTTTCAGCCAAGCAATTGGTTCATACTTTTTAACGCGCTTTAGCTTTTTCAACCCTCACACAATACATGAGCGCAAGCCATGGACATAGCACTATGGGTGGAGTAGAGTATGATGATGGAGGTTGTGTGGAGAAGGCAAAAAGGAAGAAAGTCTCACATCGACACGACTAATCAACGGGCTATGGAGATGCCCATCAATTGATGTCAATGCGAGGAGTAGGGATTGCCATGCAACGGATGCACTAAGAGCTATAAGTGTATGAAAGCTCAAACTGGAAACTAAGAGGGTGTGCATCCAACTTGCTTGCTCATGAAGACCTCGGGCATTTGAGGAAGCCCATCATCGGAATATACAAGCCAAGTTCTATAATGAAAATCACCACTAGTATATGAAAGTGACAACATAGGAGACTTTCTACATGAAGAACATGGTGCTATTTGAAGCACAAGTGTGGTAAAAGGATAGTAACACTGCCCCTTCTCTCTTTTTCTCTCATTTTTTTTCTCTTTTTTTTGGTGGGCTTCTTTGGCCTCTTTTTTTGGGGGCTTCTTTGGCCTCTTTTATTTTGCATAAAGTCTGAAGTCTCATCCCGACTTGTGGGGGAATCATAGTCTTCATCATCCTTTCCTCACTAGGGAAATGCTCTAATAATGATGATCATCACACTTTATTTACTTACAACTCAATATTACAACTCGATACTAGAACAAAGATATGACTCTATATGAATGCCTCCGGCGGTGTACCGGGATGTGCAATGATCCAGCGTAGCAATGACATCAAAAAATGGACAAGCCATGAAAACATCACGCTAGCTATCTTACGAACATGCAAAGCAATATGACAATGAATGCTCAAGTCATGTATATGATGATGATGGAAGTTGCATGGCAATATATCTTGGAATGGATATGGAAATGCCATAATAGGTAGGTATGGTGGCTGTTTTGAGGAAGATATAAGGAGGCTTATGTGTGATAGAGTGTATCGTATCACGGGGTTTGGATGCACCGGCGAAGTTTGCACCAACTCTCAAGGTGAGAAAAGGCAATGCACGGTACCGTAGAGGCTAGCAAATTGCAGAAAGGTAAGAGTGCATATAATCCATGGACTCACATTAGTCATAAAGTACTCATATACTTATTGCAAAAGTCTACTTGCCCTGAAGCAAAGTACTACTACACATGCTCCTAGGGGAAGGATTGGTAGGAGTTAACCATCGCGCGATCCCGACCTCCACACACAAGGAAGACAATTAAAAGAGCACCCCATGCAACAAATTTGTCACACAACTTTTACCATACGTGCATACTACGGGAATCACAAACCTTAACACCAATATCCTTACTAAACACAACCATCTACTAGAACCTCCCACATATTATCATCTCTATAACGCAAAACTATTGCAAAGAATCAGACATATCATATTCAGCGATCTACAAGTTTATGTAGGATTTTATGACTAACCATGTGAATGACCAATTCCTGTCATCTCTCTAAATAGATATAAGTGAAGCAAGAGAGTTTAATTCTTTCTACAAAAGATATACTCACGCTCTAACAAATATAAGTGAAGCGAAAGAGCATTCTACAAATGGCGGTTTTCTATGTAAAGAGAAACAGACAATCCAAACGTCAAATGATATAAGTGAAGCACATGAAGCATTCTATAAAGCCATACTCAAAAGATATAAGTGAAGTGCAATGAGCATTCTATAAATCAACCAAGGACTATCTCATACCAGGATGGTGCATAAAAGAAAAATGAAAACTAAATGCAAAAGACGCTCCAAGACTTGCACATATCGCATGAACGAAACGAATACGAAAACATACCGATACTTGTTGAAGAAAGAGGGGATGCCTTCCGGGGCATCCCCAAGCTTAGACGCTTGAGTCTCCTTGAATATTTACTTGGGGTGCCTCGGGCATCCCCAAGCTTGAGCTCTTGCCTCTCTTGCTTTTTCTCATGTCGAGACCTGCTCGATCAAACACTTCATCCACTCAAAACTTCAACAAAAAACTCGATAAGATCCGTTAGTATAATAAAGCAAATCACTACTCTAAGTACTGTTGAAAACCAATTAATTTTTTTTGCATTGTGCCTACTGTAATATAACTTCTCCATGGCTTAATCCACTGATATAAATTGATAGATTCATCAAAACAAGCAAACTATGCATCAAAAACAGAATCTATCAAAAACAGAACAGTCTGTAGCAATATGAACGTTCACCATACTTCCGCTACCCCAAAAACTCTACCACAATTAGGACAAATAAAAAATTTGTACAGAAATACAGTGCAAAAGGAATCAGAACGATTTGACGTTCCAGTTAAAAATGTAAAATCGCGCACTACAGCCAAAGTTTCCGCCCTGCACCGTACAAACCAACAAGCATTGTAAACATCCCAAAGGCAAACCTTGGCACATTATTTTTATAATACAATGGAATTGTACAAGGGGATAATTATTTTTGATGAAAAGTTTTTGTAATCAAGATTCACAAAGTTTCCGTGAGCATGAACAAAGTTCAAGGAGCTCTCCCACTTCAACAATGCTTGTCTCTCTCACTTTCACTTTCCTTTTTGAAAAGTTTTGGGTTTGCCTCTTTATTTTTTTTGTTTTTAAACTACATAAAAGCACTCAACAGAAATAAATGACTCTCTAAAACTTCCGGGTTGTCTCCCTAGCAGCGGTTTCTTTAAAGCCATTAAGCTAGGCATATAGTGCTCAAGTAATGGATCCACCCGGATCCCAAGGTATATCAAAGCCAATTTTAATTAACAATGATTTGTAATTTAGTAGCGAGCACAAAGTAACATATATCAAGCAACAACGAAGTCTAACTCTCTTCCTATGCATCGGCATGTCATAAAAGAACAATTCATGCACACCAAGTAAAGGCCAATGCATAGTATAAGCAGTTTCTTGCAATTTTATCGTATTGAAAACATAGAGAGGTGGAGATATAGTTCCTCTCTCATAATAATTGCAAGTAGGAGCAGCAAGCACATGCATATTATATTCATCAAAATCATCATGTGTAGTAGTAAAAGACAACCCATCAATATAATCCTTAATAGGCACAAACTTCTCCAATATAATGTAGCCGGGAGAATTCAAAAAGATAATAGGACTATCATGCGTGGGTGCAATAGAAACAATTTCATGTTTAATATAAGGAACTATAGCAAGTTCATATCCATAAGCATAATTCATATTGGCATCTTGGCCACAAGCATAGCAAGCATCATCAAAAAGGGATATTTCAAGAGAATCAACGAGATCATAACAATCATCAAAGCAATCATCCTTCGGTTAGCATGAAGGGGAATTAAACAATGTATGAGTTGAAGAGTTACTCTCATTAGAAGGTGGGCACGGGTAGCTAATCTGCTCTTCCTCCTTTTGTTCTTTGCTCTCCTCATCATATTTTTCATTCAATGAGCTCACAATTTCATCAATTTCTTCTTCCATAGACTCCTGCAAAATATTAATCTCTTCTTGGACAGCAGAGAATTTCTCAATAATTGCATCAATATTGGAATTGAATTCATAATTCTCATAGCAATATTTAAGTATAGCAAAATTTTCAGGTCTATAAACTAAATCATCAAAATCTTCGAACATTTTAAACATAGATTCAATCTCATAAGCACCCATAAAAGCAACAAATTGTTCTATTTGTTCCACATCATAGTAATCATATCTACCATTAGCATTAGAAGCCAAGGTTTTATCATCATTAAATTTGCATGAAAAGGGAAGGTGTGAAGCTTTCATCCTAGAGCAATAATTATAATCATATCTCAAGCATAGTTGATGAGCATACCAACGCAACAAATGAATTTGATCCCACAATAGTTTCCCTTTTTGTGTCAACCGATAATCCCTAAAGTATTCACGTTGATCCAACGTGTCTCCCGTAACATAATTGAATGGGGTTTTCTCGGGATTATCAAAGTAGTACATAATATCTTTCACATAACCAGCATCGAGGGTTTTAGGAGGTTCCCCTTCTCCATGAGTAGCAAGTACACCTAATTTTTTTGGTATTTCGTATTCCATATCCATAACTAAAGATAGAGAACAACTAAGAACAGCAAATAAAAATTACTTAGTGATAAAGCAAACAAGCACACACGAGAATATTCACCCCACGCTATGACTCCCCGGCAACGGCGCCAGAAAAAGGTCTTGATAACCCACAAGTATAGGGGATAATTGTAGCCTCTTTTGATAAGTAAGAGTGTCGAACCCAACGAGGAGCTAAAGGTAGAACAAATATTCTCTCAAGTCCTATCTGCCACTGATACGACTCTCGCATGCTTAGTGTTCCGCTTTACCTAGAACAAGTATGAAACTAGAAGTACTTTGTAGGTGTTGTTGGATAGGTTTGCAAGATAATAAAGAACACATAAATATAAACTAGGGGCTGTTTAGATAAAGAAGCAATAAAGTAAATACAGCGAGTGTGGAAAAGTGGTGGTAGGAGTTGTGAAATTGTCCCTAAGCAATTGACTACGTTACTAGACCGATAGCAAGTTTTATGTGGGAGAGGCATAAGCTAACATACTTTCTCTTCTTGGATCATATGCACTTATGATTGGAACTCTAGCAAGCATCCGCAACTACTAAAGATCATTCAGGTAAAACCCAACCATAGCATTAAACCATCAAGTCCCCTTTATCCCATATGCACCAATCCCCTTACTCGGGTTTAAGCGTCTGTCACTCTAGCAACCCACTATAAGCGAATCATGAACGTACTCCAACACCCTACAGCGGGAATCCCTCACGCTTGCGCGACACAGAGGGCACAATAGGACAGCAACATAACCTCAAGCAAATTAAACCAATCATAGCAATTCATCAATCACTGCTAGGACAACGAAAATCTACTAAGACATCATAGGATGGCAACACATCATTGGATAATAATATGAAGCATAAAGCACCATGTTCAAGTAGAGGGTACAGCGGGTTGCGGGAGAGTGGACCGCTGAATATAGATGGGGGGAAGATGATGGAGATGTTGGTGAAGATGGTGGAGGTGTTGGTGAAGATCGCGGTGATGATGATGGCCCCCGGCAGCGCTCCGGCGCCACCGGAAGTAAGGGGGAGAGAGCTGCCTTCTTCTTCTTCTTCTTCCTTGACCTCCTCCCTAGATGGGATAAGGGTTTCCCCTCTGGTCCTTGGATCCCATGGCGTGGGAGGGGCGAGAGCCCCTCCGAGATTGGATCTGTCTCTCTGTTTTCTGCGCTCCCTGATTCTGCCCTTCCACCATTTCTTTTATATCCGGAGATCCGTAACTCCGATTAGGGTGAATCTTTCGCCCAGATTTTTTTAATAAAATTAGCTTTCTTGCGGAAAAAAAAGCATCAACCGCCTTACGGGGTGCCCATGAGGGTCCAAGGCGCGCCTGCCTCCCTGGGGCGCGCCCCTTACCTCGTGGCCCCCTCGGGCACCGTCTTGCGTTGATTTTACTTCCCAAAAATCACAAATATTGCAAAATGATTCTCGGTCCATTTTTATCCCGTTTGGATTCCGTTTGATATTGGGTTTCTGCAAAACATAAAACATGCAACAAATAGGAACTAGCACTGGGCACTGGATCAATATGTTAGTCCCAAAAATAGTATAAAAAGTTGCCAAAAGTATATGAAAGTTGAATAATATTGGCATGGAACAATAAAAAATTGTAGATACGACGGAGACGTATCATCCACGTACCCTCGTAGACTGAAAGCGAAAGCGTTTGACAACACGGTTGATGCAGTGAAACTTCTTCTTGTTCCGACTGATCAAGCACCGAATGCACGGCACCTCCGAGTTCTGCACATGTTCAGCTCGATGACATCCCTCGAACGCTTGATCTAGAAAAGTGTCGAGGGAGAGTTTCGTCAGGACGACGGCATGGTGACGGTGATCATGAAGTTATCCGCGCAGTGCTTCGCCTAAGCACTACGACAATATGACCGGATGCGTAAAGGAGGGGGGCGCCGCACACGGCTAGGAATCAATGTTGTGTGTTTTAGAGGTGCCCCCCATATATATAGATGGGAGAGGGAGATTGCAGCAAGGGGCACCCCAAGTGTAACGCCCTCGATGCGGCTATATCTCCCACGTGTCGAAGCACGACTTAGAGGCATAACCGCATTGAAAGCAATGTCGCAAGTGAGGTAATCTTCGCACAATCCATGTAATACATAAGGGAAAGAGATACATAGTTGGCTTACAATCGCCACTTCACACAATTACATGAATAAAGCATTACATCATCCAGATACAATCAAGGTCCGACTACGGAACCAAAATAAAAGAAGAACCCCAAATCGACAAAAGGTCACCGATCGACCCCAACCGGGCTCCACTATCGATCAACTAGAACGAAACAACACAAAGGGCAAGATCTTCATCAAGCTCCTCCTTGAGCTTGGTTGCGTCTCTGCTTTCGGTAACATAGGCACCGCAAACTGGTTTTGGAAGTATCCGGTGAGTCACGAGGACTCGGCAATCTCGCACCATGAGATCAAGACTATTTAAGCTTATGGGTAAGGTAAAGGCATGAGGTGGAGCTGCAGCAGCGACTAGCATAAATGGTGGCTAACATACGCAAATGAGAGCGAGAAGAGAAGGCAAAGCACGGTCGATAAAAGTATGATCAAGAAGTGATCCTATAGCAACCTCGTCAAGCATAACTCCAACACCGTGTTCACTTCCGGACTCACGGAAAGAGACCATCACGGTAACACACGCGTTGATGTATTTTAATTAAGGTCAACTTCGGGTTTTCTACAACCGGACATTAACAAATTCCCATCTGCCACATAACCGCGGGCACGGCTCTCGAAAGTTTAAACCCTACAGGGGTGTCCCAACTTAGCCCATTACAAGCTCTCGCGATCAACGAAGGAATAGACCTTCACCCAAGACACTCCGATCAGACTCGGTATCCCGGTACATCAAGACATTTCGACAATGGTAAAACAAGACCAGCAAGACCTCCCATTGTCCGACAAATCCCGATAGGAGCTGCACATATCTCGTTCTCGGGGCACACCGGATGAGCCGACGTCGGGTTGGCATAGACCACAGTTGCCAGTGGGCCGGACATCGCTTCGAGTTGGACCAACACTCGAAGGAGCACCGGCCCGGGGGGTAAAATAAAGATGACCCTCGGGCTCCGAAACCCAAGGGAAAAAGGGCTAGGTGAGGCAAATGGTAAAAGTCAATGTTGGGCCTTCTGGACAAGTTTTATTCAAAACGAATCGTCGGGGGGTCCCATAAATCACCCGACCACGTAAGGAACGCAAAATCCGGGAACATAACACGGTATGACGGAAACTAGGGCGGCAAGAGTGGAACAAAACACTAGGCATAAGGCCGAGCCTTCCACCCTTTACCAAATATATAGATGCATTAATAATATAAGAGATATTGTGATATCCCAACAAGTAAACATGTCCCAACAAGGAACAACATCTCCATGTTCCAACGAGGAACAAACTTCATCTTCACCGCAACTAACAACGCTATAAGAGGGCCGAGCAAAGCGGTAACATAGCCAAACAACGGTTTGCTAGGAATGGTGTCAAAGGTTAGAGGTTTGACATGGCAATTTGGGAGGCTGACAAGCAAAAGGTAGGCATCGTAGCATTGGCATAGCAAAAGAGCGAGCAAACTAGCATAGCAAAGATAGTAGTGATTTCGAGGGTATGATCATCTTGCCTGCAAGGTTCTCAGAGTTGTCGAAGGCTTGATCCTCGTAGGCGTTCTCAACAGGTTCCTCGTTCACATACTCGTCTCCCGGCTCTACCCAAAGCAAGAACACAAGCAACGGAACCACAATCAAACAAGGAACATATGCACAAGCAATATGATGCAAAACATGACATGCGATGCGAGATGTGATATGCAATGCATATGTGTGCTCCGGAAGGAAAATGATGAACTGGCATCAACTTGGCAAACCAAGTATGCCACTGGAAAGATGGGATGATTTCGATATAAAGATCACCGAATCGGATGCACGGTTTGCAAATGACAAGCAAAACAAGAATGATGCAAATCTGCGTTTAACGACCCGATGCTACTAAGCAAGCAACAAGAAACTATGCTACAAACCCCAACATAAAAACAAAGCATATGGCAGCGAACTACAGGAGATGCTTAACAAAAGAGGATCACTGAGCTACGGCTAAATCACATCATAACATGTTCAAACAAGCATGGTGAAAGTGCTAAAATATCAGGTTCACAGACTTAGTGAAAATACTAACATGCCAGAATTAACATCGAGAAGGCATGTTTAGAGCAAGCAAACAACATGCTACAGGAACTTATAATAGCAAAACAAGGCATGGCATGATTCTACTCAAAGCATATATCAATAGTCTCTTACTGACCATAAGCCAAAAGGACCTTAAGAAATGATGGCACCCATGTAAACATAGCAAGTTTTATTACAGATTTCAGACTTGGCGAGAAAAACTGGGCATGGCAAAAACAGTTAACTAGTAGGCATGTTCGTGAGCTCGATGCACTCACTACAGAGCAATACATGGCATGGCAAGGCAACCAACAGTAAGAAGGCATGATTATGAAGCTAAGCATGGCAAGAGCAAGGTCATAGCATACACGGATCAACTACAACGACCTCGTGAAAATTGAATCTCATGCAAACAATCTGCCAGGAAACATTTTCAAGCAAAAGTAGAGCACGAAAATGACATGCTAGACTACTCCATAAATGCCAACAAAGGCATGGATGGATAGAGCACATCCATATGTTCAAAACACCCTTACTGATCATGCTCAAAAAGGGCATAGATCTCTCTGTAACAACATGAACATATGGCACAAAAATAACAGCAGGACAAGACTTAGTGAAAACACTAAGTTCCTGAAAACAGCAACATCATCATCCCTACTTTGCATGCTTGTTCTAGTCAACACATAACTCACAAAAATATATGGCAAACACCCCTGGGAAGATGGCATGGCAATGTTCAACTCACATGTAGGACTCAAGTTCATAGGGTGCACACGTAATTCATGGCAAAAATGACAAAAGAGCTCGAGCTGATAAGATTCTGAAACTAACGATCTGAAGCCCTCTTCCAACAGCATTTCGGGCATCACGATGAGCTCAAATGCAAATGATGCAATGGAATGAAATGATGTACTCGTCGAGGCGAACAATTTGACATATTATACGCCCAAAACGGATCTACGGATGCGAAGATGTGATGGCATGAACATGGCATGAAAATTATGCAGAATCAGGGACAGGCGTTTCGGGGGTCAACCTGCACGGATTTCAGAGCACGGCCGGAGCTCGCCGGAGTACGCGGGATCTCGCCGGAGAGGAGGACGGGGAGGCCGGAGAGGGGTCGGGGCGCCGGATCTGGCCGGCCCCTTGCCGGATCCGGCCGGCGACTGGGAGGAGGCGGCGGCGCTGGGCGGCGACGACGCGCTGGCGGCGGCGGGCGGGCGGCGCGCGGCAGCCACCACGAGCCGGGCGGCGGGGGGTCGGGCGGCGGCGCTGGGAGGCGCCGCAGAAGCGCGCGCGGCGGGTCAGCCGCAGGCAGGCGGCGCGCGAATGGCGCATGGCGGCGGGCCGAGCTGTGGGCGGGCGGCGGAGGCGCACGGCGCAGAAGCGGCGGCGGCGGCAGCGTGAGCGGCGGCGGCGGCGGGCAGAGCGGCGGCGGGCGGCGGGCGCGAAGGGTTTCTGCTGCTCTTGGATGGGCTCATGAACGCGCGCGTGTGGGCGGGAGGCCAGTGGCACGCCGCGATTGGCGGAGGCGGGCGGAGGGTGACGGGCGGCACCCCATTGGCCGGGTGACGCGGACATGTCCGCACGGACCGGACGTGTCCGTGGCGGAGGAAGAGGCTAGGGTTTGATCTGCGCGAAAAATCGGGGGGGGGGGGTCTAGTTTTATAGGTAGAGGGAGCTAGGAGAGTCCAAATGAGGAGCGGTTTTCGGCCACGCGATCGTGATCGAACGACCAAGAGCATGGAGGGGAGTTTGGTGGGTTTTGGGCCACTTTGGAAGGGGTGTTGGGCTGCAACAAGAGAAGGCTTCTGCGGTTACCCGGTTAACCATTGGAGTACCAAACGAGCTCCAAATGGCACGAAACTTGACAGGCGGTCTACCGGTGCTATACCAAGGCCGCTTGGCAAACCTCGGGCCATTCCGAGAAGGTTTAATACCCGCACAAGAGAAGAGAGAAGAGGGAGACGCCGGGGAACATAGGAGCGCCGGATAGCAAAACGGACAACGGGGAAAAGGCTCGGATGCATGAGACGAACACGTATGCAAAATGAAATGCACATGATGACATGATATGAAATGCATATGATGACATGAGACGAGATGCATAACAAGAACAAATGCAAAACAACAGACAAAAACCCAACCACGGAGGAAATAACATATGGCATCTCCGGAAAAAGGCAAGAGTTGGAGTTATGAATATGGAAAGTTGTATCCGGGGCGTTACAACACTCCACCACTACGAGAGGATCTCGTCCCGAGATCTAGGATGGCACCGGAGAGAAACGGAAAAGGGAGAGAAGAGGTAAAACTAAGTTGCTTCTTCGGCAAACGAGTGAAACCACGAACCTTGAGAGGTTGAGCAATTTAAAAGAAAGAGTACAACGGAGATGAACGAGATTGCAAACAATCCGGTAGGAAAAGAGGAACAAGGAGTATTACGAGAACTTGAAGGTTGCAAAGACATGAATCAAGAGTTTAATGGACAAGATAGAATTCGAAACCACTCCGGTTAGAACAAGATGAGAGGGAAAGAATGATATAATTTGGGCAGCACTCCGACTGTAAATGGAAGGAATTGAACATGAACTTGACAAGATGAGAGGATACTTGATGAAATGAACAACACACTGCATCCGAAATTATTGAAAGAATGGCATAAATGGTAAGATTGATTTCAGACAGCACTCTGGTTGAAAAGAGAGGCAAAACTTGATAAAATGAAAGAACTTGAATGAGAACACAACACTCCGGTTAAATGGATAAGCACGAAAAGAACATGATCTCCAAAATGATATAATGGGTCAAAGAAAACATCACAATGCCTCCGGAAGAAAGAATAGAAGATAGATCATTGGAATAACAGAATGGAGAAGAAAATGACATCTTCTGCCACAATTGAATTTGGAAAGCATCCTTGCAAAGAAGAATCGAGCGGAGTTGTTGGAAAATCAACAACTAGAAGCACAAGCTTGTTGTGGGCTTATGGCAAACATGTCAAAATGATGAGGTGACAACCGGCCACTAATGGAAACAATTGATTGGTTGAGATCAATGAAGAGATGAAAACTGCTTCACCAAGATGATATAGATATAACTTGGATCATTGATAAGCACCACAAATAGCAATATTCCTTAGGGAAGGCTTTCGGTGAAATCTTTACCAAGATAACTCCAACGAAGAGATTGACGGTTTTAAAATACCTTATTCTTGACAACATGTGAATCACGAAACATGAACTCAAATTATCAAGAATGACATAATACCACCTCGAATGATACGGTTGAAAGAATTGCACTTCGGAATGCCAGATGAAGAATGCTTGAACTCCTCAAAACAAAACATGTGTTGAGCACCATGTTTATTTTGAAGTATGGCTTGACGGATCATAACTTTGAGAGAAATCTTGATGAACAATTGAAGAATGAAAAGAATCCTTGACGAACCACCATGTAGAACCTCCATGAAGAACTTCGGTAAACAAAAGGGCGATAGAAAGAAAGAGAAGTTGAAAACACAAGGTGAATCCTTGCAATGATTTAGATGGATCTCCGTGATAATTAGAGCTTGGAACTCCGGGAAAAAGAGAAGATGAAACAAATGAAACCGAGAATTTACTCATCATGAACAAACTCCGAAAGAAGGAATTAATCACTTGGATGAAACAATAATAAGAATTACGTTATGCTTATCCCTCACCAATTAAATTGATGACAATCAACGGATTTGGCATACTACTTATTCTCATAGAAAGGATAAAAAGAGATATATCAAAACTTGAGAAGGTCTTCAACGAACCACCGGTAGGATTGGAACAACAAATGAATTGATACGATGACGAAGGAAGAGAAATCTTGAACGAACCACCGTAAGAGTTGAAAATGAAAGTAGCAAAGGCACAATTCACCGGGAAGAATTGCAAAATGAATGAAGATACTTGAGGGTATTTAGATACATGAGAACGAAGAGATCATGAACTGATTAGAGGATATTTGAACGATTCACCGGAAGAATCAAAAGGGAAGAGGTTGAGCCAACTATGAAAAGAATTTGAAAGATCTTGGAGAAAAGCATTTGACTGATGATAACTCATTCTTACGTCAAACTTGAAAAGAATTTGGGATAGCTCCAGAATAATTAGAAGAGTCAGGTAAGATCCTGGGAAAAGACCTGTGGGTTAGGGCCCACTCAAAAGAACACTGTTGAAAAGATTTAAAAGAGATGCTGCACCGGTTGAATTAAATGACTTGAGTGAGATACGAATCTCGAAAGAGCTTGAACGAATGCAGAGTGGAAACACAAGTCTTCCAAGATATCTTCAGTACTCCAGAACAAATGAATAACGAGAAGTGAAAGATTAAGAGGTGCACCGGTATTAAAAAGCATTTGAAACAAGGAAAAGGATATGATGAATATCAAAAGCTTGAGTTGGATCCACCGGAAAAGAAGAAAAATTATGAAGGATGATGAACTTGAAAGTGTTGAGCATCTTCATGGGAAATCACCGAATCAGAACATTGATTGAAAAGAATGAAGAGACTTCACATGAATAAATGGATACTTGATTAAGAAAACTGTGTCCTTGAAGAAAAAGGGTGGGAGGGCGGGAAAACAAAGGCAACTTGGGACGGATGAAACAAGCACCATTGAGAAAACTTAGAATTTATCTTGCGGATGGAGAGAATGATGGGATCATCTCGAAGAGAAGCGCACCGATTGGAAAAGAATTAACATGACAACCTCGATGATCAAGAAGGATTAGTACTCCCATAGAAATATGAGAACACCATTTAGGAAAGGTAGGGATTCAACATTTGACTTCAAAGCAACTCGAATACCACAAATAAAACAAAACAAAGGATTGGCTTGCAGAATAAGCCGGAACAAACATATGATAGAGATTTCGTCCGAAGTTTTCGTGGTGGGGCCTACACGGGCTCAATCGTACAGCACCATCATGTACAAGGCAAGGCACATGATATCTGAAGGCGTCCCGAGTCGGCATAGCCAAGGACTCTTTAAGACACAACGAGACCATCAGTAAAACCAACCGTGAATAGGCGGACCACTAGACGTCGAACCCCAATTTCATATCATACATCCGTCGGAAAGATATCCTAAGAGCTACTTGAATTCCCACCTATGAAACTCCGAAATTTTCGGTTATGCAATCTGGTGTTGGGGATACAGGGAGCAATAATATCTCACACAAACTAACAATCCCTACATCCAATTGTATCCATCCGTCAACACATAACCAAGAAACCTTCGAAATCGTCTACCTCAACCTTGAAAAGCATCCGTTATACGAGTCATGGCAATACTCCCGTACTCACCTCGATCTTTGGGTTAGCGGGGTTATCTCACCAACAACTGCATAAATGAGATTTTCGATGTTGGCGTACTAAACTCGGTATTCCAGAATCTGCAACGATAAAATTATGACGACAACACCTCGGAGCTCAACTCCCGGGACACCGCCACAACCCCTAAATGTCGAGGCAACCAAGACAATGTTGTCATCATAAAACCATCGAACGATTATAAGATACCAGCGTGATCCTAAAAAAATTTAGTGAAATTTGAGAAGAGAAGAGTCAAAACTCTACGTCAGATACCTCACCGTAAGGTCGAAGGGACCGGGAGTAAAAGAATTCCTAAACTCTCCGATATATATAATCCTAAATGACTCAAAACATTTTCTAGACACAACTCGCCACTAAAAACGATCAATCGGTGGGGCTCCTAAGGTCGGGAAGGCTCGATACCAACTTAGCGCCCTCGATGCGGCTATATCTCCCACGTGTCGGGCAACGACTTAGAGGCATAACCGCATTGAAAGCAATGTCGCAAGTGAGGTAATCTTCGCACAATCCATGTAATACATAAGGAAAGAGATACATAGTTGGCTTACAATCGCCACTTCACACAATTACATGAATAAAGCATTACATCATCCAGATACAATCAAGGTCCGACTACGGAACCGAATAAAAGAAGAACCCCAAATGCGACAAAGGTCACCGATCGACCCCAACCGGGCTCCACTCTTGATCAACTAGAACGAAACAACACAAAGGAAAGATCTTCATCAAGCTCCTCCTTGAGCTTGGTTGCGCCTCCCTTTCGGTAACATAGGCACCGCAAACTGGTTTTGAAGTATCCGTGAGTCACGAGGACTCAGCAATCTCGCACCATGAGATCAAGACTATTTAAGCTTATGGGTAAGGTAAAGGCATGAGGTGGAGCTGCAGCAGCGACTAGCATAAATGGTGGCTAACATACGCAAATGAGAGCGAGAAGAGAAGGCAAAGCACGGTCGATAAAAGTATGATCAAGAAGTGATCCTATAGCAACCACGTCAAGCATAACTCCAACATCGTGTTCACTTCCGGACTCACGGAAAGAGACCATCACGGTAACACATGCGGTTGATGTATTTTAATTAAGGTCAACTTCGGGTTTTCTACAACCGGACATTAACAAATTCCCATCTGCCACATAACCGCGGCACGGCTCTCGAAAGTTTAAACCTGCAGGGTGTCCCAACTTAGCCCATTACAAGCTCTCGCGATCAACGAAGGAATAGACCTTCACCCAAGACACTCCGATCGACTCGGTATCCCGTACATCAAGACATTTCGACAATGGTAAAACAAGACCAGCAAGACCTCCCACTGTGCCGACAAATCCCGATAGGAGCTGCACATATCTCGTTCTCGTGGCACACCGGATGAGCCAGCGTCGGGTTGGCATAGACCTCTGTTGCCAGGGGCGCGGACATCGCTTCAGTTGGACCAACACTCGAAGGAGCACCGCCCGGGGTAAAATAAAGATGACCCTCGGCTCCGAAACCCAAGGGAAAAAAGGGCTAGGTGAGGCAAATGGTAAAAGTCAATGTTGGGCCTTGCTGGACAAGTTTTATTCAAAGCGAACTGTCGGGGGTCCCATAAATCACCCGACCGCGTAAGGAACGCAAAATCCGGGAACATAACACCGTATGACGGAAACTAGGCGGCAAGAGTGGAACAAAACACCGGCATAAGGCCGAGCCTTCCACCCTTTACCAAATATATAGATGCATTAATAATATAAGAGATATTGTGATATCCCAACAAGTAAACATGTCCCAACAAGGAACAACATCTCCATGTTCCAACGAGGAACAAACTTCATCTTCACCGCAACTAACAACGCTATAAGAGGGGCTGAGCAAAGCGGTAACATAGCCAAACAACGGTTTGCTAGGAATGGTGTCAAAGGTTAGAGGTTTGACATGGCAATTTGGGAGGCTGACAAGCAAAAGGTAGGCATCATAGCATTGGCATAGCAAAAGAGCGAGCAAACTAGCATAGCAAAGATAGTAGTGATTTCGAGGGTATGATCATCTTGCCTGGCAAGGTTCTCGAGTTGTCGAAGGCTTGATCCTCGTAAGGCGTTCTCAACAGGTTCCTCGTTCACATACTCGTCTCCCGACTCTACCCAAAGCAAGAACACAAGCAACGGAACCACAATCAAACAAGGAACATATGCACAAGCAATATGATGCAAAACATGACATGCGATGCGAGATGTGATATGCAATGCATATGTGTGCTCCGGAAGGAAAATGATGAACCGGGCATCAACTTGGCAAACCAAGTATGCCGCTGGAAAGATGGGATGATTTCGATATAAAGATCACCGGAATCGGATGCACGGTTTGCAAATGACAAGCAAAACAAGAATGATGCAAATCTGCGTTTAACAGCCCGATGCTACTAAGCAAGCAACAAGAAACTATGCTACAGCACCCCAACATAAAAACAAAGCATATGGCAGCGAACTACAGGAGATGCTTAACAAAAGAGGATCACTGAGCTACGGCTAAATCACATCATAACATGTTCAAACAAGCATGGTGAAAGTGCTAAAAATATCAGGTTCACAGACTTAGTGAAAATACTAACATGCCAGGAATTAACATCAGGAAGGCATGTTTAGAGCAAGCAAACAACATGCTACAGGAACTTATAATAGCAAAACAAGGCATGGCATGATTCTACTCAAAGCATATATCAATAGTCCCTTCTCGACCATAAGCCAAAAAGGACCTTAAGAAATGATGGCACCCATGTAAACATAGCAAGTTTTATTACAGATTTCAGACTTAGCGTAAAAAAGCTGGGCATGGCAAAAAAGTTAACAGTAGGCATGTTCGTGAGCTTGACGCACTCACTACTGAGCAATACATGGCATGGCAAGGCAACCAACAAGACGGGAGGAGGCGGCGGGCGCGCTGGCGGCAGGGACGACGCTGGGCGGCGGCGGCGGCAGCGCGGCGCAGGCAGCCACGGAGCCGGGCGGCGCGGGGTCGGGCGGCGGCGGGGAGGCGCCGCAGAGCGGCGCGGTGGCGGGTCAGCCGCGGCAGCCATGGCGCGCGGCCAGCGGGCGGGCGGCGGGCGCGAGCCGGGCGGGCGGCGGCGAAGCGCGCCTGGCGGCGGGGCCGAGCTGTGGCGGCGCGGGCGAGGCGCACGGCGCAGAAGCGGGCGGCGGCGGCGGCGCGGAGCGGCGGCGGGCGGCGGC
Source organism: Aegilops speltoides (assembly GCA_021437245.1). Classification (NCBI taxonomy): domain Eukaryota; kingdom Viridiplantae; phylum Streptophyta; class Magnoliopsida; order Poales; family Poaceae; genus Aegilops; species Aegilops speltoides. The sequence continues at coordinate 305,051,154 of CM038143.1, forward strand.
GCGGAAGGGCTCGCGGGTTCTTGATGGGCTTCCATGGGCATGGCGAGGGCGCGAGGCCAGTGGCACGCTGCGATTGGCGGAGGCGGGCGGAGCGGTGACGTGGCGGCACCCATTGGCCGGGTGACGCGCGACATGTCCGCACGGACCGGACGTGTCCGGCCACAGAGGAAGAGGCTAGGGTTTGATCTGCGCGAAAAATCGGGGGTCTAGTTTTATAGGTAGAGGGAGCTAGGAGAGTCCAAATGAGGAGCGGTTTTCGGCCACGCGATCGTGATCGAACGACCAAGAGCATGGAGGGGAGTTTGGTGGGTTTTGGGCCACTTTGGAAGGGGTGTTGGGCTGCAACAAGAGAAGGCTTCTGCGGTTACCCGGTTAACCGTTGGAGTACCAAACGAGCTCCAAATGGCACGAAACTTGACAGGCGGTCTACCGGTGCTATACCAAGGCCGCTTGGCAAACCTCGGGCCATTCCGAGAAGGTTTAATACCCGCACAAGAGAAGAGAGAAGAGGGAGACGCCGGGGAACATAGGAGCGCCGGATAGCAAAACGGACAACGGGGAAAAGGCTCGGATGCATGAGACGAACACGTATGCAAAATGAAATGCACATGATGACATGATATGAAATGCATATGATGACATGAGACGAGATGCATAACAAGAACAAAATGCAAAACAACAGACAAAAACCCAACCACGGAGGAAATAACATATGGCATCTCCGGAAAAAGGCAAGAGTTGGAGTTATGAATATGGAAAGTTGTATCTGGGGCGTTACACCAAGTAGGAGTAATCCTACTTGGGCGCCTCCCACAAGTCGGCCTCCCCCCTTCATAACTATCGGAGGGGGGGAGGAAAGTGAGGGGGAAGGGAAGGAAAGGGGAGACCGAATCCTACCCTTTCCTTCTCCCTTCCCTTCCTTTCCTTCTCCTCCTATTCGGCCTATAGGGGGGCGCACCAGCCCCTTAGGGGCTGGTCTGTCCCTCGCTTGGCCCATTAGGCCCATATAGTTTGCCGGGGGTTGCCCAGAACCCCTTCCGGTGACCCGATACGTACCCGGTACCCCTGGAACACTTCCGGTGTCCGAATTCTATTGTCCTATATATGAATCCTTACCTCTCGACCATTTCGAGACTCCTCGTCATGTCTGTGATATCATCCGGGACTCCGAACAACATTCGGTCACCAAACCACATAACTCATATAATATAAAATCGTCATCGAACGTTAAGCGTGTGGACCCTACGGGTTCGAGAACTATGTAGACATGACTGTCGGTGTCAAAACCGGCAGATCTAAGGTAGGGGGTCCCGAACTATGCATCTGAGGATCAATGGTAACAAGGGACAAAGGGGACACAATGTTTACCCAGATTCAGGCCCTCTTAAAGGAGGTAAAACCCTACGTCCTGCTTGATTATATTCGATGAGTATATGGGTTACAAGAGTTGATCTACCTCAACATCGTAATGGCTAAACCCTAGCTGTCTAGCCTATGAGAATTCTAATGATCTCTATGGACCAACCCCTCCGGTTTATATACACAGCGGAGAGGCCTAGGGTTGTACAGAGTCGGTTTGTAAAGGAAGGAAATAACATATCCGGACACCAAGCTTGCCTTCCACGCATATGGGCGTCCTACCTGGACATGGGGGAAAAGTATTCTGCTTTTATCTTCACGGCCCATCAGTCTGGCCCATATCAAATAGTTCGGACACCCGAGGACCCCCTAATCCAGGACTCCCTCATTAGCCCCTGAACCAGTCTTCGATGTCGATGTGTTTGGCACGCAGATTGTCTTCAGCATCGCAAGGCAGGTTCCTTCTCCTGAACATTTTAGGATAACTCTCTGCACCGAAGAACTATATCCGGCTTTATATAGTTAATGTAACCCTTAGCCACGAATGCAGAATATCAAAATAAAACAATGTCTTTTACTGACAACTTTTTTCAGTGAAGCATCAACATTTCTCTGGCTCTTAACATTTCGAACCGCTCCCACGCCCCCGTTTCGTGTTTCGCGGCCTATCCTCCATTGGCACGTCTTGTCAAAACAGAGATCATGCCCGCCCATTACGGGATCCCATTAATACGGTTTTGGGTCATCCAACCATGTCGTTCGCACGATCTCTTCGGGAACAGGTGAGTTTTAAGGCTTGAGAGGGGGGTGGGGGGGCGTTTGGTATTTCACTGCCTATAAGAGGGCAAATATTCCTCCTTTCTCCCTCACGCCTTCTTCTAGCTCCTGCCTTCCCATCTCCGAGCTCCAGCACCCGAAACTCCAATCTTTTCAACCGCCACCAACCTCCCTAGCCATGTCTAGATCCGGTTCGAAGGGCAAGTGGGAGGCCTCCCCCGTCACCGGGAGGGACATCAAGGAGCTCCGTAGCGCGAGATATCTGTCCGTGTATATCGCGCACAAGATCCATGATGAGGATCAAGTCATCCCCACTCTGGAGCCCAGTGAGAGGGTCGTATTCATTCCCCACTTCCTTCAAGGTCTAGGGTTTCCCCTCCATCCTTTCGTCTGGGCCTCATGTTCTACTACGGGCTAGATTTCCATGATCTAGCCCCAAATTCTTTCCTCCACATATCGTCGTTCCTCGTCGTGTGTGAGGCTCTACTCCGCATCCCCCCACACTTTGGCCTATGGATCAAGGTATTCAATCTGAAGCCGAAGGTGGTCGACGGGCAGCACACGGACTCCTGCAGTACTATGGTGAGCAAGCTTCCCAATGCCGTCTGGCCCAAGGGGGCTTTTGTGGAGATAGTCAAGGTGTAGCAGTGATAATCCACAAGTATAGGGGATCAATTGTAGCCTCTTTCGATAAGTAAGAGTGTCGAACCCAACAAGGAGCTAAAGGTAGAACAATTATTCCCTCAATTTCTATCGACCATCGATACAACTCTACGCACACTTGACGTTCGCTTTCACAACAAAAAAAAGACACATCCATGACATTTTGGGCCGAACGAAAAAAAATTGTCATACATATGACACTTCTATGACGATAATTGTGAAAAAACCAGGTATCATCATAGATGTGGTGGGCTCCTACTTCTATGAAAAAAAATCATGACAGAAAATGGGCTTTTCGTCCTGGGCGGGCCGGAGACGCAGCTGCATGACATTGTTTGGGCCGTCCATGACAAAAAAAACCGTGGTAGAAGCGAGGGGAGGAAAATTTCGGGGAGTTGCAGGTTACGGTGGGAGAGCGATGCGCGTTTCTCTCGTCTGTGCACGCAGCTGTGTGTGAGGCGTTGGCTCTAATCGAACCCGAAGCGAGGCGTTGGGCTCTAATCGAACCCGAGTGATTGCACTACAAAGCTACGCGTTCTTCGAACTCGGCGATCGATCGATGGCTGTTAATCGAACCCGATGGGCGATTCTTCGCTACTCCCCGCTAATCAAGCCGATCGATGCTGCCTTTGGGATGAACGGTGGCGTTATGCGCGGGGTGGATGAGCGGTGAGTGGTGGCGTTGCCTCTGGATGAACAGGAACCCGTGGTGTGGAGGGTTGATGAGCAATGAGCCGGTGGAGGGTGGCCGTGGAGGGGTGGTTGAGCAATGGTCGGTGGAGTAGCGCGTGGAGGCTGGATGAACAGAGAGCACGTGGAGGCCGGAGGAGGTCGACGGTGTAGATGAGCAGATCTGTGGAGTCCTGCTTTTGCGATCGCCACACCCCCCATTTCGACCGCAAGACTCCAAGACAAGTCCGTTTAAATCCGTTTTGCGATCGCCACACCCCTCCCGATCAACAGGACCCCTGTTTCGACCGTAGCGCTCGAACACAAGTCCATTCATCCGTTTTGCGGTACGCCACACCCCTCCCGATCAACAGGACCCCCATTTTGACCGTAGGAGGTCCGTTTCCTCCGTTTTGCGGTACGCCACACCCCTCCCGATCAAGAGGGCCCCCGTTTCGACCGTAGGAGGTCCGTTTCTTCCGTTCTGCGGTACGCTAGGCTTCGTTTCCATCGCCTGTTCCGTCCAAGACGGTTGGCTCCCACGCGTTCCGTTGCCTCCCGATGAACACGACGCATTCCATTGCCTCCCCATGAACACGATGCATTCCGTTGCCTCCCCATGAACACGACGCATTCCGTTGCCTCCCCATGAACACGAGCGCTCACCACCACGACTAGGCGTTCGAGACCCCGCCCGTATGTACACATATGTGGCCATATTTTCTTTCTTGCACCCTGGCCGCTGCGTGCGTGTACATGCTACGTCGCGCGCTCTACTACTGCGTCTGGCGCCTCTACTACGACCGCACGCCTCTACATCGACCAGTATATATGTACGTACACGTTCGCGACCAGAATGACAACGCTACGTACGCTTCGACCAGGTGGGTCCTGTCGTGGATTTGTCACGGCAGATGTCCTAGCATCGCAACGGGTTTACTTGCAGGGGTTAAAGCGGACACAAAGACGCAAGGATTTTATACTAGTTCGGCCCCTTCGATGAAGGTAAAAGCCTACGTCTAGTTGTGATGGAATTGATGTAGTCTCGATGGCTAGGGAGCAAATAAGCCGCCTAGGCTCGAGTTGTGGTTGTCTGTTTGAACCCGCCGGTCGCCCCTTATATAGACGAAGTGGCGCCTGTCGGTTTGCGAGTCCCAACCGTTCATACTGTATCCCGTTGGCATCTCCCTATTCCTAACTTACAATACAAGTCATACATCGGGCGGTTTACGGCTACAAGTTCTAAACCGACTACGGGCCTTGGGCCTTTCCATGACTACACCACTAGCGGAGCTAACCCGGCCCAAGCTTGGCCGGTTTACACCTAGTGGTAATATCCCCAACATTAGGCCCCAGATTGATTTGAACTGGTTCATGTCAATCCTTCACAAAACCTGCATCTGGGACATCTTCTTTGTTTAATAAACCGTCACGTCGTCATTGCTTCGATCATCAAACCGCATGACATCATTGCTTCAGTCATCAGAAACCGGCATGACATCATCTTGAAGTTTACCCTTTATAACGCCTTCTTTAATGACCGTCCCTCGATTCACGACTTGACCTAGCTTTTTCGCTTTATAAATAGGACCGAAGGGTCATTCTGCTTTCTCCTTCGCTTCCTCTTCTTCTTCTTCCTCGCGCGCTGCCTTTTGGAGCTCCGTCTGTCGTCATCAACGTCTGCCGTCCCCTGTGCCGCTGCATCAACCTCAGATGGACCGTAACATCGCGGCCTTTCTCGCATCTCCTCCGTCTCCGTAAATCTCTTATCCTTCTTCAGTCTGTTCATCATCTTAGATCTGTTTCTAGGGTTCGAGCTTCATACCACGTTCTTCGTATGTTTTCGCCTTTCTAGCTTTTGAGTCATGCTATAGATCCCGTTCCGTACCAAACGACGACTCCTGCATACCCGCTGCACTTTCTCATCTTAATCCCATAGATTTTCTGCATATATCTACATATACCTTATAGTGCATTTCCTGCTTCTTCTTTACTTCCGTGGCGCACTTCCTGCTTCTTCAAACTTCGCGTTTGATCCAAAATAAACATGAAATCTTGTGAAACCTGTTTCATCCATTACCTTGAAGCCAAGATTAGGCGGTTTAACTCACCATAGTAAAAATTGCTAAACCGCACCGCACACCATTAGTCCCTCGTTGAACCGCCACCATATATCGACATCATATCACAACGAACTGACTTGTAGGAAACGCCTCCGGTTTATCATAGCTTAAATCAACCACTCTGCAATAAACACCTTCTTAAACCGGATCCTTCTCCTTGTAGATCTTATGATGGCCAAACAGGTGTACGAATGCAATCGGGTCCCTTCCTCGTCTCTCGAGACACAACTGAATGAGTTAGTGTCGATTGGCGCTTTAGACGACCGAAATATAATCCATTGGAGGGTTCCTGGAGAGGAATGTCCTCCCACACCTCAGGAAGGTGAAGTTGTAGTGTTCGCGGATCACCTGGCCCGGGGTTTCAAACCGCCCGGGTCAAAATTTTACCGGGATGTGATGGCCAACTTTCAGCTCCGTCCCCAAGATATCGGCCCCAATTCTGTCACCAACCTGTGCCATTTTCAAGTGCTGTCTGAAGCTTATCTGCAAGAGGAGCCCTCTGTTGAACTGTTCCGGGATCTTTTCCACCTAAACCGTCGCACTGAGTTCACCGATGGCCCCAACACAGAATTAGGCGGTATGGCTATCCAGAAGAGGAAGGAAATCACTTATCCCCACGTCAAACTCCACACGCATCCCAAAGAGTGGAACGCAACTTGGTTCTACTGCAAAGACACTTCCCCTGAAGGTGAAAATCCTTTACCTGGTTTTCGTCCAGAGCGGCTAAGCAACACTCATCCCTTTCCGCAACGATTATCTGCCAAAGAGAGAAGCAGATACGCTCCACAACTGTCCAAGCTTCGAGCCTTCATGGCCAATGGTTTGACTGGGATCGATCTGGCACGCTGCTGGTTATCTTGGGGCATATTGCCTCTGAGCCGGCGTTCCGGTTTGATGTGCCAGTATACCGGCAGCGTCGATGACCCACTCCGACACACCAAACTGGGCTATGCTCAAGATGAAGTCACGGATTCAAGATGAGGAAGATGCTTTGAATGAACCGGAGCACCTTTGTGCCCAAACCGCTTGGCTCCTTCGCACCTTCAACACACCTCCTGCGGTAAGTCTCTGACTGTGTCATCATTAAATACTGCTATTACTTTCATACTTCCACCTCTCAATTATTTCTGATCCAGGGTGATAATCCGTTTTGGAGCAAGAAACTCTCTCAAGACAAAGCGGACAAGACTGGGCGACCAAACCGGCCCAAAACGAAAGTCGTTAAGAAATCCGCCCATAAGAGGAAAACCACGGCTTCGTCTGATCCGGCCATCGATGATGATGTGGGTAATCCGGAACTTGATTCTCTTGGCTTGTTTTTTACACGCCTTATTGATGATGATGCTTGTCGATGATGTTGGCCAAAGAACGCAGGATTTGCCGAGGTAACCATTCTTTCTTCCGATTCAACAAACTTGCCTTTACCAAAATTTCACGGCAAACCGGAAAGTTAACTTTTCTCACCCCTTGCTTACTTGGATCCCAAACTTCTTATGAAGACACAAGAGATGAAGCCCGCCGACAACCCGGCACAATGACGGTAGTTACCTCTGCGGTTTACCAAACAACCCGGCTCGAAAGCGCCGCACCGAGGTTTCCAACCTTTTTATTACCTTGAATTCCAAAGAGGGTTTATTCCGTCAACCTCTTAATCCGTCCGACTCCGATTATCAGGTCACCTCCCATTCATCCTCTGGCGAATCATCAGCCACTCAGCTACCACCGTTGAAGATAGCCGTCGGGTAAGTTCACACAGCCATATGCTTGTTGATTTCGTCTGTAATGTACACGCCTTGTTCCTGAATCTTTGCTTTTCCAGAACCAAACCGAAACCCAGCAAAAAGGCTCGCCTGGACAAAACTGCTGAAGAGGCTGCCACTTCAGATCATGAGCAGGCGCCGGATCTCGAAAATGTTGTTTCTGAAGATATTCCAACTGACCCTCCGGTTCAAGAAGATGCTATTCCTGAGGAGAGGCCTGTGGATGTTTCAATGTCTGTTGATCCACCTGCTAGTACTATCCGGTCTAAAAAGCCTCACAGTCCTACTGAAGCGGCTGTGCCCACACGATCCGTCGAATCGAAAGATGACGACGTTGTAATTACTGGAACAGGCCACTCTGAACCGGGGAACACCGCAACTCTAACCCGGCATACTGTGAAGGAGGATTCTTCAACTTGGAATAAAGGAAAGTGGGCTGCCGAGCTGGAAACGTATGCCGCTTTAAGCGCCCAAGATCTTCATTCTGGATACCTGAACCGGCTTTACAGTAGCCGTGATTATGAAGCTGGCTTGGTGAAACTGATGAGAGATAAGTTTGAGGTAACGCTCCTTTCCTCATTACCAATATAGTAATCCTTGTAGCCCCCAAGGGCCGGTTTGCAATCTTCGATCAAACTGGTACTTGATAGTTTCCTTTGATAGACTTTGTAATTGAAGGTACATTAGCCCCCAAGTGTCAAGCATATAACTATGTTGTGTGGTTGAGACTTGAAATTTAATTGCTGTCTGATCATACTGTCAATATGCAGGCTGAGGTGAAAATCAAGGATGATCGGATTGCCGATTCTGGTGGCATTGACGACACCCAAGAGCCGAGATGACAAAGCCAAGAAGGAGCTAACCAAAGCCCCGATCGCTGCGAGAACAAGTAAAGGATAACATGAAGAAGGAGCAGGCTGTCTGGGCGACTGAAAAGGCCAACTTGCTCAAACGGGCCGAGAATGTTGAAGCTGCCCTTAAACCGGTGGTGGATGATCCGCGGTAGTGAAGCGGCAAGTGCATTCTATGACGGCAGCCATCTTCGTAAGTTCCACGTGAATAAGTGTAATTTACTTTTCCCGCTGCTCCAAAGATTCGGTTTAAAACTATCCCGTTATCAAATGCAGCACACGCGCTGGGCACTTGGGAAATGACGTGCGGAAGAAATCAAGGCTGTCTACACTTTAGTGGAGCAGCTATATACCGAGCCCAGCCAGCGTGATTACCACAATGTCACATAACAATCCAGCGCCGTCCCTGATCCAAGATACCTTGAACCGGCTATCCATCCTGCCTTCCCGGATTGAAGAAGTAAAGAAATCTGCTGCACGAACCGGAGCCATCAACGCCTTGATCCGAGCCAAAGCCTGGGTGCCTGATTTTGATCCTGTGGAAGCAGCTCAAGGCTACCCCAGTGTGAAGGAAGACGGCTTGGACTTTAATGAAGAGGATTTGCGTGCAATAAACCGGGCGGTACGCCCGCTGGCTTGTCAGTTGGCGGAAGAAGCCGATTTGGAACACTATCAAGCCCAATATAATGAGCAGAACAAGCGTGTGTCCGCTCCAACCTTTGAACCGGAAAACTTGATTCCTCCAATCCGTAAGCATACCTACGCGCCTGACATTGAACCGTCGTCTTTGATTCACGAAGAAGCTGTTTTTCAAGCGCTGATGGGAATCGACTGGACTTCTGTGGATTTCCAGCCGATGGGTAGAGATGAAGATGCTGAAGCGGCGGAGGATGAAGATCAGTCATGAACCGGTCGCCGGTTTAGAAAAAACAATGATCTCATTTGGGCACTGTGTTGCCTTGTAATAGTCTTAGCCAAAAACTTGCTGCCTGGATATGCCTTCGTGCATTGAGGAAACTTTTGTTTGATTCATACTCCCTGCAACCAAAAAATTGAACCTCGGCGGCGGTGATACCACCAGCCGGTTTATGGCATCCAATATCTTTTGTGTATTGAAAATCAAGTAATATGTGATTCAAGTACCTGCCATATCTGGGCATGAAGCTGGCGTAGCCAAACTTGAGGCGGAGGCCTTTAAAAACCATGGCCGTCTGGGGAAACAATAACTCCCACATAGGCGTGCTGAATCAGCACAAGCCCCCATGTTTCTCCATAAGGATGAACTGGAAAAAGGTAAACCGAAAAGAGAAAAACTTCGGTGTAATACCAAACCGCGTCCTGTCAGTTTGCCACTGACAGCTAAACCGGATAAAAATATTCGTCGGGTTGAAAACGCAACAAAAATCGAATACCAAATATGGCAACAAAGGCAATAACTCTTTGCAAAAGTAAAGCTACATGGAGCTGGTCAGATGGCATTACCATGGTCGACGCAACCAAGCCCCAAGCGTGAAGCGATGGTGCTAGTCGGCCAGTCCCCAAAGACTCTTGGCGAGTACGCCGCCAAGTGGCGTGACATTGGTTCGGGTTCACCAAGCCCCAAGTGACGCCGCCCTATTGGCCGACCAAGAGGCGTGACGGTTCAGACGTGACCGTGTCCCCAATGATCCGGTGGCTTACGCCTATCAAGAGGTGTTGCATTGGTTCGGACACCACCAAGCCCCCAAGTGATAAATATATGTCAAGGGGTAAACCGGAGGCCGCTTTAAAATGTAAGCACTCCATGTAACCACACATGAAAAGAAAGACGAGACCCCGCTTTAGCCGAGGCCCTGATTTTTATTATATCGAAGATAATATATACATTTGTTATGCTATGTACATAAACCGAGCCGATGACTCAAGTGTAGTAAGGTCGAAGATGAGCTATATTCCACGGCCTATTGGTCTCCTCTTCGATGTACGTGAGTCTTTACGCTCTCGAATATCAACCAGATAGTAGGAACCGCAGTGCGATTCTTCTCGACCACAAAGGGTCCTTCCCAAGGCGAGGATAGCTTGTGCATATCTGTTCGGTCTTGATGAGACGGCACCAAATCCCTTCCCGAAAGGCTCGGTTTTAACCCGCGATCGTGATAACGACGAAGATCTTGCCGGTAAATCGCCGACCAGCGGCTGCCATATCACGCCCTCATCCAAGAGGTCCAAAGCGCCCCGTCGTGCCGCTTCATTGTCCGCTTCAACATAAGCCGCTACACGGGCGAATCGTGCTCGATATCACCGGGAGAACCGCTTCGCCCCGTAAACCATGAAGAAAGGCGTAGCCGTGAGACGGTTTGGCGAGTATTGATACTCCATAGTACCGATGGGAGCTCTTCAACCCAGCACCGGTGTTCTCTCGTAATGGAACCGAAGTTGTGGTTTGATGCCTCGCAAGATTTCTGATTAGCACGCTCTGCCGCCCGTTGGATCGGGTGCGCCATCGATGATACATCAAGCGGATATGCTCACGCTCACGTAATTCTTTCATAGCTCCCTTGGACAGATTAGTGCCATTGTCGATAATGATACCGTGTGGAAAGCCAAACCGAAAATCACCTTTTGATGAACTGCATCATTGCCGCGCATCACACTTCTCGACAGTTCCGCTTCAACCCACTTGGTGAACTTGTCCACCGCCACTAACAGTGGGTCTTCTTATCTTTGGATCGCTTAAAAGGCCCGACCATATCCAGCCCCCATGTCGCAAACGGCCACGTTATTGGGATCATCCGCAACTCTTGTGCGGTACATGGGCACGCTCGAGAATTCGACACCCATCGCACCGCTTGACCAAGTCCTCCGCGCCGGCATGAGCAGTTAACCAAGAAAATCCATGACGGAATGCCTTCGCCACTGTGGACTTTGAACCGCATGATGCCCACAATCCTTCATGGATTTCTCGTAAAATTTCACAACCTTCCTCGGAAACACACAGTTGAAACGCCTCAAACACCGCAATGATGCAACTCACCATTAAGAATCGTCATAGACTTGGGCGCGGATTATCCGTGCGCCGTAACCTCATCGTCGGCAACTCTCCTCTAGTCATATATGCAAGGTAAGGAACCGTCCAATCCGAATAGCATGTAATGCCGCCACCAACCGAGCCTCCGGATCGGAATCGCCAAATCCGCTTCACCAGGGAGCTGTACCGACGGGTTGTGCAAGACGCCCGAAAAGACATTAGGTGGCACCGGTTTACGCCGAGAACCCAAACGGCTTAAAGCGCTCGCGCTTCGTTCTTCCGGCGATCCACATGATCCACTTGATAGCCCTTGAAGCAACCTGCAATGTTATCCACCTCTCGACGATATGCAGCCATGAGGGGTCCATAGAATCCCAAGTGCGGATACTTGCCGAGCCACCAGGTCCGAAGTCACCAAGCACTTAACCCGCTTAAATTCATCTCCTTAGCCATCCGGAGACCATGGAGCAAGGCTTCAGACTCAGCTGCATTATTAGTACAAGGGAACATTAGACGGAGAACGTAGCAAAACTTATCACCTCGTGGGGAAGTTAAAACGACTCCAGCCCCCGAGCCTTCCAATTGTCTGGATCCGTCAAAATGAATAGTCCAGTATGTGTGATCCGGCTTCTCCTCTGGTGCTTGTAACTCTGTCCAGTCATTAATGAAATCAACAAGGGCTTGTGACTTTACCGCCGTGCGCGGCATATACTTTAGCCCATGCGCCCAAGCTCGATGGCCCATTTTGCAATCCGCCGCCTCCCCTTCTCAGATGATGTCACCCAAGGAGCTGAACTAACCATCGTAATAGGGTGCCCTTGGAAATATTGTTTTAGTTTCCGATCGCCATAAAAACCATAGACTAGCTTCGCCAATGCGGATATCTCTGCTTGGACTCAATAAGCACCTCGCCGATATAATAAACCGCCGCTGAACCGATACTCCTTTCCGCCTCCTTGCGTTCCACCACAATGGCTACGCCATTTGCCGAGCATTGGCTGCCACATATAACAACAGCGCTCCTTGTCGACCGGGCCCGCAAGAACAGGTGGGTTAACCAATTGCCGCTTTAGATCCTCAAAGGTTTCATCAGCACCCGACTCTGCATTTAAATTATCTGCCTTCCTCAAAGATTCGGTATAAGGGATGGCCTTCTCTCCGAGGCGGCCGATAAACCGCTTAATGCAGAATCCGCCCGCCAGCGTTGAACATCGCTGATACACTTCGGTTTAGCCAAGGAAGTGATGGCTTTAATTTTCTCCGGATTGGCCTCGATTCCTCTGTTAGACACCAGAACCCCAATAACTTGCCACCGAACACCAAAAACACACTTGGCCGGATTAAGCATCATCTTATAAGCGCGCAAGTTGTCGAAGGTCTCCTTCAATCTTCCACTAGTGTCTCCTTTTGTCTTGATTTCACCACGATGTCGTCTACATAAGCATGCACATTGCGCCCAATTCTGCGTGATGCAAGCAATTTCAGACACACCGCCGGTAAGTAGCTCGGCACTCTTGAGCCCAAAAGGCATAGATACATAGCGTAAGGCTCCAAAGGGAGTTATAAACACCGCTTTCTCCTGGTCCTTAATCGCCATTTTGATCTCGATGATATCCGAGTATGCGCCCAAAAACTTAAACGCCACATCTCGCCGTGGCATCTATAATCTGATCGATGCGGGGAGAGCAAAAGGATCTGCCGGACAAGGCTTTGTTGAGATCTCGTAGTCCACACATACGCCAAAGCCGTTTTCTAAGAACCAGCACCGGATTAGCAAGCCACTCGATGAAACACTCAATGATAAAACCAGCCACCGTGAGCCCGCTACCTCTTCCCCAATGGCCTTGCGCTTCTCTTCATTAAACCGGCGGAGGAACTGTTTCACCGGTTTATACTTAGGATCCACATTAAGTGTGTGCTCAACGAGTTCCTCGGACACCGGCATGTCGATGGCTTCCATGCAAAGATGTCCCGGTTCTCACGGATGAACTCGATGAGCGCGCCTTCCTATTTGGGATCCAGTTGGCACCGATAGTGAATCGCTTGGACGAATCGCGCTGGCACAAAGTCAACAAGCTTGGTTTCATTGCCGATTTAAACTTCAGATCCGATTCATGCTCAGAGTGGGTTTCTTCAAAGGGGTCATATCTGCCGGATCAACATTGTCCTTATAAAATTTCAACTCCTCCGTGGCACAGACCGCCTCTGCATAAGCTGCATCTCCTTCCTCACATTCCAAAGCGACTCGGCGGCTTCCATGCACCGTTATCGTTCCTTTGTAACCCGACATCTTGAGCTGCAAGTAGATATAACAAGGTCGTGCCATGAACTTAGCATAAGCTGGCCGTCCGAACAAGGCATGATACGGACTCCGGATTTTCACCACTTCAAAAGTTAGCTTTTCAGACCGAGAATCATGCTCATCTCCAAAGGCCACATCCAGGGCTATCTTACCAATAGGATAAGCAGATTTGCCTGGTACTACACCATGGAACACCGTATTGGACGGTTTGAGATCTTTATCTGTGAGACCCATGCGACGGAAGGTGTCATAATACAATATATTGATACTGCTTCCTCCATCCATAAGTACCTTAGTAAATTTATAGCCCCCAACCTGGGGATCCACCACCAAAGCCAGCTGACCTGGATTATCAATCCGGGGGGGATGGTCCTCTCTGCTCCATATGATAGGCTGCTCGGACCAGCGCAAATACTGCGGCAAAGCCGGTTCAACAGAGTTTACCGCCCGTTTGTGAAGCTTTCGATCCCGCTTATCCAAACTGGTTGTGAAAACGTGATACTGCCCACCGTTCAACTGCTTTGGTTGGCTCGATAGCTTTGGCTCGCTTCTGCTGTTGCTGGCCACCTTGATTACTCTGATTATTGAGATTGCCCTGGTTATGCCCTGAACCGGAAGCTCCGTCCTGACTCGGCCCATGGAAACCGGATCCTGAACCGCCACCTGACCCCTGGTCATATCGGAAAGCATCGGAATTTTTGAACTCCTGCATAATATAACAATCTTTCCAAAGATGAGTCGACGGGGATTCCTTCGTTCCATGCTTGGGGCAAGGCTGATTCAACAAGTAATTTAAACGGTTTGCACTAGCATTTGGACCCCGATTCGCCTTGCCTCTGCGCCGCGGGCCTCTGTCCTGCGCATTAGTGTTGGCTACGAAATCCGGATTACCATCAGCCTTGCGCTTGCCCCCGTTTGCATAACCCGCCGGTTTGAAATGCTGCTGCTTGGAGTTGCCGTTCTTCTTTCCCTTCCCTGCTTCACCATCATCTGCTTCCGGATCCTTGGTACTGTCTGAATCGGCATACTTTACCAAAGCGGCCATGAGGGTTCCCATATCGTTGCAGAACCGCTTCATACGTCCCAGCTTAAATTTCAAAGGCTCAAACCGCGCTACTTTCCAATGTTATGATCGCCGAGTCAAGATTGATCCGTCCGAAGAGTGCAAAATTTCGACACACGGCGCACTCCAACGGGTTGTCGACTCCCCTTCTTCCTGTACACAAGCCGCCAGTGTCTACTATGGACTTCGGCCGCTTACATGTATCCTTGAAATTTGGATAAACCGGCTCAGAATCGACCCCATGAACTGATAGAATTGGGCGGCAAGCTTTTCAACCAAGCACGCTACCGTGCCTCCATCATCATGGTGAAATACTTTGCACACGCAGCTTCATCAACATCTAGCATCTCCATGGCCATCTCATAACTCTCAACCCACGCTTCAGGGGATAGATCTGCCGTGTAATTCGGCACCTTGCGCGGGCCTTTAAAATCCTTAGGCAGACGCACATTGCGCAAAGCGGGGATTAAACAGGGCACTCCCAAAGCGGATGTGACTCCTGGTCCGGCGAAGGTGGTAGGGCGAAACGGTGTGTGTTGATCCGCATCATCCTCGCTACCGCTAACTCAGCCTCTCTGCGTGCGGGCCGATCCACCACCTCCCGAGCATCATGAACGCCACCTATCTGTGATTGCCTCGGGCGCTTCACGGTCCCGCGTTACTTGATAGGGCCGGTCATCCATGCGCTGTAGCTCCGCTTGACGGGCGAGAGTGAATCCGATCACGGCCAGTATGAATACGCTCGCCGGATCGGTGCATCCGAGAAGCTCCTTAACCCGGCGTGTCTCAACCGCCAGGGGAATCTCTTCGACTGATCGCCTCCAATCGTGCCGCAGCCGCAACAAGGTTGTCCATAGGGTTGGAGTAATGGCCCGGGGGTGTCTGTACCGGCGGAGGAATCACCGTGTTCTGCTGTGGGGGCTCCATCAGGCGCGGCTGGACCGTCGCTCCCGCTCCTGGTGCCTCAATCCGGTTTACCTCCCTGTGCTGGGGCGGGTTACTGGGTCCGGCTCCGGGGGTCTGAAAGAGGTTTCTAGGGTCAAATCCCGGTGGCAGACGCGATCTGTACTTCCGCCTTAACACCTCCTGCAACGCGCTCCGGTCGAGCATGAGTTTGTAAGCTTGCGCATCTAAAGCGGCCCGCTCTGTAGCCATACGCTCCTTCTCTGCCGCCAGATCCGCTTTGGCTTGTGTAATCTGCTCTTTCACCCTTGCGATTGCTGCATTATGAGCCCCCTGATCTGCAGGGCTGTCCTCTGCCATAAGCGCTGCCAACGATCGAATGATCTCGAGAACTTGAACCGCGGCGCGACCGGCCTCCTGCCCCTTGCCGCTCTTTGAACCGGAGAGCATTGCTGCTGCGGTGGACGAAAGGTTTGCGGCCTGCGTACCGGCCATGAATACACCGATCCGGTTTAGCTGGTTTGGGGGGTCCGGAATACTATCACCGTCGGAACAGCCCCTGATCATATCATCCTGCAACTGGTACAATGACTCGGTCTCTCCTGCTGAAGATTCATCGCCGGAATAAACGACGGTCTCGCTATCGTGCTCTGAACCGGCATCGTACTCCCCTCCATGGGTAACTCCAACGAAGACATGCTTCACGGCCGGTTTAGCCCGGCTGGTTGCGCTACGAGCCGCTTTCGACGAGGTCGGTGCAGATGTCCGGCCAGTCCAGCCCTCCGATCTTGCCGATGAAAACGTATGCGCCGAAGGGACCCGGTATCCGTACTCGATTGAATCGGCCTCGACCCCATCCAGCATCGCCGATGTAGATCCGCCGCGACGGCTCTTGGTCATCCGCCCACGACGTAGCCTTCGAGTCCTTTGAGCTTGCCCTCCAAGATCGTCAAACCATCGTCGCGATAGCCCCACGGTGGGCGCCAACCTGTCGTGGATTTGTCACGCAGATGTCCTAGCATAAGGACTTAGTCGTGGAGCCATCGCAACGGGTTTACTTGCGGGGGTTAAAGCGACACAAAGACGCAAGGATTTTATACTAGTTCGGCCCCTTCGATGAAGGTAAAAGCCTACGTCTAGTTGTGATGGAATTGATGTAGTCTCGATGGCTAGGGAGCAAATAAGCTTCGCCTAGGCTCGAGTTGTGGTTGTCTGTCTTGAACCGCCGCGGGTCGCCCCTTATATACACGTGTGACGCCTGTCGGTTTTGCGAGTCCCAACCGTTCATACTGTATCCCGTTGGCATCTCCCTATTCCTAACTTACAATACAAGTCATACATCAGGCGGTTTACGGCTACAAGTTCTAAACCGACTACGGCCTTGGGCCTTTCCATGACTACACCACTAGCGGAGCTAACCCGCCCAAGCTTGGCGGTTTACACCTAGTGGTAATATCCCCAACAGTCCCGATCGTCGTGCGGTTCCTTGCGTATAAAATGTAGCTAGTAGGTCCCAGCAGTCAGAGGGGCGAATCGTTTTTTTTGCCCGGACGCACTTCCTTTGCATGTGAAGATGTAGTTGGTGGGTCCCAGCAGTGAGGGGGGCGAATCATTTTTTTCGGACGCACTTCCTTGCGTGCGAAGATGTAGCTGGTGGGTCCCAGCAGTCAGGGGGGCGAATCGTTTTTTTGCTCGGACGCACTTCCTTGCGTGCGAAGATGTAGCTGGTGGGTCCCAGCAGTCAGGGGGGAACTTTTTTTCGCGAAATACGGTGGCCCGTCCGTGGGTCCCCGCTGTCAGGTGGAGGAATCATTATTTTCCACATAATAAGGAGGCACTTCCTTGTCGCGTCAGTGGACCCAAATGTCGGCCTCTCCACGTCATGACCCACGTCCGATGGAAGTCGCTCGACCACGCTGACCACGCCACGCCGAGAGCACCACGGCGGTGGACGACGGCGAGGCCTAGGAAGGGACGACTTCGGAGCCGGGAAGACGCAGCGATGGATGCCCACGCCAAGAGGAGTACGAGGGTTCACCGTTCGGCTGCGGTGTGAGGTCTGTTGTCGCCAGAGATTAACAGGGGTGTGGGTGAGTAGAGGAATGGCCTGCCAGCGGTGGGAGTAGGGCGATGAGGCCTCCAGCGGTATCACAACCGCCACAGAGGCAGGAGCACGCGCACGACGACCGGCGCTGGTTTGGGCGGCCGGAGCAAGAAGACCAGAGGTTGAAGAAGCACTACAACCGTTGGATGAACATCGTACGATAACAGGAGCTAGAATCGTTCATATTGACTAAGTTGACAAAGCCCTCCGTCCCCGTCAAGTTGGTAGGCCCACAAGTCAGCCTCCCAGTATGCTGGGTTCCAGCTGGCAGGGGGAGTATTCATTTTTTGTGCGTAATAAGGAGGCACTTCCTTGCGTGCGAATATAGCTGGTGGGTCCGACAAGTCAGCGGGGGGCACATTTTTTTCGTGAAATACAGAGGCCCTTCTGGTGGGTCCCAGATGCCAAGTGGAGGAATCATTATTTTGCGCGTAATAAGGAGGCATTTCCTTGTGTGCGGTCGTGGACCCAGCTGTCAGCCTCTCCACGCATAGTCTACTTCCGATGGTGTCGTTCGTTGACCACGTTGACCACGCCACACCGAGCGGATCCAAGGTGGTGGACGACGGCGAGGCCCCGGACAGCAACGAGCCGGAGATGGGAAGACGCGGGAGTAGAGTCGCAGACGGAGAGGTGTATGAGGGTTAACTGGTTCTAGTGCGGTGTGGTTCGGCAGTCGGTGGAGAAGAACAGGAGGTGTGGAGGGATGGCCTGGCCAACGGTGGAGTAGCGCTTCATAGCGAAGTGTGCTAAGCAGAGCTGCTAGCAGCAGGAGGCGGGAGGTGGTCCCGGCGGCGCTGGAGGAAGAAGACGAGAGATTGAAGATGGATGCCGGCCGTTGGATGTAAATCCAACGGCTAACATGTCAAAATCATTTGTTGACTAAATTTACAACGATTTGCGTTGGCTTCGACCTATTGGCCCACATTTCAGCCTCCAAAAATGTGGCACGTATTCAACCCATTTTTTCAGAATTTCAGTCTTTTTTTGCGCGGTAGAATTTATAGTCAATTTGATCTTTTTTTTGAATTACAGCCATTAGCTGGGCTGGGTGAACAATTAATGTAGCTTTCATGCGGTCCATTTATTTTATTTCCTAAAAAATTACAGGCCATTTGCACTTTATGTAGATACACGATTTTGCTGGGCTGATTCTAATTATAATGTTGGGTTGGGCTAGCAATGTTATCAAAAAATAAAAAAGGGCTGAGCATTTTGTTATAAATATATTTAAATAATAAGTGATATTATTACATTCGTCCTTAAATCTTACCAAGCTTTTGTACACAATCACTAGGATTTTCATGCCAAAACAATCCAGGATTTTATTTGTTAAGAAATTATTTTTATAAGTTAATAAGATGTGGGATATTATTTTCTTACATATGTAAGTATCTGTTAAATATATGATGACAATAAAAATAATATATAATAACATATAAAATAATTTAGATATATATAACATAGTTAAAAGGGAAACATAAGTTGTACCTGGCGTTCCTATTCTTATATAGAAAAATAGAACAGACCTATGCGTTTTCTTTAAAAAAAAACATAAATTGGGCTGCCAAAAATAAAATCTCGGATGAGAGGTCCATAGGCCGGTTGATACATGACGGCCCTAAGAAAATACAAACAGGCCCTCCCATCCGAGGTCGTGGTTGCGCATGTTAAAAATGAAAGCCTAGACGGGGCAGCCCAAAACCACGTCCAGCACTTGCCAAAACTCCGTCCCTCGTTTTCTCTGTGTTTCGCACACTCAACATTGTGTGGGCATTTTGACTGTGCATCATATGAAGATGTGCTATGCATGAATGTTGATCAAGATCATGTTAAGCGGCTGGTAGTTCCATTTTCGACCACTTAATAAAACTTCCAACATGATGTTAACCCTATTTGAAAAGGTCGTGTTAATATAAATGCTCGCCTCGAGAAAGTTGCGCTTATCTCGAATCGAACTTGCGCTTTCTTATCTGGCCGAAACTTGCGCTTTCTTCTAAATGCTGCACTTATATACTCCTATGAAACTACATTTTTAAGTGCTAAAATAGATCTCTAGAATTCATAAAATTCTTCATATGCTCAATATCGCAAATCTGAAATTCAAAAGACATTCATATCTGAAAGTACTCTCAAAATACACAACACAAAACACAATTCACAACCTGCAAATATTGACAACCCTAAGCTCCTCCCGACAATTCACAACCTGCCCGACTATTGGGCTGGGGGCAGTCCCTCCTATTCCTCGGCGGCAAACAGCCGCCCGTGAGACGATGTGAATGGCGAGGAGACGATGGCGGGAAGCGTCGTCAGCCAACCGCTTTTCTCCTCTTGCGCTTGGGTTCGGTCGACGAAGACTCCACCGCTCGCTCTGCAGACACCTCACAAACGGCACCTCAGAGATGCTCGATCCTTCAATATCCGGTGGATGCTCCATCCGGGATTGATACTCCCACCACCACTCCTCACGATCGGATTCGTGAATCTGTTTGCTCCATGGCCCGTGAGGAGCATCTCTATGTACTCTGGCGCGACTCCTCCGGAGTATCGCCGCCTTCGCTCTGTTGCAGATATTTGGCCATGGATGTCGCCGTCGCTGCTAGTTGGTCCTTGTTGTCAAACCAAGACTGTATCTCCAACATCCTAGCTAGCTTCACAGTGGCCGCCCTGCAATCCTCACGACGGTTGTACTCCTCCATCGATCTACTTCTCCACAACACCTTCACTCGGGCGGTGGTTTTTGAATGGAAGAGGAGAGGAGCGGCACTGGTTTTGGATTAGAACGGGAGAGGAGCGACGCTGGTTTTGGACTGGAACAGGAGAGGAGGGGCGGTGGTTTTGAAATGGAAGAGGAGAGGAGCGGCGCTGGATTTAGATTGGAACAGGAGAGGAGCGGTGGTGGTTTAAGAGGAGAAGAGCGGAAGAGCGGCGCTGGTCTTGGAAGTATTTTTGTTGTTGTTTTGCGTATTTTGGGTCAAAGTTTGACCACGTACTATATGTGACAAGCAAAATGTGAATGCATGTCACCAAAAATTGTATCGTTTGGTTCATATCTGAATGTACTTTCAAATTATATTATCTTTGCAACGTATAACATATATTTTATGTGCGAAAATCATGGTCAATTATGACCCAGAATAAAAGGGAGACTAGTTAATGTGGGGTCGCTTTCTTAATTGAAGGGTAAATTGATTTTGATTTTGATCCAGACACAGCGCGCCAGCCCTCTCGCCCAATCCTAAATCGCTGCCGCACGCTCCTCTCCATCTTCTCCATTGCAAAACCACCTCCTCTCCTCTTCATCATCTCCATTCCAAAACCACCGTCTCGCCTCTCCCTCTTCTGATCTTCTCCATTGCAAAACCACCTCCTCTCCTCTCCATCATCTCCATTCCAAAACCACCTCCTCTCCTCTCCATCATCTCCATTCCAAAACCATCGTCTCACCTCCCCCTCTTCTGATCTTCTCTCCATTGCAAAACCACCTCCTCTCCTCTCCATCATCTCCATTCCAAAACCACCTCCTCTCCTCTCCCTCTTCTCTATTGCAAGACCACCGTCTCTCCTCCCATCTTCCAAAGCTAGCACCGGACCACTCAAAACGACATCTATGGAGAGGATGCAGCAGTGAATCCGGCAGATCACCGGCGGCGACCAGGCAAAGTTAGCCAGGTTGAAGGAGATCCTTAGTTGGTTTGACAATGTGTGGGCGATTTCGAGGACGGTGCGGGCCATGTGGCAATGTATGCGAAAGAGCGAGACGGCGACGATGAGGGCGGCGATGTACATGTACTCCTTGGCGGCAGTCACGCCGCAGTCCTCCGAGTTCATCGAGTATCTCCTATGGGCGATGGAGCAGACAGATTCGCCCGAGGCGACAGTCTGGAGGAGGTGGTGGGCGTACAGGTCGAAGGTCGAGCACCCAGAGGATAATGAATCGATCGAGTATGGTGTGCCGTTCGTGAGGGTGCAGAGACAGCCGGAGCCACAGGAGTATTCGTTCTCCCACCGCAAGAGGAGGCCGGATGGCGCGACGTTGCTTCCCCGACGTTCTCCACGGTTCCCTCGATGCTCGCCTCGTTTCAACGGCGGCAATAGGGTTTAAGGTAAGCTTGGCACTAACCTAATCTTCCATCTGCTCATGCTTACAATCAGTGTGACAGCTAATGAAAATCATGCTTACAATCAGTCTCCGAGTACTACGCCAATCACCCTAAAATAGCTCTGGACCTTTGGGTCAAAGTTGTGACACAGTGTACAAATAAAGAAAAATAGACTGGTGCTTCTTTCAGAAAAGAGTACTCCCTAGAAAACTGCCAATATAAGGTACTAGTATTTGGTTAGAGGATTTGTTTGCGAGAAAGATCCGTCCACAGAGAGCGCCACACATCCCATCGTTGTGGTGGATGCCAATCGTGCATGCAACATGGTTGGTGTCGGTAATTTTTACTTGGCACACCTCGCACTCTGCATATATGCCGGTTCCATACGTACTTGTGCAGTTCCACCAAAATGCAACTGAATAACCCTGTTATTACATTATAGTGGCACTAGTTGATGAAACACACAGAATAAATAGAAGAAAATATTGCGATAGTATGCCATGCTGCGAGGGCGAGATGGGCCCTGCGACGCCTCATACGGTATGCCTCATACTGGACATCGTCCCAAGTCTCCCAGATACACCTTCTGCCAGTGATGAACATTAGTGTACAGCAGTAGTACAAGGAGGCGCCTTGAGACATTCAAATCTCTATTTTTGTACATATCAACTAAAATTAAGCACCCCAATTTGCAGAAACGCTTAAACATTAACAATGGGACTAGTTGATAAAACATACTTTAACAAAGAGAAGCACTTTCTTTATCTACATTGGAAATGAAATGATAGAGATGACACTCGCTCTATTTTAACTGTATTATTACTTCATTTTATCTGTGACACTAGGGTCGAGCAGGTGGCAAACGAGGTGTACCATGCGTCGCAAGGATGGAGGCCGGAGTGCTTAGATCGATGTCAAGCTGGCTCTTTCACCACCAACATGGATGATTCAATTCATGGGACCTTTTGGTGCAGTTCACCTAAAATGAAGCAATGTCCCGTGAGCTAGCAGCTTCTTCTTCAAAATTTTTTAAGAAAAGGGCTCCAGCCCCGGTTCTATTTCCATCAGAAAACGAAACCCACCGAGTTTCTTCTTCATTAGTTGCAACAAAATTGAGCAACATCAAGGTTGGTTGTGAAGCTCCTGGAATGCTCAACTATAATTTGGATATCATTTGTGCAGTTCAACTAAGATCGAGCGTGAAATGTATATCTTTGTTTGCACAAAAAAGGTGGAAGAGGGTGACTAACAAATGATGAAACATGCATCAAATGAAAAGAAGCATGTTCCTTATCTGAATGGAAATCCTACAAGGACAGTAGCAATTTCTAAAGCAGTGCGTGTGGGCATTAGGATTAACTATGACAACCGTTAAATACAACATTACTTTGGGCACGGGAGAGTAGGCGGACCAGGACAGTTGCATTTCTAACAAAAAGAACCAACTTATCTTAATGGGAAGTTTTAGCAGGACATGTAAAGAAGTGCCATTGATTCATATTACTCGAGGCATTACATTGAAAACAACATTGGTTTAACGTGTCCTTACTTTAACATTGCGACTGCTACATTTTACCAGTGGCATTACATAAGAGTGGCTCAGGGCAACAAACATCAGAACAGGATATCTGGGTTGGCCCCATTTTTGTTCGGTATAGCCACCTTATACTGTGTGAGACTAGCAAATCTAGTGCTGGACTTACTCTGTTGACTTGTCCCCCGGTCCCCACTTCCTTTCCTTTTTCAACCAATAGATCAGGTTTATATTGAGTTTGTACTGTGTTTCCCTTTATTTCCCTATTAGACCTAGAGACGAGTTGGATAGCCAGTCTCTGCTACTTTTCGCCCCCATTATTTCCTCTTTCGACCAAGTCCTAGATTCAGGTAACAAATCCTCCCCCACCCCCACCCCCTTTCTTCCTTGTTTGAACCAAGTAGTGCTATATTCGAGTGCATGAACTAGTTTTACCTCTTAAACATAAAAAAATTAGGTGGTTTTCAAACAGCCGATCGATCCTATCTACGAGGGGCCCTAAGAAATAGTAAAAGTTACAAATGCAGCGACGTCAGGAGCTCGGGAAGTAGAGCAAGGCCGGTTTCGAAGGAAGTTATACCTGATGGTCGCTGGGATGTCGCTAGGTGGGCGGCGGGAGGCCGGATCTGCCCACACTACGGCAGCGAGGAAGAAGGGGTCGGAGGCCCTCCCTCGCCAGCGGTGCTTGGGAGAGAACGGCAAGGCAGGCCGATCGAGACGTGCCCAGCAGTGGGTAAGAGCCGTCGCCGAGGACGACCGCGTGAACGTTGCACCTTCTCACCTTCCCCGGCGGAGAGGATCCGGCTGGATCTGTGACCAGCGGTAAGCAGAGAGAGAGTGTGTGTGGCCACCGCTGTCGTGTTTAGATCTGGAGAGGCCGAGACAGTGTGAAGAGAGCAACACTAGCAAGCAAGCACGGAGGCTCCTGCCTATATAGTGGAGTAGTACTTAGTTTTGTTTTGTCTACCGGAGCCGGCTTGACCTCGTAAATGACTGTCGAGAAGTCTTCATGCACGTGGCCCGGAGGCGCAGTTGTCGTCATTTTTATCTAAAGTGCCGGATTATAACATATAACACGAAAAAATGCCACATGACAAGAAATCATAACCTCACTGCCCAAAGGAGACAACATGAATCCCGACGGACAAATTAGACGAGGAACAAAGCTCAAATTAAAGATAAACTCGTAGAAAAGGGGTCCGTCGATAGATGTCCTAATTAATACAGTCGGCTTGACCTAGATGGCAGCCGAGTAGTCATTGTTCGTGCATGTGCCCCCAATGACTAGCCCAACTCAATTGTCGCTGTTTAACCCTCGTAGTGATCCAAAGCACATGACACATAATTTTGCGAGATGACAAGAAACCTTTTTTAGATTTCTCACCACAACTACAACCATGTACAACACAACCTGCATGATATGTAGACGATAGCCAATCCAGGCGTGTCTGCTGGAGTCTAGTCACATGCATGGACGAACTGATCTTCTGTGTCTTGCAGGGATCGTCCAGGCACCAACGTAGTACAACACTTCTCTAGTACTATCGCTCGTCTCCCTCTTCTATTAAGTCACCCGACTTGCGGGGCCAGGGATTGTGCCTATGGTCGGTTCTCAATTGCCATCCCACATGTGTGTGCGAACACAATATGATGCGCGTTCCATTCGGAGAGCAGCGTGCCAGACCGACCGACCGTCTGGGGTGCGACGCGAACGCGACGGGCGTGCTGTATACTCCGTACATGTGTACCGCCGTTTTCTAGACGCTTTGCTCCATGGCGCGGGCGCAATCCATGGATACAAAATTAGTATATTGTATACTATTTAAAAGTCGAGGGCGGGGTTTTCCTGCCCGGTAGGCGGCGGGACAGTTTCGCCTAGTCGGTTCGACAGAGATGCGAGAAGACGAGGGAGTAGGCTGCTGCAAACGTAGGGCTGTGTGATTTGACAGCGAGTTACTACTGGACAGGTGGGGCCCCATGATTTGACTTGCCATTATCATTTTAACTGCGGTGCTACGACCGGCGCGAGTCTCCCAATTCCTGACCACCTCCATATAGGTGCCTCTCCCAATGCTCCACCATGTAGTAGTAGAGGTTGGCTCTTGCATGAGAGCCCACTTCTCCACTTTTTCCTTGCCTCTCTTTCCTCCACATATGCAAAAATGCCATGTAAAGTGCACTATTGTACTTACTTGCTCCTACAGGTGCTTAAGCTTGCCACATAGGCATAAAGTCTGATGTGGCAAGTTAATCAAGAAGAGAGAGACTAGTTTGGTGACCCAAGGAAGAAACGGTGCTAAGCACGTGTACCTAGGTGAAAAGACAATTTTGAGTCTATAGCTAATTAAATGAAGCAAACTTAGCAACACCATTTCATTGGAAGAGGTCACTCATTGGCAAATGCAATAAATACTAGTGCTCCATGTGTCCCATTATAAAAGAACGTTTTTGACACTACACTAGCTAGTGTCAAAAATGATCTTATATTATGGGACGGAGGGAGTACGAAGAAAGAGATAGAGAGGAGTAAAAAATACACTTATAGCCAACCTTATAGCCAACCTTGTTGTACTATGAGTGACTAAGTGATGACTATGTATGACATGCCAACATCAGATAGCCTAATGCACCGTGTAAAATCTCCAAGGGCGACCCATGACCACATGAAAGCGACGCGACGGTCGTGGTAGGCGCGGCCATGATACGGGCTGCTGGCAGCCCTTGGATCTGAGATCAAATGGTCGCATGCTAAGTTGCTGAAAATTTTAAGAATAACCCTCCAGGATAGGATATTCACCCATAGGTCTAGAATCACGCCACGCAACCGTTCGATCTCAGATCCAAGGGCTCTCAGATGCCCGTATCATGGGAGAATGGAAAGCCACTACCCTGCCATTCGCACGCTGGCAGTTCGCTCCTACTCTTTCCCGCACGTCCTTTAATACTACGGCGGTTCGCTCCTAGTCGTCCCGTCCATTCACATTAGGGCAGTTCCACTAATCCTAACCCTCCTCCCAAATCCATGGCGTCCCAAATATCACCGATCGGCGGTGAGTACAAGGTTAGAACCATCACCGGCGATGAGTTCGACGTCATCTACCCCCGTACTTCCGCGACGGTGAAAGGATGCCTTTCTCGCTTCAGACGCATGTTTGAAAACTCACATGATGAGTGGGTCGCTGGGCTAGATGTTGAGTACACCACAGTCGTGGGACGAGAGAAGGATCTAAAGGACGAAGAGAGGAAGAAGCCCGCCGTGATCCATGTTTGCGTACATAACGTTTGCTTGGTCTACCACATATGCCATGCCGATGTTGAGTGCCAGGATTTTAAGAACTTCCTCGAGGACAAAACAGTCGAATTCGTTACTTTAGACTTTAAGAATGACAAAGAAGTCCTGCATCAGATAGGCCTCATTGTAGGCAACCCCTTCGATCTCCAGAAGAATCGGCTGGTGCCCTCTCGTCAGCCCTCAATGCTGACCCTGGCAGGAGCCATGGTTCATCCTTCGTATCATAACCGGAGAAACCTCATTACACGTTTCATCGTCATGCATGGCAGCGGAATGTACTAGATATAGACCACATCCAGTACGCTGCAATGGATGGCTACCTTTGTTTCAATATTTACAAGGGTTGGATGAAGAGCAATAGCCAAGTTGGCGGTTCAAGCAAAGAAGTATCGGCCAAGAGGAAGAGGGACAAGGACGAAGTCGAGGACGTGGACGAGGACTCCGAGTAAGGTGGCAGTGTCGTTGCTCATGGTGGTTCTAATGCAGTGTCTACCGGAATAGTTGCAAAGTTTAATTTCAGGTGTGCTTAATTTAATTTGAGGGGTGTGTTGTGCTGAGCCCCCAGCAGAACTATGTTATGTTTCTTCTTGTTACTTTAACTCTTCAGTAAGTACATACTAGTATTTCTTACATTTCATCTTTTAGTTGGTATAGTACTACCACTCGTTTATTCACATTATATACGTACAATATATATGGCCAACATCATATAGCCAGCAGTTTAGTTGTCAAAGAATTTCAGGGTGCTTAGTTTTGTCAAAGAATTCCAGGGTGCTTAGTTTTATTTGAGGGGTGGGTTGTGCTGGACACCATTATTGTGACTAGCCTTTTTAAGAGTACTATATGCATAATTTGGCAACGAGCGCTCTCTATATGTACCACCTTTTTCTAATTTCAAGTTTTGCTCCATGGCGCAATCCATCGATACTATTGTTGTACAAAAGTATACATTTTTTAAAAGGCTAGAGGGCGGGGCAGTCTAGCTTGGTCGGTTTCACGAGAGGCGAGGGCCTTTGTGATTTGACGGCTCATTACTGCTGGAAGGCGGGGCCTTGTGATTTGACTGCTCGTATAAATGCGCCGACGACCTGATCGAGGAGGAGCAAAGAACCGTGCGGTATACTCAAGTTTTCCACTGGAGTAGTACTGCGATGGAGGAGCACGAAACACGGCAGCCCAGTGCCATATGGCAATAAAAAATGATCTAATTTGCTAGTCATCTCATTGTTAAAATTGTTCTATTCATTCCCTCAAAAAACAAAAACCATTGTTCTATTCATGACTCGCAGAGAACGTGACACGTGCGGCGAAACACCCGAAGCAAAAGATGAAACACAGCAGCAAAAGAAGGTAAAGATTAATTGATGGTTTTGGTTTCGAGGCCCGAAACGGCTCCCGATGAGTTTAGTGGAACATAAATTTCAAGTAGACTACACTGCTCAAATGCGTAAATATTATGTTACTGTCAAAAATTGGCACAAAATACGAAGGAGACCAATGGAAGTACTACTAGCAACCCACGATTTAACTACTCGCATGCGTGCAGTGGAGTAATAATGTCTTTCTTCCGCCCTCACGTCCACTCAATTTGCATGCGCTGTATTAATTGATCATCAATGAAGTGAACGACTTTACACGCGTCAAATTATCACATGGGGTGGATCTTGGTACAAAATTGTGTCCGCCCGTGTACCCGCGTGTGCGTGCGAGGGAATGAGTGCGTGCGTGCCGTGCGTGTACATCTTCACTTCGTGCATGTATCGCCAGTATGGCTCAGGGAGGACGAGTACATTCGAACCAGCAGCAGGTCACTGTGATCAATCCACGCAAGGAGGTCGCGACAACGCCTCCACATGTGCCAGGTGGCTTCATGAACTGTAAGAGAGACACTGTGTAGCGTGCCATTGGTATTCTAATTTACGTTTTTGCACATACTCGAAGTACTAGTAATTTACACGTGCATTGCACGCATCAGATTTTGCAACCAAATTATGAATAAATACCACACTATAGCATGTAAGCTCTTAGTCATATATGCGTGATGTAGCCCTTTGTTTAATTCTTATAAATCATCTCATTCAAAATCAAATTAATTTTTATAAAAAAGCTAAGAACGCGTGAATAGGAAAAACATGGGATTATAGTGGAATGTCGTCTTGAATCCTACAGGATTGTACGAGTGTTTGATTGTGCATAGAAAAAATGCAGAATTCTTTCAAAGAGGTTTGAGTGGATGGGATGTCTCCTATGAAATCTAGTGCAAATGAATCATATGGAAAAATTCCTATGGTTTACAATCCTACGAATCAAACAACCAAGATAGGAAAAATTCCTAATGATTAGAATCCTCCAAAATTCCTTTGAGAATCCTTTGAATCAAAGAAGCTCTTAATCTATTTTATGATTCATGGAATTGTGCGTTGTAAAGCATAAAGTAAAAACAAATAATGGCAATTCAACTAGAAAAAAAGTTTGGGCAGTTATGATACAGAAGATTCTAGAACAAAAGAGAACCACTGTTGTTTTGAGGTTTGTGCATTATGCTTAAGTTCAACCATGGAGTCTGCTAGATTGTACATGTGGCAAATCCGGTGGGGGGCTAGAAGATGGTGCGAGGGCGAGTGGAGGAGACTATGAAGGAATGCACAAGTGCGAGATCGATATTTAGAGAGAGGGGCGAACACGTCTTGCTGTTGCGTGAGTGGCGAGCCATGAAAAATAAATGAGCTAGGGGGGCAAGCATTGCTAATCCTTTACGAGGAGGGTCAATTCATGAAATTAAACCTTTTTTAGCAGAAAATGTCTAATGATCACATTCATATTAGCCTCGATATATAGTGATGTTAGGGGGGGCAGGGCCCTTACTGCCCCCTGTCTTCGCCATTGTGCATGCATCTAAGAGATGAAGCGGAAGGCATGGATGATGAGAGGGGGACGTTGGATATATAATTAATGTGGGTGTATTAGCTATTTATGTTAATCCTATATAGAGAGGTATAGATTGATCGATGTGGACGTGGGAGAGGCATAGATTGATCGATGTGGACGTGGGAAAGTGGGTGAGACCTCATAGGATATATCGATTGATCGGTCTGTGTGGAAAACTATGAAAAACCTAGCTATATACACACATACATAGAGGAACATCGATTGTTGCGCATGCACGCGTGAGAGATAAAGAATGCCCGGTATGAGGGAGAGGGGGATATGTGTGGGTGTGTGCCTTCATGGGAGACTGACCTGAAGAAAAAGATTGCATGCGTGCGATAGATAATGCCGACTGTTAGTGTGTGTGCATGCATGCACGAGAGAAAGTTAGTGGTACAATTATAAAGAGAAGACTACTGTGTGGGTGTAAAAGAATAGGTGAGGTCATAATCAATGTAAAGTTGAATTCAAATATTTGAATAAGAGATCCTGATGTTTGAAACCCATGCATGCATAAATATAACGGAGATCTGCGTGGTGTGCTTTGGAAACGAGCATGTAGTAATGTATACACATTGAACAAGGTCAGATTGATTTGAATTTGAGATACCAATGGCAGACATCATTTGCCCATGTCGCATCCGTGCATGTAATTGGAGATGATGGGCGGCTTTCGCATCACATATATATATATCTATACCCCTATATATATATATTATATTATATATTTTTTATATTGTGTGCGGGTAACTTTAACTTTGAAAGATGGTCGTTGGATGAGGCGAATCCGATGGTCCAAAGATGGCAAATTTGAGCACTATTGGCCGTTGGATATCATCTAGATTCCACCAGATTTCGCCACATGTATAATCTAGAAGACTCCATGGTTGAACTTAAGCATAATGCACAAACATCAAAACACAAGCACTTCCTATTTGTTCTAGAATCTTCCGTATCAGAATTGCCCAAATGTTTTTCTACATGATTTGCCATTATTTGTTTTTACTTTATGTCTTACAACGCACAATTCCATGAATCTTAAAATAGATTAGCTTTCTTATAAAAACTAGATGATTTTGAATGAAATGAACTATAAGAATTAAACGAACATCTACATCATGCATATATGACTCAAAGCTTGCATACTATAATGTGGTATTTATTCATAATTTGGTTGCCAAATATCATGCGTGCAATGCACGTGTACCTTACTCTAGTCTAAATGGTGTTTGTGTGTGTGTTGTGCGTGTTGAGGTGCAAATTGTCTTCTTTGGGTACACGTTAAGATTGTTCATCCGAAATTTCAAGTCACGCCTTGTTATGCCGAAAATTGAAGCTAGCATCTCTGTCTATCGTGCTGTGAAACTCCCGCCTCTTCAACCCGTGCCATGTTAGCCCGAAATATTTAAGATATATCTTTGTCTCATTGTGCTCCACAACTCCCTCCATCTCAACCCGCGCCTTGCTATTCTGAAATTACAACGCGCGCGAAAAATCCCACCTCCAGTGAAATCCCGACACGCGAAATGCCCGTGGTACCCCTGAACCAAAGAACCGCCTCAAATTGGTGGGGGGTACTTTCGTAACTTACCCCACATTCCGGACAAGCGCGTCTCTAAGCCATGGTTCCCCACTGCCATCCCATCCGCCCACCCATTCGTACACCGAGGCCGCGAAAACCCGCGACGAAACCCCACACCCTGCTCCGTCCGCCACCCAACCGGAGCTTCTTCCCCGATGACATCGTCCACAGCAACACCTCGACGTCCCTCATCCACCGTACCGGATGAGGATCCGTCGTCGATCTCATCGTCCCGCCGGTTCAGCCACCCCGTCCTCCACCTCCAAGGAGCTGCCCCGACGTTCCCCTCGTCTTTCACGCCACCTCCATTCCCACACCGCCGTCTTCACCTGCACCACCGGAAGAGCATCATCATCACCATTTCCTCGGATGAAGTTGCGGCCTAGTCGGCGCCACCAAAGAGGTTGTACACTAATCGCCGCATTTTCTTCTTGATTCGATTTCACGGTGCTACCGGCGCTCAGTCCTGAGCCGACACAGCGCGGCTCCATCCACGGCGGCGTCACCGGCCACTTCCTACACGGCGTCGCTCCCTAGGCGGCGACGTCCACATCAGTAGGAGCTGCTGCTGCTTTAGCTCTCGCTCGCGCTACTGCTCTGCTCTTGCTCTCGGTCCCCTGCCTGGTCTGCTCTTGCTATTGCTCTTGATCGCGCTGTTGCTCTCGCTCTTGCTCTTGCTTGCGATGCTGCTCCGATTTGGCTACACTTCAGTCGACTGAATCGACTTTTGGGTCAGTCCATTTCCAAGGGGTGGGCTCGCCGGGGTGAAGGAAGAACCAGCCGCAGCGGGGAGGGGGCTCACCGGAGAGGTACCCCACTATCTATCTTAGGGTTCAGGATGGGGGCGGTGGTCGTTGGCGGTGGCGGGGCGTTGGCGGGGCGGAGGCGTGAGGATCACCAGAGAAAAAGCTCGGCACGGGGGGGCCTAGTGGGATGGCCGGGGCGGCGGCAGACCGGCGGTGGGGTGTTTTGGGCGGGCGGCGGCGCCCGCCGCATGGCGGCGGGGGCTGCTGTTTGGCGGTGGTGGTGGCGGCTCGAGGGGTGGAGGTTGAAGATGAACCGCAAGCCGTTGATTTCGTATCCAACGGCTGCAAAATCGACTGACCAGAGATGAAAAAGTCAGTCGACCGATGTGTAGCCTCACCTTGCTAGTGCGTTCAGTTTCGACAACAAAATTCAGTTTCGACAGCAAAATTCAGTTTGGACAGTTAGGTTCAGTTTCGACAGTTAAGTTCAGTTTCGACAGTTAAGTTCAGAGATGAGTGGCTGATGTATTTTACATCTAGAACTTTGTGGTTATGTATTTTACGTCATGTATTGGAGATGCTATTAGAATTCCACTCAAGTTAACGTTGTTCGTTGTCTCTCTTGTTCTGCTTCAGCCTCGGCGTCGTACAACTCATTGGAGCTGCTCCAATGACGAAACCCTACATCACAGCAGAGTAGTACCTCGGGCTCCATCTCCAGACGCTTAAGATCTTCTTCCCCTCCTCCGACAGCAAAGTCAGCTGGAGCATCCTCACCGGCCAACCCAATCACGCTGAGATCGACATGGCTTCGCCAAAGAGGTTGTACACTTGTTGCATCTCTTTTTTACTCTACATGTTATATATATTGTCCACCGAGCACTTTCGTAGTAACGGAAATATGATTATTTTATCCTACTATATGACAAGCAGTGAGGTACCAGGCAACTTAGCTATTCGTGATGGACTCTCTTGAACGCCATCATTATTTATCTCTGCGCGTTTGAGCTGTGCATTTGTCGATGGGCCTGGGAGTTGAGCTAGTATGGAAGTGGCCTGGGTCCAAAGTAATAGAAGTAGCACAAAAACATTTTTTTAGTGTAGGATTTTCCTTGCTCAAGCCTGCCTACTAGAATCGCCAGTGCTTGAAAGGAAAAGTGAATGAAAAACATATTCCTATGGTACTACTTTTCATGAATTTGATGCAAAGGAATGGAGGAAAAGAAAACTGTAGGATTTGTTCCTTTAGTGTCTCCTTGAAAGAAAACCCGTAGGAATTCTAATTTCCATTTCTCCTCCTTTTCATATTCCTATTTATCAAGCACAAGACTAAGAGATAGTAGCATAATAGCATTATAACCGTACATTTTCTTGTGGTTTGACTTAATCTCACCATGCTTTTTTGCATCCTGTGATCTTGCAATTGTTGTGAATCAAACACCCAGATTGGCAGAAATCCTGTGTTTTTAAATTCTCTATTTTGCATGTGCATTCCTATCCTATTCCTGTCTATTTCCTATCCCTGCATTGTTAGAATCCTCAAATCCAAACAAGCCCGTACTCAATTACTTCATTACAGATATGTGTCAAAGAAAACCTTGTGTGGTTTGTCCTGCTCTCTGGGCCAGGTTCCACCCAGCTCACCGCTCCAACGACGGAAGGGTTCACCACAGCGAGATCCGCTCTCCGGACTATCTTTTGCCGCCTCAGATCTTCTTCCCTGCCGCCGGCAGCCACGACAACTGCATTACCATCATCAACTGAGCAGATGACCTTGAGGACTACACGGGTCCGCAAGAGAGGTTGCACCCTTCCGTGTCTGCTTACATTATGTGTCGCTTAATATGATGACATGCTACATTATCATCGTGTTCACCTATTAGACTCTGAGTCAGGTCCAAACTAATGCTGAAACTTGAGTTTTTAAATGGTTGTGGGGTACATATTGGGGCAGCAATCAGTACTATCTGCCTACTATCTGGTTAATATCCGGTGTCTATTATGAGTTTCATGTTGGGTGCAAACAAACATTAAAGGAGCCATTATCTGTATTTTTTAACTAAAGCTATTATCTGCCTGCTATCATTGGTTTTGGGTCTATCCACAGTTTGCTACCATCACTCTGGATTTGTGCATGCACTCCTTACATAATCTCACTATGTTTTATTCCTATGCATGCCAGTTATTGTACACAATGGAACTGATCATGTAGAGCAAAAGAGACGAGCCTTGTGTGGCAATAAAATTTCATGCAGACGTCGTTCCATGGTGGGCGCAAAGGCAGCCCCCCTCCACCCATTTCGGATTGTAATCAAGAGGAAGATAACTGTTCTGGGGGGGATTCAGAAGGAGAAGACCACTCCTATTTACCCCATGAGGTCTTCGCTCTAACTTGGCATGCTGATGTTGGTAATATCATGCATATGGTGCCTTGCATTGCTTATCAGATACATTAAAGATGTCATCTGCTTAGTTTAGACATGCTTTGTGTCAATGCCATCTGTTTTGTTTCTTTATCGTATATGTGAATCATGCAATGCCATCTTGTCTAGCCAGGCATCATATATGTGAATTTTGCAATGCCACCTGGTTAGCCACCATCTTATATGTGAATTATATCATGCCATCATTTTTTATTATGTGTTAAATTTGTCAACAATTTTAGTACATTCAATTACTCTTCTGTGCATCAGCCATTCGCACGGTCATGGAAAAATCTAGAGTGGAAACAAGGTCTTGAGCGCGCATAATGCTATCTCGACGAAGCGCATGTCTTGTTGGTTACCGATAGCTCCTCGGAGGAGGATTCGAGAGAGATGACCATCATATTTCCCCGAGGTGCATGCCCTAACTTGGCGGGGTTATGTTACTCATATCGTGCGTATGGTATCTTGCATTGCTATGTCATTTGCTTAGTTTAGACATGCTTTTTGTGAATGCCACATGTTTAGTGTCTAATTACCATATATGTGAATTATGCAATGCCATCTTGTTGCAAGACATTATATATGTGAATTATGCAATGTTATCTTGTTGCAAGGCATTATGTATGTGAATTATGCAATGCCATGTTGTTTAGGCAAGCGTCATATATGTGAATTATATCATGCCGTCCTTTTTTGTATTTCTCATTGCTTTTGTCGACAATGTTTGTATATTCAACTGCTCTTCCTGTGCATCAGCCATTTGAATTGGTGATGGAGAAATCTGGAGTGAAAACAAGGTCTTTAGAGCAGACAATGCTACCTGCTGAAGCAGATATCTTGCTGGTTACAGATAGCTCTTCAGAGGAGGATTCAAAGGCAGATGACCAGTCCTATTATCCCCCCGAGGTGTATGCTCAAACTTGGCAGGTTATATTACTCATATAATGCATATGTTGTATTGCAATGCTTATTTTTACATCATATACACAATATTGAATGCCATCTCCTTAGTTGACACATCATATATGCAATTGCCCTCTGCTCACTTCCTTAGTATATAAATCATATATTTGAATTATGTCATGCCATGATGTTTACATAGACAACATGTATCTGAATTATGGCATGCCAACCCATTTTCTAAAGACATAATATAGTTATATCATCTCATCCTGTTTACATAGTCATCATATTTTAAATTATGTCATTCTATCCATGAATTATATCATGCCATCATGTTTCCATCGAAGGCATGTTTGTGATTTATGGCATGCCAACCACTTTAATAGACACATCGTATAGTTATATCATGTCATCCTGTTTACATAGTCATCATATTTTGAAGTATGTCATTCTATCCTGTTTAGTTAGCCATCATACATGTGAAATTGTGTCATGCTATCCTGTTTAATTAGCCATCATATATGTGAAATTATGTCGTGTTATTCTGTTTGCTTAGACAACATAAATGTGAATTATTTCATGCCCTATTTTCTTCCCTACTATCCATTGCACATGTCTATCTTACAATGTCTGTACATTCAATTACTTTTCTTGTTTATCAGCCATTTCAATTGGAGGGAGTGATGGCAGTATCTGTGGGAGTAAAAACACGGTCTTCAGAAAAGATCGTGCTACCTGTCGATGCAGATAGAACCATGGTTGTACTTGCCCAAGAATCAGCCCCACCACACATAACCCACACTCATGCAGATTGTACCCCTGCCCAGTTGGACAGAGAACCAACTACACCCCTTCTAACCCCAACCCCAGTAGATAGACACCCAGTTCCCGTTGACACAACACCATCTCCACCACAGAGCACCCAAACACGAGTAGTTAGTAAGGCAACTGCAATGCCCGAATCACGAGGACCACCACTCCGAACCCGAAGTCAACGCTTAAAGAAGAAGAAGAATTGTTCTCAGGTCACGTTCCGTAGCTATGGTTCATACTACTTTGCTCTTGCATCACTGTATTTACTGATACCAACAAATTTCAAATTTGAAGGATGCAATTGAAACTCCAATGGTGCAACAGGTATGTTTTAAACATGTTTCTTCAACGTGTTTGGCTGTTTGCTGTTGTAACTTGCTCTATGTTGATTTCAGTTTCAATTGAATAAACAGTTATGTTCTCATGCCATGCACATTACAAGTGTTCTTATTGCTGTGTAGTTTCCCACACTTATATTCTGTCTATGCTGCTTTGTCTTAAATAGATATGATTCGAACTGTATCTATCTTGATTTGGCAACATAAACTAGAATGATATAGACCATACAGTGGCCATACTACATAGATATATGTTTGTTTCATGCTGTTATCCTGTCCACCTTACTACTGAACTGGTTTACCAAAATGAGTTTCATATATTGTTTGTTTCCCTTTTAGAACGCGGATAAAATATTGGAGAAGAGTACCCTGTTATGCAATGGTAAAGGAAGTAATGCAGATAAGGTTCAAGATAGTGAGACATCCCTGTTGGTCTCCAAGAAAGCTGATATAAACTATATTGAGGACATTGAGACAACCCCAAAGTCCTGTCTTGATGTAGTGTTCGAGTTACTGGCTACCACTTCTTGACACCAGCTCTTGAACTCGTTGCTGAATCGATTCGGCTTCTTGAGTCTCAACTTCAAGTTGAAAGACATCGATCGGATGTTATGCGACGAGAAGTCAAGGACCGAGGAAGTCCTGCGAATTCAGATGCATACTTTACGGTGCAACAAAGAAAAGTCTTTGGAGGACTTAAGCGCTAAACAAGAGAAAGTTAATAAGCTTGCTAAGCATCTTGCCGAAGATTATGGGTACCGAATATTGTTTCTTGAGCTCTTCAAGTGGTTTCAGCTTCGGACTTGTTTTGTTTGCGACGTTTATATGTTTGTTGTGTTCCCTATATTTGCACTGGTGGCGAACTTTGATGCCCAGTGGATGTAATATGTGTAATAGCCGTGTTAGGCTAGTGTAAGTTGCTTGCTTATTTATTTCCTTGTTGTCTTGTTTATTTGTTTGCTTGTAGTCAGTGCAGTTCTTTTTCTGCGGTTTGCTAGTGGCTGCAATAACCTATTTTTAAAAACTAGGCCACAATAACCATGGGCGAATATTTACTGTAGTGACACTGCACCTACGGGCCGTAGAAATAGTGGGCCTTCTACGGGCCATATAAACAGTGGGCCTTCCACGGGCCGTAGAAACAATGGGCCTTCTACGGGCCGCAGAAACAATGGGCCTTCTACGGGCCGTATCATCAATGGGCCTTATACGGGCAGTATGATCGACTGGCCAAACATGGGCCAATAACAAGCCGCATTATGGTTGTAAATGGGCTAGAGTTGGAATTGTCCGTTCATGGGCCGACCATAACGGGCCATCGTTAATAGGCCGTATTTCATGACGCTATGAAAACGGCCCAACGTGTTAACGGACCACAAACGGGCCGACTGTAACCACGGGCTGAATTTGGCCCATAAGTAGAAAATGACGATGTGAGCCGTAAGTAAACGAATCTTTGAAATGAGCCCAAGAATAAATGGGCTCGAGAAGGCCGAAGATAACATGGGCCGGAAGCGGCCAAACGGAATAACGGGCCCTTAATGGGTATAAAGTGATACATCGTTCATTGCGGCCGCCACCACGGGCCGTTAATGGGTGTAAAGTAATACATTTGTTCATTACGGGCCGCCACCACGGGCCGTTAATAGGCCAAGAGTTACATAGGGCCTCATATGGGCGAAGACGTCATGGGCCATACATGGGCCAAAAGTGAAAACGGGGAATCATATTGGGGCCCAGTGGCGCTATTGGGCCTAATTTGGATAGGGCGAACGGGCCTTGGGTTAGCGGGCTGTAAATGGGCTATATGCGAACAGTAGTTAACGAGGCTTTACATGGGCGACCGCCACCTTTGACCAAGTCAAATGGGCCGCCTTTTCACAGGAATGGGCCTCTGTTGGGCCGTGCCACATGTCTACGTATCATAGGCGCCTTCTGTCCAATGAGTGGATGACATCTGTCCCAACGGTGAGCCGACACGTGTTTCCTCCAGCCAATGATGATTTTACACGTGGAAAATCCCCATTGGTCGGGGCTGTTAACGGGTTGTCGGATCCAAAACCCGACCCGATAGCTTAACGGCGTTCCGTTACGGTAGATGCCATGTGTCGGTCACCCTTGATGAAAGCACTTCTGATGATAATTTTGGTAATGTCATGGAACACTTCTACGACAACACAGGTATGACTATCTTGATTCTGTCATAAATTTGTCATGGATGTACATGCATGACAAAAAACGCGACCTACTGTGACAAACACGTATCATCACGGAAGTGTATTTTTTTGTAGTGTTTACCTAGAACAAGTATGAAACTAGAAGTACTTTGTAGGTGTTGTTGGATAGTTTTGCAAGATAATAAAGAGCACGTAAATAAAAAGTAGGGGCTGTTTAGATAAAGAAGCAATAAAGTAAATATAGCGAGTGTGGAAAAGTGGTGGCAGGAGTTGTGAAATTGTCCCTAAGCAATTGACTACTTTACTAGACCGATAGCAAGTTTTATGTGGGAGAGGCATAAGCCAACATACTTTCTCTTCTTGGATCATATACCGTTATGATTGGAAATCTAGCAAGCATCCGCAACTACTAAAGATCATTAAGGTAAAACCCAACCATAGCATTAAAGCATCAAGTCCCCTTTATCCCATACGCCACAACCCCCTTACTCGGGTCTATGCATCTGTCACTCAAGCAACCCACTATAAGCGAATCATGAACGTATTGCAACACCCTACAGCGGGAATCCCCCACGCTTGCACTACAGGGAGAGCACCAGAGGACAGCAATATAACCACAAGCAAATTAAACCAATCATAGCAATTCACCAATTACCTATAGGACAACAAAAATCTACTCAGACATCATAGCATGGAAACACATCATTGGATAATAATATGAAGCATAAAGCACCATGTTCAAGTAGAGGGTACAACGGGTTGCGGGAAAGTGGACCGCTGAATATAGATGGGGGAAGATGATGGAGATGTTGGTGAAGATGATGGAGGTGTTGGTGTAGATCGCGGTGATGATGATGGCCCCCGGCGGCGTTCCGGCGACACCGGAAGCAAGGGGGAGAGAGCCCCCTTCTTCTTCTTCTTCTTCCTTGACCTTCTCCCTAGATGGGATAAGGGTTTCCCCTATGGTCCATGGTCTCCATGGCATGGGAGGGGCGAGAGCCCCTCTGAGATTGGATCTGACTCTCTGTCTCTCTCTTTCTCTCTCTGTTTCTGCGCTCTCAGATTCTGCCCTTTCACCGTTTCTTATATATCCGGAGATCCATAACTCCGTTTGGATTGAAACCTTCGCCAAGATTTTTCTTCGAAATTATCTTTCTTGCGGCAAAAGAAGAGCATCAACCGCCTTACGCGGTGCCCACGAGTGTCAGGGGCGCGCCCAATGCCTCGTGGCCCCCATGGGCACCGTCTCGCGTTAATTTTTCTTCCCAAAAATCATAAATATTCCAAAAATATTCTCCGTCCGTTTTTATCCCGTTTGGACTCCGTTTGATATGGCGTTTCAACGAAATATAAAACATGCAACAAACAAGAACTGGCACTGGGCACTGGATCAATATGTTAGTCCCAAAAATAGTATAAAAAGTTGCCAAAAGTATATGAAAGTTGAATAATATTGGCATGGAACAATCAAAAATTATAGATATGACGGAGACGTATCGGCATCCCCAAGCTTAATTCCTGCTCGTCCTCGAGTAGGTAAATGATAAAAGAAGATAAACTTTGATGTGGAATGCTACCTAGCATAATCTTGATCATGTAATCTAATCATGGCATGAATATTAAGACACGAGTGATTCAAAGCAATAGTCTATCATTTGACATAAAAACAATAATACTTCAAGCGCACTAATAAAGCAATCATGTCTTTTCAAAATAACATGGCCAAAGAAAGTTGTCCCTACAAAATCATATAATCTGGCTACGCTCCATCTTCACCACACAAAGTATTTAAATCATGCACAACCCCGGTTTTAGCCAAGCAATTGTTTCATACTTTAGTATTCTCAAACTTTTTCAACTTTCACGCAATACATGAGCGTGAGCCATGGATATAGCACTATGGGTGGAATAGAATATGATGATGAAGGTTGTGTGGAGAAGACAAAAAGGAGAAAGTCTCACATTGACGAGGCTAATCAACGGGCTATGGAGATGCCCATCAGTCGATGTCAACATGAGGAGTAGGGATTGCCATGCAACGGATGCACTAGAGCTATAAATGTATGAAATCTCAACAAAAGAAACTAAGTGGGTGTGCATCCAACTTGCTTGCTCACGAAGACCTAGGGCTTTTTGAGGAAGACCATCGTTGGAATATACAAGCCAAGTTCTATAATAAAAAATTCCCACTAGTGTATGAAAGTGACAAAATAAGAGACTCTCTATCATAAAGATCATGGTGCTACTTTGAAGCACAAGTATGGAAAAGGATAGTAACATTGTCCCCCCCCCCCTTTTGGGCCTTTTTTTATTTGGCATTTCTCTTTTTTTGTTTGGCCTTTCTTTTTTTCAAATGGACAATGCTCTAATAATGATGATCATCACACTTCTATTTACTTACAACTCATGGACTACAACTCGGTACTAGAACAAAGATATGACTCTATATGAATGCCTCCGATGGTGTACCGGGATGTGCAATGATCTAGCGTAGCAATGACATCAAAAAACGGACAAGCCATGAAAACATCATGCTAGCTATCTTACGATCATGCAAAGCAATATGACGATGAATGCTCAAGTCATGTATATGTTGATGATGGAAGTTGCATGGCAATATAACTCAG
Organism: Aegilops speltoides; assembly: GCA_021437245.1. Taxonomy (NCBI): domain Eukaryota; kingdom Viridiplantae; phylum Streptophyta; class Magnoliopsida; order Poales; family Poaceae; genus Aegilops; species Aegilops speltoides. The sequence continues at coordinate 305,092,207 of CM038143.1, forward strand.
AATGGCTATGGAAATGCCATGATAGGTAGGTATGGTGGCTGTTATGAGGAAGATATAAGGAGGCTTATGTGTGATAGAGCGTATCGTATCACGGGGTTTGGATGCACTGGCGAAGTTTGCACCAACTCTCGAGGTGAGAAAGGGCAATGCACGGTACCGAAGAGGCTAGCAATGATTGAAGGGTGAGAGTGCGTATAATCCATGGACTCAACATTAGTCATAAAGAACTCACATACTTATTGCAAAAATTTATTAGCCATCGAAACAAAGTACTACACACATGCTCCTAGGGGAAGGGTTGGTAGGAGTTAACCATCGCGTGATCCCGAACTCCACACAAAGGATGACAATCAAAAAATAAATCATGCTCCGACTTCATCACATAACGGTTCACCATGCATGCATGCTTTGGGAATCACAAACCTCAACACAAGTATTTCTACTAATCCACAACTACCCACTACCATGACTCTAATATCACCATCTTCATATCGCAAAACTATTGCAAGGAATCAAATATATCATATTCAGTGATCTACAAGTTTTATGTAGGATTTTATGACTAACCATGTGAATGACCAATTCTTGTCATATCTCTAAATAGATATAAGTGAATCAAGAGAGTTTAATTATTTCTACAAAAGATATGCCCACGCTCCAACAAATTTAAGTGAAGCAAAAGAGCATTCTATAAATGGCGGTTTTCTATGTGAAGAGAAACAGGCAATCCAAACTTCAAATGATATAAGTGAAGCACATGAAACATTCTATAAAGCCATACTCAAAAGATTTAAGTGAAGTGCAAAGAGCATCCTATAAATCAACCATGGACTATCTCATACCAGCATGTGCATGAAAGAAAAGTGAAAACTAAATGCAAAAGACGCTCCAAGATTTGCACATATCACATGAATGAAACGAATCCGAAAACATACTGATACTTGTTGAAGAAAGAGGGGATGCCTTCCGGGGCATCCCCAAGCTTAGACGCTTGAGTCTCGTTGAATATTTACATGGGGTGCCTTGGGCATCCCCAAGCTTGAGCTCTTGCCTCTCCTCCTTTTCCTCAAATCGAGACCTTCTTGATCATCGAACACTTCATCCACACAAAACTTCAACAGCAATCTCGGTAAGATCCGTTAGTATAATAAAGCAAATCACTACTCTAAGTACTGTTGCAAACCAATTAATATTTTGTTTTTGCATTGTGTCTACTGTAATATAACTTTTCCATGGCTTAATCCACTGATATAAATTGATAGTTTCATCAAAACAAGTAAACTGTGCATCAAAAACAGAATTTGTCAAAAAACAGAACAGTCTGTAGCAATCTGAACATTCACCATACTTATGGTACCCCAAAAATTCTGCCAAAATTATGGAAAATAAACAATTTGTACAGAAAGACAGTGCAAAAAGTTTCAGAACTGTTTGACGTTCCAGTAAAGAAATGTAAAATCGCGCACTACAGCCAAAGTTTCTGTCCTGCACCGCACAAACCAACAAGCATTGTAAACATCCTAATGGAAAACCTTGGCACATTATTTTTATAATACAATGGAATTGTACAAGGGGATAATTATTTTTAATTATAAGTTTTTGTAATTAAGATTCACAAAGTTTCCGTGAGCATGAACAAAGTTCAAGGCTAGCTCCCACTTTAACAATGCTCGTCTTTCTCACTTTCGCTTTTCTTTTTTAAAAGTGTTGGGTTCCCCTCTTTATTTTTTTACTTTTAGACTATATAAAAGCACTCAACAGAAATAAATGACTCTCTAAAAGTTCCGGGTTGTCTCCCTGGTAGCGCTTTCTTTAAAGCCATTAAGCTAGGCATAAAGTGCTCAAGTAATGGATCCATCCAGATCCCAAGGTATATCAAAGCCAATTTTAATTAACAATGATTTGTAATTTAGTAGTGAGGACAAAGTAACATATATCATGCAACAACGAAGTCTAACTCTCTTCCTATGCATCTGCATGTCATAAAAGAACAATTCATGCACACATAGTAAAGGCGAATGCATAGTATAAACAGTTTCTTGCAATTTTATCATATTGGAAACATAGAGAGGTGGAGATATAGTTCCTCTCTCATAATAATTGCAAGTAGGAACAGCAAGCACATGCATATTATATCTATCAAAATCATCATGTGTAGTAGTAAAACGCAACCCATCAATATAATCCTTAATAAGCACAAACTTCTCCGATATAGTGTAGTCGGGAGAATTCAAAAAGATAATAGGACTATCGTGCGTGGGTGCAATAGCAACAATTTCATCTTTAACATAAGGAACTATAGCAAGTTCATCTCCATAAGCATAATTCATATTGGCATCTCGGCCACAAGCATCATCAAAAAGGGATATTTCAAGAGAATCAACGGGATCATAACAATCATCATAGCAATCATCCTTTGGTAAGCACGAAGGGAAATTAAACAATGTATGAGTTGAAGAGTTACTCTCATTAGAGGTGGGCACGGGTAGCTAATCCGCTCTTCCTCCTTTTGTTATTCGCTCTCCTCGTCATCTTTTTCATCCAATGAGCTCACAGTTTCATCAATTCCTTCTTCCATAGACTCCTGCAAAATATTAGTCTCTTCTTGGACAGCGGAGGAGTCCTCAATATATGGTTTAACATAGGCATTAGAAGTATAATTATCATAACAATATTGAGGTATGGCAAGATTTTCAGATTTGTAAAGAGTAGCATCATACTTTTCAATCAAAGAAGCAATTTCATAAGCACCCTTAAATGCAACAAATTCTTCAGTTTGTTGAACATCATAGTAATTATAAACACCCTTAGCATATGAAGATGCGATTCCATTATCAAACTCACATTGGTAGGGAAGGTGTTTCTTAGGGTTTTCAGAACAACAAGTAACATCTTATATTTCACATAAATTCCAAGCATAGCATTGCAAACGATGAATTTGATCTAGAAAAAGTTTCCCTTTTGAGATATGCGGTGTCGCACCTAAAAAGCATGCTCATCTAAAGATTTGCCCTCAACTAAGCTAGTTGGGGTTTCAGCACGAGCACATAGGGATCAAAGATGATCCAAGTAAAAAGCTTCAGGAGTGTGATAGATTTTGAGTGGTTCTTCAACCATTGGTGTAGTAGGTACAACTATATTTTTTGGTATTTTACGTTTCCTACCCATAACTAAAGATAGAAAACAACTAAGAACAGCAAATAAAAATTACTTAGTGATAAAGCAAACAAGCACACACGAGAATATTCACCCCACGCTATGACTCCCCGGCAACAGTGCCAGAAAAAGGTCTTGATAACCCACAAGTATAGGGGATCGATTGTAGCCTCTTTCAATAAGTAAGAGTGTTGAACCCTACGAGGAGCTAAAGGTAGAACAAATATTCCCTCAAGTTCTATCTACCACCGATACAACTCTACGCATGCTTGACGTTCGCTTTACCTAGAACAAGTATGAAACTAGAAGTACTTTGTAGGTGTTGTTGGATAATTTTGCAAGATAATAAAGAGCACGTAAATAAAAAGTAGGGGCTGTTTAGATAAAGAAGCAATAAAGTAAATATAGCGAGTGTGGAAAAGTGGTGGTAGGAGTTGTGAAATTGTCCCTAAGCAATTGAGTACTTTACTAGACCGATAGCAAGTTTTATGTGGAGAGGCATAAGCTAACATACTTTCTCTTCTTGGATCATATGCACTTATGATTGGAACTCTAGAAAGCATCCGCAACTACTAAAGATCATTAAGGTAAAACCCAACCATAGGATTAAAGCATCAAGTCCCCTTTATCCCGTACGCCAGAACCCCCTTACTCAGGTTTATGCTTCTGTCACTCAAGCAACCCACTATACGCGAATCATGAACGTCTTGCAACACCATACAGCGGGAATCCCTCACGCTTGAGCGACACGGAGAGCACCATAGGACAGCAACATAACCACAAGCAAATTAAACCAATCATAGCAATTCACCAATTACCGATAGGACAACGAAAATCTACTTGGACATCATAGGATGGCAACACATCATTGGATAATAATATGAAGCATAAAGCACCATGTTCAAGTAGAGGGTACATCGGGTAGAGGGAGAGTGGAACGCTGAATATAGATGGGGGAAGGTGATGGAGATGTTTGTGAAGATGATGGAGGTGTTGGTGTAGATCGCGGTGATGATGATGGCCCCCGGTGGCATTCCGGCGCCACCGGAAGCAAGGGGGAGAGAGCCCCCCTTCTTCTTCTTCCTTGACCTTCTCCCTAGATGGGATAAGGGTTTCCCTCTGGTCCATGGTCTCCATGGCATGGGAGGGGCGGGAGCCCCTCCGAGATTGGATCTGTCTCTCTGCCTCTCTCTGTTTCTGCGCTCTCAGATTCTGCCCTTTCACCATTTCTTATATATCCGGAGATCCGTAACTCCGATTGGATTGAAACCTTCGCCAAGATTTTTCTCCAAAAATTAGCTTTCTTACGGCAAAAGAAGAGCATCAACAACCTTACGGGGTGCCCACGAGGGTCAGGGGTGCGCCCCCTACCTCGTGGCCCCCTCGGGCACCATCTTGCGTTGATTTTTCTTCCCAAAAATCATAAATATTCCAAAAATATTCTCCGTCCATTTTTATCCCGTTTGGACTCCGTTTGATATGGGGTTTCTGCGAAACATAAAACATGCAACAAACAGGAACTGTCACTAGGCACTAGATCAATATGTTAGTCCCAAAAATAGTATAAAAAGTTGCCAAAAGTATATGAAAGTTTAATTATATTGGCATGGAACAATCAAAAATTATAGATACGACGGAGATGTATTAAGCAGCAGGAGTGGTTCTACATCACCGAACCCCGTGATGCCAAGTGGGCGGCCACACCTGACTTCAGATCCGGACCCCCTACAAGACTCACCTCGTGGACCGCGAAGGGCCTTGATTGGGGTCCATGTCGAAAGTGCAGATGTTGCACAAGTGCATCACCAGCGTGCTAGGCGAAAACACCGGTCTCACAAATGTGATTCAGGTGATGCTCGTCCGCCGCACCCTTCCCTACCAACTCCGAGCCCCCCCCCCATGTGGGAGTTCAGTTCGAAGGGGCCCCGGACCTTGAAGCGCTTCTTTGGCACTACACACGAAGATATATGGAAGCAGCTCTTCAAGGCCCAGTAAAACTAGACGCAGAAGACCGAGGACATTGGCCTTGACACCAAGAATCCGCCTCAGCGGTGATCATAATCCGCCCGAAGACTCATCCAGTTAATACTTCGGATATAACAAAGTTTATAACACTTGTTTTCCGTATAGGGCTGGACAACGAAGGCAGAGTGGATCAACTATCCAGCACCGCTACCCGAGGACCCGAATACACCCCAACTAACAGGGATGGTGATCCCGGCGCCATATCAGGCGCCAGAGAAGAAGGCCAAGAAGAAGAAGGGCATGGAGGCCAAGGGCGGCCCCCGCCACAAAGGTCCTTCGGACGCAATGTCTGGAGATACCGAAGCCCTCTCCTCCCATGAGGGAGACGAGGAGGAAGAGGAGCAGGAGGTGGAAAGCGATTCCCCTTGCAAGGGGAGGAAGAAGAAGAGGATGGCCTCCGAAGACCCAGAGGGGGAGGCACCCAAGAGGGGGAAAGTTATCCTCCAGGACAGTTCAGACTCAGAGTCCAAACAAGTCCACAAGAAGCCTCCAAGGGCGAAGCCACTGGCCGAATCATAAGTATTTGGATACTCATTGTTTAACTTTAATCCTCCCTTTCTATTATATAAGCTATTTTGCTCTATGAGCCCTTCATGCGAGCTTCCGAACACTCCGTTATCGAAGGGGAGATCTCTGCCGCCCGAGATGGTAGAGAGCGAGACGCCACCACGAGCCTCCCCGCCCGTCACCATGGATGACACCGAGTTGCTATCCCGAAGGACCTCTCCTGGCCGAGGAGGGGCGGGCGAGGCTGTCGAGACGGCTCCCGAGGTTAAGACCTCCGTCGCCGAAGACATACGGGAGGCGACCCCTATGACGACCGACGGTGGGGACCCCCAGCAATCCGGGCCCCAGCCGGACATCATTCCGGAGCCTAATGCGGCTCCAGGATCAGGCGGGCAACCCCCTTTGAAAGAGGGGAAGGAACATCGGCTCCATCGGTGACCTCCACTAATCTGGAGGTGCCGAACACTCTAATGGAAGCACTGCAATGTGCTCCATCATGGAGGAGCGCCGCACCCTGATGGGTGCGGTAGTAGAGAAGGTTCAGTCTGCTAAGAGCGGACTGAACGAAGCCTTCCATAGCCTATTGACAGGCTTCGAGGTATGCGATGTAATACTCTAAATGTTTTTCCATATGTAGAGGAATATACCTGTATACAGAGAGTAGCTCATGAGGCTCTGTCCGTTGTAACAAAAAAAAGTGGGACAGAGGATCCACATAAAATTTGGGAAAGCTAACATACTTCTCTATTATTGTAACATGCTTCCCTGTTGGCGGCGACCGCCTAGGCCATAGAAGTTTCCGAACTCAATCAGAAGCTTAAGTTGGCCGATGAAGAAATCGACTGCGTTAACAAGCGGTTCGATGAAACGCAAGGTATGCATATAGTGTTAAGAGTTTAGTTGTATATAATAAGTGATAGCTATATGCAGAGACTAACTCATGTAACGCTTTCATTATGAGCATTGTTTGGGCAGCCGAGGTCGAGACCCTCAAGGGCGCCCTTGCCAAAGCCCAACAAGAGGCGAAGGCGAACAAGGCAGCCGTTGACAAAGCGGCTGCAGAGCTGAAGACCGAGAAGGCTGCCCGCCGCCAACATGAAGCTCGGGTGGCCGAAGTCGAGCAGGAGCTGAAGGAAGTCATCCTCAAATGCAAGGAATTGGAGGAGAAGACTTCGGCCCAATCGTCTGAGCTCGCCAAAGCCCTCCAGGAGGCTAAAGAGGCACAGGTCGAGTCCCGAAGTGCTCGCGAGGAGATCCGTCAAGCGAAGCAGATAGTGTCTGGTAAGGCCTTTCTTTTGCAAATTACTTTTGGAGGTCAAAGATATGCTTTGCTTACTCAAGTATGGAGTTCTCCAAACGCATTTGGGGATCTTCCGAGGAGTGCTGCCTATGCCGCACAGTTCTTCCGAGCCCAGGAGGGGAACTCGACCAAGAAGCTATCCTGGTCGCAGTATCTTGCGCCGGAGCACCCAATGCCCCTGAACGACCAGCTGAAGCAGCTGATGGAGCTGCATATGGTGGCCGGTTTGGCCATGAAGGATTTGATAGTCCGGCTTTGGCCAGCCGAACCAATGCCCAGTAGCTACTTCGGTTTGGTGAAGCGGCTCATCGACGCGCTGCCCCGGGTTGATGCTGTCAAGCACTCCGCCTGCATAGAGGGTGCTCGGATGGCCTTCTCCCGTGTCAAGATGCACTGGGCAAGGATTAGGGCCACCAATGTGGCGACCGCAGGCTCGCCCGAAGGCAAGGACCACCACAATCCGGAGAGGTATTTTGAAGACGTCCCGGCCGGGGCCCGAATAGTAGAGGGCCAGTGTTCTAAGGATGTGATATTTGATTAGATAATGCGGGTTGTAAAAACTATGTTATGATCCCCTGGTTGTAATCAATTTGGGCCTTTTATCTTAAGCAATTTTCCTCTTGTGCGGCCGTTTAATTCTGAAAGTGGCCAGTCGTCGGCTTCAGCCCCCACGCAGATGCTAAGGGGCTGTTCGGCGTAACGCGTGACCGCACTTTATCCAACGTCTTGGTCCATAAAGGAGGCGTCCACGGGGAGAACCAGGCAATCGGACTATGCGGCTTTATTACTTTCACTTAGCCATAGGAGTTTGATGGTGGGGCTAGGTACTAGCCCCTTGTGCGTGTGCGGCAATCGGAACTAAGGTGCCTTTTTCCACGCGGCTGGACGAAGACCAGCCCTTCTAACATGGAGTAAATCACGAACGATTTATAGTAAGTCATTGAATCACCGACCAGCTCTTGCTTTATCACGACAGTCAGTTTTTGACTTTCTCTATTGAGGTATTTGACCGGACGAACCAGAAATACAATCACAGTAGTTCTCCCTTTACCACCTTAGCCGAACGAGCGGAACGTAAGGTGGTAATCACATGAGCCGGGCAACCCAACTATAGACCAAAGACATGATTCAGAGCTAATGCATATATTGCAATATTCAGGACGCCGAAGAGTACCCTATAGGTGTTCGGACTTGAAAATGTGCGGAGCCGAATATAGGCCCCGGTGTTAAGGCCGGACTAGAGCACGTGTGGCAATCTGAAGTAAAGAGGGAATACAGATGACAAAATAAATCAGTACCAAATGAAAGTGGTGGTCAATTGTTTCCTTTATATCCTGGTTAATACGTCGAGGCGGGCTATTATAGATAATGCCATTAATATCAAGGCTACATGTCGAGAGTTTACACAAGGGAAAGTTTTACACAGGGCCTGAAAGCAGTGGTTTTGAAGATCCCAGTGGTGCCTGCCGCACGTCTGTGTCATTTCTCCTTGGTGAGAAATCCTTTGATAGAAGGAATCGATGGTCATCTATAAGAAAGGGGAACCCGTGAAGGAGCCCCTATACAACCGTAGAGTACATAGGTTTTAATGAACATGTAGTAAAAGAAAAAGGAAAAAAGGAAAAAGAAAAAGGGAACAAGAGAAAAGAAGGTTGAGGTCCGAATAGGGTCAAGCCATACTATGAACCTGATCGCAGTGTGCCTCCGGCGCTGCCAAAGGTATTTTAAGTGCGTACTTATGCACGCGTGTTACATATACCGCAACCTTATGGGGCGATCGGCGGAGGCTGAACTACTATTCAAGCTCCGGATCCTCTGAGCTGTCACGCTGTAGTGTAGATCGGACTCCCTTGGCTATGTCATGGGTCTTGATTACTAGTGATCTGTTCGGCTTGATGAGGCTGCTAGGGCCGCGGTGTGCTCCTCAGTACGGAGGGAGCGCTCCTTATTTCCATTGACTATGATGATGCCGCGTGGTCCGGGCATTTTGAGCTTTAGGTAAGAATAATGTGGGACTGCATTAAAGCGGGCGAAAGCAGTTCGTCCCAACAGTGCATGATAGCCACTGCGGAAGGGGACGATGTCGAAGATCAAGTCTTCACTTTGAAAGTTATCTTGAGAGCCGAATACTACTTCCAGTGTTAAGGACCCCGTACAACGGGCCTCCACGCCAAGTATCACTTCTTTAAAGGTAGTGTTGCTAGGCTTCATTCTTGACGGGTCGATACCAATCTTTCAGATAGTGTCCTGATAGACCAAGTTGAGACCGATGTCGCCGTCCATAAGGACTCTAGTGAGATGGTATCCGACAATGATGGGATCGAGGACCGGGGCCGCCGAACCTCCATGACGGATACTGGTTGGGTGGTCTCGGCGATCGAAGGTGATCGGACAAGCCGACCATGGGTTGAATTTCGGGGCGACAGGCTCTACGACATAGACGTCCCTTAATGCGCGCTTGCGCTCCCTCTTGGGGATGTGGGTGACATATATCATGTTCACAGTTTTCACCTCGGGGGGAAACTTCTTCTGCCCCCCTATATTCGGAGGGCGAGGTTCATCATCGTCCTCACATTGGGGTCCTTTCCCCTTATGTTCGGTATTTAATTTACCGGCCTGTTTGAAAACCCAACAGTTTCTGTTAGTGTGATTGGCAGGCTTGTCAGGGGTGCCATGAATCTGGCAGGGCCTATCCAGTATTTTATCCAAGTTGGATGGGTCGTCTCTATTTCCTTTGAACGCCTTTTTCCACTAACCAAGTTTAGAGCCGCTGAATCCGACGTTGACCGTCGTATCCTCGGTTTTGATGCTTATTTTTGCAGCATTGTGGCCTTCCATTGGCATCCCTGGCTTCAGAGGTGCCTGGGTTGCTGGTACTGTTGCTTCTACGAGCCAGCCAGCTATCTTCACTCGCGCAGAAGCAGGTCATGAGTGCAGTAAGGGCTGCCATAGTCTTTGGCTTTTCCTGACCGAGGTGTCAGGCGAGCCATTCATCACAGACGCTGTGCTTAAAGGTTGCTAAGGCTTCGGCATCTAGACAGTCGACGATTTGGTTATTTTTAATTAAGAATCGAGTCCAGAGTTTGTGGGCTGACTCTCCGGGTTGCTGGACTATGTGGCTAAGGTCGTCAGCGTCCAGTGGCTAGACATAAGTGCCTTGGAAGTTGTCCTGAAAAGCATCCTCTAAGTCCTCCCAACTTCCGATGGATTTCTCTGGGAGTCTATTCAACGAGTGTCGTGCTGGTCCTTTTAGCTTCAGGGGAAGATATTTAATGGCGTGGAGATCATCACCACAAGCCATGTGAATGTGGAGAAGAAAATCTTCAATCCATACAGCGGGATCTGTCGTTCCATCGTATGTCTCGATGTTTACGGGTTTAAACCCTTCCAGAAACTGGTGCTGCATTACCTCATTGGTAAAGCACATGGGGTGTGCGGCGCCTCTATATCGGGAAACATCATGACGGAGTTTGGATGACATCCATGTCCGGTTCTCGGCCCGAGTTTGGTTGTGCTTGTCGCGCCAGGCTTGATGGTCGTCGTCTCATGTGGGACCACATCCCCTTGATCTGTAGATTGATCTGGTATGGCCGGCTCTATTGTCGAGGTCCTGATGTAAGTCGTACGTGTATCCCGGAGCCGCTGTCTCCCTACCTCTACGGTGAGGTGGCGCGAGCTGGTATTCGGCGTAATTAGCCACTTTGTCACATCCTCGTGGTGGTCGGTCTGGTTGATCAGCATAATTTTATCTTGACGATATTGGCTCAAGGGCCTCGTCGTCGAAATGTGGTAGTAGCCTGCGCTTTGGGTAGCTCTTTGTCGGGCGCTCGAGGCCATATTCTTCGGCGGCCAGGACCTTGGTCCATCTGTTGTTGAGCGTATCCTATTTGGCTTGAAGCTGTTGTTGATTCTTTTTCAGACTCCTTGTAGTAGCGATGAGCCGTCGCTTGAAGCTTTCTTATTCAAGGGGTTCCTATGGCATGATGAAATCTTCGTTACCGAGGCTGACATCCTCCTCGGAGGCCGGTAGATAGTTACTATCTTCCGAATCCTCATGATCGACAAGTTTGTCGGGGTTGACTTGTCCCTCTTCCCACTCATCCTGCTCTAACGCAGGCTCTACAGGGTGGTCGGAGTCTTCGGCATTGTCCGGAGTGTCATTATCTTTGGTGCCAGTGTTGCTTCCTTTTCCTGACGCGATCGTGAGCGGCGCCGCTTACGTCAGCATTTAGCTGGTGCCTCGACGGGCTTGTCCTCTATCGGATCTTGAGTGCCATCGTCGTCCTTTTTCTCGGGCGTATCCACCATGTACACGTCGTAAGTATAAGTGGCCGTCCAACACCCAGTGATAGGTAGGGTTTGGCCTGTTTCGGCTCCGGCATCGTCGCCCATACCATCGATGTCTTTGGAGGCGTAGTCTAGCATGTCGGTTAGGTCCTCGACAGTGGCTATTAAGTGGGTGGTGGGTAGGGCGTAAAATTCCCCGCTCTCAGCCCCCAGTTCAGGCTGGGCGTAGTTCAGAAATGAAAGTTCCGTGATGGCGAGAGATCGCATTAGGTCCAGCTCTTCGTTTAGGAGTGAAAGCTGGACAGGTGACTGAGGATCTGCGGAGCTGGGTCCGGTAATCACCATTTGACCAAGCTCAGTGGACGCAGACCTCAAGAGTTCGGAGTTGACATCCAGAATGAGTCCAGCTCCCCGATGACAGGGAGACTCCTGTTTGACTCCGGGCTTGCTGACAGCATGATCACCTCTGGGTCTCCGGCAGGAAGCTCCGTAAAGGGAGAGAATCCGGCGGGATTGATCCTCCCATCCTCGGATAGAGCGGTCCGCTTTGGATCTAAGGCAGAGCAGGCACAAGAGTCGATCTTTGAGTGGAATCTGATGGTGGATCCGACGGGTTTCCTTCATGTAGATGAGGAGCGGCGGCCGAGGCCGAGAACCCTCCGAAGACCAAGTCTCCTCGGATATCAGCGATGTAATTCAAACTTCCAAACCTGATCTGGTGACCAGGGGCGTAGTCGTCGATCTGCTCAAGGTGACCAGTTGAATTGGCATGCAGAGTGAAGCCGCCAAACACGGAGAGTTGACCAGGGAGAAAAGTCTCCCCGGAAACAGCATCGTCCCCGATGACAAGTCGAGCCATCGATCCTTTTGTCAATGACACAGTGGAACTATCAATGCAAGCACCAATGTCGGTGTCAAAACCGGCAGATCTCGGGTAGGGGCTCCTGAACTGTGCGTCTGAGGATCAATTGTAACAAGGGACAAAGGGGACACAATGTTTCCAGGTTTGGGTCCTCTTAAAGGAGGTAAAACCCTACATCTTGCTTGATTATATTCGATGAGTATATGCGTTTCAAGAGTTGATCTACCTCGAGATCATAATGGCTAAACCCTAGTTGTCTAGCCTATGAGAATTCTGATGATCTCTACGGACCAACCCCTCCGGTTTATATACACACCGGAGAGGACTAGGGTTGTACATAGTTGGTTTGTAAAGGAAGGAAATAACATATCCGGACACCAAGCTTGCCCTCCACGCATATGGGAGTCCTACCTGGACACGGGGGAAAAATCTTCTGCTTTTATCTTCACGGACCATTAGTTCGGCCCATATCAAATAGTCCGGACACCTGAGGACCCCCTAATCTAGGACTCCCTTAATGACCGAGACACCTCTCCGGTCAATAACCAACAACGGAATCTGCATGCTCATATTGGTTCCTTCATATTCTACGAAGATCTCTATCGGTCAAACTGTAATGACAACATACATTATTCCCTTTGTCATCGGTATGTTACTTGCCAGAGATTCGATCGTCGGTATCTTCACCTAGTTCAATCTCGTTATTGGCAAGTCTATTTACTCGTTCCGTAATGCATCATCCCGCAACTAACTCATTTGTTACATTGCTTGCAAGGCTTATTATGATGTGCATTACCGAGAGGGCCCAGAGATACCTCTCCGATACTCGGAGTGACAAATCCTAATATCGATCTATGCCAACCCAACAAACACCTTCGGAGATACCTGTAGAGCATTTTTATAATCACCCAGTTACGTTGTGACGTTTGATAGCACACAAGGTATTCCCCGGTATTCGGGAGTTGCATAATCTCATAGTCAAAGGAATATGTATATGACATGAAGAAAAGCAATAACAATAAAACTTAACGACCATTATGCTAAGCTAATGGATGGGTCTTGTCCATCACATAATTTTGCTAATGATGTGATCTCGTTTACCAGATGTGATCTCGTTTACCAAATGACAACTCATGTCTATGGTTAGGAAACTTAACCATCTTTGATTAACGAGCTAGTCTAGTAGAGGCTTACTGGGGACACTGTGTTTTGTCTATGTATCCACACATGTATCAAGTTTCCTGTTAATACAATTCTAGCATGAATAATAAACATTTATCATGATATAAGGAAATATAAATAACAACTTTATTATTGCCTATAGGGCATATTTCCTTCATTGCACCATATAGTAGTAATAGTATAAGCATGCACTGGTCATGTCATTTTGAGAACTATTGCATGAGCACTATTACATGTCATTTTGAGCACTATTGCATACACTAGGAATCTTGCTAACATGTGAATATGGTGAGAATCCAGGAGTGTATCTCCTGCCTTGGGCGTGTCGGTGGGCACGGGCTGCGTTATGACACGACGGTGTCATTGTGGCATGTGAGACATGCCAGTTATAATAACAACACCTCCTGAGTCAACCTAGATCGAGTTTTTTTCCGTCAAGCCTAGCTAAATACCGTGCTGCCACTTGTCTTCCCGCAAGGGGAGTGCGATTTAGTAAGTTGTTAACCCCTTTCCGTGTACACACCACTTAGAGAGGCCACGACGAGGGTCCCACGACCATGGTCTAATGCCAGTCATCAGGTCCGGGGGCATGGGTGTATCCGGCTAGGCTGAGGGGGGGCACCCTAGTAATCCACGCGTATTAATAGTGATCCCATGCTATTCGAGACGATAGTCTCCCCGATTTAGAGTTTTTCTTGAAAGATGCTTTGGGTGATTCCTGGCATCCGGAAAGTTATTCTGGTGTGTGCTGGTCAGGTGTGTTTCAACCCAAAGACCGTAATGCGAATTAGTCAGTGTTTAGATGTTGGCTATAGAAATCCCATACACGTGGGTAAAGAGCACAATCTCTGCAGAGTTACATCTATTCGAATAGCCGTGTTCACGGTCAAGGACGTTAGTTGGGAAGGGTCAAGTATCGGTCCAGGTGTCGGTCTTTGGAGGAAAATAATTAAATTGAGCGTGATTCATTTTGCAGGATAATTGTTGTCACCACTAATGCCATCATGAATATTATTGCCATACATGTTATTATTAATGTGGACTAACCCATTTCTCTTATTCAATTTTACTGAGTGTCACTCGGGATGGCCAGACTACCCGTGCACTCAGCTTTATTTACTTTTTTGAGTACCACTTGGGGTGGCTAGACTACCCGGATACTCAGCTTTATTTTCAAGACCTCTCGAGGCGTCGCCTTTAGACACCCGTTTGGCATTTCTTTTCAAGTCCTCTCGAGGCGTCACCTTTAGACACCCGTTTGGCATTTCTTTTCAAGACCTCTCGCGGCGTTGCTTTTGGACACCCGTTTGGCATTTCTTTTCAAGACCTCTCGAGGCGTCTCTTTCAGACACCCGTTTGGCATTCTTCTCAGAATTTCTCGGGCGGTCCAACGCCCGGTGTTCCTTAACTTTCTTTGTCTGTCACTAAAATTTCTATACTTGACACATGCTAATGTTTATTATGCCATGACTTATTCCCGCCTAGCACATGCATATAATATAGGCCATCATGAGCATATGCATTCGGTATATCTTTCGTTCATAATGTTTGCGAGTACATTCCAACGTACTCACATGCTTGTCCATGGCTTGTTAATTTGGCCAGACCTGGAGGAGGACGAGCTTGTGGAGGAAGATTGCACTAGCGAGCCCGATGCTTAGAGGTGTTCCCAGTAAGTCAACCGTGGTCTTGGAGTCTACCACTTGTATCATCCGCAGTGCTTCCGCTTCACAAATAAAATAGTTAAGCCTCACTCTGACGCTTGGCTTTATTTTATTATATCAATGTTGTACCACTAGTCACACCACTGTCATATTCCGCCACCACCTATATTGCAAGTTTGTAACATAATGATGAGCACTCTGGCTCAACCCGATGTAATATTATGTTTGTATTGGTTATCAATATCAAGGAAGTCCACCATCTGTTTTGATCTTGGGGCTAGTGTGACTTAGGGCAATTCTGTGATTTATTGCGGAAACAAGCCCGACAATAGCTAAGATTAGGTCTCCTACCATAGAGCTTAGCTCATGTACCTCCCCTTGTGAGATTCCTCTTTGGAGAAGATCCTTGAGTGGATTCAAGGCCTCTTCGAAGAAGATCCCCAAGTGGATATCAAGATCCCTTCATGGGAAGATTCCTCCATGGAATTCAAGACCCATATCTCCTAGAGATTTGGATGAACTACCCTTGTATCTTTATTTCCCATATTGTTCTTGGATCTTGATGCATCCCATGTATTGCTTGTGATTTAAGGAGTACTTGGTGTGAATCTTGTCAAATAGTGTTTTCCCCTTTGATTTCTCCATATTTTCCCCTCATGTTCTTCGTGTTTCTTCTCGAATCCACCTCCAATTCTTGAACATCGGGCCACCTAGGGTTTTGCCCTACATCATATGTGGTGGGTGTGGTTAACTCTGTGCCCCCAGTAATATGACGAATTGTCGTTCGTCATCACCGAGGAATAGTGAAGGTGGGGAATTTGGACCGGCACGTCTCCAATGTTCGGACCAGGAGATCGCCGATGTGGGGCGGTTTTAACCAGTTTTATTGGTCATGCGGGTCCCAGCATTGGTGAAAACTTATCTTGTTTCCTCTCACGTGACGCGTCTCCTACCTGAATCGCAACACGATCGGACAACCTAGACAGGATGTGCCCCATTCGTCCAAATCGTGCAGCTGCACAATTAAGCTGTTAGGTATGAAAAAAAGATAAAAGTTAAATAGATTCTTCTTGTCTCTAGACTGTAGTGAACAAAATACTGAAAGTAGAGTGCTGGCCAATTGATTTAGATGATCTCTTTGATTCCTTTGTAAACTTTTACCCTGGTCAGATTTGACTCATGGCAAAGAATTGCCTTCAGTGGCTACAACAGTCTCTTATCTGCAGAGTTACATGCAATCCTTAGACCTCTCCAGGAAATACTCTACAGAGGAGATGCTCAAGGGGAAGATGCCCATGTGGCGGGAGGAACCGGTTGTGACGCGGAAGGAGGTCATTTCACATCCATGGCCGAAGCCACCACTAGGGCAGGTGGCCCTTTCGGTTGATGGTGCCTTCTTACAGTCGGACGGGTCAGCAGCGGCAGGGATGGTGTTGAGGAGACATGATGGGAGTGTAATCTTCGCGGCATACCGGTGCATCTTTAACTGTAATGAAGCTTTGGAAGCGGAATTGCATGCGCTAATGCAAGGTATGGTGCTGGCTATCCAGCATTGTGAGCTACCTGTCATTGTCCAGTCGGACTCTTCTGTCGCCCTCTCCGCCTTGTCGGGCGACAACTTATCTAAATCTGCCTACGGGCATTTAGTCGCTGAGATTCGTCATCTTATGGTAGACAGAGTTTTCATTCCCTCGAAGATTAGTCATGTGCATAATAGGGTAGCAGATCGTTTGGCACTGTATAGTTGTACAGAGAGTACCACTGCTGTATGGTTGGGACGAGGTCCACCGTGTATTGAGGACCTCCTGCCTCGTGATTGTAATCCTATGCCTATGGAATAAAACTCTTCTAACAACGCAAAAAAAAAAGAGGAACTTTGTAGGATTTTTTAAGTCTTTTCGTTTGTAGAAATGAATTTGAATTTCTATGCAGGATAGGAAACAATCCTTTATAGAGAAAAAAACATTAGTTTAGACCCAATGAATTTTTTATCCTATGAATCAAATGGTATCTTTTTTCCTAGAAGAAAAATAAGATACATGTTACCTCATTTTCTGTGATTGCTTCTATTTTCATTATATTTCCTATATGCTATGAACCTAAAGATGAAAGATGCGCATTTGTCTGTGTGGGTCAGACGCCTAGCCAGGAGTGTAGACAGGCAAAGCATACGTAAGCGTAAGACCTCCTTGGTGACACTGGACAGTTTGGCCGGCAGGAAAATGTCGCTTCGTACTTTAGGAACCGAGTCGATTTGATGCTTGCTAGTAACAAAACAAAACTGAGAGCGTCATGGATGGAGCGTGACCGCGACCGCGAGCCGTGTCTTTACCATCGATCGAATAAATGCGTAAAACGACGGCGAGGCACGGCAGGAAACGCCATGAGGCCAAGGGAGGCGGAGAACCCCAACCATGGAGGCCAGGCTAGTCAGCGCTTCGGCCGAGCCGCCCAACCACCGCCCGCCACGTAACCGAGCCGAAAGGACAGCTGGGCCGGAAGCCCAAAATACAGGGTCGCAAAAATAAGTTAGGAACTCGTAAATGAAAAGGGAAAAGGAGCAATGAGCAAGCAAGTGGAACGGGATCCCCTTTAAAACTGCGACCACGCATCCCCCCTCGCCTCCTGTCCCCTACGTCAACGGCCAAACTTCCTTCCCCTCCTCCCTCCTGGTACAAATCCATAGCCTTCTCCGGCGACGAATCGGGGGCTGTGCTCCTTCGGGCCGCCCATGGCATTTGCGGCCCAGGCGGCGCGGCTCGCCGCCTCCGCACTCGTCGCCGGCGTCGTGGCGGCGGTGGTGGCGATGCCGGTGCCGGCCGCCGGAGGGGTGTGCTTCGACAGGATATTCAGCTTTGGGGACTCGCTCACGGACACGGGCAACTTCCTGCTCTCCGTGCCGGACGACTTCCCGGACCCCGCGCGGAGCCTCCCGTACGGCCAGACCTTCTTCGGCCGCCCCTCCGGCCGCTACTCCGACGGCCGCAACCTCCTCGATTTCTTCGGTAAAAACAACAAACACAGACAAACATACACTCATAGTGTTTTTTCTTTTACTTGGTTCCGTCGTATCGCTCTATCGTTTCATGTCGCCCGCTGCTGGAACTGGACTGGGATCCTCTACTTCATTGCTTCAAAGTGATACTATTGGTTTTTAGGGATTGACCATGCCAAAATTTCCCTAGCTTTTTCATGCGTATATGTGTGGATTTTACTCAACGGCGACAGAAGTGATTAGTTCACCTTCCTGAACATCCGCTGTGTGGTGGCGGGGAGAATCGCGCTACGCTCTTGATTTCTCTTCAAGCAAGGGATTCATCATCGTTTCTTTTCAGGGGCCGCGGTAAGCGTGCGTGCTCTGCTGAGACTATAATACGCCCATTCCCTGCTACTTGCCTGACGCCAACAGGGACATGTGTGCAACTGCAAAGGTTGCAAATTAAATAACTGGTATTTCTTCAAACTGTATTTCCGGTTGCAGTTTGGAGAGTTTACAAGTAGCATGCCTTCCATCTTTTAGTAATGCGAAAATGAAGTTGTGGGTTGTAAAGAGGTTACAATACCCAAAATTAAATGCAAATAGCAACCTTACACAAGTTGTATCCCCAAAAGTTGCTTACCTGCCCCAGTTCTCCCCAACCACTAGACCATCAATGGCATCATCTCCTTCAGAAGATATACAATTGGCCGCTCCAACCACCTGTGTATTGGCATTCACATCATCACGTGGTCAACCCTTCCATGTCGGACTTTCAGTGCTTTTGCTTTCATTTACCTTTTGGGGGCTCCTTGATGTTTTCGCATCTTACCAACTTTCCTCAATTTGTTTTCTGACATGTGCTGGCCTCCTTGTTATGACCAGCTGAAGCATTCGGGATGCCTTTCGTGCCACCCTACCTTGGCGGTGGTGACTTCCTGAATGGCGCCAATTTTGCGGTTGGCGGTGCGACTGCGCTCAACAACTCGTTCTTCCGAGAGCTTGGTGTGGAGCCTACATGGACGCCACACTCCCTTGATGAGCAAATGCAGTGGTTCAAAAGACTGCTTCCGTCCATTGCCTCCACAGAGTCTGGTATATATAAATCTTCTGAATTTCTGTTATGCTTCATCTCTGTGTGCAACCATTACCTGCTTAAAGATATAGGAATGAATAGAAAACAAGTGATCTCAACTTGCGGAGCGATTGAGAAGTCAAACAGTGGTACACATGCTGGAAACCATCCTGGCTGGCCAATCACTGCCCTGAATGTTTATATTGCTGCAATTAGTCGAAATCTGAAAGGTGCCTGTGTTACAACTGATAGTCCTTACACTGTTTTAGTTAACTCATGAGAGCGAAATTTCAACCAATAAATGGTGCCACAATTGACTAGTTCGAGCCTTCTGATGAGGTCGTGGGTGTTTTAATCAGCATACACCTTGTTACAAAATGCATAGTAACTTTACAAAGTCAACACATTTGACTGTTTTCACGAGTGACTGTTTTAGTAATCAGCATATGCCATGTTACAAAATGTGTAGTAACTTTACAAAGTGAACATAGTTTACTATTTTCGTGAGTGACTGCAAATTACATGTGTGATAAAGACGCATAAAACATACTGCCAAGTTGATACTGGAATTCCAATTTGCCCCATGTCTGAAATTACCAAATGAATTCTTGCTTAAATCATGATTATTATTTTCTCTTGTTCAGTTTCATAGTGTAACACTGTAATGCCATTTACGAGGAAATTCCAAATTGTAAAGTCCACTAAAATTGTACTTCTGTGCAGAACACAGTGATATCATGTCAAAATCACTTTTCCTTGTTGGAGAGGTCGGCGGGAATGATTACAACCATCTAATGGTCAGAGGGAAATCTCTTGCTGAGCTACGCGAGCTTGTTCCTCAGGTTGTTGGTGCCATAAGCTTAGCTATCACGGTATGTAGATGCATGTGCCTTTTCAGTGAGGTCTTACTGGGAGCCTGTATGTATGTGCACTCACAATTTGTTTCGCAGGAGCTTATAATTCTTGGCGCGAAGAAATTCGTTGTTCCTGGAAATTTCCCGATAGGGTGTGTCCCATTGTATCTCGCAATACTTCCAAGTGAAGAGAAGGATTACTATAATGAAGAAACAGGGTGCATTAAATGGCTAAATGAATTTACCGAGTACCACAATCGTTTGCTCCAGGAGGAGCTAGAGAAACTTAGGAATCTTCACCCAGATGTATCTGTCATTTATGCTGATTATTATGGTGCTACACTGAACATATACCGTGCCCCACTGCAGTTTGGTGAGTCCTGCCTCTTAAGTAATAGTAGTAACAAAACATAGAACTAATTGGTGTTAAGGTTATTTGAGATTATGTTGTCAAACAGGGCTTAGTTGACTTACACTGTTACACAAGCCTTCAAAAGCTCATTTCCAATACTTAACTACAGTTCATCAACCTTAGTGAAAGCTATTGATAATAGCATTATAGGCAAGATACATTTCATTGGATATGACTGTATGCTAGTTATATTAAATCCATGATTATTAAATGGCTATAGTGCCTGTATTGGCATTCAGTGATACACAATCTTGCTTACTCTGACAAAGCATGTTTCTAGCCAAAGGAATCTGTGAACCCACAGTTAATAGTCTTTAGATAAACATGTTTTGTAACTCTGTTACCTTAAGCTAAACTGGGGCAGGTGGACAATATATGAAGAAACAACAATAGCTAAATGGTTACTAAGTAGTATATCCTTCTGCGTTGTGTTGTCGACTAGTGAGTCTTGCATATGAATGCATATCTTATGCACGACACAAGAAGAGTCGGTCCTTGTTTTACCTTAGGCAGACAATAAGGTGCATTTACCTATTTGATGTTCCATCGTTTGTCCTTGGATGATAATTATGATCCTGATGGGGAAGCCCATTCTGCATCCCTACAAGCAGAGATCTAAATCAACCCTTTATTGTCTCCCCTACCACAGACTTGCAAATATTATCTTAAGGTGTTTTCTAATCATCTTAATTCTAATACCCGGTAGTTCATTCAAAATCTGAGCCTGAGCATGTTCATCATATCCACATAAATCAGTCAAACCAACCTTTTAGCTCCATGTGTCCTGGGAAGCACGGCTGAACATTTGTAGGTATTACAACTTGTAACAAGCTCACTGAAGCTCTTTGCCCCCTCCACTGACACAGCAGATGCAACAACATAGAGTAGCAGCATACATAGCAATGCAAGAAACTATCCTACTCTGTGTCTCTACACCTCTTTGTTGTTCCTTCATAATTGTTTGGACTAATCAAAGAACAATGCTACTGCAGGTTTCACTGTCCCATTGAACTCATGCTGCGGAAGCGATGCCCCACATAACTGTTCTCTGTCAGTACTATGTGGAAACCCTGGATCTTTCGTCTGCCCTGACCCATCGAAGTACGTCTCATGGGACGGTTTACACTTCACCGAAGCGACCTACAAAGTTATAATCCAAGGAGTGCTGGGGTCTTATGCTGTTCCTCCTCTTTCGGAAATATGTCGGGATGGAGAGTACAAAGTCTCCCAGCTTCATCAATGTACAGACAGCAATCCTACAAACACTGTAACATACGATGCTATGAGCTCTTTTATTTGATAATGTGGGCTCTGCTACACGTAGAATTTCAAGAGGCAATACATAGAAAATCACTTCGGGCTCTTCTCAAAATCGTGAAGAGAAGTGGTGAGCAAACTCCCATCTGTTTTGCTGCTACAAGGAGAAGTTTCTTTTTCTTTCTTGGAGCCAAATGAGAAGTGATTTTGTGAAAATTGCAGCTGATGGTTCCATTTCTCGGCTCCTTTTATATTAGATAAACACTTACTTTGAGCTAAACTAAAGCTTGAACGAGCTAATTTAACCTAAAATGAGCAGTAGTTTGAGTCAGAATCTGTTGGGAAACGTAGCATGCAATTTCAAAAATTTCCTATGCTCACGCAAGATCTATATAGGAGATGCATAGCAACGAGAGGGGGAGAGTGTGTCCACATACCCTCGTAGACTGAAAGCGGAAGCGTTAACTTAACGCGGTTGATGTAGTCGAACGTCTTCTCGAATCAACCGATCAAGTACCGAACGTACGACACCTCCGAGTTTTGCACACGTTCAGCTTGATGACGTCCCTCGAACTCTTCATCCCGTAGAGGTACGAAGGAGATGAGTTCCGTCGGCACGACGACATGGTGACGATGATGGTGATGTGATCCACACAGGGCTTCGCCTAAGCACTACGACAATATGACCGGAGAAGTAAACGGTGGAGGGGGCACCGCACAAGGCTAAGACAATTGGTGTGCTTTAGGGTGCTCTCCTGCCCCCGTATATAAAGGAGGGGGAGGGGAGAGGGCTGGCCAGGGTGCGCCCCCAAGGGGGGGAGGAGTCCTACTAGGACTCCCAGTCCAATTCGGACCCCCCTTCCTTTCCGGAGGGGGAAAAGGGGGAACAGAGAGAGAGGGAGAAGGAAAGGGGGGGGGGCGCCCCCTCCCCTAGTCCAATTCAGAGGTCTTTCATTGAAAAACTCTTATTCAAGTATCTAGTAGCTCCACCGAGGTCTTTCATTGAAAAACTCTTATTCAAGTATCCTTTTATGCTATCCAGAAATTCTATATCATTTCCAATCAACAATATGTCATCCACATATAATATTAGAAATGCTACAGAGCTCCCACACACTTTCTTGTAAATCTGAAGCTTCTCGAAAGTCATATAAAACCATATCTTTGATCACCTCATCAAAGTGTATATTCCAACTCCGAGATGCTTGCACCAGTCCATAAATGGACCGCTGGAGCTTGCACACTTTTGTTAGTTCCTTTAGGATTGACAAAACCTTCTAGTTGCATCATATACAACTCTTCTTTAAGAAATCCATTAAGGAATACAATTTTGACATCCATTTGCCAGATTTCATAATCATAAAATGCGGCAATTTCTAACATGATTCAGACAGACTTAAGCATCGCTACGGGTGAGAAAGTCTCATCGTAGTCAACTCATTGAACTTGTTGAAAACCTTTTGCGACAAGTCGAGCTTTATAGACATTAACATCAGTGGCGGAGCTAGCTCCCGGCGACCTGGGGCAGCTGCCCGGGCTGCTCCTGGCCATCCTTCACTAAACAATACAAAGAAACCATGATTAGTATTACTAATTACTTGGGCAAATGCTGGGCACTATGGCTGTGTAAAGACTCTGCCCTGGCTCCTTGAGCTGGCTGGCTCCGCCACTGAGTAACATTACCATCAGCGTCAGTCATCTTCTTGAAGATCCATTTATTCTCTATGGGTCGCCAATCATCGGGCAAATCCACCAAAGTCCACACTTTTTCTCATACATGGATCCTATCTCAGATTTCATGGCCTCAAGCCATTTATCAGAATCTGGGCTCATCATAGCTTCTTCATAATTCGTAGGTTCGTCATGGTCAAGTAACATGACTTCCAGAACAAGATTACCGTACCACTCTGGTGCGGATCATGCTCTGTTTGACCTACGAGGTTCTGTAGCAACTTGATCTGAAGTTTGATGATCTTTATCATTAGCTTCCTCTCTAGTTGGTGTAGCCATCACGGGAACAGATTTCTTGGATGATCTACTTTCCAAATTGAGAGTAGGTACAATTACCTCATCAAGTTCTACTTTCCTCCCACTGACTTCTTTCGAGAGAAACTCCTTCTCTAGAAAGGTTCCGTTCTTAGCAACAAAGATCTTGCCTTTGGACTTGTGGTAGAAGGTGTACCCAATTGTTTCCTTTGGGTATCCTATGAAGAGGCACTTCTCCGATTTGGGTTCGAGCTTATCAGGCTAAAGCCTTTTGACATAAGCATCGCATCCCCAAACTTTAAGAAACGACAGCTCAGGTTTGTTGCCAAACCACAGTTCATACGGTGTCGTCTCAACGGATTTTGATGGTGCCCTGTTTAACGTGAATGCAGCTGTCTCTAATACATAACCCCAAAAGTGGTAAATCGGTAAGAGACATCATAGATCGCACCATATCTAATAAAGTGTGGTTACGACATTCGGACACACCATTACGTTGTGGTGTTCCAGGTGGCGTGAGCTGTGAAACTATTCCACGTTGTTTTAAACGAAGGCCAAACTCGTAACTCAAATATTCACCTCCACGATCAGATCGTAGAAACTTTATTTTCTTGTTACGATGATTCTCCACTTCACTCTGCAATTCTTTGAACTTTTCAAATGTTTCAGACTTGTGTTTCATTAAGTAGATATGGAGGTCAAAAAATAACGATACCCGCCAGGAGCCTCAACACTCATTGTCGGGGGTTGGATGCGACATATGCCAACGGGTGGCTTATCATGGTGGGGGCGAGTAGAACGTCGCCGGTGCACAGAAGCGGGATAAGGCGTGAACATGCACGCCGCTTGAATCTTACCCGGCTTGGGGCTCTCCGGGAGATAACACCCCTACTCTTGCTCTGCGGGGTCTCCGCATGATCACTATGGTATGATAGTCAGAGGTGCTCCTTGAGCTGTTTGGGAGGCGGGAGGGAGCAAGGCTAGCTCTTTCCCTTCTCCTATGTGTCTAAAACCTATCGGGGCGAACCCTTTGCATGGGTGCCCGGGGGTTTATATAGGCCTACCCGAGGTACTGGCAATGATCTGGTGGCGTGGCCCCAGCCGTCGATCTCTCTTGTTATCCTCCTGCCGGCCAGGGGCCCACCGACCGGCGAGCCCAGCAGACAGGCGAACACTTGTCTGGCGCTCGATGACGAGCTCGGTCATGGGGTCGTGGGAACAGTGCCGCCGCCTGCCAGGCGATCACTGTCGCCACTCCCCGTCCAATCTGGTTTATGGCTTGTGGGGCCTGGCGGGCGGCCGACTCTGGGGAGGCCGACTCCCGCGGGGCCGTCTTCGGGCTTTCCGGCCGTCTTCTTCTCTCTCACTGACGGAGGGCTCGGTGATCTCTGAGCCGTACATGCCGCCATCGTGGGCTCAGTGCCTCATGCACTGTGGCTGAGGTCAGGGGAGGCATGGCAACAGTGCCGCGCCTCACCGGAGATCTCCTGGTGATGCGGCTCACTGTAGCCATGCCTTCCTCTCGTGGGTTTGAGGGGACGGCCACGTCGGGGCTGTACCCCGCATCGGTCTTCGTGTAAGGTCGCGGGCTGACTCTCATAGTCGGCCCCTTGAAAGGTCGCAAGCCTGGAGTCGGCTTGTTTTAGAGTCGCCGTCTAAGGACTCGGCTTCTCCAAAGGTCGCCAGTGGAGACTCGGCCTTCTCGAAGGTCGCCAGCTGGGACTCGGCTGAGGGGCGCGGCCTACCCCGATGTCTTGAAAGATCTTGGGTCCCGGTCACCTACCGTGGCCCATTACTCAACAGTAGTCCCAGTGGCGAAGCCCGGCGGGTGCCGCCTTGTGGGGCTTGGCGGTTCAATCTCCCAGCGCCGACTCGAGACTCGGCCGCTGTTTCTTCGAACCGCCTCGCGAAGTCGGACTGGTTCGCGAGGGCCGCCGCTCGCAAGTTGTGGCGGAAAGCGCGGCGTACGGTTATGCTTCCTGCCATTATTGAGGTGGTCCTATCGCCGGCGCCACATGGAGGCGATAGTCGCACTGCCCACGCGTGGCGGGGCGGGCGTCGGTGGGGCCCGCCACTATCGCGCCTCGGCTCTGGCCGGATCCGGCTGTGGCGGCGGTTGGCATCCCACGTCGTTCTGCGCGCGATAACCGTGGGGAGTTAATCGTGGGCGGCGTGGGGCGCGGGCACGATTAATCCCCACGCCGCCTCGGCTTCTCGGCCCGTTGGGCTATAAGTAAGCGAGGAGGGCGGGCGGCAATGTCGCGCACCCTTTGCCTGCTCCCCGCCTTCCTCCTTCGCCGCGCGAGCGCGGCTTTTCTTCCTCCGTCGTGAGCGAGTGCCCCTTCTGCGGGCGATGAGCTCTTCTTCCGTCGCGCCCCACCTCGCGCTCCGGCGTGTGGGGCGGCTTCGGGCGTGGGGTGGAGAAATCGAGTTCGCCGCCCGGACCCGCCGTCTCTGGCGCGGACTTGGTGCAAGCCCGTCCAGCGCCCGGCGGAGAGATCCGGCCAGCGCGTGGGGCGGCGGGTCATCTTCCGCCGCACCTCATGCGCTGGCTGGGGCTCCCAGCCAGCGGATTCTTCCGCTCTTTCCTCGAGTTTCATAGCTTGCGGCCGCACCACCACCCCCAGCGCGTGGTGCTTCTCTCCGCCACCACCTGTCGCGAAGGCTACATCAGCGTTCTCCCCACCCTCGAGCTGTGGGGAGTTCTTCTCTTGGCTTCGGCACTCAGGCCGCCGGCACGCCGCGGCACGATCACGGCACCTACATCGCGGTGCAGCGCACGACGACGTCGACAACCCTTTTCCGCCCATCCCGCTGGTGAAATCGGTGAAGATGTGGCGAAGGCGTATTCTCGTGAAGAATGTCTCCACCGGCGGCGATGGGTCAACCTGCCGCCTTTCAACCCCGAGCCAGCGGCCGGCCGCCACCCGAGTTGGTCCCATCGGTCGAAGTCACTTCGACCTCGGTCGGCGCCGTGGCGCGCCTCCCGAATCATCTTCGCGATCGGAGGGCTCGTCGCCTCCGATCTCTGGCCGCCGTGGGCGCGCGGGTTCTTCCTCTCCAAGGCCGGCCTCACCTCATCTGTCAGATGAGCGGCCGGCGCGATCCAAGCCGGCTGTGCACCAAGGACATGCCGCGTGGAGAGGTGGCGAACTTGGTGAACCACATCGCCCACTGCGGGTTCACGGAGGAGTGGCAGTTCGGCAAGGAGCCGTACTCGCGCGACAACCCCCCTCAAGTGGTAAGTTGCTTCCGTCTATATTTCGATCTTGTTTGCGCCCGACTTCGAGCTCTGATCTTTGTTGGTGTCTTCTGAGCATAACCCTCTCACGACGCTCGCAGCCGGCGCTACAAGAGAGCCGCGCGACTACGTCCCCGACCGCGAGGTCAGCGATATCGACGACCCTGACTTGGGGGCCGCGGCGCTGGAGGCCGATGCCGAAGGCGGCGGAGAGGAGGAAGATGGCGGCCTCAGACCGTTGGCGACCTTCGCCGACTGGCCCGAGGGCGACGCCGACGCAGAAGTCGCCCCGCGCCGCCAGCCGAGAGCCGGCTCCTCCAGCCAAGCCGGTAGAAGAAGCGCCACGCCGGCCGAGTGTGCCCGGCGACAAGTCGAAAAGTTCAAGGGAGCCGCCGCCGCGACCAAGCGGGAGGAGGCGGCCGCGAAGGCCAACCGCTTTCGAAAGGAAGTGAGAAGGCCGCCACTGGTTTCTTCGTAAGTCCCTTACTCCTTCATCTCTTTTCTAGATCTCGCTTGAGTCTTTCTGATTTCCCTCCGATCTTCTCCAGCGCTCCCCTCTCCCTTGAGAGAGCCGCCGTCCCCTCCGTCATGGGGTCGGTGGAGACGTCTATGTCTGTGGCGGATTGATCCCGCCGCCGACCTTCGGGAGGCGACGGCACGGAACGCGCGAGAGAAGCGCGAGGAGGAGGAGGCCGACCGCCTAGAGAAGGCGGAGGCCGAGAAGGCGGCCGCCAACGCCCAGCGGCACCTGGAGGAGGCCGTGGCTGCGGCTGCAGCGGCGCGGCATGCCGAGGAGGTCGCGCGTCGTCGATCGGCGATGCTCGTCCCCCATCTGCTGTCGTCGCCCGCCGCCCCGAGTTCACAGAGGCGGACCGGGGAGGTCGGCACCGCAAACCCTCTCGCGGAGGAGGGCGGCGACGTCTCAGGCTCGGATACTCACGCGTCGTCCCCGCCGCCTCCGCCGCCTCCGTCTTCAAGGCCGCACGGCAAACAGCGGTGGACCCGCAGAGATCCTCAAGCTGCGGGCGGCGCCGACGCAGCGCTCGCTTCTTCAGTCGCGCGCGCGCCGCGCCGCCGCGGATGAGAGGGCGAACTTCGGCGCGCGAGCTTCGGGGAAACGGCGCTGCGAGCACGGCGAACTTGGCGTCGAGGCCTCGAGTGCGCGCCCTCGGCTGGAGTGCGTGAAGGCGGCACCGCCCTCGAACCAGCCCTTCGGATGTCGGTCGAAGCTGCGCAAAGAGAGCGACGCCCTCCAACTCTACACCAAGGCGCATCTGGCCCTGCGGACCTCCGTCCGGGTATGTTTCGTTTTTCCTTTTTCCTTTTCTGTCTTTTTCCGTGGGGGCGCGCCAGCGCACCCACTGGGTGTAGTCCCCGAGTTCGGGGTCGGCTGCTGAGCAGGCGACTCGGAACTCCCTATGGCGAGCTCCGAAGACTAACTTTTACTTTGCCGGCCTTGCAGGAATACCATAATCTCCGCGCTACTGCCTTCAACCGCAATGTTGAAGAGCTGAGGAAGCAGACCGCCGATCTGACGGAAAGCCGAGGTGAGCCAATTCTTCCTCCTTTCTGGGGCGCTTGGCGCACTGCATGGCTGTAGTCCCGAGATTCGGGCCGATGCTGAGCGATCGGGCGGATCTCCCCGCGACCTTCCTTCCTTGTTCTCCAGCGCGCGGCTGGCGCTACTGGGGCTGTAGTCCCCGAGATTCGAGCCGACTACTGAGTAGTTGAGCCGGATCTCCCTGGCGACCTTCTTTACTGATGATGTTCTTGTCTTTCGATCTTCAGACGCCAATGCCGCCCTCCAGGAGCGGCTGAACGAGGCCAACACCGCTCGCCGCGCCAAGGAGGAGGAGTGCGACAAGCTCGTCCAAGAGCGACCTCTTTGGCGGCGCGCTGGCCGAAAAAAAGAGCAGCTCCGGAAGGCGCAGGAAGACGCCAAGTCGCGGGAGGATGCCCTCATAGCCGAGTTCGAGGTCGAGCGCTCCGCCTGGACCGACCGGGAGGTGATGCTGACCTCCGGCTACCACGAGCTCGAGGACATCGTCGACGGTAATTCTTTTTTCTCTTCTCTGGTCTTCCGACTCTGTGTCGGGCTAATTTTAGGTTTTTCTGACTGTCTTTCCTTCTGTCTTGGCAGACTTCTTTCCCGACCACTCGCAGGCCGTTCCTCTGGCCATCGAGGCGGCTCGGGAGGAGTGAAGGGCGAAGGGCGAAGTGATCGCCGCCAATGCCCCCCGAACCATCGACGAGCAGCTTCTGAGCATCGGGGCTCGCCTTCGTCCTGCTCATCGTCTGCTGCGCCGTCTTCAACGCGCCGGTGCTCAAGTCGTTGCCGCTCTGTGGCCGGAGGTGCCGGCTCTTTGCACCGCCAATGGACGGCCGACCGCTGGAGGTCGTCGCTGGTCGCCGAGGCTTGGAGGGCTCCTCGGCCCGTCTTGCCGAGCATGCCGGGCCTTGGGTTCGCCAAAGGTGGTACCACAGGCTGGACTGGACCGCTGGCAGCGTTCGGTCCGAGGCCCGAGCCGAGCCGAGGCCGTGGAAGGCGCCCTCGTCGGCCTTGGCGGCCATCGCCGAGTACACGGACACCGAGTGTCTTTGTGCCCGAGCGGACCGGCGGCGAGAGGTTCCACCGAGTGGTTGAGATGCACCCGAGTCGAGAGGACTCGGCGGAGGTGATCGGCTCCAGCACCGAGGAGGAGGACGAGTCGGAGGACGGAGGCGGAGGAGGCGCTAGAAGAGGCAAGCGGCGGCCAGCCTCAGCCTGATCGTGCCTCCAGCAACGAGCCTCAGAAGGACAAGGCGACCGTCGCTGTTGGCGACCAAGCCGAGACCGCCCGGCCGACCCCGACGTCCGACACCGCGCCACCTCCAGCCCTCCGGCTCGGGAGCCGCCCCTAGAGTGCTTGATTCTACTGTCTCTTTTGTTCTTTAAAAACTTGTCGATTTGAACAATTCCACTGCGGGGTGTATTGACCAAGGGCCTTATGTAAATATTTATCAAATTTCCGCCTTTCCTTGCTTGGTTCTTTAGACTTTTCCTTTGCCGCCTTCCTTGATTTGCCGCCTTGCCATTGGGCGGCCGCTCTGCGGACTGCCGCCGGGTCAAGTGTTCAGCTACTTTAGGGAGGCAAGTATAATCGTTTAGAATATCCTAGCAAGTTGGCTGAAAATCGACAGCCGACTCTCGAGTCGGCTATTTCTTGATAAAATTGAGGCTGCGAGCGATTTGCTCATGAGTCGTCTTCGATAAGGGAGGCGGCAGCCCGGCTTGGGCTATGCATAGCTCTTAAGTCCTTAGCCGTTTTTCGTGTGTGCGCTCATTCTTTCCTTTCCCCTGCTTACCGACAGTCGCTCTGCGAGCTGCGGCTTTCAGCAGGAGACGGCTTTGAGCGCGGCACATTACTTCTCTGACTTCAGGGAGCGTTTCATAGCGCAAGGCAGCGAGTCCCGGGTCGACTAGTCGGACCGGTGCGAATAGTATGATAAAGGGAAAAGCATATTCGGAGCGTAATCCATATCATACGATAATCAAGAAGGCAGTCCCGAGCTCGTCTCGAGGCCTAAGTCTTAGTACTTAATACAAAAGAGGGTAGCGCGATACATCTTGCATCAAGCGTAAAATATTGAAGAAGATTCGCGTTCCACAGGCGCTCTGTTTCTTTGCGAGTCGTCCCTCTTGCGTGCTCGAGGCTTCGGCGTCGATCAAATAGTAGGCGTCGTTCCTAGCACCTTGCGATGATGAAGGACCTTCCCAAAGCGCCGACAACTTGTCTTTGGCCATTGTTCTCTGAATCAGCGGAGCACAAAATCGCCCTCTTGGAATGATCTTGGCTTGACCTTGCGATTGTAGTATCGGCGCAGACTCTGCTTTGGTAGATGCTGACCGGTGAGTGCCAGCAGTCGGCCCTCTTCAGCAGATCGGCGCCGTCTTGGCTTGCTTCTTCACTTCCTCTTGGTGTACATGGAGACTCGCGGAGAGTCGAATCAGTATATCCGTCGGAATAGCAACCGGCATCGTGAGCGAGGAAGAAAGGCGTGAATCCGGTTGACTTGTTTGGGGTCGTCGCGCAGACTCGAGAGGCGGCGAGCAGCTTTTCAACCCGGCGAGCCGGCGGCGCTCGAGTGGTTCGACCAATCGAGGTTTGATGCGGACGAGATGAGGCCGTTAGCTCGTTCCACGGCGTTTGATTGCGGATGGGCAGCGGGCGCTAAGTCGGTCGGATGCCTGCGTCGCGAAGCGAGCGAGGCACCTTTGGCGAAGTTGGTGCCGTTGTCTGTGATGATGCTGTGCGGTATGCCATACCGCACTGTGATGTTGGCAATGAAGGTCACTGCTGTCGGCCCGTTTAATTTCTTGATGGGCTTTGCTTCCACCCACTTGGTGAACTTGTCCACTGCGACAAGCAAGTGAGTTAGGCCGCCTCGGGCCATCTTGAAAGGTCCCACCATGTCCAAGCCCCAAACTGCGAAGGGCCAGGCAATGGGGATGGTTTTCAGCGCGGAGGCCGGCTGAAGGGGCTTGGAGCGGAACACCTGGCACCCCTTGCATTTTTGACTAGCTCTCTAGCTTCTTCCAGGCGATCGGCGGAAGAAACCGTGCGAAAGGCTTTGGCCTGGCGCCCTCGAAGCCGCATGGTGGCCACACTGCCTTGATGGATGTCTCGAGGATTGCTTGGCCTTGCTCGACTCTCTGTGTGGTGGACACCAGTGGCCACTCTGCTGACTAACTCCTGTTGACTATGGTGTGGCGGCTGCTCGGCGTTGTGTCTGCCGAGCAGGGTCTCATCTGCTGGTAACTCCTTGTTTACTAGGAACTTGAGGATGGGCTGCGCCCATGAAGGTCTTGCTATCTCTTCAATTGCTACCACAATGACTTGCACAAGGGTGGCTGGGCTGGGAGGCGGCGGGTTGGACTCTGCTTGCTTTCTTTGGTGAGGAATCTCTGGCCGATTGGAGCAGCTCAAGGACAGTGGCGCAGTCCCGGGCGAGCTTGAAGTCCTGGGCAGTGGCGCGATCCTCGAGCTGGTGGCGCGATCCCGGGCAGCCGATCGATCCCGGGCAGCCAGCGCGATCCCGGGCGACCGAGTAGCTTTCTTGAGGCCGCTTCTTTGGGGCCTTGGGGTCGGATCCGACTATTTACAGAGCCGCACGAAGATGGAGTCGGATTCGGTGAAGGTTTGATAGGCGGCGAGGCGGCGAAGAAGCGGCGCGGAAGGTATCGCTTAGCGAGTAGAGCCGACTTCGTGCCAAAGCGTCTGCTTGATCGTTATCGTTTCTTGGCACGTGAAGGTTCGGACCCTTGAAGTATCCGCTGAGTTGCTGCACCGAGAAGCGGTAGCTTGCCATGTTTGCGTCTTTGGCGTCGATCGCGGATGATTCTTGAACCACCAAGTCGGAGTCGCCGTAGCACGGGATCCGGCGAATCTGCAGAGTTCTTTAACAAGCCGGAGTCCGTGGGCGAGTGCTTCATATTCGGCGACGTTGTTGGAGGCGGCGAAGTGGATTTGCAGACGTGTTTGAGCTTGTCGCCCTTGGGGAGGTGAGGATGGCGCCGGCTCGAGGCGGTC
This sequence comes from Aegilops speltoides, assembly GCA_021437245.1. Lineage (NCBI taxonomy): Eukaryota > Viridiplantae > Streptophyta > Magnoliopsida > Poales > Poaceae > Aegilops > Aegilops speltoides. The sequence continues at coordinate 305,124,562 of CM038143.1, forward strand.
GCGCATCTTGGAGCCGTCGAAGTGCATCCGCCAATGAGTAGAATCGGTATTTGGTGGCGGTCTTGAGTCTCGGCCCGGTCGGCGAGGAAGTCGGCGGCGCTGCGACTTGATGGCGGTCGCGAGGTTGGTAGTAGATGGTGTAAGGGCGGATCGATGGCCCTTGGCCACTCGTCGGGCGTCTCGACTTCGATGATCTCGGCGAGTGGGCGGTGCAAACCCACGATGATTGGATGCTCTTGAAAGTAGGGCTTGACTTTTTGGCGGCAAAATGCATGCCGTAGCACATTTTCGATAGTGAGGTAGTTACGCTTGGAGGTCGGCGATTACCTCGCTCGTAATACACGGTCTCGGACCGAAGCGCCTTTGCCTTCCTCCTTGCGCTCAACTACAATAAGCTGTCTTGACTACCGGTGGTGGCGGCGATGTACAAACATGGGCTCTTTGGGAGTCGGAGCCGCCCGGCCAGGGGAGTCGCCAACATCTTCTTGATTGGAGAAATGCCTCATCGCCTTGTGGTTCCACTCAAAAAGGTGGTCTTCTTCATCAATTGATACAACGGCGAGCTTTCTGTAACCGGTGATGAATCGGCTGATTGAAGCGAGCAGCGGTGAACTTCTGCACATCCAGCAGTCGGCTGGGTACCTCCATTCTCTCAATGCCCTTGATCTTCACGGGGTTGCACTCTATGCCGCGTTCGGAGACCAAAAAGCCGAGGAGTTGGCCGGCCGGGACTGCGAACACGCACTTCTCAGGGTTGAGTTTGATCTGGAATCGGCGCAGATTTTCAAAGGTCTCTTTGAGGTCTTCCAGCAGCGTCCCATGCTTCTCCGTCTTCACCACCACATCATCCACATAAACGTGGGCGTTTCTGCCGAGTTGCTTGAGGAGGCACTTCTGCATGCAACGCTGAAAGGTGGCGCCGGCATTCCTCAAGCCAAACGTCATCGTCAGGTAGCAGAAGGCTCCAAATGGCGTGTTGAATGCGGTCTTCAGTCTGTCTGCTGGATTCAGCTTGATCTGGTGATATCCTGAGTAGGCGTCTAGGAAACTCAACAGCTCGCATCCGGCTGTGGAGTCTATCACTTGATCGATCCTTGGCAGAGCGAATGGATCCTTTGGGCAGGCTTTATTGAGGCTGGTGTAGTCTATGCACATCCGCCACTGCTTATTCTTCTTCAACACCAAAGACAGGTTGGCTAACCACTCGGAAAAACACCTCCATGGCGAATCCGGCTGCGGGGCGGGCTATCTCTTCTCCCACAACTCTTCTCTTCTCTTGACGGTGGCGCAAGGGCTGCTGGACGGGCTCGCATCCGGCTGGCGTGTAGTTTGTGCTCGGCGAATTCCGTCGGTACACTGGCATGTCCTTGGGGACCACGAAGATGTCGATTCTCACGGAGGAAATCGGAGCTCGCCTTCCTATTCTTTGTCAAGACACATGCCTATGATGACATACTTCTCTGGTGCTCGGGTCCAAGGGTATCTTCTTGGTTTCTTTAGCGGCTTGAATGATCCTTCGCTTCCGACTCCTTGGGGTCGGCGACATCTCTGGCTACTTCCCAGCCATCGCCACGACATGGTCAAGGAGCAGCTTCTCGACGCGATCACCAAAGACTTCGGCCAGCCGGCTGCTCTCGCCAGCAGCGGTGACGACTTCGATAGTCGCCGACAATGGTCGGGATCCCTTGGAGCTCGGCATCTTCATCTTGAGGTAGGCGTAATGGGGAACCGCCATGAACTTGGCCAAGGCAGGTCGGCCAAGCGAGGCGTGGTACGGGCTCTCAAGTCTACCACCTCGAACAGACGGGCTCTCGGCGGAAGTGATCTTTGTCTCCGAAGGGGCGTCTATCGAGAATCTTGCCAATTGGTGAGCAGGAGAGGCCAGTGCGATTCCATGGAACACGCAGTCGGCTGCTCTGCAGCTGCCTCCGCTGATCCCAAGCTTCTCCATGGTGTCCTTGTATAGGATGTTTATCTTTGCTGCCTCCGTCTGCTCGGGACCCGCGAAACGCAGGCGGCCCGCCTATCGGTGGCCAGGTCACGCCTAGAACCAAGGCGTAGGAGCCCGGACTCGGCATCACCTCTGGGTGATCTGCCCGACTCCAGCTGATAGGCTTCTCGGACCAATGCATGAACTCATGAGCTTCTGTTGCCACTGCGTTGACTTCTTGCTGCTGTTGGCGCCTGCTGCGCCGATCATCCGCCAGACTGGTGAACACTACGTATGCTCCGTGCTCTGCTGGGAACTCGTCTTGGACTGCGCCGACTGGTCGAGCCGCCGGCTGCTGGGGCGGCGGCGGAGGCGGCGGCCCCTGCAGCGGCGGAGGGCAAGGCCGTCTCCTTAGCGATCTGACGAGCGGTGGCACTTTCTCGGTGGTATGGTTCGGCGGCCCGGCGCGTGTGGAACTTGCAAGGACCATCGAGTGCGCTCATAGGAGAAAGCGGCAACAGTTGGACTTGCCGCCTTTACTGCTGCTTGGCGGAGGCTGCCCTTCCGGTTGTTGATCTTCCTTCGCGCGACACGCCGATTGTTGGAAGTCGGTTGTGAAGCTTTCGCTTGTTGTCGTTACTGTTGCTCTCGCCGGTGGCGTCTCGGCCAGGTTACGGGAGCACAGGGAGTCACTTTGCCACCGCGTTGACTTGGATCTCCGTCTTCATAGAGGAGTCGGCCGTGGCGTGCTTATGCGCTATGACTAGCGGTTAAATCGAGGTTTGGGCTCGTCGCGAGGGAGCTTGTGCTTGAGGAGGGTGCCCTCTCGGCACCCGGCCGTGAAATACTCAATGGCCTGCACCTCGTGCACGCCCTCACAGGAGTTTGAGTTCGCCCGGTAGCGTGAGGTAGTCGCGTGTTGATTCTTGGGGCCTTGCACGCACAAGGAGAGCTGGCGGGCTTGGGAGGTCGCTTATGCGTCTTTGGTGAAGTTGCGAATGAAGGCTTGATGAAGTCGACCCAGCTATTGATCTTGCGGGGCTTGGGCTGTTCAACCATGTCGGGCCGTGCCACGAGCATGAGAGGAACATACTTCACGGCAACTTCGCTTGTTGCCGTTGGCGATGTTGACAGCTACGGGTAGTCTATCGGCCAATCTTCCGTTTCACGGGCGGTGTACTTGGGCGTATCTCGGGAAGCGTGAACCCTTTGGGGAAGGGCTCGTCTCGATCACGGGGCCCGGCGAGGCGGACCCAACTCATCTTCTTCTTCTAACGCCAGGATCTGTGGAGTCGGTTGATCCGGTGGCGGGCATCATTCTCTCGACTCCCTCTCGGCCAAAGGCGACCTTTGAAGTCGGATGCTCAACAGCGGCGGAAACTCGCCCGTTCTCTTGGCGGGGAGGCGGATAATCGTCCGTCGCTCCACGGCTCTGGCGGCCGTCTTAGTCACGCTTCGATGGTGATGCGAGTCCGGCTGTGGCTAGCAGCCGGCTCCTTCTCTTCCTTCCGCGGACTCCGCCCGGCCGGCGTCCGGAAATCGCGCTTTGGTCTCGGCGAGGGTAAGTCGGTGTTAACTGCTGCTGCTGCGCGTCTGCTGCGCCGCTGCCGCGTTCTGCGCAACAACGCGTCGAGCTGCTGGACTCGCTCCGTTATTACAGGCGCTCTTCGCCTTGAGTTCCTCGGTTCTTGATCGCCGCTTGGCGCGCGGATGTTCTCCGCGAGGTGGCGTGCAGGCGCTTCACCCGAGCAAGTCGGCAATAGCGTGCAGCTCCACGGACCGCACCTAGGCGGCTCGGCCCGGTCGGAGCCGCGAGCCGCCTACAACACGATCCATCTCGCTGGTATGCGCCGGACAAGCGTCTCATGCTTGCCAACTTCTTGGCGCCTTGATGAGCTGAAGCGGCGTTCTTCAGCGTCTCGGCGTCGCGTCCTCTGGAATGGGCGCGGTCGGTCTTGCGGGGCGGCGGCGGCGGTCACAGGCATTTTGCGGAGTGCTCGCCGTGGCGATGGCGAGCACCTCCGTGGCGGCGCTTCCGCCACTCTCCTCGTCTGAGCGGCTCGTCGTGAACCACCACGTTGGTGGGGAAGATATCAGCGTCTGGCGTCGGATTCGACAAACATCGGGTCGGAGGAGCCTCACGGACTCCAAATCTACGGCAGGCTCGCCGGCGACGTGGAGTTGGTCGAGGAGGCCAGCGAGAAGGTTCTCGGAGCCACCCGTGCCTACACTTGGTGCAGGCTCGTCGGAGAGGCGCACCTCGCCAATGAGTTCGGCGAGGCCGCTCGCAACGCAGGCTTCAGCGCCTTGCCAAGATCGCCGTCAGAACTCCATCTGGTGAACCGGGCTGGCTGCGCTCGCCAGGAAGGAAGAGGGTTCCCGTCCAGAATAGATCTCCGGATGACAGTGCACCTCGCCCCACGGTGGGCGCCAAATGTCGGGGTTGGATCGACATATGCCAGCGGGTGGCTTATCATGGTGGGGCGAGTAGAGCGTCGTCGGTGCTCGAAGCAGGATAAAGGCGCGAACATGCACGCCGGCGAATCTTACCCGGCCGGGGCTCTCCGGGAGATAACACCCCTCTTGCTGCTCTGCGGGGTCTCCGCATGATCACTATGGTATGATAATGCAGAGGTGCTCCTTGAGCTGTTTGGGAGGCGGGAGGGAGCAAGGCTAGCTCTTTCCTTCTCCTATGTGTCTAAAACCTATCGGGGCGAACCCTTTGCATGGGTGCCCGGGGGTTTATATAGGCCTACCCGAAGTACAACGGTAATCTAACTGGGCGTGGCCCCCAGCCGTCAGTCTCTCTTGCAGCTGTCCTCCCTGCCGGCTTCTGGGGCCCACCGACTGGCGGGCTCCGCGGACAGGCAGAACACTGTGCAGCGCTCCTGATGACGCAGGCTCGGTCATGGGGTCGTGGGAACAGTGCCGCCGCCTGCCAGGCGATCACTGTCGCCACTCCCCGTCCAATCTGGTTTATGGCTTGTGGGGCCCTGGCCGGGAGGCGACCGACTCTGGGGAGGCCGACTCCCGCGGGGCCGTCTTCGGGCTTTCCCGCCGTCTTCTTCTCTCTCACTGACGGAGGGCCCGGCGATCTCTGAGCCGTACATGCCGCCATCATGGGCTCAGTGCCTCATGCACTATGGCTGAGGTCAGGGGAGGCATGGCAACAGTGCCGCGCCTCACCGGAGATCTCCTGGTGATGCGGCTCACTGTAGCCATGCCTTCCTCTCGTGGGTTTGAGGGGACGGCCACGTCGGGGCTGTACCCCGCATCGGTCTTCGTGTAAGGTCGCGGGCCGACTCTCATAGTCGGCCCCTTGAAAGGTCGCAAGCCTGGAGTCGGCTTGTTTTAGAGTCGCCGTCTAAGGACTCGGCTTCTCCAAAGGTCGCCAGTGGAGACTCGGCCTTCTTGAAGGTCGCCAGCTGGGACTCGGCTGAGGGGCGCGGCCTGCCCCGATGTCTTGAAAGATCTTGGGTCCCGGGTCAGCCTACCCGTGGCCCATTACTCCGACACTCATCGGACCGCATACATCGGTATGTATTATTTCCAATAAGTCATTAGCTCGTTCCATTGTTCCGGAGGACGGAGTTTTAGTTATCTTGCCCATGAGGCATGGTTTGCAAGTATCAAATGATTCATAATCAAGTGATTCCAAAAGCCCATCAACATGGAGTTTCTTCATGCGATTTACACCAATATGACCTAAACGGCAGTGCCACAAGTATGTTGCACTATCATTATCAATTTTTGCATCTTTTGGCATCAATCTTATGAATATGTGTGTCACTACGATCGAGATTCAATAAACCATTAACATTGGGTGTATGACCATAGAAGGTTTTATTCATGTAAATAAAACATTATTCTCTATCTTAAATGAATAACTGTATTGCAACAAACATGATCTAATCATATTCATGCTCAACGCACACCAAATAACATTTATTTAGGTTCAACACTAATCCCGAAAGTATAGGGAGTGTGTGATGATGATCATATCAATCTTGGAACCACTTCCAACACACATTGTCACTTCACCCTCAACTAGTCTCTATTTATTCCGTAACTCCTATTTCGAGTTACTAATCTTAGCAACCAAACAGGTATCAAATACCCAGGGGCTACTACGAGAACTAGTAAGGTACACATCAATAACATGTATATCAAATATACCTTTGTTCACTTTGCCATCCTTCTTGTCCGCCAAATATTTGGGGTAGTTCCGCTTCCAGTGATCATTTCCTTTGCAGTAGAAGCACTCAGTTTTAGGCTTAGGTCTAGCTTTGAGATTCTTCACGGGAGTGACAACTTGCTTTCCATTCTTCTTGAAGTTCCCTTTCTTCCCCTTTGCCCTTTTCTTGAAACTAGTGGTCTTGTTTAATCATCAACGCTTGATGCTTTTTCTAGATTTCTACCTTCGTTGATTTCAGCATCACGAAGAGCTCGAGAATCACTTTCGTCATCCCTTGCACATTATAGTTCATCACAAAGTTCCAGTAACTTGGTGATGGTGACTAGAGAACTCTGTCAATCACTATCTTATCTGGAAGATTAACTCCCACTTGATTCAAGCGATTGTAGTACATTCTGAGCACATGCTCGCTAGCTGAGCTATTCTCCTCCATCTTTTAGGTGAAGTACTTGCAAGAGGTCTCATACCTCTCGACACGGGCATGAGTCTGAAATACCAATTTCAGCTGTTGGAACGTCTCATATGCTCTATGGCATTCAAAACGTTTTTGAAGTCCCGGTTCTAAGCTGTAAAGCATGGTGCACTAAACTATCAAGTAGTCATCATATTGAGCTAGCCAAATGTTCATAACGTCTGCATCTGCTCCTGCAATAGGTTTGTCACCTAGCGATGCATCAAGGACATAATTCTTCTATGCAGCAATGAGGATAATCCTCAGATCATGGACCCAGTCCGCATCATTGCTACTTTCATCTTTCAACTTAGTTTTCTCTAGGAACATATCAAAAACATAAGGGAGCTACAACGCGAGCTATTGATCTATAACATAATTTGCACATACTATCAGGACTAAGTTCACGACAAATTAAAGTTCAATTAATCATATTACTTAAGAACTCCCACTTAGATTGACATCCCTCAAGTCATCTAAACAATTCGTGATCCAAATCAACTAAACCATGTCCGATCATCACGTGATATGGAGTAGTCATCAATGGTGACCATCTCTATGTTGATCATATCCACTATATGATTCACGTTCGACCTTTCGGTCTCTATTTTCCGAGGCCATATCTGTATATGCTAGGCTCGTCAAGTTTAACCCGAGTATTCGGCATGTGCAAAACTGGCTTGCACCCATTGTATTTGAACGTAGAGCCTATCACACCAGATAATCACGTGGCGTCTCAGCAGAAGAACTTTCGCAACGGTTCATACTCGGGGAGAACAATTATACCTTGAAATTTTAGTAAGGGATCATCTTATAATGCTACCGCCGTACTAAGCAAAATAAGATGCATAAAGATAAACATCACATGCAACCAAAATATGTGACATGATATGGCCATCATCCTATTATGCTTTTGATCTCCATTACCAAAGCACCATCATGATCTCCATCGTCACCGGCTTGACACCTTGATCTCCATTGTAGCATCGTTGTCGTCTCGCCAACTATTGCTTCTATGACTATCGCTACCGCTTAGTGATAAATTAAAGCAATTACATGGCGTTTGTATTTCATACAATAAAGCAACAACCGTAAGGCTCCTGCCAGTTGCCGATAACTTTTACAAAACATGATCATCTCATACAACAATGTATATCACATCATGTCTTGACCATATCACATTGTAGGACCTTGAAGTATGTCTACAGGGGGGTGATTAGACTACTTGACCAATTAAAAACTTAACCTTTTCCCAATTTTAGCGTTTGGCAGATTTTAGAAATCTTAGGACAAGTCAAGCAATCATCCCACAATTCAAGCAAGCATGCAAAGAGTATATAGGCAGCGGAAATTAAAGCATGCAACTTGTAGGAAAGTAAAGGGAAGGGTTTGGAGGATTCAAACGCAATTGGAGACACGGATGTTTTTGGCGTGGTTCCGATAGGTGGTGCTATCGTACATCCACGTTGATGGAGACTTCAACCCACGAAGGGTAGCAGTTCTTGTGAGTCCACGGAGGCTCCACCCACGAAGGGTCCACGAAGAAGAAACCTTGTCTATCCCACCATGGCCGTCGCCCACGCAGGACTTGCCTCACTAGCGGTAGATCTTCACGAAGTAGGCGATCTCCTTGCCCTTACAAACTCCTTGGTTCAACTCCACAATCTTGTCGGAGGCTCCCAAGTGACACCTAGCCAATCTAGGAGACACCACTCTCCAAGAAGTAACAAATGGTGCATTGATGATGAACTCCTTGCTCTTGTGCTTCAAATGATAGTCTCCCCAACACTCAACTCTCTCTCATAGGATTTGGATCTGGTGGAAAGAAGATTTGAGTGGAAAGCAACTTGGGGAAGGCTAGAGATCAAGATTCATATGGTAGGAATGGAATATCTTGGCCTCAACACATGAGTAGGTAGCTCTCTCTCAGAAATGGTAAGTTGGAAGTGTAGGTTTTTTCTAATGGCTCTCTCCACAAATGAAGAGGAGGTGGAGGGGTATATATAGCCTCCACACAAAATCTAACCGTTACACACAATTTACCAAACTCGGTGGGACCGATTCAACAGACTCGGTCGGACCGATTTAGTAAACCTAGTGACCGTTAGGATTTTTGGTGGGACTGACATGCAACTTGGTAAGACCGATTCGATTAGGGTTAGGGCATAACGTAATCTCGGTAAGACCGATTACACAAACTCGGTGAGACCGATTTTGGTAATAAGCTTTCCAGAGAGTTGGTCAGGTAAACTCGGTGGGACCAATTTGCTCTTTTCGGTGAGACCGAAATGTTACAAAAGGGAAACAGAGAGTTTACATTGCAATCTCGGTGGGACCGATCGCTTACTTCGGTTAGACCGAAACGTTACGAAGGGAAACAGAGAGATTACAATCCCATCTCGGTGAGACCGAGATCCCTATCGGTAGGACCGATTTCCTAGGGTTTGTGGCAGTGGCTATGACATTAGAATTTGGTGGCGCCGGATAGAAAGAATCGGTGTGACCGATTTTGGCTTTAGGTTTAGGTCATTTGTGGATGTGAGAAAGTAGCTGAGGGTTTTTGGAGCATATCACCAAGCACATGAAGCAAGAGGCTCATTAAGCAACACCTCATCCCTCCTTGATAGTATTGGCTTTTCCTATAGACTCAATGTGATCTTGGATCACTAAAATATAAAATGAAGAGTCTTGAGCTTTTGAGCTTGAGCCAATCCTTTGTCATTAGTATTTTGAGGGATACACTTTCATCATCCATGCCATGCCATTCATTGAGCTTTCCTGAAATAATAGTCTTGGAATAGCATTAGCTCAATGAGCTATATGTTGTTATGAATTACCAAAACCACCTAGGGATAGTTGCACTTTCAATCTCCCCCTTTTTGGTAATTGATGACAACATATAGATCGAAGCTTCGACAAACGATAATAAGATTGAAAAACATCGTCGCTTTGAGAAGTATGTGATAAGCAAGAGCTCCCCCTAAATTTGTGCATAGTTTAGGATTTGCTTTGGACTGCAAATGCACAAGGAATTAGGCTCATGGGTTACTCTTCCATGTCATATACATCTTGGTGGAGCGCTCAAAATGATAAAGATTAAATACATGCACTCATCACCAAGCAAAGTGAATGATCACATAAGGATAGGTAAGATAATATCATCAAACATGCATAAGTGTAGCTTATGATCAAACACATGATCATCAATCTCTCACAAAAACAGCGTAGTATCTCAAGCAATCAAAAGCAAACAAGTTTAACCACCAAAGCAAGAGAGAACAAAAGCAACTCTCTCTCTCTCTCTCTCTCTCTCTCTCTGTCTCAGCCTATGATCTATACATTTTTCTCCCCCTTTGGCAACAAGTTACCAAAAAGATCATAGAAAATGCATAGTGCTAGATCGACTCTCAGGCTTGATCTTCAGGTGGTGGTGTCCGGATAACTCCAAGAACGAAGGCTTCAGTTGAAGTAGAGGGAGCTGGAGGAGTTGGTGCTGGAGCTGGTTGCACTGGAGCTGTAGGAGCTGTAGCTGGTGCAGATGATGTGGCTCTGGTGTCTGTCATCCTCCATAGCCTCGACCCTGAGTCTCTTCTGATCTTCATGTCCTCAGCCACAGGATGGGCATCATTGTGGTCTGGTATCTTGGGCTTGAGCTTCCTCAAAACTTGTCCTTCTTCATCTTCCTCATCAGCAACTTCAGGCACTGGGGCCTTGTTCTTCTCAGCAGCTGGAATACTCCTGGTATTCCTCTTTGGTGCAAGCTTGGCCTTGGGGGCAGCTTTGGGTGCTTCCTTGGGCTTTGATGTTGCAGCCCCTGATCTAATAGCATCACCCATAAGCTTTTGTGCCTTGGGTGCTGGTGCAGCAACCTCTTCTTCCCTCTTCAGAGTCTCTCCTCATTGAGGGTTTTCCAAGAACCTGGGCAGTAGTGGTTCTGGCTCTCTTCTTCTTCTTATCCTAAGCAGAAGCTTCATCTTCTGATTCAATGGTAAACTTCATAGTTTCTCCAGTGGGAACTTTCTTGGGTTTGGAAGTTGTGACTCTTTTTGCAGGTGCCTCTTTAGGTTCAGACTTTTCAGGCACTTGAGTAGATCCTCTGACCTTCAGCATAGGTGTCCTCTTGGCAGGAACCTTCCTATTGAGTCCAGGTTTAGTGTTCTGTGCTGAGGCATACTCCTTTTTGAGCACTACCTTCTTGGAGGTAGCCTCATCCTCTTCTGCTCTATATTCCTCATCCTCAGAATCTGAGGTTCTCTTCTTCCTTGTCCTGTTGGCAGCTTTAGGTAGGTTGCTTGGGGTGCTCCTGCTGCCATCATCTGAGGAACTGGAGGGACTAGTGCCCTCACTCATGTGAATCTGCTCTTCTTCCCTGTTCTGGCTGTCACTTTGGTCTGACATGCTGCAAACACTGACTGCTGACCCTGTGAAGAGTTATAGATGAGATAGAGTGGATGAACATCACAAAATGCAGAGATTTTTGCAAAAGAATGATTCAAAAATTCAGTTTTACTTTTCCACAGAAAGCATTTCGGATCAATCGATTTTCAAACTCGGTGATACCGAAGCAGTCTAAACTGATGAACTCGGTTGGACTGAGTCACAGTTTGGTGGCACCGAGACTGCTAGGGTTTCACAAAGTCCTAAAATCGGTCTTACCGATTAGCAATTCTCGGTCAGACCGAGAGTTACTAGTGCAATGGCGTTAGCCAAATCGGTGGGACCGAGGTTTTCAACTCGGTGGGTCCGAGATGGTTTCGGCGGAAACCTAACCCTAAATTTTCGAACCTCATCTAATCTAAGGATTGCATTGACTGGATAGGAGTGTTTCAATCGTGGCAAGAATCATTAAGAACACAATGTGCTAGGAATCAGACGAGGATAGCGTAGTGATCGAGTCCATACCCTAGCTTGGCGATGAACTCGCTACGACGGCAACGGCGGGGGTGAAATCCGTTGACGGCAGCGGAGACCAGCGATAGGAGGCGGCTGGCGACGAGGAGACGATCCGGAGACCCTAGAGGCAGAGCGAGCTATTGCGTGGGCGAAGAGGTTCGGAGAAATTTCCAAATTTTTGCTCGTGGCTATATATAGCCCGACCCTGTCGGTGTGACCGAGTGGAACAACTCGGTGGCACCGAGATGCATAACTGTGTACAGTTACAGCAACTCGGTGTGACCGAAAAGTTCAAATTGGTTGCACCGAGATTGAAAACCTAGATCGACTTAGTGATCTCGGTAGGACCGAAATGGAGGAATCGGTCAGACCGAGAATCACAAAGAAGTTTTGGAAGTTTAAGTCTATGACGAATCGGGGACTCCGAGTGCTCCTCACACAGAGTGGTTCGAATCTGACTTGATCAAATTTTGTGATGTATCATGAATATAGTTTGAGACGAGAAAAGCATAGATAGCTAGATAAGGTTCTTAGGCATTCTTGTCCATCCACTTGGCAAAAAGAAAAAGAAGCCAATCAATCAACAACAAGTGAATGTCCTCGAATGAGTAAAATATGCACCAACATGCTCACACAATAAGATGGCAAATGAAATATGTGGCAAAGCATTCACAACCAATTCTAGCATCTATGAAACAATTGGCGATGACTAGGTCATCTATATATGAGTATATTGACTTAGGAGTCAAATGAAAACATTTGATCATAGGTCATACTCATCGTTTAAGCTCAAGTGGGGTTACCACTTTTACATAATGCATTGATGTGTTCACACCATTAGAGTTGCTTTGACTCAATTCTTAGAGTTAAGCTCCCCCTAGATGTGAGATCCCCTTTTAGAGGGATGAACTAACCTTGGGTTTTGTCGATGATGACTTCATGTAGGTGTTGAAGATGTGGATGCTCAATGTTGATGTAGATCATTTGGAGCAATCCTTTGGAGTGAGTTGCACTTTCAACATACCTACATGGGTTAGTCCCACAAGGAACAAACAAGAATATCCATAGACATAGAGTGAAGCATACACAAGATGATGTCCATGAAATCATTAGGTTACCTTGTCCCTTGCCTTACCAACATGAGGGTTTGTGACTCCTTGAACTAGTGCAAGATGTGGAAGTTGATTGCACTTGTTCTTGCCATAATGATATGAGTGAAGAATGTTGGCGGAGTCACCCTCAAGAACTCTCTAGTTCTTCTTCTTGGGATCCACATCATCTTGATGGGAATCCTTGGAGTTATAGTTGTACTTGATGAAGTAGAACTTGGCGTAGTCTTGGGAACCCACTTGAGCGAGGCCTTAGGTGCTTCTTCAAATGCATCAATCTCTTCTTGAAGCTTGTCCTTGCCTTTGTTCTTGTGGTCTTGTGGTGGAAGATCATCTTGTGCTTGTGTTCCTTTGAAGGAAGTAGGATCATACTTCTCTTGTTGAGGAACAAACTTCATCTTGGGGTATTGATCTTCTTCCCACTCAACTCCATTGGCATTGAACTTTCGTTCAAAACCAACACCTTGATTCTTCCGGTGCCTTCCTTGCTTGCGTACAATTTCCTCGAATTGCTTACTCCCGACAAGGCTCTTGTAAACACCTTTCTCTATAATTCCCTTCAATAAGCTATTTTCTTGCTCAAGTGTAACTTGGCTAAGAGAATCATTAGTGGAATCAAGAGAACTACTAGAAGCAACAATATTGGATTTGACATTATTATTGTTACTACTAGAGGAAGGATCTTTCTTGTACTTGTTACTAGACTTGACTTGAGGCATGTAAGTAGATAAGAGTGAACGCTTGGCAATGTAAGAAGAACTTTTCTTACGGAGATCATCATTGATTGCTTTTAAGAACTCATGCTCTTGCTCAAGATTGAGCTTTTCAAAGCGTAACTTCTCATGAGCCCTTAAAAGTTCTCGATGATCTTCAAAGATAGTTTCATGAGCTAACTTAAGAGTGTTTAGTTCTTTAGTTAGAAGCTCAATCTTCTCCTTATCATTGTCATTTGTTTTACCTTGATTAGCACGATTAATTGACGTTTCATCATAGTATTCATCACTAGAGTTGTCAACAAGTAAATCATCATCCACAAGTAAGTCATCTTCATCACTATTGAAATCAACATACTCAGGATGTGTTACCTTTGGACCTTTGGCCATGAAGCATCTTCCAATTCCTTCATTTGGTGAATCAAATATGTCGTAGGATTCGGTTGACACAAGTGCTAGACCGGCAACACCTTCATCTTGAGTATATTTGGAGTCGGAGTGATAGCTTCTCTCGGAGTGATTGTCGGAGTCGGAACTGGATACCCATTCACCAAAATGAGCTTGATGTCTTCGTTTTGTGTAGCTCCTTGATGACTTGTCCTTCCTTTCTGAATCCTTGCTTCTCCGTGAGGGTCTTCATTCATAACGATCATCTCTACTCCTCTCTCTCGGTGGTGATTCTTCTCTTTTGCTTCTTCTTTTTGGAGAATCTTCTCTTCTTTTGTAGGGTGCTGTACACTCATTGGAATAGTGTCCGGGTCTCCCACAATTGTAGAAATTTCGCTCTCGACTAGAAGATCTCTTGTCATTGTAAGACCTTGACTTGGAGCTTCTTTCTTTGCTTCTACTCTTGTAGAATTTGTTGAAGTTCTTCACCATTAAGCTCAATTCTTCATTGAAGGTTTGTTTCTCACTTGATGATGTGGGGGCTTCACTTGAGGCTTTGTAAGCACCACTTGACTTGTTGTGAAGTTCCTCCTTATCCTTAAGTGACATCTCATGAGCAACAATTCTTGCAATGACTTCCGTTGGCTTGAGATCTTTGTAGTTTGGCATCATTTGGATCAATGTGCACACGGTATCATACTTTCCATCCAATGTTCTTAGGATATTCTTGATGATGAATCTGTCGGTCATCTCTTCACTCCCTAAGCCGGCAATCTCATTTGTGATAAGTGCAAGCCTAGAGTACATTTCAGCGACACCTTCACCATCCTTCATTTTGAACTTGTCAAGCTGACTTTGGAGCACATCCAACTTGGATTCCTTGACGGAGTCGGTACCTTCATGCATATCAATCAAAGTATCCCAAATTTCCTTTGCATTCTCAAGACGGCTGATTTTGTTGAATTCTTCGGGGCACAATCCGTTGAAGATGATATCACAAGCCTGAGCGTTGTATTGCAGCATCTTCAATTCTTCCGCATTAGCTTCATGGTTAGGCTCTCTCCCATCAAAGAATTCACCTTGCAAGCCAATACAAATAATTGCCCAAACGGCGGGGTTTTGTCCGAGGATATGCATTTTCATCTTATGCTTCCAACTAGCAAAATTAGTACCATCAAAGTAAGGACCTCTACGGTGATAATTTCCCTCACTAGATGCCATACTCTCCTAGGTTGTGAAACCAAGGCTATGACCACCAAAAGCTATGGAAATCAAAGCAAATGGAGACCAAAGCTCTGATACCACTTGTAGGACCTTGAAGTATGTCTAGAGGGGGGGGGGGTGATTAGACTACTTGACCAATTAAAAACTTAACCTTTTCCCAATTTTAGCGTTTGGCAGATTTTAGCAATCTTAGGACAAGTCAAGCAATCATCCCACAATTCAAGCAAGCATGCAAAGAGTATATAGGCAGCGGAAATTAAAGCATGCAACTTGCAAGAAAGTAAAGGGATGGGTTTGGAGGATTCAAACGCAATTGGAGACACGGATGTTTTTGGCGTGGTTCTGATAGGTGGTGCTATCGTACATCCACGTTGATGGAGACTTCAACCCACGAAGGGTAACGGTTGCGCGAGTCCATGGAGGGCTCCACCCACGAAGGGTCCACGAAGAAGCAACCTTGTCTATCCCACCATGGCCGTCGCCCATGAAGGACTTGCCTCACTAGCGGTAGATCTTCACGAAGTAGGCGATCTCCTTGCCCTTACAAACTCCTTGGTTCAACTCCACAATCTTGTCGGAGGCTCCCAAATGACACCTAGCCAATCTAGGAGACACCACTCTCCAAGAAGTAACAAATGGTGCGTTGATGATGAACTCCTTGCTCTTGTGCTTCAAATGATAGTCTCCCCAACACTCAACTCTCTCTCATAGGATTTGGATCTGGTGGAAAGAAGATTTGAGTGGAAAGCAACTTGGGGAAGTCTAGGGATCAAGATTCATATGGTCGGAATGGAATATCTTGGCCTCAACACATGAGTAGGTAGTTCTCTCTCAGAAATGGTAAGTTGGAAGTGTAGGTTTTTTTCTGATGGCTCTCTCCACGAATGAAGAGGAGGTGGAGGGGTATATATAGCCTCCACACAAAATCTAACCATTACACACAATTTACGAAACTCAATGGAACGATTCAACAGACTCGGTCGGATCGATTTAGTAAACCTAGTGACCGTTAGGATTTTCAGTGGGACTGACATGCAACTCGGTAAGACCGATTCGATTAGGGTTAGGGCATAACGTAACCTCGGTAAGACCGATTACACAAACTCAGTGAGACCGATTTTGGTAATAAGCTTTCCAGAGAGTTGGTTAGGTAAACTCGGTGGGACCAATTTGCTCTTTTCGGTGAGACCGAAATGTTACAAAAGGGAAACAGAGAGTTTACATTGCAATCTCGGTGGGACCGATTGCTTACTTCGGTTAGACCGAAACGTTACGAAAGGAAACAGAGAGATTACAATCCCATCTCGGTGAGACCGAGATCCCTATCGGTAGGACCGATTTGCCTAGGGTTTGTGGTAGTGGCTATGACATTAGAATTCGGTGGTGCCGGACAGAAAGAATCGGTGTGACCGATTTTGGCTTTAGGTTTAGGTCGTTTGTGGACGTGAGAAAGTAGCTGAGGGTTTTTGGAGCATATCACCAAGCACATGAAGCAAGAGGCTCATTAAGCAACACCTCATCCCTCCTTTATAGTATTGGCTTTTCCTATAGACTCAATGTGATATTGGATCACTAAAATATAAAATGAAGTGTCTTGAGCTTTTGAGCTTGAGCCAATCCTTTGTCATTAGTATTTTGAGGGATCCACTTTCATCATCCATGCCATGCCATCCATTGAGCTTTCCTGAAATAATAGTCTTGGAATAGCATTAGCTCAATGAGCTATATGTTGTTATGAATTACCAAAACCACCTGGGGATAGTTGCACTTTCACACATCACAAAATGCCCTGCGAAAACAAGTTAGACATCCTCTACTTTGTTGTTGCAAATTTTACGTGGCTACTACGGGCTTCTAGCAAGAACCGTACTTACCTACGGCACAAAAACCACAACGGTGATTTATCAAGTTTGCTGTTTTAACCTTCACAAGGACCGGCCGCAGTCAAATTCATTCAACTAAAATTGGAGAAACAGGCACCCGCAACCACCTTTATGCAAAACTAGTTACATGTCTGTCGGTGGAACCGGTCTCATGAACGTGGTCATGTAAGGTTGGTCCGGGCCGCTTCATCCAACAATGCTGCCAAATCAAAATAAGACATTGGTGGTAAGCAGTATGACGATCACCGCCCACAACTCTTTGTGTTCTACTCGTGCATACCATCTACGCATAGACCTAGCTCGGATGCCACTGTTGGGAAACGTAGCATGCAATTTCAAAAAAATTCCTACGCTCACGCAAGATCAATCTAGGAGATGCATAGCAACGAGAGGGGGAGAGTATGTCCACATACCCTCGTAGACCAAAAGCGGAAGCATTAACTTAACATGGTTAATGTAGTCGAACATCTTCCCGAATCAACCGATCAAGTACCAAACGTATGACACCTCTAAGCTCTGCACACGTTCAGCTCGATGACATCGCACAAACTCTTGATCCAGTAGAGGTACGAAGGAGATGAGTTCCGTCAGCACAATGGCGTGGTGACGGTGATGGTGATGTGATCCGCGCAGGGCTTCGCCTAAGCACTACGACAATATGACCGGAGGAGTAAACGATGGAGGGGGCACCGCACACGGCTAAGACAATTAGTGTGCTTTGGGTGCCCCCTGCTCCCGTATATAAAGGAGAGAGGGCCGGCCAGGGTGTGCCCCCAAGGGGGGAGTCCTACTAGGACTCCCAGTCCAATTCGGACCCCCTTCCTTTCCGGAGGGGGAAAAGGGGGAAGGGAGAGAGAGGGAGAAGGAAGGGGGGGGGGTGCTCCCTCCCCTAGTCCAATTCGGACTCCCATGAGGGGCACCACCTCTTCTCCTCGATGGCCCATGAGGCCCATTACTTCTCCCGGGGGCTTCCGGTAACCCCTCGTTACTCCAAAAAATACCCAAACCACTCCGGAACCATTCCGGTGTCTGAATATAACCTTCCAATATATCAATCTTTACCTCTCGACCACTTTGAGACTCCTCATCATGTCCGTGATCTCATATGGGACTCTGAACAACCTTCGGTCACCAAACACATAACTCATACAACACATATAGTCATCGAACGTTAAGCGTGCGGTCCCTACGGGTTCGAGAACTATGTAGACATGACCGAGACACCTCTCCGGTCAATAACCAATAGCGGAACCTGGATGCTTATACTGGTTCCCACATATTCTACAAAGATCTTTATTGGTCGAACCGCAATGTCAACATACGTTATTCCCTTTGTCATCGGTATGTTACTTCCCGAGATTCGATCGTCGGTGTCTTCATACCTAGTTCAATCTCGTTATCGTCAAGTCTCTTTACTCATTCCGTAATGCATCATCCCACAACTAACTCATTTGTCACATTGCTTGCAAGGCTTCATATGATATGCATTACCGAGAGGGCCCAGAGATACCTCTCCGATACTCGGAGTGACAAATCCTAATCTCGATCTATGCCAACCCAAATAACACCTTCGGAGATACCTGTAGAGCATCTTTATAATCACCCAGTTACGTTGGGACATTTGATAGCACACAAGATATTCCTCCAGTGTCCGGGAGTTGCAGAATCTCATAGTCGGAGGAATATGTATTTGACGTGAAGAAATCTGTAGCAATAAAACTTAATGATCGTTTATGCTATGCTAACGGATGGGTCTTGTCCATCACATTATTCCACTAATGATGAGATCCCGTTCATCAAATGACAACTCATGTCCATGGCTAGGAAACTTAACCATCTTGGATCAACGAGCTAGTCTAGTAGAGGCATACTAGGGACACGGTGTTTTGTCTATGTATTCACACATGTATCAGGTTTCCGGTTAATACAATTCTAGCATGAATAATAAGCATTATCATGAATAAGAAAATATAAAATAACAACTTTATTATTGCCTCTAGGGCATATTTCCTTCAGAATCGAGGTTTGTCACCGCCCTTTTGTCGGATCACGACTCCTTGGCGTCGTGGCTGCCCCACTACAACCCTTCCACCAGCACCGAGTGAAGTCTTCATTAGACTTTAGCTTTCAACATGACTCCATGGTAGATTATCAGTTCACCCATGTGTCCCATCGACTTCAAGCTTTCATGCATACACCATTTGAATCAATCACGCGCCTTAGTCTTGTCAAAGCCACACAAGCCCTGGTTAGGTCTGGTTGGTGGGCCGAGACTCTCGTGTAGGAGGCCAATGGTGCATGTGGGTTTAAAAATGCAAGTTAACAGACCTAGGATTGCGTAACAAGTGGTATCAGAGCCGAGGTGCCGGATGTTGCTTGTCAGTGTGGTCAACATTGAGTTCGTGTCAGATGTGGTCAAGTGGAACCGTGCGGAGGTCATGTATGAGCTAGATATTGAGCTCAACGATACACTGTTATTCTAGGAGGTTGATGGGGAACATGATATGGACTCGATGGAGGGGGTGGAGCCCCGAGGAATCAGGACAAGGGTGCTAAGCATACATCTCGGGAGGCGGCCAAGGGGCCCGCTTCCCAGTCTAATAAGGCATATAAGTCTGGTAAGGGGACCACACCATCTACGACACCGATTCCCACACCGCACTTTGGTTCCTTTGGAGCTTCTTCGGCTCCTAGTCGCCTATGGACCCACAGAGTTGAGATGGATGACCCGGCGGAACATGATTTACCGCCAATGATGTCTGATGCTTGCATATCACCCACATTACACCCACCGGCCCGGGAGATCTCCAGGCCGTTGGTGGTACCGCCACGTTCCTCTGATGACGTGGATGATGGGAGGAAGGGGCAGGAGGCCCTCACTTCTGTCTCTTCATCTGTAGGCGCCTGGTCCAGGACCGTCGTCGAGGGGGAGGGGCAGGCAGGAGGTGATTAGACTACTTGACCAATTAAAAACTTAACCTTTTCCCAATTTTAGCGTTTGGCAGATTTTAGCAATCTTAGGACAAGTCAAGCAATCATCCCACAATTCAAGCAAGCATGCAAAGAGTATATAGGCAGCGGAAATTAAAGCATGCAACTTGCAAGAAAGAAAAGGGAAGGGTTTCGAGGATTCAAACACAATTGGAGACACGGATGTTTTTGGCGTGGTTCCGATAGGTGGTGCTATCGTACATCCACGTTGATGGACACTTCAACCCACGAAGGGTAACGGTTGCGCGAGTCCACGGAGGGCTCCACCCACGAAGGGTCCACGAAGAAGCAACCTTGTCTATCCCACCATGGCTGTCGCCCACGAAGGACTTGCCTCACTAGCAGTAGATATTCACGAAGTAGGCGATCTCCTTTCCCTTACAAACTCCTTGGTTCAACTCCACAATCTTGTCGGAGGCTCCCAAGTGACACCTAGCCAATCTAGGATACACCACTCTCCAAGAAGTAACAAATGGTGCATTGATGATGAACTCCTTGCTCTTGTGCTTCAAATGATAGTCTCCCCAACACTCAACTCTCTCTCATAGGATTTGGATCTGGTGGAAAGAAGATTTGAGTGGAAAGCAACTTGGGGAAGGCTAGAGATCAAGATTGATATGGTAGGAATGGAATATCTTGGCCTTAACACATGAGTAGGTAGTTCTCTCTCAGAAATGGTAAGTTGGAAGTGTAGGTTTTTTCTGATGGCTCTCTCCACGAATGAAGAGGAGGTGGAGGGGTATATATAGCCTCCACACAAAATCTAACCGTTACACACAACTTACCAAACTCAGTGGGACCGATTCAACAGTCTCGGTGGGACCGATTTAGTAAACCTAGTGACCGTTAGGATTTTCGGTGGGACTAACATGCAACTCGGTAAGACCAATTCGATTAGGGTTAGGGCATAACGTAATCTCGGTAAGACCGATTACACAAACTCGGTGAGACCGATTTTGGTAATAAGCTTTCCAGAGAGTTGGTCAGGTAAACTCGGTGGGATCGATTTGCTCTTTTCGGTGAGACCGAAATGTTACAAAAGGGAAACAAAGAGTTTAGATTGCAATCTCGGTGGGACCGATCACTAACTTCGGTTAGACCGAAACATTATGAAGGGAAACAGAGAGATTACAATCCCATCTCAGGGAGACCGAGATCCCTATCGGTAGGACCGATTGGCCTAGGGTTTGTGGCAGTGGCTATGACATTAGAATTCGGTGGCGCCGGATAGAAAGAATCGGTGTGACTGATTTTGGCTTTAGCTTTAGGTCGTTTGTGGATGTGAGAAAGTAGCTGAGGGTTTTTGGAGCATATCACCAAGCACATGAAGCAAGAGGCTCATTAAGCAACACCTCATCCCTCCTTGATAGTATTGGCTTTTCCTATAGGCTCAATGTGATCTTGGATCACTAAAATATAAAATGAAGAGTCTTGAGCTTTTGAGCTTGAACCAATCCTTTGTCATTAGTATTTTGAGGGATCCACTTTCATCATCCATGCCATGCCATCCATTGAGCTTTCCTGAAATAATAGTCTTGGAATAGCATTAGCTCAATGAGCTATATGTTGTTATGAATTACCAAAACCACCTAGGGATAGTTGCACTTTCACACATCACAAAATGCCCTGCGAAAACAAGTTAGACATCCTCTACTTTGTTGTTGCAAATTTTACGTGGCTACCACGGGCTTCTAGCAAGAACCGTACTTACCTACGGCACAAAAACCACAATGGTGATTTATCAAGTTTGTTGTTTTAACCTTCACAAGGACCGGCCGCAGTCAAATTCGATTCAACTAAAATTGGAGAAACATGCACCCGCCAGCCACCTTTGTGCAAAACTAGTTACATGTCTGTCGGTGGAACCGGTCTCATGAACATGGTCATGTAAGGTTGGTCCGGGCCGCTTCATCCAACAATACTGCCGAATCAAAATAAGACATTGGTGGTAAGCAGTATGACGATCACCGCCCACAACTCTTTGTGTTCTACTCGTGCATACCATCTACGCATAGACCTAGCTCCCTAGCTCGGATGCCACTGTTGGGAAACGTAGCATGCAATTTCAAAAAAATTCCTACGCTCACGCAAGATCTATCTAGGAGATTCATAGCAAGGAGAGGGGAGAGTGTGTCCACGTGCCCTCGTAGACCGAAAGTGGAAGCATTAACTTAACATGGGTAATGTAGTCGAACATCTTCCCGAATCAACCGATCAAGTACCAAACGTATGACACCTCTAAGTTCTGCACACGTTCAGCTCGATGACATCGCACAAACTCTTGATCTAATAGAGGTACGAAGGAGATGAGTTCCGTCAGCACAACGACATGGTGACGGTGATGGTGATGTGATCCGCGCAGGGCTTCGCCTAAGCACTACGACAATATGACCGGAGGAGTAAATGATGGAGGGGGCACTGCACATGGCTAAGACAATTGGTGTGCTTTGGGTGCCCCCTGCCCCCGTATATAAAGGAGAGAGGGCCGGCCAGGGTGTGCCCCCAAGGGGGGAGTCCTACTAGGACTCCCAGTCCAATTCGGACCCCCTTCCTTTCTGGAGGGGGAAAAGGGGAAGGAGAGAGAGGAGAAGGAAGGGGGCGCCCTCCCTAGTCAATCGGGCTCCCATGAGGGGGCACCACCTCTTCTCCTCGATGGCCCATGAGGCCCATTACTTCTCCTGGGGGCTTCCGGTAACCCCTCGGTACTCCAAAAAATACCCAAACCACTCCGGAACCATTCCAGTGTCTGAATATAACCTTCCAATATATCAATCTTTACCTCTCGACCACTTTGAGACTCCTCACCATGTCCGTGATCTCATATGGGACTCTGAACAACCTTCGATCACCAAACACATAACTCATATAACACATATGATCATCTAACATTAAGCGTGCGGTCCCTACAGGTTCGAGAACTATGTAGACATGACCGAGACACCTCTCCGGTCAATAACCAATAGCAGAACCTGGATGCTTATACTGGTTCCCACATATGCTACAAAGATCTTTATCGGTCGAACCGCAATGTCAACATACGTTATTCCCTTTGTCATCGGTATGTTACTTGCCCGAGATTCGATCGTCGGTATCTTCATACCTAGTTCAATCTCGTTATCGTCAAGTCTCTTTACTCGTTCCGTAATGCATCATCCCACAACTAACTCATTAGTCACATTGCTTGCAAGGCTTCATATGATGTGCATTACCGAGAGGGCCCAGAGATACCTCTCCGATACTCGGAGTGACAAATCCTAATCTCGATCTATGCCAACCCAAATAACACCTTCGGAGATACCTGTAGAGCATCGTTGTAATCACCCAATTATGTTGTGACATTTTATAGCACACAAGATATTCCTCCGGTGTCCAGGAGTTGCAGAATCTCATAGTCGGAGGAATATGTATTTGACATGAAGAAATCAGTAGCAATAAAACTTAATGATCGGTTATGCTCTGCTAACGGATGGGTCTTGTCCATCACATTATTCCACTAATGATGAGATCCCGTTCATCAAATGACAACTCATGTCCATGGCTAGGAAACTTAACCATCTTTGATCAACGAGCTAGCCTAGTAGAGGCATACTAGGGACACGGTGTTTTGTCTATGTATTCAGACATGTATCAAGTTTCCGGTTAATACAATTCTAGCATGAATAATAAGCATTTATCATGAATAAGGAAATATAAAATAACAACTTTATTATTGCCTCTAGGGCATATTTCCTTCAGAATCGAGGTTTGTTACCGCCCTTTTGTCGGATCACGACTCCTTGGCGTCGTGGTTGCCCCACCACAACCCTTCCACCAGCACCGAGTGAAGTCTTCATTAGACTTCAGCTTTCAACATGACTCCGTGGTAGATTATCAGTTCACCCATGCGCCCCATCGACTTCAAGCTTTCATGCATACACAATTTGAATCAATCACGCGCCTCAGACTTGTCAAAGCCACACAAGCCCTGGTTAGGTCTGGTTGGTGGGCTGAGACTCTCGTGTAGGAGGCCAATGGTGCATGTGGGTTTAAAAATGCTGGTTAACAGACCTGGGATTGCGTAACAAGTGGTATTAGAGCCGAGGTGCCAGATGTTGCTTGTCAGTGTGGTCAACATTGAGTTCGTGTCGGATGTGGTCAAGTGGACCCATGCGTAGGTCATGTATGAGCTAGATATTGAGCTCAACGATGCACTGTTATTCCAGGAGGTTGATGGGCAACATGATATGGACTCGATGGAGGGGGGTGGAGCCCCGAGGAATCAGGACAAGGGTGCTGAGCATACATCTCGGGAGGCGGCCAAGGGGCCCGCTTCCCAGTCTAATAAGGCATATAAGTCTAGTAAGGGGACCACACCATATACGACACCGATTCACACACCGCACTTTGGTTCCTTTGGAGCTTCTTCGGCTCCTAGTCGCCTATGGACCCACAGAGTTGAGATGGATGACCCGGCGGAACATGAGTTACCGCCGATGATGTCTGATGCTTGCATATCACCGACATTACACCCACAGGCCCGGGAGATCTCCAGGCCGTTGGTGGTACCGCCACGTTCCTCTGATGACGTGGACGAGGGGAGGAAGGGGCAGGAGGCCCTCACTTCTATCTCTTCATCTGCAGGCGCCCGGTCCAGGACCGCTCCAGGTCCCGCTTTAGTCCGGAGACCTCCGTAGTATGAGCGGCAGCGGCCAGCAGCGATGCCTGCTTATTCACATAGACATCTTTTGTTAGACTCCTGTGGATGTTATTTGATCCTCTATTCGGCCTTTCTTTCTGAACACCAAACAGAGCATCAGGGGCTACTGTCTATACTGTGATATTTTCTCACAATTTTGTTACTTACCTCAAAGCCTGCTAGGAGGCTGGCGCAGGCTTCGGTCAATCCGCTTTTGGCGGACCGGACCTTCCCAATCACCGCACTCATAAGAGTGCGGTGTTCTTCATCAATGGAAGCGCCACGAAGCACTTCCAGCTAGTTATCCAATGCCACTGGATGGACAGAGGTCATCGGTACAGGCGGCTCGCCCTCCTTAGAGAGAGGCTGCCTGCCTGAATCCGGAACCACTCAGGTTTCCAGAGCCGTATTCGGCTGGGGGCCAGACTTCCTGCGGGCCCTGTTATCGGAGTCCATGGGGGCGTCTCCAGAGCTCTCCCCCCTTGTCCGGTATCCTCTGAGACAACACCTCAGTGTTGTCCGCGGGCCTGGGGGAGGAGGCTGTCGGGAGTGAGTCACTGTTCATCACCGACGGACCCAGGGACCCCTCCGAAGAAGATATCCTGATGTGGGATTTAGCCAGACTGCATATGCATGTTCGACATGATAAGAAGCAATAAAGCAAAACATACTGGAAGTATTAGAGTGTCCGGATGCTTACGACTTAGCCAGGGGCTTGTCCCTGGGCAGCCACTCCTCGCTGCTGTAGGTGGCCGTGGTGGAGTGGTCCGGAAGGAAGGTTTGTCCCTTCTTGGATGCCTCGTCCTACCCCTGCGGGGCGGCCTTTCTCTTCTTCCCCCCCGGTTGGGGGGGAGGGACTTCCTCTTCCTCGTCCTCGTCTACGTTGGAGGAGTGCGCCTCAGTGTCCTCGGACGTCACGTCCGATACAACCTTGCACCGGAGACCTTTCCGGGTCCCCGTGGCCTTCTTCTAGGCCTTCTTCTCTGGAACCTCGTAGGGCGCCAAAAACAACATCTTCGTTAGAAGAGACGATGCTGGATCTTCAGGTAGCAGAGCCGGACAGTCGATCCGCTCCGCTATCGCTACCTAGTCCTGTTGAATAAGCATGGAGGCTTAGGTTCCTCCTGTGAATGTGATGGTAAAAGGCACATCTCGCAAAATATAAAAACTCACCGGATGCACTTGGTGTTTCGCGCTAAGTCCGCGATCTTCGGTTATGGGTGGGGGGACCTCGTTGGCCTTGAAGAGCACCTTCTAGACATCTTCGTGCATCGTGCCGAAGAGCTGTTGCAACATCTGGTGTTCGGCCGGGTCAAACTCCCATAGATTGTAAGTCCGTCTCTGACACGGGAGGATCCGGCGGATGAGCATGACCTGGACCACGTTGACAAGCTTGATTTTCTTGCCTATCATATTTTGGACGCAGGTCTGAAGTCCGGTCAGCTCCACCAATGAGCCCCAGGCTAAGCTCTTCTCTTTCCAGGAGGTGAGCCATATGGGGACGCCGGATCGAAATTCGGGGGTCGCTGCCCACTTGGTGTCGCGCGGCTCGGTGATGTAGAACCACCCCGATTGCCACCCCTTCACGGTCTACATGAAGGAGCCTTCGGGCCAGGTGACATTAGGTATCTTGCCCACCATGGCGCCTCCGCACTCCGCTTGCTGGCCAACCACCACCTTTGGCTTCACGTTGAAGGTCTTCAGCCATAGGCCGAAGTGGGGCATGATGCATAGGAAGGCCTCGCACACGACGATAAATGCCGACATGTTGAGGATGAAATTGGGGGCCAGATCATGGAAGTCCAGCCTGTAGTAGAACATGTGCCCACGGACAAACGGATGGAGGGGGAATCCCAGTCCGCGGACGAAATGAGAGAGCAACACTACCCTCTCCAAGGGTTTCAGGGTGGGGATGATCTGCCCTTCGGCCGGAAGCCAGTGCGCGATGTTTGCGGACAGGTATCCGGCCTCCCGAAGCTTTGTAATGTCCTCCTCCGTCATCCACTTGCCTCCCGCTCCGGACAAGCTTGGAATGACTTTGCGGAGAAGGTGAAAGCTCGGGCGCTACAGCTCGAGTGAGAATGGATGAGCAGAGGAAGAAGAGGGCGTGGGTGAAAAAGGGGAATCCTTATCTCTTTATAAAGGCGGTAGAAACTGTGCACCTCCCCACTTGCCCCGTAAACTCACTTATTCCCCAAGCGCCGCGTTGATGGCACGGTTACCCACACCCATATTGATGAGAATCCCATGATAAGGGGACACGATCTCTGCTTCGACAAGACATGCCAATAAAACCGCCTCGCAATATGTGTAGTAGCAGGTTGAGAAAAACGGTTCATATAATGACCGGCCCGCGGCGTGATGTCATGCAATAAAAAGTTGTCAGCAGATTAGATTTGTGGAATATTGTGCTCTCTACGGTGGTACATGGAGTTTGTTTTGCAGAGGCGGACACAATTCATGTGTTCAAAATCTACCTTGGAGTATTCGGAGAAGGGACCCGCCTTGCAATGCCGAAGACAATCTGCACGCCGGACTCATCGCCATTGAAGCCTGGTTTAGGGGCTACTGAGGGAGTCCTGGATTAGGGGGTCCTCGGACAGCCGGACTATGTACTTATGCCGGACTATTGGACTATGAAGATATAATATTGAAGACTTCGCCCGTGTCCGGGTGGAACTCTCCTTTGCGTGGAAGGCAAGCTTGGCAATTAGGATATGTAGATTTCCTTCTTTGTAACTGCCTCTGTGTAACCCTAGCCCCCTCCGGTATCTATATAAACCGGAGGGTTTAGTCTGTAGGACAAGAACAATCATAATCATAGGCTAGCTTCTAGGGTTTAGCCTCTACGATCTCGTGGTAGATCAACTCTTGTAATACTCATATCATCAAGATCAATCAAGCAGGAAGTAGGGTATTACCTCCATAGAGAGGGCCCGAACCTGGGTAAACATTGTGTCCCCCGCCTCCTGTTACCATTAGCCTTAGACGCACAGTTCGGGACCCCCTACTCGAGATCCGCCGGTTTTGACACCGACACTGACATGTGGGGCCCACTAGTCATAGAGACATATATAGCAAGCCATTTGTCGAAAGGGAGTCCTATGCCACATGTGCATGCTAATTAATCAAAATGTGGTGCCACATCAGTCCATTATACGTTTGTGGATTGGATTAGCGCCATATTTGCACACTCGTGCCAAGTTCTAGAACCAATTTAGCATAATACGGTGCCGCATCAGCCCATTATACGTCCGTGGATTGGATTAGCACTGCATTTGCATGCTCTTGCCAAGTTCTAGAACCAGTTTAGCGTATTTTTCAAGTTCAGGCACTAAAGTGAACATCGGTGGCAAGTTTAAGCACCTCTATACTATACCATCATGCAACTAATATTGGCAGAAAGTTCTCATATTTTTCATGTGGTGCTACTAAGTATCTTCTATTGCTGATTTCTTTGTTTTTGTTCCTATGAATTAGATATGTCATGCCATCTTTGTTGAAGATGAGGAATAGGTTGTCCAACACAATTGCATTGATCGGTGCACCAGACATGTATATAACACAGGAGAACTAGGAGGTGGGCACAACCTCAACTATACAGGAGAACTAGGAGGTGGGCCCAAGACACAATATACACGTACACAGTATATTCAACACCACCCCGCAGTCAAAGCGGCACTGGAGCCGCAGAGACTGGAACAAAACTCGTCAAAGGTGGAAGTAGGCAGTCCCTTAGTCATCACATTAGCAAACTATTGTGCGGTCGGAACATGGAGGACCCAAATGCGTCCAAGGGCCACCTGCTCACGCACAAAATGAATGTCCAGCTCAATGTGCTTAGTCCAGCGATTATGAATGGGGTTGGCGGAAAGGTACACTGCAGAGAGTTGTCATAGTAGACAACCGTAGCCTGGAAGACATCATGATGCAACTCCTGAAGTCGCTGTCGTAGCTAGGTGCACTTGGCGATGGCGGTTAGCCACTGCTCGGTACTCGGGCTCCGCGTTGGAACTCGAAACTGTGGGTTGTCGCATGGACAACCACGAGATGAGTGAAGGACCGAGGTGACGCAGCAGCCAGAGGTGGAGCGACGGGTGTCAGGGTAGCCAGTCCAGTCCGCATCAGAATAAGCCACCATCCCCAGAGAAGTGGACACCATGAGAGTGAGCCCGAGAGCCATCGTGCCACGGATGTATCGAAGAATCTGCTTCACGAGGGTCCAATGGGAGTTACGAGGGGCGTGCATATGAAGACACACCCGCTGAACAATAAGGTTGATGGTAACAGGAGGCGGGGGACACGATGTTTACCCAGGTTCAGGCCCTCTCTATGGAGGTAATACCCTACTTCCTGCTTGATTGATCTTGATGAATATGAGTATTACAAGAGTTGATCTACCACGAGATCATAATGGCTAAAACCCTAGAAGTATAGCCTATATGATTATGATTGCCCCAATGGACTAAGCCCTCCGGTTTATATAGACACCGGAGGGGACTAGCACTACAAAAAAAAGAAACATCCGTGACATTTTGGGCCGAACCAAATGTTTTTCTGTCATACATATGACACTTCTATGACGATAATTGTGACAAAACTCGGTATCATCATAGATGTGGTGGGCTCCTACTTCTATGGCAAAAAATCATGACAGAAAATGGGCTTTTCGTCCTGGGCGGGCCAGAGACGCAGCTGCATGACATTCTTTGGGCCGTCCATGACGGAAAAAATCATGGTAGAAGCGAGGGCGAGGAAAATTTCGGGGAGTTCCCGGTTACGGTGGGTGGTCAGGGGCCGAGCGATGCACGTTTCCCTCATACACGTACGCGTGTGTGTGCGAGGTGTTGGCTCTAACTGAACCCGAGCGAGGCGTTGGGCTCTAACTGAACCCGAGCAATTGCACTGCAGGCTACGCATTACTGAACCCGAGCGATCGATCGATGGCGTTAATCGAACCCGATCGGCGATTCTTCGCTCTCGCTGCTAATCAAGCCGACCGATTGGATGAGCAATGGCGTTGTGTGTGTGTGGGGGGGGTTGGATGAACATTGAGCGGTGGGGTGGATGCGGGACCCGTGGCGTTGCCTCTAGATGAACAGGGCGACCCGTGGAGGGCTGGATGAGCGATGAGCGGTGGAGGGTGCCCGTGGAGGGTGGTTGAACAGTAGCCGATGGAGTAGCGCGCGGTGGAGGCTGGATGAACAGGAGCACGTGGAGGCTGGAGGAGGTCTACGGTAGCCCGTGGAGGCTGGAGGAGGTCGACGGTGGAGATGAACAATATCCCGTGGAGTCCCGTTTTGCGGTACGCAACACCCCTCCCGATGACCGTTTTGACCGTAGCACTCCAACACAAGTCCGTTTCGTCCGTTTTGCGGTACGCCACACCCCTCCCGATCAACAGGACCCTCGTTTCGACCGTAGGAGGTCCATTTCCTCCATTTTACGGTACGCCAGACCCCTCCCGATGAACAGGATCCCGTTTCGAACGTGGCCGGTCGAACACAAGGCTGTTTCCTCCATTCTGCGGTACGCCAGGCCTCGTTTACATCGCCTGTTCCATCCAAGCCGGTTGTCTCCCACGCGTTCCGTTGCCTCCCGATGAACACGACACGTTCCGTTGCCTCCCCATGAACACGACGCATTCCGTTGCCTCCCCATGAACACAACGACGACATTGTTTCTCCGTTCCGACCCAGCCATGTACACGAGCCCTGGCCATACGTATGCGCGAGTAGGCGTTCGAGACCCCGCCCGTATGTACACATACGTGGCCGTATTTTTTTCTTGCACACTGGCCGATGTACGTACGTGTACATGCTACGTGCACGCCTCTACTACAACACATACGCGCCTCTACTACGACATGTGCGCGCCTCTACATCGACCAGTATATATGTATGTACATGTTCGCGACCAGAATGACAACGCTACGTACGCTTCGACCAGGTGGATCCCGACTGTCAGGCACTTCCTTGCGTGCGAAGATGTAGCTGGTGGGTCCCAACAGTCAGGGGGGCGAATCCTTTTGTTTTTTTGCCCGGACGCACTTCCTTGCGTGCGAAGGTGTAGCTGGTGGGTCCCAGCAGTTAGGGGGGCGAATCATTTTTTTCCCGGACGCACTTCCTTGCATGCGAAGATGTAGCTGGTGGGTCCCATCAGTCAGGGGGCAAATCGTTTTTCCCCACACGCACTTCCTTGCGTGCGAAGATGTAGCTGGTGGGTCCCAGCAGTCAGGGGGCGAATCATTTTTTCGCAAAATACGGTGGCCCGTTCGGTGTGTCCCCATTGTCAGGTGGAGGAATAATTATTTTGCGTGTAATAAGGAGGCACTTCCTTGCGGCTGCCGTGGACCCAGCTGTCAGCCTCTCCACGTACAGTCCACGTTCGATGGAAGTCGTTCCTTGACCACATTGACCACGCCGCACCGAGAGCACCACGGCGCTGGACGACGGCGAGGCCTAGGAAGGGGACGACGCGGAGCCGGGGAAGACGCGGCAGTGGATGCACACGCGGAGAGGAGTACGAGGGTTCATTGGTTCGGCTGCGCTGCCGTCGCTGCAGAATAATAGGGGGTGTGGGTGAGTGGAGGGATGGGCTGGCCAGCGGTGAGGCCTTCGCGGCAGCATAGCCGGCCACGGGAGGCAGGAGCAGGCGGCACGACCGGTGCTACTTTGGGCGGCTGGAGCAAGAAGACCAGAGGTTGAAGAAGCACGGCGGCCATTGGATGGACATTGTATGGTCACTGCAGCTAGAATCATTTATCTTGACTAAGTTGACAAAGCCCTTGGTACGTCAACTTAGTAGGCCCACAGGTCAGCTTCCAAAACGGTGCGCCCGAGATGTCAGGGGGAGGAATCATTTTTTGGGCGGGTGAAGCTAGAATATCCGAGATTGAAGAAGAAGCACGACATTCGGTGGACGGACATCCAACGGCCACTGCTGCTAGAACTGTGTGTTGACTATAAGTTGACAAAGCCTTGCATACACGTCAACCTTGTTTTTTTAGGGGACGCGTCAACTTAGTAAGGCCAGAAGTGTGTGGCAGAGAACTTATAGCCCATTTGAGATTTGTAAGAATGTGCAGCCCATTTTTGAATTCTAATGGAATTTACTACAGCCCATTTACAATTTGTTAAAAGTACAACCCATTTCAACCAACCGTTCAAAACAGAATTCAATAAAATTTCCCACATTTTGATGGGATCTGAAATATTTTTATCCCAAAATTTCTAGTCAGATTAAATAAAATTTCAATATAAATTTATATTACGTAAAAATCCAATGAAACATTGCGCTGGCAACAATTAATGAAATTAAATTTTTCAATATCCAAAAATAATATTTTATAAAGTAATTACGTGTTTGGTGCATTTTTTATAGTTACTGCCGTGTTTTTATAATTACATCCCATTTATTATTTCTTCAAGCCCATTTTCTTGTTAAGCCTAATGCATCCCTCCTAGGAAAGATTTGCAGCCCAGCGGGGCGGAGAATAACAACTTGACCTTGCGTGGGTATTCCTAAAAAAAGTATAGCTGAGCTAGCCATTTTCAGCTTAAAAAAATTAATATCTGGGCTAGATATCTGGCCTGGGCTAGACGGGCCACATCCCGCCCAGTTAATACCTGCAGCGATGTTTTCGTTGTTGTTCAAAGGAGAAAAAATAATATCTGGGCTAAACATCAAAAAACTCTGCAGTGCTCATGCCTCAAAAACACAAATACTGCTCGAGCTGCTTGGTCCCAGCTGTCGGCCGCTTCTTGTGCAATTCTCTCATTTATTGACTACTCCCTCCTTTTCGGTTTATAGTGCTCAATTCAAAAATCTCACCAATCAAGGTAGATGGCGAGTGGTGGAATAATTTTTGTAGTTTTGCAAAAGCACCTAACTAAAGCTCTTGTTATCCTCAAAAAATTATGTTTATCAATGCATTAATTGCAATGCATGCATGCATAAAGTACATGCATTGGTCAATTTTCTATTAATACTTGCATGCAATGATTTAATGCACCTTGGAATCTGAACATGTGATGGAAAACAACCAAATTGAGCCTTGTAAAATGGAAAAACTAAAATTTTGAGATAAGCCCTATAAACCGGAAAGGAGGGAGTACATAGGTTGACAATGGTGTGGGACCGTGATGTCAAGAAACCAGGAGGAAGAAAAATAAATTAATGATACACGGTTGTCGAGGCGGCTACTCCGGCGCCACACGTTCATCCCTCTGCCACCCACCATTGCTATATAAACTACTGCACCGGCCATAGCCACAGTCATCCACATTCGTTCCCTTTCTCCTGTCCACACCACTACTGCCCACCATGGCTTCCTCGCGCTCCAGCGCTCTTCGGGACGGGCGGACGACGGACCACAAGGAGATGGCAGCCATTGCTGCCGACCGGCTGGCTGGTAGGCAGCCGGAGGACGACGACGTCCCAATGGAGAACATGGTAGTCGACGATCTGACGCCAACCCCCTCCTCCGCGCCATCCTCACTGGTGCATTGCACCATGACCATCGGCGAGGCCCGTGCCCAATATATGGACACGATGAGGCAGATGCGTGAGGAGCAGTTCCAGGAGGCGCAGGCTGACGCCGCCTACAACCACCATCTCCTCCAGGAGCACCTGCAGGCGGAGGAGCATATCACCGCGGAGCGGGTGGAGCAGGAGGCGCTGCTCGACTCGTACCGCTCCGCCCGCAAGGGCCGCCTCGAGCGCTGGCGGTACCGCATGCGGGTGGCGGAGGCTGCGGCCACCTACAAAGAGGGCGATGAAGCGGGTGAGGCGCTGTTTGGCGAGACCGAGGATGAGGCAGAGGACAATGCCGGCTCCGACGAGTCCCCGCTCCACTGGCGTCGACGAGGCCCTTCTCCAACAAGGCCATGCGGCGCCAACAACGAGGCAGAGGACACCGCCGGCTCCGCCGAGGCCCCACCCCGCCAACAACGAGGCAGAGGACATCGCCAGCTCAGCCGAGGCCCCACCCTGCCGGCAACATGGGGGAGGATTTCCACTGCTCTGCCCGTGTATGAAATGTGGGTAGCTTCGGTTAATTAATTATACCTCCAGCGCATCCCTTTTTAGTTGTAGAATGTATGAAATGTAATGAAATCCGACCGTGTATGAATGAATTTATTTTGATTAGTTCGAATTCCTGTATCACTGGCATTGGGTGAACATGCAAAACAATACGTACTACTATGGTGATCACCACGTTTACAGCAGTTTCACATGTACTCCCTCCGGACCATTGTTGAGGAAATCATTAACTGGTAGCTGCTCGGTTGGCTAATGAGTAGAGGATTAATAGGCTAATCGGCAAGTTAATCGGCCATTTAATCAATTACTCGGGCGATTAATCAGTTAGTCGGCTACTCGGTGACCCTACGAGTAGGGATTAATCGGCAAGTTAACTGGTTAATCGTATGAATTCTTGAACAGGGCTCCAGACCTTTCTAGTCTGCATACAAGTTTTGTCTGCAGTAAAGTATCTCTACTTTGACCAATCTTATACAAAAAAGTATGCACTTTCACAATGTGCGAAGTAAAAAGGAACAGAAGGAGTACAAAGAGTTTGAGCAGCTTTTTAGCGTTTCTGTACATGGCAATCAAACACATAGGGCTGGCAATTCATAGAGAACATTCAAAATAATCGATGATTATGCATCTCAGTGACTCACATGTCAGAAGCAATATTTACTTCACAACTAAAGAATAAAGAAAAAATTGATCGACGCTGCTTTCAGCAAAGGGCATCCCATTCGAAAATATCAAACGCATGTCTTGCTAAAATCAATGAGCAAAATTTGACAAGGTTGTCCCATTCCAAAATATCAAATGCCTACGATTGTGGAATGGGCAGGGTTTGCCATCAGTTCGGACATTGACATGGCACCTCGTGCTAAATAAACCAGCTGTTCTTTTTGTGCAGTTCCACCAAAATCAACCAAATTCGCGCGTAGCTTGTATGATTTCGCCCATATATGTTGCAATGCCTTGAACTTATCGGCACCTCCTTTCTTGTGGTGGAGATTATTGATTCGATGTATTCATGAACATTTTGTGCAGTTCCCATTGAAATCAAGATGAGCACCCCTGTTTGCACAAATACAAAAAAGTGATTAGTATAAAGTAAATTGTACTATGAATTGACAGTTTAAACAGGCACCTATATGGTCCCTGTAGAGCACACTTTTAGAAAAATGGAACTCACCAAAAAGAATCCTAGAACAACATTGTACTCGCGCATCACAGCAAAAAAATGGAGATTTGTCAGTCCTTCTGAGATGAAGTTAGTTTGGTCTTGTGGGGAGTAATGTAACCATCCTTCAACTGCTCCTTCTGATAAGAAGATAGACATGGCTTCTTCATCCCGGCATAATCGGAACTAGTCACTTCATGTACTCCATATTCTTCTTCAGAGGAAGATGATCCTGTTGTGCAAAGATAAGAGGACTACTAAATGCTAGCATCCCTATTTGCTCGAAAAAAAGGAAAGGAAATATTTAAAACAACACAGATGAAGCACTTCTCAAGGACAATACCACTTTTTCATGACAGTATCTAAATAGTAGCACACCACCAATAGAGATGACAAAGCTCAATCATATGGATGAAATCAGTGGGCGAGTAGCAACCTTTGTCAGAAGGCTTATTGTGTAGAGCATACATATGAAGCACTTCTACGGAACCATCTGTTGCTATCTACGGTGGTGGCCATGCTTACTATATACTCCTCGATTAGTTTAATGTTTCCAACATCTTCTTGTGCAGTTCCACTAAAATATATGGTATCTTCAAAGAAGATCCCTGTTTGCACAAGTAGAGATAATTACGTATTACATTAAGAGTGGCATCAAATCAGTGGCAAAACAATTGCTCGTTCCAGCCATAGCAATAAATTAAGATGCAAAACTATATCATTGCTTGTGTCATCACATTTCCAGTGCTTCATTACAGCACTGGGAGTTGATTTTTGTTTTCTTCCGCTTGTTCTTCCCCTTCATCACTTGGTTCAATAACTGACAAGCTTTGCCTTCAATGTAAGAT
This sequence comes from Aegilops speltoides, assembly GCA_021437245.1. NCBI lineage: Eukaryota > Viridiplantae > Streptophyta > Magnoliopsida > Poales > Poaceae > Aegilops > Aegilops speltoides. The sequence continues at coordinate 305,160,068 of CM038143.1, forward strand.
TTGGCATGTCAATTAGGGAGGACAAGTATAGTACTAAACTTAATTTTCTGATGGAAGTGGCAAAATACAGGCCAAAAGTTGTGAAATATCCTTATCTTACCTCAATGGGATATTACGATTTTACTGATTGGAAGTCTTGTCTCCATTTGTGCAGTTCACTAAAATCAAGCAAAATTATCGTACAAGTAGCACAACATATGAAAGCACACTGCAGAATCATGTGAAAGAAGGCTAGTACTGACCTCTCATGATGCGGAATTCAAACAACTCACAAGAAGAAGATCTGAACCAAATTTTCCAACACAGATAGGAAGTAAGATCTCCTCTTGTGCAGTTCCACTAAGATCAAGCAATCAAGCAACATTGTCGGTGTGACATTTTGGTTAAACTGCACAAAACACTCTTAAAACAAAAGTGTTTTGTGCAGTGCAACAAAAGGTCACAATGACAACAAGGTGAAGTAGATAACCATGTTTACACAGAGGTGCAAAGGAAACAATTAGTGATCAATAACGGTGGATGACCCAGAAGCCAACAAAAAGAAGCATATACCTTATCTAAATGGGAAAGAAAGCAAGACAATAGCATTTATCAGACGATGGCATTGATTAATATTAACATAGAGATTATATTAACAATAAAATTTGTTAAACATGTAATTTGCTTTTAACTGTGGCATTGCATCAATTTTCCAGTGGAATTATTAGAGGGTGTTTGTTTACAGGGACATTTTGGTGTAGGGACTAAAAAAACTCCATGTCAGTCCCATCTAAACTAAACAGGAGGGACTTTTAGGGACTAAAAGTGGGCATTTGGGACTAAAGAAAGAAGACCCCGAGGGAGTCTTTTTGGGACTTTTTCCAATAGTTGCCCCTACCACGCATCGCACCTTGTCTCTATTAGTTCATTACTAGGGGTAACATGGTCTTTTAGCATGTCATTTAATAACCTCTAATCCATGTTTAGTCCCTGGAACCAAGTAGGTAGGGACTAGGGAGTTTTTAACCAAACAGGGCCTTAGATTAACAACTGCTAATGAGTTGCATGGGATGTGGGCCTTTTGCACCATGTGCATCTACCGATGTCTTGTGGTCATGCACATCTGTTGCAACAAAGAACAAACAACCAAGGAGCATATTTGTGTTGGTCCCAGTTTTGTTATCTTTAGACACCTTTCCCTATGTGAGCGCAGCAAATCTAGTCCTGCTCAAACTCTACAGCCTTGTCTCCCAAAACAAAAGATCAATTCATTACAGATGTGCGTACTGCATTTGTCATTGTTTTCCCTTCTCGACCAACGTAGGTGCTGAATAGCCAGTCTGTACTAGTACTTTTGCCCCTTCCTTTCCTCTTTGAACCATGTCCTAGATTTATGCGATACAACTTTCCCCACTACTTTCCCCCATTCATTTCCTCTTTGAACCACGTCCTAGATTCATGCTATACAACTTCCCCCCTTCATTTCCTCTTTGAACCACGTCCTAGATTCATGCTATATACAACTTTTCCCTCTACTTTCCCCCACTCCTTTCCTCTTTGAACCACGTCCTAGATTCATGGTATACATGCAGCTAGAGCAATGCATGTGGAGTAAGTAAATTATACCTTAAGGTTCTTGGGGCGTGGTTTGGTGGGCGACGGGACGCGGAGAAGAAGAAGGGGTCGGAGGCCCTCCCGTGCCTCCGCTGGGTGAAAGTGAACAGCTGCGCCGGTAGTGGATTCCCTCCCTCGCCGACGGCGACAGCATTAAGCCTCCTTCCCTTCCCGGCTGACGGATCCTGCCGGCTCTTTGAGCAGTGAGGGGAGAGAGAGGCCAACGAAGTCTTGTTTAGATCTGGAGAGGGCGAGAGTGTGAAGAGAGCAACTACAAGTCCAGCGTGTATATATATACTGGAGAGAGAGTGTGAAGCGTGCAAACCATAGAAAACAAGTGCCGAGGCTGCAACTTATACGTGATGAGGTGATTATACGGTCACTACAAGATCGTATAGCTCTGTATCCATCCATTTTGACCAGTCAAAGAATCCTCCTGGCAAAAATTATGCTCAAGTGTAGTTATCGAACCCGAGACCTCAAGTTTGATGAGCGAACAGGCTAACCAGCTACACAACCCTCCTGTTATGTTCAACGAGAGGAAAATAATCTTTTATACATTCCTGCATTCGTGTGACAAGCATGCCGTGTTTTGTGTGTGTGTGTGTGTGTGTGTGTGTGTGTGTGGGAGTCATTGGGATTTCAATCATAAATGTGTCATGTGGCTTTGATGGTAAGACTATCCACAGTGGTGTAGAAATAATGCAGCCTTAGTCACCTTACCTCTCTCCATGTAGTACGTTGGGTCCCACCAGTCAGAGGGTGGAACAAACAAATTAATAAGAAAAATTAAAAGCGCCAGCGGTGTATCTTACCTCACACATCTCGCTACTACTCGGGAACACTGTCCAATTGATCCCTTTGTTCGCTCATGTACTATTTTAAGTGAATCCTTATTATAACATGCACACAATTTTGGGCACTTGTATTCGACCTAAGTCAGTGCCATCGTATCTCGTACTCTCTCCGTCCGGAAATACTTGTCGGAGAAATGCATAAAAATGATTGTATTTAGAACTAAACTACATCTAGATACATCCATTCCTCCGACGAGTATTTTCGGACGGAGGGAGTACTTACTACTCCCTTCGTCTAGGCGTAATAAGTCACGTTAGGTGCAGCGGGACCAAGGTGCGTGTGTGTTTGTGTGTGTGTGTGTGTGTGTGTGTGTGTGTGTGTGTAACAAGATGTGTGTTAGAGAGAGCGACAGATCGACCTACTCCTACAGAGAGATGGTGTGTAGTGTACGATTTTAGCCGCGAGAGTTGGTGCATCCTCTCGTTTCCGGGCGTGTCCGGTAGGGACATGCGGACAGCTGCCACGCCCGCTCTTGACCAGCCTGGCCCACCCAAAGCCCCTCCATCGCCCGCGCGCTCTTCCCGCCCGAAATGGTCAGCGCCACTCCAAAGAATCGGTGCCCCATTCATGCCCGGGCAGAGCGGACGCAACCTCTCACTGGCGCAAGAGTGATGGTTGCTTCGTCCGTCCAACTTACTGCTGGGTCTATGTGATTTGATAGCTCATTGGTCTTTATTACTGAGGTGGTAGGACTGCTGGATGTCCCACGCTTTCGGCGAAAGGAGGTACTACTAGATTACAATTTTCTCCATTCTTACAGCAGAGGAGTGCAAGAGTAGTGAAAACATGCAGGCTCAGTGATTACATGGACCACCTCACACTATCATCGTGCGACACCTAACTCTTTACATAGTACTCCCTTCGTTCCTAAATATTACTAGATGAGTCCCCGTGCGTTGCCGCGGAACAGCCGTATATCTCTCTGCGCAAAATTATCGATTTCATAGAACTAAAAAAAACTCTATAACCGCATGACAAATGTGGTAGCCAAACTAAATAAACTCCCATCATCGTTTAGATCATCCCACGTAAGGAAAAAAGATCAGCCAACTCCTACTGCATAATGGGATTATATTTTACTTTTTGACATGTTAATGGGCTTAAAAGCTCACTTACATGCATGCTACCGGTGCATGCTTGCATGCAGACATGTTGATGTGATTTAAAACCCACTCACATGCATGCCACGGTATTTCTGCATGCTTGCATGTGGCTTAGTGCGGAGCCTCTCAATGTCTAGATCAGATGGCTATTATGGACTGATTTAGTTCATCTAATGGCTACATTAATTTTGATGATGTGGCTCAAGGAGAGGATAGAGAATTCCTAGTAGTGGGGGCTCGCTATTACTAGTAGATAAGTCTTTGTAGAGATTCCACTAGGTGAACTACATACGGAACAAAATGAATGAATCTACACTTAAAATGCATCTATATACATCCGCATGTGGTTCATGGTGAAATCTCTACAAAGACTTATATTTAGGAACGGAGGAAGTACTAGTATAGTACGTACTGTAATTTATCAGCGAGATAAATTTGTACAATGCTATGAAGCTTCCAGCTTCTGTTACATGTATCTTGCGTCCAAGGTTGCCCGTTGCAACATTTCATCAGATACAAAGGAGACTAACATGCATGCTATTGCATCTCAATGAGTGACATATCATAGCAAATATGTACTCCCTTCATTCCAAAATAAGTGTCTCAACTTTGTGCAAACTTTAGTACAAAGTTGTACTACTACTAAAGTTGACACTTATTTTGGAACAGAGGCAGCTAAAAAAACGATCCATGCAGTCCCTAGCCCTTGAACCGTGAACCCTAACCAGGCTTCAATTTGTTGACAATGTTTGAGCTTCCTAATAAATGAAGTTTGCAACCTTTTGACCATCGGATCATTTTGTGCAGTTTCACCAAAATCTAGATGAGCATCCCTGTGGCAAAGAAATTGAAGAAGCGTGATTAGAATAAGATTACTGGTACTAGTTGATGAGACGTATACTCATCACAAATACAGTACGTAGAAGCCTGTAGAGGTATGTGCGGGGCAAAGAAGTAGAGAAATATCCACAGGGAGTGATGTGGGTAGCTGGAGCAGTGGTGCAAGCCGGCTGTAAAGGGAGTTGTACCTGAGGGACGTAGCTCAAACTTGAGGAGGGCGGTGGGTGGCGGCAACTGCCCACGTCGCGGTAGTGAGCAAGGGACGAAGGCAACCTCACGGGCTTTGTGAGAGAGAACGGCAGGGACCCCTGATCGGGACGTGCCGACAGTGGGTTTTCGCCATCGGTGATGGCGACCGCATCTACACTAAGCATCCACCCCTTCCCCCAGCGGACGTGATCCGCCAGGATGTTAGAGATGTGGCCACAGTCGTTTTGTGCGAGAGAGTGTGAAGAGAGCAACCCCAGCAAGCAACCGTGTGGGCTGGCCCGTCCTGACTATGTATATAGTGGAGCGGTTTCCTTTTCTCTCCATATGAACCTATCATATTGCAACGTGCCACTGAAGAAAAAAAACTTTATTTATAAATGACGCAGCACCTAGTACTCATTCTCCTATAACCGTGCGCTTGGCATCTCCAAAATATTAACCTTGCGATTGGCTCTTCGCCTGTTCAGGAAGTCGAGCAATAATGGTAGTGCAGTATATATCGTTCTGGCTATATGAGACTGAATGAATTGCTGCACGTCCACCACTTGGGCGGGGCAAGGGAGAGTGCTACATACGGAGCAAAATGAGTGAATCTACACTCTAAAATACGTCTATATACATCAGTGTTTGGAGTATGTACTAGTAGTTCATATTGAAATCTACTAAAGGACATATATATTCCAAACAATATGATATAATCTCTATAAACAAGGTAGTAGGGATGAGGAGTAAACGGAGGGAGTAGTAAATTTTTCTCCTCGTCCTGCAAGCCACCGCGCGCATGGGCGAGGGAGCGGGCGTAAGGCGGAGCAAGCTTCACCTCATCCTGCGAGCCACCGTGCCCGTGGGCGGGTGAGACGGCGTACTAAGCAAGCTTCTCCTCATTCTGCGAGTTGATGGGACACATCAAAAGTACTCCAGTGTATAGAGCTTTGCCTCTAAGGTAGGCCCCACATGGTTTGCCTCTTTTTTTAATTTAACATAACGCGTCAAGTCGCAATTTGTTTGTTCACCCGTGGTAGACGATCCTCCCTCCACCAAGTGGACAACCAGTACACGTGCCAAATTACCATGTGGGCTGCCTTTTTCGTACAGAAATGAGCTCCACCGTGTACCCGCACGGGTGTGGTTGGGAAAGAGACGGGAGTAAGTGCGCCGTGCATGCACCTCTTCTCTTCGTGCACGTCCTCCACCTACGTGGGTGTGTGAGACAGAAAAAACCCGCATTCGTGAGTCTTATTTGTTTTGGGGTGGGGGTTGATTTTGTAAGGGAACGCAACAGAAAACAAAAAATTTCCGACCTACGCACCAGCCTAGGACCACTATGGAGACTACATACATGGTTTGATCTTTTTCGTTAACGACTCGTAGCGCAGCGGGAAGTAGAGTCGATGACGAACAGCGGTGCAGATCCCCGCAGCTAGGATTTAAAACCTCCCAACCGCGAGGATGTATACCCTCATCTGCACCTCAGACAGCCCTCCGGGAGGCGGTCGAATAGCCCCCCCGGACAGTGTCGCGGATAGCCCTTCGGGAGGACCTTCGAAACTCGAACGGTCACTTGGACAGCCCTTCGGGAGGACCTTCAAAACTCGGACGGTCACACGGACAGCCCTTTGGGAGGCACTCACGAACTAAGACCGAAACTACGATCTCTCTACAGAGTTGCACACATACGGTGTCATCTATCCGGCAGGGCTTCGCCGTCCAGAACTAGTTCCTGCCGGAACCCAGACAGCCTTACGGCTCTATGAAACTCTTTCCGTGGGAGGGAGAGAAGAAGCCAGATAATGCATGGCATGTGTATGAGAGCAAGGGATGATCGTGGAGAGCTCCTCTCCTCCTCCTTTTATAGGAAACCCAAGGGGTAGGGTGGTTTCACAAGAAAACCCAAAGTGCACATGAAGGAAGTCCTTCCACAAGGACCCAAGTGTGAAACCAAGGGACAAGAGGGGGCTCCAAGGAGGAGTCCCCATGTGGCCGGCCACACCTAGGAGCCCCCCCCGAAAGGGAGCCTCATCCATCCATGTCACCCCCAAAAATATCTTGGGACAAAGCCCAAAATAATGGCTTTCCAAAAAGTAACCCAAAAAGCACTTTCACTATTCACGACGACATTTTTCAGCGTCCGTTCGAACTGAAAATATTTATGTGGGCTTAGAACATTTCCAGTACCCACCATAATTATTTTCAACGCATTCTATAACAATTCCAGTTTAGTGATTTTCATCTGCGAAAAGCATCTGAGCGGTTCCGGCAGCTCCGGAACATTTCCGGTTTTTATCTCAGCAAATTCCAAAAAGCTTCCGGAATGATACTGGCACCCTCCAAGAATTATCAGGCATGTGCCGAAACCAATTTGACTTAATGGTATCTCCCGAAACAACTTTTCGGTTTCATCAAAACTTATCCGATGACCTCTCTCCGCGGTACGATTCCGCTGTCCGAAACCATTCTGGTGTCCGAATTTTTTTTGGTGATTTTCTCTCAGACTGCCTGTCTAGTATTCAGCAGATAGATGACCCTTAAGCATGTGACCCTATAGGTTTGGTGAAGTATAGACATGACCCGGAACCCCTTCCGATCAATGATCAACATTGGAGCCGTGGACACCCATATTGACCCCTATACCCACACGAATGAATATTCGAGTGAACCTCCCGTTGTTGTGTGCTATTCCTGTTGCTTCGCGATATGTTACAAATACCCGAGGTTAGACATGTTGGCATTCCCATAGATCAACAACTTGTCCACTATGCCAGTTACCTCGTTACCGGTATTGTTCTCTTTACTCGTTACCGTGTTCCGGCATCCCCGTGATCAAATCACAAAGTGTCTGGCCAGACGATGATAGATACCGTAACACCGAGAGGGCCCAGAGTTATCTCTCCATCGTTGGAGGAGCAAATCCCAATCTTGAGCTATTAAGTTACTTGACATACTTTTCCATGAACCCGTAAGCCGCCGTAATAGCCACCCATTTACGGATGACGTTTAACAAACCCCAAAGTTCATGAAGCAATCATGAAGAAACTCGATACTCTCATGGTCTAAGGAATCATGCAAACGTTAACCATCTCTGTGTTATTTACCATTAACTTCTGACGAATGTATCTCATAGCATAACATCAATTTGGGCCAATTCAACACAAATGTTCTCTTAACATTGTGCCCTCAAAGTTGCTGGCATAGACATGCCCATGATCAGGAAAACAGAACCATCATGCAACACTTGAGCTAGTCTTAGAGGCCAAACTAGGAATACTCCTTACCGTTTCTTATTCCACACGTGCATATGAGTCTTCCTCCAAGCCTCGTGGATATTGTAGACTCGAGAAAAATTGCAGTTATAGAATGGAACATAAACATAATTATGAACTCGGAGATAAATAATATCATTTATTATTGCCTCTAGGGCATATCTCCTACAGACTCCCACTTGCAGTAGAGTCAATAATCTAGTTAATGCTAAAGCACTTTACACCTATGGCATGCCGGTGTAAAAAATACTTCGCATGTGGTATAGCCTGATGTCCATCAGATCTGACAACTTCAGCTCCGTGTCTATCTCTGCATATCCTCGCGTTTTTACGCTTTCACAAAATTCATATTTTGTGCGGACTTGGCTTTGTATAAATGTGAATCACAGGTTGAACTTGGATTCCTTAGACTGAGTTATGGAGAAACTACCTACAGTAGTGTCCCATTGACAAAAGCCATCTTGGAACCATACTAAGTTCATGAATGAACTATATGACTCAACATCTTGTTTGTCGCTTCTAAAGCGTCAACATACTTAGTCATTTGTTATAGAATTCGCCACAGTATCCTATTGGGAACAATTTCCAACTACCATGCCACCATATTGTGTATTACACAAAACCCTTAACTTAAATCAAAAATCGCATGGAGAAAAGATGAAGACCGTATCGATGTAACATTTTACAACGAACTCTTCATGATCTCCGCTTGCGAGAAAACATATCATCAGTACTTACTCTAGTACTCAATGACATCTTTCCCTGTTGTCCCATGATCAGTACTTTGATCACTTTAGTATCCATACTCTCAACATCTTGGGAGTATTGGACATATTTGGTTGTTTTACATACCATGGAATACATGATTAATCCAAACACAAAAGTGTGTGGAATCTGCATCATGTATTTTGCTCATCAATGTTTTGGGACACTGATTCTTGCAAAAACTCTTTCCATGTGACTTCGACAAGAATCACTCCTTGTCGTTCTTAGTGCTAAACGGTTTTAGCATCTTGTCAATATGTATTTATTGCTTAGCCCTATTAGGTAAATCTATCTCCATAGATCATCATGCCTAATATCAAGGCTATTTAGCCTAAGCACTTCATCAAAAAACTATTTTCAAATGAAGTCCTAATTCGTGTCAAGAAATTTATTTCCAGTTACCAATGTGTCAAGAACACAAGGTTTTTAGAAATATTATTGTGCTCCCACTTACTTTCTTGAATTACAAGCATCTTCGTTACCCATTGATGAAGCCAAAACCCCTTTTAAGCATTTCATCAAAACACGAAGATTCCAACTCCATTTTGCTCTCTTCTGTCCATCGTTGGAACTCTGAAGTTTGCATCCTTACTAGCATCCTCTGGATCGACAAATTACTTTGAACTATATCACATACAAGTCCTAGGTTTCATTTCCATTAGATGGAAATCCTTTTGTCATCCATGTTTCATATGTCAAGATTGAAATATGTATTAATTGCTAGTTCAATCCGAACCGACTTTAAGCATCACTACGATGAAAACAACCTCATCGTTGTCAACTCTTGAACTTGTTATTTCAACAAGTCGAGCTTTATGGATAAAACATTTTTATCCATATCAGTTTTAAGTTCCATAAATATTCGTTAGACTCTAAGTCTTCTGAAAGGTGTATCAAGGTTTTAATCTTGAATCACTTATATGGAAACTAACTCGGGTTGTATTGGCATTTAGCCAATTCCGGAGTCAGGGCCCATCAACGCTTCCTTGTGTATCGTAGGTATAATGTTGTCTAACAACAATATCTCGCTTATGCTTTGAGAGGTTTGCACGATCCTTGCCTCGTGGTTCACCGCAAGTTCGATCAAGTTCATACATTTTATTGTAGAGACTTCCGTATCAGCCGTAGTAGGAAACTCTAGAATTACTTCCAAGGTCTCTTTCCTTTGATCTGATGAGGAAGATACTGTTTATCTCGTCGAGTTGCACTATTCTCCCACTCACCTTTTTGAAAGAACCATTCTCTTTAAAAGCACACCGTTTCGCGGCAAAACTATTTGCCTCGGTATAGTGAGGGAGGAATACCCAACATTTTGGTATAACCTACAAAGTAGCACTTGTCTGATTTGTGATAGGTTTGTAACTTTTTACAAAAGCCCCATATTCCAAATGTTAAGAAAAGACATAACATGGTTGGGCGTACCATACCATGGCTTCATTTCAACAGACCCGATGTAGCTCTTTTCAGTGTAAAAGCCGCAGTCTCTAAAGCATCACTTTAAAAAGGGATAATGGCAAATTTATTTATGTCAGCTTTGATCTTAGCATGTCATAAATGGTTAGATTACATCTTCACAGACATTCCACTCATAGTGGTGTTCCGGGAGGTGTAAGTTATGAAACTCTTTTCACAACTCATCGGACATTCGCTAAACTTGTAACTCAAATGTTCCTTTCTGCAATCAAATTGTAGAAACGTAATTTCCTTGTTACAATAACTTCTACTTCATTTTTGAAAACCTTTCGAATGATTTCAAAAGATCCAGACTTACGTCTCATCAAGTAAATATCCATATATCTACTTGAGTCATTTCTGAAGATAAATAAATCCACCACTAACAACACTTATCGGACTACACACATCAAATGTATGATCACTAATAAGTTTGTTGTTCGTTCCTTATGGCCTGTGAACGGTATTTTAGTCACTTCACGTTTCGGAGGAAAGTTGCAAGTGTCAGAGGATTCAAAATAAAAAAGACTTCAAAATCCATCATAATGGAATTTTCCATGCGGGTTTCTCCAATGTGACCAAATGTAGTGCCACACTTGTGTGGTATTCTTTTAGTCTTGCGACATTTAGCGTCAGTGTTATGGATGTATCATATTACCATCAATATTCATAACATACATCCCATCTTGGATGGAAGCATGGCCCTTCATGTTATTCATAATACTTAACAACAATTGTTGTTTTTATGAACAATTCTTTTGCAACAAACATTGTGCAATGGGCTAGAGTGTATGAAACTCTAATGAATTATGAAAGTAAACCCAGAGGTATTGTATTATTATCAATACTCATAACATACATCTCATTCATAATGAAAGTATGGCCCTTGTGTTATTCATAACATCGAACATAAAAAGTTCTCTTATGAACAACCTTCTTGCAAGATACCTTATGCAATGGGCTAGAGTTTGTAAAACTCTAAATGAATTATGAAAATAAATGCAGACGGCCATACACTAACGGAAGGTATAGTAACATTTACTATGTTCCCTGTGTATACCTTAACCTCATTTCTGGCTAGCCTTTTAGGCCATAGTAGCTCTTAAATTGATTCGTAACAGAATGCAATCGAGCATGTATCTTTGAGATTAACTCACAATACCCAAGAATTAGTGATTAACATGTTTAACCATAATTCCCAAGAACTATATCTTTGACCAGCCTACTATACATCAAAAACTTGTATGACATTCATACATGAGCTGGATATTCCAGTCATCTTTCTTTATGCCTTTATACTTCTAACAGTTTAACTTTTAGTATTTCTCCTACTCGCAAAAGAAGCACCCAACATAAGAGTGGCGTTAGCCCCGGAATTCCTAGGCGTGTAAGTCATACTAACACCCTTTGGACACTTCCTTTCTCTTTAAGTTGTTGTTTTATTCACCTTTCATTATATGACAGGCGTTCTTCTGGATCCCTTTCCCAACAGTCAAATGCATAGTAAACACTTTTACTAATACTTGCAAACAAACATTACTTTGTTTGTATCTGAAAATAATTTTCAGTTCCATGAATATCATATAACTTTCCCAACTTTCGAAGTTTGGGTTTCATGGAAGCAAACATATTCCACTTGACCGTAATAGAATTCTAGCTTTTGGATCGAAGGACGAGAGTCTCATCATCCATAGCATTTAGCGGGAGTATACGGAAAGCATGCGATAGGACAAAGTCCTTCTCGGCACTTTTGAGGACAATCCTCCTATTATGTTACCAATCGTAAAGTTTTAACCAGTTATTTAACAGCTATTCAATTTTAACAGGGAAAGTGGAAACGCGAGCCATTATTCTACAACTATTTTGCAAGAAACACTTAGACAGTGTTCATAATTAATTTCACTAAGAATTAAACAAGTTAATTCTACAATGCGCTCCCACTCAAATCAATATCTCTCATAATTGATTGTGAGTGATACAAGATCCACATTTCAATTCAACGCCATTGATGTGGACATCACTGATGATGAGAATTCCAATTGGTGGGCAGACAAGCCGATCACATCTCTATGTGACTCTTGTTCATCTTTCGATGGGTGCGTTCCAAGCTCAGGATGATCAAGCCAAAACGTCAAGACAGTGATCTTGCTGCGAGGTCTGACCTCACCCGCCTCACACTTCTCTAATCGTTCGTACCCATCTGGACATGGCGCACCCCAAAAAGTTAGGTGCCGTGACGGTGCTACACTTGGGAGAACACTAACTACTTGTTATTTTTGTGAGAGATCACCCTAATAAAAAGCGACTACCGCGCAATCAAGAAGGGTGCATGTGGGGACCCCGACTCATAAGTCGTGATCACCGAATGTACGTGTACAGTGATCCCAGAGATCAATGCTCACTGAACACACAGAAGCTGAATAACAAGAGTCTTACATCCATACATACCGTATTACACAAGTAGGACCATTATGGTCGAGTCTTGAGTATAACATCGCAGCGGAAATCTTCGTCGACAACTTGGACCCATGCCATCTGCCTTAACCCTACAGGCATTCTGACTGGGAAGCGTCCTAGCTCGCATGTTCGTCACCGAAGTGTTCTTCATCACATCCTGTTCTTCCATGCCCGTCAATTAAATAACCAAAGGAAAGCCAATGAGTACTTTGAATGTACTAGCAAGCAACCCATGTTTTGGTTCAAGATACAACAATGCATGATATAGGTAAATTTTTGCAGAAAGCTAGTTTTGAGTGCAATGACATGTTCAACAACTTGTAAGACATGCATCAAGAGAATTCAAGTAACCATGAGGACAGGTTACAGATATCAACAGAAATAGAGTGGGCACCAACCCAACATAAATAGAGTGGGCACCAACCCATCTCCAACATGTCAAGTCCTTTGACTTGACCCAAGTAGTTTCATCATCACACACACACGGTTGAAAACTCTAGACATAGTTTAAGCAGCACCTCCCAACCGTCCTTGACCGTGGACACGGCTATTCGAATAGTTTTACACTCTGCAGAGGTTGCACACTTTACCCACTAGATCCGGGGAACTTCCATGTCATCCACGACCCGCGGTACCTCAAGTACCCGGGGTAAGCACCCGATCACTACCTTTCCCTAGACGACACTAACATGGAGTCCACTCGATGGGTAGTAACCCCCGTGCCAAATACTTCACATCATAAAGTTGAGGAGCCTCGCTCCCATATTCATCACATACCACAAGCACGGGGTACCAATGGTGTGTCCGGTGCCCTGTGAAAACAGTCATGGCCGCCCTACCTGGCACGACCCCGTCCCAAGAGAGAGCACCAACTCTCCCCCATCACTAGTAATGCGGGCCCCAAGCTAGTATCGGTCTAGGTACTCAATAATGCCCTTTCCCATATAAGGGTAGAGTGGTCGCGCACGTAAGGTTGGGACAGTTATCAAATCTTAAATCTAATCCGTTTTCGAAAACAACACACACTTGCCTCGGTACACCACTTCGTCATCAAGTGGTTACCCATCTCATCATCTCCCTCGGGCATAAGTGGCACCCGATGGGGTTTTCGAAAAGTCTTTTGAAAATACTTTGTCTCCATCACCATGCATATCCCCGTCCCTTTTTGCGTAGCACTACTTAGCATCCTATCTACTCCCACCGGCATAACCCTCATAAGAAGGTAGGGCCATGCACAATGCAAGTATCAACGAGGAAATAACGGAGGCAACCAACCCACGTGGTTCACCATCTCACCATGATTCCGATGCAACAATAATAAATAGCTATATATGACATGCATATAAAGGGGTTTCATAGTCATGGTCAAAGGGCTGCTTGCCTGTTGTAACGAAGCCTTCGAGGTCTTCAAATATCCCTGGTCCAACTCCGAGCATTCCGTCTACTTCGTCAACTATCGTCGAAAGCAAGCATAATAAGCAACACAACAAGGCAGGAAATAAAGGTGCTCTAAAAATATGAGTTGGACTTTTCTGGGATACCTCTGGTCATATGAGGGATGACCAAAGTGGTTTCATTAGGATTTGATCAATGGACATCTCTGAACATTTTGATATGGTGGAATCAAGGGGTTTATGGATTTGCAAGAAGTGTACAGAAACATATTTTTGAAAAGTGAGAAAAGGCACCCATTTAACAAAGGATGATTTTAGAAGCATCTAGGAATTGGTTTCACTGGATTTGGAGTTGAGATGATTTTCCTATGAATTTGCAAAGTTGACAAATATGAAGAAATGGCTCAATAATTTATGTGGTACAGAAAGTATCAAGAAAAATGTTCTTAAACTAGGTTATGAGCTTAGACTCATCTAGGAATTGGAATCAGGGCATTTGGATCAAATATGAGCCCTCTGTGATTTTCTAAAGTTCATCACAGAAATGGAAAGACAAGATTTGATAAATGTTTGTGAAGAAAAAGTTTCTGGAAAAATGTGCAAGTTGCACAATGAGATAGATCATGATTTATAGAGTCACCAGAAATTTGAATAATCAAATTTGGAGTTGATTTGATTTGTTTATGGTTTTTTGAAGTCTACTAGGAAAAAGAAAAAGGAAATGGGGGCTTTACCCTTATCATGCACGCAAGGCGCGAGATAGGCAACGGGCCGGCCCAGCTATTCGGCCACGCGCGCGCTGCCAACGCAGGAGGCGCACTCAAGGGAGTACGCCTTCCCCGAGCGAAGGCGGTGACAGGCAGAGCCCGTCTCCACTTAATGAAATGGGGCCCACCCGCCAGCGTCTCACTCTCGTTGGCCGGCCGACACGTGGGGCCCGATGGCAGGCTCGTCCTCAACCTCCCGCGCGGGCGCGACGGGAGACAGGGGAGGCGTTCGACGCCGGCTGGCAGCGCTACAGGGCGTCTCCGGCGATGATCCGCCCACCGGCGTGCTCAGGAGGATGAGCCGCATCCATCGGCGTACGGCTCGCTTGCCGAGGAGAGCCGTGGCGGCGACTGCCTGGGCGACCGCGGAGGAGGCCATCGGCCATCTCCGGCTTCGAGCATGCGACGCTCCTGGGGATGAACGGCGGCAAGGGGAGGGCTTGTGGTGGTGACGAGAGGGTGCGGATCTATCCAGGGGGAAGAGAGAGGGGCCGAGGCCTGCGGATTTGAGCAGCGGCCGGCGGCTCGGCTCCGGCCTAGGAGAGGGATGGAGAGCGCGAGGAGGGGAGTGGGTTGGTTCAGGGGGTTCACAGGAGGGAGAGAGTGGCAAAGGAGTAGAGAGGAGGCTCAAGGGTGGCCTTAAATAGGAGGGGGCGAGGTGCACCGCGGGACCGTGCGCCGGCGAGGCCGTAGCCGACGCTAGAGGCCACGGGGGCTCGTGGGAGCGTGTGTGGGGTGTTCGTGGGGTTGTTCTAGGGCGAGAGGAGGGAAGAGAAGGAGCGGGGAAATGGCCAGGGTGCCGCGCGTGTGAGCCGCACCATTGGCGCGCGCGGGCGCCCGGTGTCTGCTAGCGCGGAGGCGCGGGGAGGAGGAGAGAGGAGGGGGACAGGGGCGTGGCGTGTTGCGGACGCCGAGGCGCGTCGACTGGCGCGCTTGGGCGGCCCGAGGTGGACGGGAGTGCGGCAGCAGGGCTCGGCTGCTACTGTAGCGCGCTCCAGAGCAGGCTTTTGGCTGGCATGAGCGCGTTTTGCGTGCTCTGCCGTGTCCACTTGCGTCTGGAGTGTGTTGGGTGATGGGCTAAGGCCTGGGGAGAGCCTTGGATGCTCTGGAATGCAAGTAGGATAGGAGAGAGGTTGATGGAGAGAGAGAAAGAGGCTGTCCAGAGAGAGAAAGTGAGGGTTTCACCTCCAAATAATTGAGTTGTGGATTTTCCATTGCTACTGGACGTGCAAGGGGACTAGGAGGGGCTGTGGTAAAAATTTGAGCTCACCAAGAATAGTGGAAGGGGTCAAAATAGTGGTTTTTGCAAAATGACAGAACGTGTTTGATAATGGTTTGGGCAATAAGATGACTTCCATTTGCCATGAGGCTCCACATGGTGAAATCACACACACTATTAAGGCCTTCCACCAATTTGGAGCTCATTTGGAGCAGGTTGACAATGCAACTTTGGTAAACCCTAGAAATGAACAGAAATGGGTTTCCCAATATTTAGTCATGAAAATATGTTCTCCTTGATGCACCACTTGGTGTAGTGTCATCATTTGATCATGTGATCATGCTCACAAAAATTGGAATCAAGGAGAGAAAGTTTCCAATGTAGAGTTGTTCAAATTTGGTTCTGGACAGGAATGGTTTTGGGGCACTTTGATCAAGTTAACTTGTTCTCCAACTTGTGCCATTTGGTCTAGATGAATTATTAGACCATTGTAGCATGTTCACAAGGTTTGGGAACATTTGGACATGTTTGGCAATGTAAAGTTGCTCAAACTTCAAAATGGACAGAAGTGGTTCTGAGGGGATTTGATGATGTTATCTTGTTCTCTAAGACATGAGACTTGGCAAGATCACCAAATATGCCATATGTGACATGATAGAATTTTCTTGGAATTTTTGGAGAATATTTCCTTTGTAAATATTTCAAAAGTTTGAAATATCCAGAAAGGGTTTTTGAGGGATTTGACCAATATTGTGAACATGACCATGTGTTGAAACTCCTATATATGGACAATATATGTCCTATGAGTTTCCCTAAATGTTTTCAAATATTTTTGAAGCAATAACATAATTTTTTCCCTATTAAAGACCATTTCTGGCCTTAAAAAAAGCTTTTAAATAAAATAGGAAAAATAACTTTTAAAATTATATTTTTGTGGTTTCGGGTATCCTATATCTAATAGGAGTCAAATATATTTTTGGAAAGATTTTTACTGCCCTTAATTACATTTGCAGGCAAACCCCAATTCAGGGGTTTTTGAAAAACTAATTTTAGAAAATACTTTTCGGCCAAATTATTTTTGCAAGAAATTATTTTTATATCCTATACACATGGCATTATCATTGGGAAAGGTTTTTGGAGCAAGGAGATGAAGTATAGATGTTGGAGGGTTTAGTTGATTTTTAGCGCACTTGCAAACAGTAGACAAAAATCAAATCAAGCAAAGTCCAAAACACTCAAAAGTGTTTGTCAAACCACCTTTTATCATGATTTGTCATCTTGAGTGTTGTGTCATGAAAAACAGGGTGTGACAGACCTACCCCCCTTACAAGAATCTCGTCCCCGAGATTCCCAGACTAGGCGCGAAAAGGGATACAGAAACTTGGATCTGGGGGAGTCTTCAAGTCCTCATGTTGCTTCTGCTTCCGTGTGGTGCTCCGTTGGATCTTGAAGTACCCGATGTTGTAGCTTCGTGTATGACACTCTTCTTGATCCAGGTTGCTCGCGGTAGGTTAGATTGGGCTAGGGGTCGATGGCTTGGTGGTTAGTGTCCTTATCAGTGCTCGGGCTAGCTAGGAAGTTGAAAACACTTCCGTGGGTTGTGATGCATGGAAAGCATTGTGCACCCAGGTAACTTAGGTGGCAACTCCATCTGCTATCTGTCTTCTCTTCGTCTCATAGTGATCTTAGAAGAGGTTGTTAAATCTTAGAGTGATCAAAGATTATGACCTCGGTGTTCAATACCACCACGGAAGGCTAATGTGGTAGCAGATGCATCAGCGTAAAGGCTTGTTCCTTGAATGCTATGCTTAAGGACAAGCTACCCACCTTGTATGAAGAACTTGAAAGCTTCGGGTTGAACTGGTTGCACCAGATTCTTAGCTAACCTTGAAGTCAAGCCGACCACGATGGATGAGGTTAAAGAAGCTCGACGGGACACGAGAGTATTGAAGGCATCAAGAGGAAGATCAAGGCGGCAAAGCCCCACTTCATTCCCTGTCAAGACGACCTACAAGGGGAACCAGCTTAGCCGCCTCTCTACATCAACCGAATCGTGAAGCATTCATGGCGCTCCCAAGGAAATTGTGTCGGATAGAGGAACCCAATTCACCTCAAGGTTTTGGAAGAAATTCCAAGAGGCCATGGGGACCAAGTTGTCCTTCAAAGATCGCTTCCACCCACGCATCGGAGGTCGATGAATGAGTGAATCGATATCAAGACATGCTCCGAGCCTGTGTCTTAGCATATGTAACTAAGTGGGAAGATTGCCTCCCTTCTTGCCGAGTTCTCTTACAATAGCGGTTATCAGTCAAGCCTTCAGATGGCACCATCTGAGGTGTTATACAGACGGAAATGCCGCACACCCCTCAATTGGTCAGAAACCAGAGAAGGACTTGTCTTTAGGCCCGATATCCTCCGTAAAGCCGAAGAGCAAGTCCAGCTTGTCAGAGAGCGTTTGAAGACTGCCAAGTCAAGACGAAAGAGCTATGCTGACTCACGTCGTCGAGACATGACCTTCCGGGTTGGAGACCATGTTTATCTCCGCGTCACCCCCCTCAAAGGAACCTAGCGCTTCCATGTCAAAGGAAAGCTCGCCCCAAGACTCATCGGCCTTCAGCTCTGTGGGGACCCCGACTGATAAGTCGTGATCACCGAATGTACGTGTACAGTGATCCCAGAGATCAATGATCATTGAACACACAGAAGCTGAATAACAAGAGTCTTACATCCATACATACCGTATTACACAAGTAGGACCATTATGGTCGAGTCTTGAGTATAACATCGCAGCGGAAATCTTCGCCGACAACTTGGACCCATGCCATCCGCCTTAACCCTACAGCATTCTCGACCGGGAAGCGCCCTAGCTCGCATGTTCACACCAAGTGTTCTTCATCACATCCTGTTCTTCCATGCCTGGTCAATTAAATAACCTGTGGCAAGCCAATGAGTACTTTGAATGTACTCGCAAGCATCCCATGTTTTGGTTCAAGATACAACAATGCATGATATAGGTAAATTTTTGCAGAAAGCTAGTTTTGAGTGCAATGACATGTTCAACAACTTGTAAGACATGCATCAAGAGAATTCAAGTAACCATGAGGACAGGTTACAGATATCAACATAAATAGAGTGGGCACCAACCCAACATAAATAGAGTGGGCACCAACCCATCTCCAACATGTCAAGTCCTTTGACTTGACCCAAGTAGTTTCATCATCACACACACACGGTTGAAAACTCTGGACATAGTTTAAGCAGCACCGCCCAATCGTCCTTGATCGTGGACACGGCTATTCGAATAGTTTTACGCTCTAGCCATCTTCTTTGCCTCGTGTTCAATTCCCTTTGAGTGAAAATATACTTCAGACTTTTGTGATTCGTGTATATCTCACATCGCTTCCCTAAGAGGTAATGTCGCCATGTCTTCAGGGCATGAACCACTGCTGCTAGCTCAAGGTCATGAGTAGCATAGTTTTCTTCATGAGGCCGTAGTTGCCTTTGAGAGGAGTGGCTTGCAGATATGCACGGTCTTCAACGCGGAAGCTCTCTCCTTGATGACGGTGGTTGGTATAGTTCTTCCTCCTTGACATGACGGTCTTCGGATGTTCCCTAACCATCTGATCAACTCTTCTTCCGTCTTCATGTGGACATACATGTCCTCATGTAAGGATGATGATGAACTTGCCCAAGTTCTCTATGAAGTATTTGGGGTACGTAGAGTGGGCTGAGGCATTGGTGAGGGTCACGGTTGAGCATTGGCCAAGGTCTTATCGATCTAGAGCCAAAGCCCAAGGTCAGGATCTGACCGTGTTGTGGCTTGGTAGGGCGTAAGGGTTTCAAGGATTCTAGTGTGTGAGTGAATGTTTATCATCCTATCTTTAAGCACGGTTTCCGAGATGCCAATAGTCTCTCTAGCCATTTAAACAAATCACCTCATATCACTGATAGCATCATTCCGTATAGGCCAACTCCAATCATCATTCATGCTATTCATATCCTCATGACTCCCAAGAGGAGGTCTAACAACATCATATATGTCTACAATCCCCAAACTCATGTGTGTGTGGCTACCCCTAAAAATCCATGGGTAGAGCATACAAGCTTCCAAGCTGGAGTAAAACAGGACAATCCAAGTGCTCAGCCTATTCTTCCAAGGCCCAAGATAAAGCACCTCTATCCTAAGGAAACACGTCGTAAGCCACTCCAAGATCTTGTTTCCTTCCTATGAACCCATTCCAACATCCCATTAACTTGCATCAATCACTACATAATCCATTTAATTCTACAAATCCAACGGTTAAGGTGTTCCACATGATCTCCTAAGGTTCCTATAATCCCCAGATACTTGAAAAGGCTATCTCTACTATAGTCAGTCCACCAATTTCCATTATCATGGTCAAGTAATCTCCAGGGTCAAGTCCACAAAGGTGCCTAGGTAAACCCCGACAATTAGTCCAACCTCCTAGTTTATCGTCCACCGAGAAACATGGTATCATGATCGAGATCATCAGTCTAAATCCAATTCACTCCGAACCGTCTAGACATACTCAGCATCTATACTCAACTAGGATCACCTATTTAAATCCAAATCTCTTGTCCAACGAGAATTCCTACATGTTTCCCTCAAGTTATTTACGTAATATCAACTGTCTCCTAACAATATCCCATGGCTAAGTTAAATCCAAATACTTCCAAGAATTCAAGCTTGCGATCATGATTGTCATATAAATCCAATTTACTCAGGGGTAATGAAAGCTATGCTAATCTATACACATGATCCCACCAAGTTCATCTACCAACATCAAAGCCTCATAATCCATCAAGTAGTCTCTTATAATTCCTCAAGTCAGTGCTATAAACTCACCAGGTCATTACTCCTCTATTCCTATATCCTGAAATTGGTCTTCCTATGGCATCGTCAGTTCTGGTGCTATATTAGGATGATAATGTGCTGGCTCAGTACGTCCACTAGTTCCATAATGAACCCAGTGTTGTGCAAGGTTACTGAGGCTTAACTGATTTTTCTTGCAATACCGTAGGTTAAGCTCAGGGTTAAGGTTTCGAGCTGGCGTATCTTGCGAAGTCTTGAAGGATCTAGGAATAGGGTTCTAGTCTTGAGGTGTGAACATACGGGGTTCTACTTGATCGAGGAGGTTGTAGCAAAAGTCTTCAGTGCTTCTTGGTCGCCGAGGTGAATTGTCTTGCTTGTCTTCAGTTGAGGAGAGAGATGAGAGGGGAAGGTAGCATAGAGAAGGGAAATGCCTAAAGGGGGTTCTATAGTGCAAGTGCAAACAATCAGGTGCAAAAGGGGCCAAACACAAACAACAAAATAAGGCAGGTGATATAGTCGCGTACTTGTTGCCTAGGGCAAAAGGGGCGACTGATATCGAAAACACAACAAATAAAAACAAGCAACACACAATCATGGTTCTACTCGAACCATCATACGGACTCGATCACAAGATAGGGGGTACACGACTCATCCTACCCTAGGGTTCTCGGACTCAATGAGTCGTGCCTTGTGCCTCATGCGCCTTCTCGAGTTTTCCTCGTGTGTTGCTACGCCTCTTGTAGTTGTTCGACGAAACAATCTGGGTTGAGCCTGAAGAATCTTCAAAAACTTCCCTCCTGATGAGGTGATGGGGTGAAGGTGGCTCCTCGTGGCTGGCATTGACTTGATCTTCTTAATCACGACGATCCCCTTTTGTCTTCTAAGC
Source organism: Aegilops speltoides (assembly GCA_021437245.1). Taxonomy (NCBI): domain Eukaryota; kingdom Viridiplantae; phylum Streptophyta; class Magnoliopsida; order Poales; family Poaceae; genus Aegilops; species Aegilops speltoides. Next base: position 305,181,706 of record CM038143.1, read on the forward strand.
CGTTGATGGTACCAGGTAGGTAATCCTTTATGCAATGACATTATCAAGGCGTAATAGAGGTCCATCATGTCGGTTACGTTGATGACAACTTCGACACCAAGAGCGGGGGATGAGGAGAACCGTTTTCCTGCTCACTATGGTGAGGCGGACCAAATGGCTAGGTTCTCGTCCATCGGTGGTTGCCTATACAACAACGGTAGTGACAGGGTTACTCTATTAGTGATGTATATCATGATCTTGCATACTCTATGCCCTGATCATCGTAGGCTAATGTTGCATCATCTTGGGGCAGTGTCAAGGGTGTCACCATCTCCTGGGTCTTCAGGTCCTCATTCCTCGAGGATGTATCTTATGTTGGTATCGTCTTGTTGTGATGTCGCCAATATTGTGTTCAGGAGATGTGGGTGAATGCCTGGCAAGGCATCTTCCTTCCAGATTATCCACGAGGATTACAAGGAATCCTGTGGTCAGAGGCATAAGGGTTCTAGCGACCAAAGGTTTTTGAAGGGGAAGAGATCAATAAGGAAAGTATACCTTAGTTTTCGAAAAACTGAGAAGGGAAGAGAAGTACAGATAGTTTTGAAAACTAGTAGTAGTTTTGGAAATAGTTTTACCCTAACTAACGACCATGCTAACTAAGGCTTCCTACAACAGATGGCTCGATACCAGCTCTGTGGGGACCCCGACTCATAAGTCGTGATCACCGAATGTACGTGTACAAAGGATCCCGAGATCAATGCTCACCGAACACACGAAGCTGAATAACAAGAGTCCTACATCCATACATACCGATTACACAAGTAGGACCATTATGGTCGAGTCTTGAGTATAACATCGCAGCGAAATCTTCGCCGACAACTTGGACCCATGCCATCTGCCTTAACCCTACAGCATTCTCGACATTTGGGAAGCGCCCTAGCTCGCATGTTCGTCATCAAGTGTTCTTCATCACATCCTGTTCTTCCATGCCCGGTCAATTAAATAACCAGTGGCAAGCCAATGAGTACTTTGAATGTACTCGCAAGCAACCCATGTTTTGGTTCAAGATACAACAAAGCATGATATAGGTAAATTTTTGCAGAAAGCTAGTTTTGAGTGCAATGACATGTTCAACAACTTGTAAGACATGCATCAAGAGAATTCAAGTAAACATGAGGACAGGTTACAGATATCAACATAAATAGAGTGGGCACCAACCCAACATAAATAGAGTGGGCACCAACCCATCTCCAACATGTCAAGTCCTTTGACTTGACCCAAGTAGTTTCATCATCACACACACACGGTTGAAAACTCTGGACATAGTTTAAGCAGCACCGCCAAACCGTCCTTGACCGTGGACACGGCTATTCGAATAGTTTTACACTCTGCAGAGGTTGCACAATTTACCCACTAGATCCGGGGAACTTCCGTGTCATCCACGACCCGCGGTACCTCAAGTACCCGGGGTAAGCACCGATCACTACCTTTCCCTAGACGACACTAACATGGAGTCCACTCGATTGGTAGTAACCCCCGTGCCAAATACTTCACATCATAAAGTTGAGGAGCCTCGCTCCCATATTCATCACATACCACAAGCACGGGGTACCAACGGTGTGTCCGGTGCCCTGTGAAAACAGTCATGGCCGCCCTACCTGGCACGACCCCGTCCCAAGAGAGAGCACCAACTCTCCCCCGTCACTAGTAATGCGGGCCCCAAGCTAGTTTCGGTCTAGGTACTCAATAATGCCCTTTCCCATATAAGGGTAGAGTGGTCGCGCACGTAAGGTTGGGACAGTCATCAAATCTTTAATCTAATCCGTTTTCGAAAACAACACACGCTTGCCTCGGTACACCACTTCGTCATCAAGTGGTTACCCATCTCATCATCTCCCTCGGGCATAAGTGGCACCCGATGGTGTTTTCGAAAAGTCTTTTGAAAATACTTTGTCTCCATCACCATGCATATCCCCGTCCCTTTTTGCGTAGCACTACTTAGCATCCTATCTACTCCCACCGGCATAACCCTCATAAGAAGGTAGGGCCATGCACAATGCAAGTATCAACGAGGAAATAACGGAGGCAACCAACCCACGTGGTTCACCATCTCACCATGATTCTGATGCAACAATAATAAAGAGCAATATATGACATGCATATAAAGGGGTTTCATAGTCATGGTCAAAGGGCTGCTTGCCTGTTGTAACGAAGTCTTCGAGGTCTTCAAATATCCCTGGTCCAACTCCGAGCATTCCGTCTACTTCGTCAACTATCGTCGAAAGCAAGCATAATAAACAACACAACAAGGCAGGAAATAAAGGTGCTCTAAAAATATGAGTTGGACTTTTCTGGGATACCTCTGGTCATATGAGGGATGACCAAAGTGGTTTCATTAGGATTTGATCAATGGACATCTCTGAACATTTTGATATGGTGGAATCAAGGGGTTTATGGATTTGCAAGAAGTGTACAGAAACATATTTTTGAAAAATGAGAAAAGGCACCCATTTAAGAAAGGATGATTTTAGAAGCATCTAGGAATTGGTTTCACTAGATTTGGAGTTGAGATGATTTTCCTATGAATTTGCAAAGTTGACAAATATGAAGAAATGGCTCAATAATTTATGTGGTACAGAAAGTATCAAGAAAAATGTTCTTAAACTAGGTTATGAGCTTAGATTCATCTAGGAATTGGAATCATGGCATTTGGATCAAATATGAGCCCTCTGTGATTTTCTAAAGTTCATCACAGAAATGGAAAGACAAGATTTGATAAATGTTTGTGAAGAAAAAGTTTCTGGAAAAATGTGCAAGTTGCACAATGAGATAGATCATGATTTATAGAGTCACCAGAAATTTGAATCATCAAATTTGGAGTTGATTTGATTTGTTTATGGTTTTTTGAAGTCTACTAGGAAAAAGAAAAAGGAAATGGGGGCTTTACCCTTATCATGCGCGCAAGGCGCGAGATAGGCAACGGGCCGGCCCAGCTATTCGGCCATGCGCGCGCTGCCGACGCAGGAGGCGCACTCACGGGAGTACGCCTTCCCCGAGCGAAGGCGGTGACAGGCAGAGCCCGTCTCCACTTAACGAAATGGGGCCCACCCGCCAGCGTCTCACTCTCGTTGGCCGGCCGACACGCGGGGCCCGCTAGCAGGCTCGTCCTCAACCTCCCGCGCGGGCGCGACGGGAGACAGGGGAGGCGTTCGACGCCGGCTGCCGGCGCTACAGGGCGTCTCCGGCGATGATCCGCCCACCGGCGTGCTCAGGAGGATGAGCCGCATCCATCGGCGTACGGCTCGCTTGCCGAGGAGAGCCGTGGCGGCGACGGCCTGGGCGACCGCGGAGGAGGCCATCGGCCATCTCCAGCTTCGAGCATGCGATGCTCCTAGAGACGAACGGCGGCAAGGGGAGGGCTTGTAGTGGTGACGAGAGGGTGCGGATCTATCCAGGGGGAAGAGAGAGGGGCCGAGGCCTGCGGATTTGAGCAGCGGCCGGCGGCTCGGCTCCGGCCTAGGAGAGGGATGGAGAGCGCGAGGAGGGGAGTGGGTTGGTTCAGGGGGTTCACAGGAGGGAGAGAGTGGCAAAGGAGTAGGGAGGAGGCTCAAGGGTGGCCTTAAATAGGAGGGGGCGAGGTGCACCGCGGGACCGTGCACCGGCGAGGCCGTAGCCAACGCTAGAGGCCACGGGGGCTCGTGGGAGCGTGTCTGGGGTGTTCGTGGGGTTGTTCTAGGGCGAGAGGAGGGAAGAGAAGGAGCGGGGAAATGGCCAGGGTGCCGCGCGTGTGAGCCGCACCATTGAGCAAGGCGGGCGCCTGTGTCTGCTAAGCGCGAGGCGCGGGAGGAGGAGAGAGGAGGGGGACAGGGGCGTGGCGTGTTGCGGACGCCGAGGCGCGTCGACTGGCGCGCTTGGGCGGCCCGAGGTGGACGGGAGTGCGGCGGCAGGGCTCGGCTGCTATCAGAAGGCCTCCAGAAAGCAGGCTTTGGCGGCATGAGCGCGTTTTGCGCGCTCTGCCGTGTCCACTTGCGTCTGGAGTGTGCTGGGTGATGGGCTAAGGCCTGAGGAGAGCCTTGGATGCTCTGGAATGCCAGTAGGATAGGAGAGAGGTTGATGGAGAGAGAGAAAGAGGCTGTCCAGAGGGAGAAAGTGAGGGTTTCACCTCCAAATAATTGAGCTGTAGATTTTCCATTGCTACTGGACGTGCAAGGGGACTAGGAGGGGCTGTGGTAAAAATTTGAGCTCACCAAGAATAGTGGAAGGGGTCAAAATAGTGGTTTTTGCAAAATGTCAGAAGGTGTTTGATAATGGTTTGGGCAATAAGATGACTTCCATTTTCCATGAGGCTCCACATGGTGAAATGACACACACTATTAGGGCCTTCCACCAATTTTGAGCTCATTTCGAGCAAGTTGACAATGCAACTTTGGTAAACCCTAGAAATGAACAGAAATGGGTTTCCCAAGATTTAGTCATGAAAATTTTGTTCTCCTTGATGCACCACTTGGTGTAGTGTCATCATTTGATCATGTGATCATGCTCACAAAAATTGGAATCAAGGAGAGAAAGTTTCCAATGTAGAGTTGTTCAAATTTGGTTCTGGATAGGAATGGTTTTGGGGCACTTTGATCAAGTTAACTTGTTCTCCAACTTGTGCCATTTGGTCTAGATGAATTATTAGACCATTGTAGCATGTTCACAAGGTTTGGGAACATTTGGACATGTTTGGCAATGTAAAGTTGCTCAAACTTCAAAATGGACAGAAGTGGTTCTGAGGGGATTTGATGATGTTATCTTGTTCTCCAAGACATGAGACTTGGCAAGATCACCAAATATGCCATATGTGACATGATAGAATTTTCTTGGAATTTTTGGAGAATATTTCCTTTGTAAATATTTCAAAAGCTTGAAATATCCAGAAAGGGTTATTGAGGGATTTGACCAATATTTTGAACATGACCATGTGTTGAAACTCTTATATATGGACAATATATGTCCTATGAGTTTCCCTAAATTTTGTCAAATATTTTTGAAGCAATAACATAATTTTTTCCCTATTAAAGACCATTTCTGGCCTTAAAAAAGCTTTTAAATAAAATAGGAAAAATAACTTTTAAAATTATATTTTTGTGTGATTTCTGGGTATCCTATATCTAATAGGAGTCAAATATATTTTTGGAAAGATTCTTACTGCTCTTAATTAAGTACTTGCAGTGCAAACCCCAATTCAGGGGTTTTTGAAAAACTAATTTTAAAAAATACTTTTCGGCCAAATTATTTTTGCAAGAAATTATTTTTATATCCTATACACATGGCATTATCATTGGGAAAGGTTTTTGGAGCAAGGACATGAAGTATAGAAGTTGGAGGGTTTAGTTGATTTTTAGCGCACTTGCAAACAGCAGACAAAAATCAAATCAAGCAAAGTCCAAAACACTCAAAAGTTTTTGTCAAACCACCTTTTATCATGATTTGTCATCGTGAGTGTTGTGTCATGAAAAACAGGGTGTGACAGACCTACCCCCCTTACAAGAATCTCGTCCCCGAGATTCCCAGACTAGGCGCGGAAAGGGATACAGAAACTTGGATCTGGGGGAGTCTTCAAGTCCTCATGTTGCTTCTGCTTCCGTGTGGTGCTCCGTTGGATCTTGAAGTACCCGATGTTGTAGCTTCGTGTATGACGCTCTTCTTGATCTAGGTTGCTCGTGGTAGGTTAGATTGGGCTAGGGGTCGATGGCTTGGTGGTTAGTGTCCTTATCAGTGCTCGGGCTAGCTAGGAAGTTGAAAACACTTCCGGGGGTTGTGATGCATGGAAAGCATTGTGCACCCAGGTAACTTAGGTGGCAACTCCATCTGCTATCTGTCTTCTCTTCGTCTCATAGTGATCTTAGAAGAGGTTGTTAAATCTTAGAGTGATCAAAGATTATGACCTCAGTGTTCAATACCACCCTGGGAAGGCTAATGTGGTAGCAGATGCATCAAGCAGAAAGGCTTGTTCCTTGAATGCTATGCTTAAGGACAAGCTACCCGCCTTGTATGAAGAACTTGAAAGCTTCGGGTTGGAACTGGTTGCACCAGGATTCTTAGCTAACCTTGAAGTCAAGCCGACCCTGATGGATGAGGTTAAAGAAGCTCAGACGGGACACGAGAGTATTGAAGGCATCAAGAGGAAGATCAAGGCGGGCAAAGCCCCACTTCATTCCTGTCAAGACGACCTACAAGGGGAACCAGTTAGCCAGTCTCTACATCAACCGAATCGTGAAGCATTCATGGCGTTCCCAAGGAAATTGTGTCGGATAGAGGAACCCAATTCACCTCAAGGTTTTGGAAGAAATTCCAAGAGGCCATGGGGACCAAGTTGTCCTTCAGCACTGCTTTCCACCCACAGACCGGAGGTCAGACAGAACGAGATACTCGAAGACATGCTCCGAGCCTGTGTCTTAGCATATGTAACTAAGTGGGAAGATTGCCTCCCTTCTTGCCGAGTTCACTTACAACAGCGGTTATCAGTCAAGCCTTCAGATGGCACCATATAAGGTGTTATACGGACGGAAATGCCGCACACCCCTCAATTGGTCAGAAACCGGAGAAGGACTTGTCTTTAGGCCCGATATCCTCCGTAAAGCCGAAGAGCAAGTCCAGCTTGTCAGAGAGCAATTGAAGACTGCCAAGTCAAGACGAAAGAGCTACGCTGACTCACGTCATCGAGACATGACCTTCCGGGTTGGAGACCATGTTTATCTCCGCGTCACCCCCCTCAAAGGAACCTTGCGCTTCCATGTCAAAGGAAAGCTCGCCCCAAGACTCATCGGCCTTCAGCTCTGTGGGGACCCCGACTCATAAGTCGTGATCACCGAATGTACGTGTACAGTGATCCCAGAGATCAATGCTCACTGAACACACAGAAGCTGAATAACAAGAGTCTTACATCCATACATACCGTATTACACAAGTAGGACCATTATGGTCGAGTCTTGAGTATAACATCGCAGCGAAATCTTCGTCGACAACTTGGACCCATGCCATCTGCCTTAACCCTACAGCATTCATTGACCGAAGCGCCCTAGCTCGCATGTTCACATCAAGTGTTCTTCATCACATCCTGTTCTTCCATGCCCGGTCAATTAAATAACCAAGGGCAAGCCAATGAGTACTTTGAATGTACTACGCAAGCAACCCATGTTTTGGTTCAAGATACAACAATGCATGATATAGGTAAATTTTTGCAGAAAGCTAGTTTTGAGTGCAATGACATGTTCAACAACTTGTAAGACATGCATCAAGAGAATTCAAGTAACCATGAGGACAGGTTACAGATATCAACATAAATAGAGTGGGCACCATCCCAACATAAATAGAGTGGGCACCAACCCATCTCCAACATGTCAAGTCCTTTGACTTGACCCAAGTAGTTTCATCATCACACACACACGATTGAAAACTCTGGACATAGTTTAAGCAGCACCGCCCAACCGTCCTTGACCGTGGACACGGCTATTCGAATAGTTTTACGCTCTAGCCATCTTCTTTGCCTTGTGTTCAATTCCCTTTGAGTGAAAATATACTTCAGACTTTTGTGATTCGTGTATATCTCACATCGCTTCCCTAAGAGGTAATGTCGCCATGTCTTCAGGGCATGAACCACTGCTGCTAGCTCAAGGTCATGAGTAGCATAGTTTTCTTCATGAGGCCGTAGTTGCCTTTGAGAGGAGTGGCTTGCAGATATGCACGGTCTTCAACGCGGAAGCTCTCTCCTTGATGACGGTGGTTGGTATAGTTCTTCCTCCTTGACATGATGGTCTTCGGATGTTCCCTAACCATCTGATCAACTCTTCTTCCGTCTTCATGTGGACATACATGTCCTCAAGTAAGGATGATGATGAACTTGCCCAAGTACTCTATGAAGTATTTGGGGTAATGAGTAGTGGGCCGAGGCATTGGTGAGGGTCACGGTTGAGCATTGGCCAAGGTCTTATCGATCTAGAGCCAAAGCCCAAGGTCGATCTCGACCGTGTTGTGGCTTGGTAGGGCGTAAGGGTTTCAAGGATTCTAGTGTGTGAGTGAATGTTTATCATCCTATCTTTAAGCACGGTTTCTGAGATGCCAATAGTCTCTCTAGCCATTTAAACAAATCACCTCATATCACTGATAGCATCATTCCGTATAGGCCAACTCTAATCATCACTCATGCTATTCATATCCTCATGACTCCCAAGAGGAGGTCTAACAACATCATATATGTCTATGATCCCCAAACTCATGTGTGTGTGGCTACCCCTAAAAATCCATGGGTAGAGCATACAAGCTTCCAAGCTGGAGTAAAACAGGACAATCCAAGTGCTCAGCCTATTCTTCCAAGGCCCAAGATAAAGCACCTCTATCCTAAGGAAACACGTCGTAAGCCACTCCAAGTTCTTGTTTCCTTCCTATGAACCCATTCCAACATCCCATTAACTTGCATCAATCACTACATAATCCATTTAATTCTACTAATCCAACGGTTAAGGTGTTCCACATGATCTCCTAAGGTTCCTATAATCCCCAGATACTTAAAAAGGCTATCTCTACTATAGTCAGTCCACCAATTTCCATTATCATGGTCAAGTAATCTCCAGGGTCAAGTCCACAAAGGTGCCTAGGTAAACCCCGACAATTAGTCCAACCTCCTAGTTTATCGTCCACCGAGAAACATGGTATCATGATCAAGATCATCAGTCTAAATCCAATTCACTCCGAACCGTGTAGACATACTCAGCATCTATACTCAACTAGGATCACCTATTTAAATCCAAATCTCTTGTCCAACGAGAATTCCTACATGTTTCCCTCAAGTTATTTACGTAATATCAACTGTCTCCTAACAATATCCCATGGCTAAGTTAAATCCAAATACTTCCAAGAATTCAAGCTTGCGATCATGATTGTCATATAAATCCAATTTACTCAGGGGTAATGAAAGTTATGCTAATCTATACACATGATCCCACCAAGTTCATCTACCAACATCAAAGCCTCATAATCCATCAAGTAGTCTCATATAATTCCTCAAGTCAGTGCTATATACTCACCAGGTCATTACTCCTCTATTCCTATATCCTGAAATTGGTCTTCCTATGGCATCGTCAGTTCTGGTGCTATATTAGGATGATAATGTGCTGGCTCAGTACGTTCACTAGTTCCATAATGAACCCAGTGTTGTGCAAGGTTACTGAGGCTTAACTGATTTTTCTTGCAATACCGTAGGTTAAGCTCAGGGTTAAGGTTTCGAGCTGGCGTATCTTGCGAAGTCTTGAAGGATCTAGGAATAGGGTTCTAGTCTTGAGGTGTGAACATACGGGGTTCTACTTGATCGAGGAGGTTGTAGCAAAAGTCTTCAGTGCTTCTTGGTCGCCGAGGTGGAATCCTTGGTGCATATTGTCTTGCTTGTCTTTAGTTGAGGAGAGAGATGAGAGGGGAAGGTAGCATAGAGAAGGGAAATGCCTAAAGGGGGTTCTATAGTGCAAGTGCAAACAATCAGGTGCAAAAGGGGCCAAACACAAACAACAAAATAAGGCAGGTGATATAGTCGCGTACTTGTTGCCTAGGGCAAAAGGGGCGACTGATAACAAAAACACAACAAATAAAAACAAGCAACACACAATCATGGTTCTACTCGAACCATCATACGGACTCGATCACAAGATAGGGGGTACACGACTCATCCTACCCTAGGGGTTCTCGACTCGAGAGTCGTGCCTTGTGCCTCATGCAGTCTTCTGAGTTTTCCTCAGGTGTTGCTACGTCTCTTGTAGTTGTTCGACGAAACAATCTGGGTTGAGCCTGAAGAATCTTCAAAAACTTCCCTCCTGATGAGGTGATGGGGTGAAGGTGGCTCCTCGTGGCTCGCATTGACTTGATCTTCTTAATCACGATGATCCCCTTTTGTCTTCTAAGCCGTCGATGGTACCAGGTAGGTAATCCTTTATGCAATGACATTATCAAGGCGTAATAGAGGTCCATCATGTCGGTTATGTTGATGACAACTTCGACACCAAGAGCGGGGGATGAGGAGAACCGTTTTCCTGCTCACTATGGTGAGGCGGACCAAATGGCTAGGTTTTCGTCCATCGGTGGTTGCCGATACAACAACGGTAGTGACAGGGTTACTCTATTAGTGATGTATATCATGATCTTGCATACTCTATGCCCTGATCATCGTAGGCTAATGTTGCATCATCTTGGGGCAGTGTCAAGGGTGTCACCATCTCCTGGGTCTTCAGGTCCTCATTCCTCGAGGATGTATCTTCTGTTCGTATCGTCTTGTTGTGATGTCGCCAATCTTGTGTTCAGGAGATGTGGGTGAATGCCTGGCAAGGCATCTTCCTTCCAGATTATCCACGAGGATTACAAGGAATCCTGTGGTCAGAGGCATAAGGGTTCTAGCGACCAAAGGTTTTTGAAGGAAGAGATCAATAAGGAAAGTATACCTTAGTTTTCAAAAACCGAGAAGGAAGAGAAGTATGATAGTTTTGAAAACTAGTAGTAGTTTTGGAAATAGTTTTACCCTAACTAACGACCATGCTAACTAAGGCTTCCTACAACAGATGGCTCGATACCAGCTCTGTGGGGACCCCGACTCATAAGTCGTGATCACCGAATGTACGTGTCAAAGGATCCCGAGATCAATGCTCACCGAACACACGAAGTTGAATAACAAGAGTCCTACATCCATACATACCGTATTACACAAGTAGGACCATTATGGTCGAGTGTTGAGTATAACATCGCAGCGAAATCTTCGTCGACAACTTGGACCCATGCCATCCGCCTTAACCCTACAGCATTCTCGACCGAAGCGCCCTAGCTTGCATGTTCGCAACCAAGTGTTCTTCATCACGTCCTGTTCTTCCATGCCTGGTCAATTAAATAACCAGTGGCAAGCCAATGAGTACTTTGAATGTACTCGCAAGCAACCCATGTTTTGGTTCAAGATACAACAATGCATGATATAGGTCAATTTTTGCAGAAAGCTAGTTTTGAGTGCAATGACATGTTAAACAACTTGTAAGACATGCATCAAGAGAATTCAAGTAACCATGAGGACAGGTTACAGATATCAACATAAATAGAGTGGGCACCAACCCAACATAAATAGAGTGGGCACCAACACATCTCCAACATGTCAAGTCCTTTGACTTGACCCAAGTAGTTTCATCATCACACACACACGGTTGAAAACTCTGGACATAGTTTAAGCAAAGACCGCCAACCGGCCCTTGACCGTGGACACGGCTATTCGAATAGTTTTACACTCTGCAGAGGTTGCATACTTTACCCACTAGATCCATGGAACTTCCGTGTCATCCACGACCCGCGGTACCTCAAGTACCCGAGGTAAGCACCGATCACTACCTTTCCCTAGACGACACTAACATGGAGTCCACTCGATTGGTAGTAACCCCCGTGCCAAATACTTCACATCATAAAGTTGAGGAGCCTCGCTCCCATATTCATCACATACCACAAGCACGGGGTACCAACGGTGTGTCCGTGCCCTGTGAAAACAGTCATGGCCGCCCTACAGCACGACCCGTCCCCAAGAGAGAGCACCAACTCTCCCCGTCACTAGTAATGCGGGCCCCAAGCTAGTATCGGTCTAGGTACTCAATAATGCCCTTTCCCATATAAGGGTAGAGTGGTCGCAAGACGTAAGGTTGGGACAGTCATCAAATCTTTAATCTAATCCGCTTTGAAAACAACACACACTTGCCTCGGTACACCACTTCGTCATCAAGTGGTTACCCATCTCATCATCTCCCTCGGGCATAAGTGGCACCCGATGGGGTTTTCAAAAGTCTTTTGAAAATACTTTGTCTCCATCACCATGCATATCCCGCCCTTTTGTGTAGCACTACTTAGCATCCTATCTACTCCCACCGGCATAACCCTCATAAGAAGGTAGGGCCATGCACAATGCAAGTATCAACGAGGAAATAACGGAGGCAACCAACCCACGTGGTTCACCATCTCACCATGATTCCGATGCAACAATAATAAAGAGCTATATATGACATGCATATAAAGGGGTTTCATAGTCATGGTCAAAGGGCTGCTTGCCTGTTGTAACGAAGACTTCGAGGTCTTCAAATATCCCTGTCCAACTCCGAGCATTCCGCCTACTTCGCCAACTATCGCCGAAAGCAAGCATAATAAGCAACACAACAAGGCAGGAAATAAAAGTGCTCTAAAAATATGAGTTGGACTTTTCTGGGATACCTCTGGTCATATGAGGGATGACCAAAGTGGTTTCATTAGGATTTGATCAATGGACATCTCTGAACATTTTGATATGGTGGAATCAAGGGGTTTATGGATTTGCAAGAAGTGTACAGAAACATATTTTTGAAAAATGAGAAAAGGCACCCATTTAACAAAGGATGATTTTAGAAGCATCTAGGAATTGGTTTCACTGGATTTGGAGTTGAGATGATTTTCCTATGAATTTGCAAAGTTGACAAATATGAAGAAATGGCTCAATAATTTATGTGGTACAGAAAGTATCAAGAAAAATGTTCTTAAACTAGGTTATGAGCTTAGATTCATCTAGGAATTGGAATAATGGCATTTGGATCAAATATGAGCCCTCTGTGATTTTCTAAAGTTCATCACAGAAATGGAAAGACAAGATTTGATAAATGTTTGTGAAGAAAAAGTTTCTGGAAAAATGTGCAAGTTGCACAATGAGATAGATCATGATTTATAGAGTCACCAGAAATTTGAATCATCAAATTTGGAGTTGATTTGATTTGTTTATGGATTTTGAAGTTCATCGGGAAAAAGAAAAGGAATGGGGCTTTACCCTTATCATGCGCGCAAGGCGCGAGATAGGCAACGGGTCGGCCCAGCTACTCGCCACGCTGCAGGCCGCCGACGCAGGAGGCGACTCACGGAGTACGCCTTCCCGAAGGAAGCGGTGACAGCAGAGCCCGCCTCCACTTAACGAATGGGGCCCACCCGCCAGCGCTCACACTCGCTGGCCGGCCGACACGCTGGGCCCGCCGGCAGGCTCGTCCTCAACCTCCAGCAGGGCGCGACGGGAGATGGGGAGGCGTTCGACGCCACCGCCGGCGCTTGTATGCGTCTCGGCGATGATCCGCCATCGGCGTGCTTTCAGAGGATGAGCCGCATCCATCGGCGACGGCTCGCTTGCCGAGGAGAGCCGTGGCGGCGACGGCTGGGCGATCATGCGGAGGCCATCGGCCATCTCCGGCTTCGAGCATGCGATGCCCAGGGACGAACGGCGGCAAGGGAGGGCTTGTGGTGGTGACGAGAGGTGCGGATCTATCCAGGGGAAGAGAGAGGGCCGAGGCCTGGATTTGAGCAGCGGCCGGGCACGGCTCCGCCTAGGAGAGGGATGGAGAGCGAGGAGGGAGTGGGTTGGTTCAGGGGTTCACAGGGAGGGAGAGAGTGGCAAAGGAGTAGAGAGGAGGCTCAAGGGTGGCCTTAAATAGGAGGGGAGGTGCACCGCTGGGACTGCTTGGCCGCGAGGCCGTGAGCCGATGCTAGAGGCCACGGGGCTCGTGGGAGTGTGTCCTGGGTGTTCGTGGGGTTGTTCTAGGGCGAGAGGAGGGAAGAGAAGGAGCGGGAAATGGCCAGGTGTGCAGCGTGTGAGCTGCACCATTGATTGCTGCTGGGCGCCTGTGTCTGCTAGCGCGGAGGCGCGGGGAGGAGGAGAGAGGAGGGGGACAGGGGCGTGGCGTGTTGCGGACGCCGAGGCGCATCGACTGGCGCGCTTGGGCGGCCCGAGGTGGACGGGAGTGCGGCGGCAGGGCTCGGCTGCTACTGTAGTGCGCTCCAGAGCAGGCTTTTGGCCGGCATGAGCGCATTTTGCACGCTCTACCGTGTCCACTTGCGTCTGGAGTGTGCTGGGTGATGGGCTAAGGCCCGGGGAGAGCCTTGGATGCTCTAGAATGCCAGTAGGATAGGAGAGAGATTGATGGATAGAGAGAAAGAGGCTGTCCAGAGAGAGAAAGTGAGGGTTTCACCTCCAAATAATTGGGCTGTGGATTTTCCATTGCTACTGGACGTGCAAGGGGACTAGGAGGGGCTGTGGTAAAAATTTGAGCTCACGAAGAATAGTGGAAGGGGTCAAAATAGTGGTTTTTGCAAAATGTCAGAACGTGTTTGATAATGGTTTGGGCAATAAGATGACTTCCATTTGCCATGAGGATCCACATGGTGAAATGACATACACTATTAGTGCCTTCCACCAATTTGGAGCTCATTTGGAGCAAGTTGACAATGCAACTTTGGTAAACCCTAGAAATGAACAGAAATGGGTTTCCCAAGATTTAGTCATGAAAATATGTTCTCCTTGATGCACCAGTTGGTGTAGTGTCATCATTTGATCATGTGATCATGCTCACAAAAATTGGAATCAAGGAGAGAAAGTTTCCAATGTAGAGTTGTTCAAATTTGGTTCTGGACAGGAATGGTTTTGGGGCACTTTGATCAAGTTAACTTGTTCTCCAACTTGTGCCATTTGGTCTAGATGAATTATTAGACCATTGTAGCATGTTCACAAGGTTTGGGAACATTTGGATATGTTTGGCTATGTAAAGTTGCTCAAACTTCAAAATGGACAGAAGTGGTTCTGAGGGGATTTGATGATGTTATCTTGTTCTCCAAGACATGAGACTTGGCAAGATCACCAAATATGCCATATGTGACATGATAGAATTTTCTTGGAATTTTTGGAGAATATTTCCTTTGTAAATATTTCAAAAGCTTGAAATATCAGAAAGGGTATTTGAGGGATTTGACCAATATTTTGAACATGACCATGTGTTGAAACTCTTATATATGGACAATATATTTCCTATGAGTTTCCCTAAATTTTGTCAAATATTTTTGAAGCAATAAAATAATTTTTTCCTTATTAAAGACCATTTCTGGCCTTAAAAAAGCTTTTAAATAAAATAGGAAAAATAACTTTTAAAATTATATTTTTGTGGTTTCTGGGTATTCTATATCTAACAGGAGTCAAATATATTTTTGGAAAGATTTTTACTGCCCTTAATTAAGTACTTGCAGTGCAAACCCCAATTCAGGGGTTTTTGAAAAACTAATTTTAGAAAATACTTTTCGGCCAAATTATTTTTGCAAGAAATTATTTTTATATCCTATACACATGGCATTATCATTGGGAACGGTTTTTGGTGCAAGGAGATTAAGTATAGATGTTGGAGGGTTTAGTTGATTTTTAGAGCACTTGCAAACAGCAGACAAAAATCAAATCAAGCAAAGTCCAAGACACTCAAAAGTTTTTGTCAAACCACCTTTTATCATGATTTGTCATCTTGAGTGTTGTGTCATGAAAAACAGGGTGTGACAGTGCATCAAAGGGATAAACATCTCAGGCAATTCATAATAGCATGATATGGTATAGCCCTTTCTGACGGAGAAGTTTTGTATTTCTTCGTCTTCGGCATTCGCATCGGTGTTCACCTTCGCGAAGATTGCCACCACCTTGTCGGTGCACCAGATACTATCGCTATCTCCATAGCGGATAAAATAAATGCATTACTTAATGTTGACACGCAGGTCATTAAAGTGCAATCATATGGCTCCAGCCATCATGCCGAATCATGACACGCAGGCCATGTTAATTACATTATATAGTCATCTCATACATAATCAAATTATTATGAGCACTGCTATACCACATCACATGCAAACCATCCTGCAAAACCAAGTTAGACGCCTCTAATCGGTTCATACAAAAAAAGTTTTACGTGGCTTCTAAGGTTTTGACTTAAACCGCAGCTACCAACGTTTTATCATCAAGTATGATTATTCAAGTTCCTAGATTAACATCTCGGGATGTATGAAGCACGAGATCATAAAATCTCGAACCCCATACTAAAATTCGTCATACGCATGACCCCCGTGCAGATCATATCTGCAATGCCCTTTCATCTGTGAATTTCATCTTTCTTTTGACTACGACAGAACCCAAAGAACTGATAGCACTTCCATGATCAATCAGGATCACGGATTGCCAGAACTTTGTCAAATTCCACCATGCTGTCTGGAGATTGAGCAAACGCAAATTCTAGGGAAGCAACAAGAACGTCGGGTAACGGATTTCATATGTCACCCGCATAAATAATTTTCAGCAATAGATCTCATCTACTCCAAAATTATATTATGCAATACCCATACATCTCCATGTATTCTATATCGTAACCTACATCTACGCATAGCACAGCTCTGATACCACTGTAAGGGAACGCAGCAGAAAACAAAAATTTTCCGACCTACGCACCAGCCCAGGACCACTATGGAGACTGCATACATGGTTTGATCTTTTTCGTTACCGACTCGTAGCGCAGCGGGAAGTAGAGTCGATGACTAACAGCGGTCTGAGATCCTCGCAGCTAGGATTTACAACCTCCCAACCGCGAGGATGTATACCCTCATCTGCACTCGCATATCCCTCCGAGGCGGTCGAATAGCCCCCCGGACGGTGTCGCGGACAGCCCATCGGGAGGACCTTCGAAACTCGAACGGTCACTCGGACAACCCTTCGGGAGGACCTTCAAAACTTGGACGGTCACACGGACAACCCTTTGGGAGGCACTCACGAACTAAGACCGAAACTATGATCTCTCTATAGAGTTGCACACATACGGTGTCATCTATCCGGAAAGGCTTCGCCGTCCAGAACTAGTTCCTGCCGGAACCCAGACAGCCTTACGGCTCTACGAAACTCTTTTCGTGGGAGGGAGAGAAGAAGCCAGATAATGCATGGCATGTGTATGAGAGCAAGGGATGATCGTGGAGAGCTCCTCTCCTCCTCCTTTTATAGGAAACCCAAGGGGTAGGGTGGTTTCACAAGAAAACCCAAAGTGCACATGAAGGAAATCCTTCCACAAGGACCCAAGTGTGAAACCAAGGGACAAGAGGGGGCTCCAAGGAGGAGTCCCCATTTGGCCGGCCACACCTAGGAGGGCCCCCCCAAAGGGAGCCTCATCCATCCATGTCACCCCCAAAAATATCTTGGAACAAAGCCCAAAATAATGGCTTTCCAAAAAGTAACCCAAAAAGCACTTTCACTATTCATGATGACATTTTTCAGCGTCCATTCGTACTGAAAATATTTATGTGGGCTTAGAACATTTCTAGTACCCACCATAAATATTTTCAACGCGTTCTATAACAATTCCAGTTTAGTGATTTTCATCTGCGAAAAGCATCTGAGCGGTTCCAGCAGCTCCGGAACATTTCCGGTTTTTATCTCAGAAAATTCCAAAAAGCTTCTAGAATGATTCTGGCACCCTCCAAGAATTATCAGGCATGTGCCGAAACCAATTTGACTTAATGGTATATCCCGAAACAACTTTCCGGTATCATCGAAACTTATCCGATGACCTCTCTCTGCAGATGCGATTCACTGTCCGAAACCATTCCGGTGTCCAAATTTTTCGGTGATTTTCTCTCGACTTCGCCTAGTATTCAGCAGATAGATGACCCTTAAGCGCAGGACCCTATAGGTTCGGTGAAGTATAGACATGACCCGAACCCTTCCGATCAATGATCAACATTGGAGCCGTGGACACCCATATTGACTTCTATACCCACACGAATGAATATTCGAGTGGACCTCCAGTTGTTGTGTGCTATTCCTGTTGCTTCGCAATATGTTACAAATACCGAGGTGAGACATGTTGGCATTCCCATGGATCAACAACTTGTCCACTATGCCGCTTACCTCGCTATCGTATTGTTCTCTTTACTGCTTACTCGTGTTCGCATCCCGTGATCAAATCACAAAGTGTCCGCCGACGATGATAGATATCGTAATAATCGAGAGGGCCCGAGATATCTCTCCATCGTTGGAGGAGCAAATCCCAATCTTGAGCTATTAAGTTACTTGACATACTTTTCCATGAACCCGTAAGCCGCTGTAATAGCCACCCATTTACGGATGACGTTTAACAAACCCCAAAGTTCATGAAGCAAGCATGAAGAAACTTGATACTCTCATGGTCTAAGGAATCATGTAAACGTTAACCATCTCTGTGTTATTTACCATTAACTTCTAACGAATGTATCTCATAGCATAACATCAATTCAGGTCGATTCAACACAAATGTTCTCTTAACAAATAATATCATTTATTATTGCCTCTAGGGCATATCTCCTACAGATTTCGTGTATTATTTGTGGGAATATGTGTCGATGACATCTCAAACAAAATTTTGCATGCAATGTGTGTGAAATGGAGGCCTATCCATATCATATATAGAGGGTCGGGCAATCCACGAGAAGAGATGGAGGGGTCATAGCTATCGATAGAGTCGAAGAGAGGATCAAGTGGGTGGGTGCGAGATCAATGAAGAGAGCCATCGAAACTGTGTGTGTGTGTGTGTGCAAGTCAAAGATATAGGGCGAATGGCCTACCGGAACGTTAGAGGAGACATGTCAAGTTTGTTGTGGCAGGGAGACATGACTAGAGCGCTCGATGTATCGGTGTGTGTGGGGGGGAGGGGGTGGGGGGAGGGGTAGGCAGAGGCCTAACTATAGAGGTAGAACGACTCGTATATGTGTTGAGAAGGAGAGACCCAGCTATGTCTTGAGGGAGATCGATCGACATCCATGCATAACTGAAGGACGGGAAATATGATGAGAGAGAGAGAGAGAGAGAGAGAGAGAGAGAGAGAGAGGGAGAGGGGTAGAGTGCTGGATGGGTGATGGAGTTGCTTCTCAAAGATGGTGGGAGAGGCCTACTAGACAAACTGAGGGTGGAACTACAATGTTATCAATAAGAGTGGGGATGTGTTTCTGTGTGTGCCTGTGCGTGATAGATCTGTTGGGACGCATCCATGGATGATGAAGGGGATCCATGTGTTTGGTAAGCAAACCTAACTAGATCAGTAGATCAATTGTTGTTTGTCGGAGGAAGGGAGAGACACAACTAATGAGGTAGATCAATCGACGCGTGGGTAAAAACGAGTTATAAGGACCTAGCTAGCTATATGTATAGCGAGAGACCGGTCGGTGTACGTCCATTTGTTAGAAGCAAATAAGGCCCAGCGAGACGGATAGACAGAGAGAATGGAGCTAGGAGGTGGTGCGAGAGGCCCAGCTACTAGCTAGATAGGGGGAGGAGTGTGCAGTTGTGAGATCGATGAAAAGAGGGGCGAGAGTTTACACGTGTATGTGACAGTATGAGAGACACGAGGCAAGGACACATAAAGGAGGAGATTGAAGGTGTGTGTGTATGTTGTAGGCAGGCATCCCTGGAGAGGTTTATCGATCGGTGTGTGTCGGAAAGGAGTTGTGGAGACTCTAGGAGAACGACCTAAAGAAAACAAAATGAATGTGCCCGGTGGATAGAATGCCGAGGGAGAGGTAGGGTGAGGAGGGCGTGTGCATGCATGAGAGAAAGTTAGTGGTAGCTACAAAGGTTAGAGGATTGTGTGGGTGTAAGAGACTAACAAAGATCATAATTCGATATGAAAGCGGATTCATATATTTGAATAGGAGATCATAGTGTTTTAAACATTGCATGCATGAATATAGCGGTGATATACGTGCTATGCACATGTTATACCATAATGTGATAATACATGGCGTTTGTAACTCACAGCTAAATGCCGAACAATCTAAACCATACTATACATCAAACAATCTCACATTTTATTTGAATTTGTGATAATGTGTGGCGTTTGCAGCTTACAACTAAATATCGAACAATCTAAACAATACTATATATCGAACATTCTCACATTTTATTTGAATTTGTGGTAATGTGTGGTGTTTGCAACTCACATCTAAATACTTGTAGGCGTAGGGGGCGGGGCACCATACATAATGTGATAAACACATTATACATATGATACATTGTTTAGATTATGAAGATCTAGCTAGAGCTAGAAATGTAATGTGATTTGAAATCAACATAAAGTGGATTCAAAAAATCGAGTTCGAGTTCATATAGTACACATAGTTCATATGTAACTCGAGACTAATCATGTGGTGTGCTGTGAAGATAATACACAAACGATGGTTTAACTTGACAATAATGATGATTGTAGATCTTATTAAAACAGAGAAACGAATTCAAATGCTTTGACTTCACAACAATCATTACCGTAGATCTTATTCAAATAGAGAAACAAATTCACATTTAGTTCATATTGAAGCGGTAGTATATACGTTTGGAATGCACTCGAACGTTCATTTGAGTAGTAGGTTGCATGCATTATACACACAGAAAAATATTTTAATTGAACATAACATGAATTCGAAGTTTTGAATGACATTTGTAGTGCACATTGATTTGGTACAGTACACGTTAGGCTTGTCCAGAAATTTCAACCCGCGCCTTGTTAGCCCGAAATATTTATGATATATCTTTGTCTCGTCGTGCTCCGACAACTCCCTCCATCTCAACTCGCGCCTTGCTATTCCGAAATTGCAACGCACGCAAAAACTCCCACCTCCTGTGAAATCCTAACATGCAAAATGCCTGTGGTGCCCCTGAACCGAAAGAACCGCCTCAAATCGGTGGGGGTACTTTCGTAACTTACCCCACATTTCGGACAAGCGCGTCCCTAAGCCATGGTTCCCCACGGCCATCCCATTCGCGCACCCATTCGTACACCGAGGCCGTGAAAACCCGCGACGAAACCCCACACCCTGCTCCGTCTGCCACCCAGCCAGAGCCTCTTCCCCGACGACGTCGTCCACAGCAACACCTCGACGTCCCTCATCCATCGTACCGGATGAGGATCCGTCATCGATCTCGTTGTCCCGCCGGTTCAGCCACCCCGTCCTCCACCTCCAAGGAGCTGCCCCGACGTTCCCCTCGTCTTTCGCGCCACCTCCATTCCCACACCGCTGTCTTCACCTGCACCACCGGAAGAGCATCATCATCACCGTTTCCTCGGATGAAGCTGCGGCCTAATTGGCGCCACCAAAGAGGTTGTACACTAATCGCCACATTTTCTTCTTGATTCGATCTCACGGTGCTGCCGGCGCTCGGTCCCGAGCCGACACGGCGCGACTCCATCCATGGCGGCATCGCCAGCCACTTCCTCCACGGTGTCACTCCCTCGGCGGCGACGTCCACATCAGTAGGAGCTGCTGCTTTAGCTCTTGCTCGCACTGCTGCTCTGCTCTTGCTCTCGGCCCCCTACCTGGTCTGCTCTTGCTATTGCTCTTGCTCGCGCTGCTGCTCTCGCTCTTGCTCTTGCTTGCGATGTTGCTCCGATTTAGCTACACTTCAGTCGACTGAATCGACTTTTGGGTCAGTTGATTTTTAGGGAGGGGGGCTCGCCGAGGTAAAGGAAGAACCAGGCACAGTGGGGAGGGGGGCTCGCCGGAGAGGTACCCCACTATCTATCTTAGGGTTCAGGGTGGGGGCGGTGGTCGCCGGTGGTGGTGGGGCATTGGCGGGGCGGTGGCGTGGGGATCGCCGGAGAAAAAGCTCGGCACCGGGGGGGGGGCTAGAGGGATGGCTAGGGCGGCGGCGGACCGGCGGTGGGGAGTGTTTTCGGGGCGGGCGGTGTGGCGCACCGACAAGCCGTGGGCGGCGGGGGGTTGCTTTTTGGCTGCTGGTGGCTAGCGGCTCAGGGGGGGTGGAGGTTGAAGATGAACCGCAGGCCCTTGATTTCATATCCAACGGCTGCAAAATCGATTGACCAGAGATGAAAAAGTCAGTCGACCAACGTGTAGCCTCACCTTGCTAGTGCGTTCGGTTTGACAACAAAATTCAGTTTCGACAAAGAAAATTCAGTTTCGACGGCTTAAGTTCAGTTTCAACAGCTAAGTTCGGTTTGACGCTTAAATTCAGTTTCGACGCTTAAGTTCAGAGATGAGCGGCTGATGTATTTTACATCTAGCACTTTGTAGTTATGTATTTTACGTCATGTATTGAGATGCTATTAGAATTCCACCAGGTTAACATTGTTCGTTGTCTCTCTTGTCCTCCTTCAGCCTCGGCGTCATACAACTCATCGAGTTGCTCCAATGACTAAACCCTCCATCACAATGAGCAAGACTCGGCTCCATCTCTAGATGCCTAAGATCTTCATCCCCTCCTCCGACAGCAAAGTCATCCGGAGCATCCTCACCGGCCAACCCAATCACGCTGAGATCGACATGGCTTCGCCAAAGAGGTTGTACACTTGTTGCATCTCTTTTTTACTCTACATGTTATATATATTGTCCACTGAGCACATGGATTTGTTCCTTTAGTGTTTCCTTGAAAGAAAAAATGTAGCAATTTTAATTTTCACTTGTCCTCCTTTTCAAATTCCTATTCATGAAGCACAAGACTAAGAGATAGTAGCATAATAGCATTATAACTGTACATTTTCTTGTGGTTTGACTTAATCTCACCATGCTTCTTTGCATCCTGTGATCTTCCAATTGTTGTGAATCAAACACCCAGATTGGCAGAAATCCTGTGTTTTTAAATCTCTATTTTGCATGTGCATTCCTATCCTATTCCTGTCTATTTCCTATCCCTGCATTTTTGGAATCCTCCAATTCAAATGAGACCTTATAGAATTACTTCTCTTACAGATAGTTGTCAAAGGAAACCTTGTGTGGTTTGTCCCGCTCCTGCTGCGCCGTCGTCCACCCCAGCTCAGCTGCTCCAACGGCAGAAGGGTCCAACACAGCAGGATCCGCCTCCAGATCGCCTTTCGCCGCCTCGAGATCTTCTTCCCTACCGCAGCCATGAAAACTGCATTACCATCATCAACCGAGCAGATGACCTCGAGGACTACACGGGTCCGCAAGAGAGGTCGCACTCTTTTGTGTCTGCTTACGTTATGCATCGCTTAATATTATATGCTACTTTATCGTCCTGTTCACCAATTAGACTCTGAGTCAGCTCCAAACTAATGGTCAATTAAATGGTTGTGGGGTACATATCGGGGACGCAATCAATAGTATCTATCTACTATCTGGTTAATCTCCGGTGTCTACTATGAGTTTCATGTTGGGTGGAAACAAACAAGAAAGAAGCCATTATCTCGATTTTTTAACTCAAGCCATTATCTCACTGCTATTATTGGTTTTGGGTCTATCCACAGGTTGCTACCATCACTCTGGATTTCTGCATGCACTCCTTACATAATCTCACTATGTTTTATTCCTATGCATGATAGTTATTGTAAACAATTTAACTGAACATGTAGAGCAAAAGAGACGAGCCTTGCGTCGCAATAAAATTTCATGCAGACGTCGCTCCATGGTAGGCGCAAAGGCAGCCCCCTCCATGCATTTTGGATTGTAATTGAGAGGAAGATATCTGTTCTGAGGGGGATTCAGAAGGAGATGACAACTCCTATTTACCCCATGAGGTCTTCGCTCTAACTTGGCATGCTGATGTTGGTTATATCATGCATATGTTGTCTTGCATTGCTTACTTTATGCATCAAATATGTCATCTGCTTAGTTTAGACATCCTTTGTGCGAATGCCATCTGTTTAGTTTATTCATCATTTATGTGAATTATGAAATGCCATCTTGTTTAGGCAGGCATCATATATGTGAATTTTGCAATGCTATCCTGCTTAGCCAATCATCTTATATGTAAATTATATCAGGCCATCCTTTTTTGTTACATATTACATTTGTCAACAATGTTAGTACATTCAACTTCTCTTCGTGTGCATCAGCCATTTGACACGGTGATGGCAAATTCTGGAGTGAAAACAAGGTCGTCAGAGCAGACTATGCTATCTGACGAAGTGCATATCTCGCTGGTTACGGATAGCTCCTCAGAGGAGGATTCAGAGACAGATGACCAGTCCTATTCCCCCCCGAGGTGTATGCTCTAACTTGGCAAGGTTATGTTGCTCATATCGTGTGTATGGTGTCTCGCATTGCTATGTCATTTGATTAGTTTAGACATGCTTTGTGTGAATGCCACATGTTCAGTGTCTAATTACCACATATGTGAGTTATGCATTGCCATCTTGTTGCAATACATTATATATGTGAATTATACAATGCTATCTTGTTGCAAAGGCATTATATATGTGAATTATGCAATGCCATGCCGTTTAGCCAATCATCATGTATGTGAATTATATCATGCTATCATTTTTTTGTATTACGTGTTCCATTTGTCGACAACGCTTGTATATTCAAATACTCTTCCCTGCATCAGCCATTTGAAGTGGTGATGGAAGTATCTCGAGGAAAACAAGGTATTCAGAGCAGATAATGCTACTCGCCAAGCGTACATCTTGTTGGTTACAGAGAGCTCCTCGTGAGGAGGATCCAGAGACTGATGACCGTTCCTATTTCCCCCCGAGGTCTATGCTCAAACTTGGCAGGGTTATATTACCCATGTCATGCATGTTGTCTTGCATTGCTTAGTTTTTACATCATATATGGATTGCCATCTGCTTACTTGCTAACTATATAAATCATATATTTGAATTATATCATGCCATCATGTTTACATAGTACATACACATCATCTATCTGAATTGTGGCATGGCAACCCATTTAATAAAGACATCATATAGTTATATCATATCATCCTGTTTAGTGTTTACAGTCATCATATTTTGAATTATGGCATTCTATCCGTGAATGTATGTGAATTATGGCATGCCAACCTATTTAATAAACACATTATATAGTTATATCATGTCATCCTGCTTACATAGCCTCATATTTTGAACTATGTCTTTCCATCTTTTTTAGTTAGCCATCATAATGTGAAATTGTGTCATGCTATCCTGCTTTAGTTAGCCATCATATATGTGAAATTGTGTCATGCTATCCTGCTTTGGTTAGACAACATAAATACGAATTATTTCATGCCCTCTTTATTCCCCACTATCCATTGCACCTGCTCATCATACAATGTCTATACTTTCAATTACTTTTCTTGTTTATCAGCCATTTGAATTGGAGAGGGTGATGGCAAGATTCAAGGGAGTAACAACACGGTCGCCGTAAAAGATAGTGCTACCATTGATGCAGATAGAACCACAGTTGTACTTGCCCAAGGACCAGATCCACCGCACATAACCCAGACTCTCGTAGATTGTACCCCTACCCAGTTGGACAGAGAACCAGCTACACCCCTTCTAACCCCAACCCCGGCAGATAATAATCCAGTTCCAGTTGACACAACACCATCTCCACCACAGATCACCCAAACACGAGCAGTTAGTAAGGGAACTGCAGTGCCCAAATCACGAGGACCACCACTCCAAATCCCAACTCAACGCTTAAAGGAGAAGAAGATTTGTTCTCAGGTTAGGTTCTGTAGCTATGGTTCATACTCCTTTGCTCTTGCATTACTGTATTTACTCATACCAACTATTTTCAAATTTGAAGGATGGAATTGAAACTCTAGTGGCGCAACAGGTATGTGATGTCTACTACACAACCTTCTTCTTGTAGACGTTGTTGGGCCTGCAAGTGCACAGGTTTGTAGGACAGTAGCAAATTTCCCTCAAGTGGATGACCAAAGGTTTATCAATCCGTGGGAGGCGTAGGATGAAGATGGTCTCTCTCAAACAACCCTGCAACCAAATAACAAAGAGTCTCTTGTGTCCCCAACACACCCAATACAATGGTAAATTATATAGGTGCACTAGTTCGGCGAAGAGATGGTGATACAAGTGCAATATGGATAGTAGATATAGGTTTTTGTAATCTGAAATAATAAAAATAGCAAGGTAACTAATGATAAAAGTGAGCACAAACGGTATTGCAATGATAGGAAACAAGGCCTAGGGTTCATACTTTCACTAGTGCAAGTTCTCTCAACAATAATAACATAGATAGATCATATAACAAGCCCTCAACATGCAACAAAGAGTCACTCCAAAGCCACTAATAGCTGAGAACAAACATAGAGATTATGGTAGGGTATGAAACCACCTCAAAGTTATTCTTTCGGATCGATCTATTACAGAGTTCGTACTAGAATAACACCTTAATACACAAATCAACCAAAACCCTAATGTCACCTAGATACCCCCATTGTCACCTGATGTATCCGTGGGCATGATTATACGATATGCATCACACAATCTCAGATTCATCCAACCAACACAAAGTACTTCAAAGAGTGCCCCAAAGTTTCTACCGGAGAGTCAAGAACGTGTGCCAACCCCTATGCATAGGTTCATGGGCGGAACCCGCAAGTTGGTCACCAAAACATACATGAAGTGGCACATGATATCCCATTGTGACCACAGATAAACACGGCAAGACATACATCAAGTGTTCTCATAAAAGACTCAATCCGATAAGATAACTTCAAAGGGGAAACTCAATTCATCACAAGAGAGTAGAGGGGGAGAAACATCATAAGATCCAACTACAATAGCAAAGCTCGAGATACATCAAGATCGTGCCATAGAGGGAACACGAGAGAGAACACGAGAGAGAGAGATCAAACACATAGCTACTAGTACATACCCTCAGCCCCGAGGGTGAACTACTCCCTCCTCGTCATGGAGAGCGCCGAGATGATGAAGATGGCCACTGGTGATGGATTCCCCCACCGGCAGGGTGCCTGAAGGACTCCCGAGAGGTTTTTGGTGGCTACAGAGGCTTGCGGCGGCAGAACTGCCGATCTATCTTGATATTCGGTGGTTTTATGGTACGTAGGGTTATATAGGCGAAAGAAGTCGGTCGGGGGGTGCTCGAGGGGTCCACGAGACAGGGGGCCGCGCCCTGTAGGGGGGGCCCCTATCTCCTGGGCTCCTCGAGGATCTTCTGACTTGATATCCAAGCCTCCAGGATGATTATCTTCCAAAAAAACACGTTGCCGAAGGTTTCATTCCGTTTGGACTCCGTTTGATATTCCTTTTCTTTGAAATACTGAAACAGGCAATAAAACAACAATATGTGTTGGGCCTTCGGTTAATAGATTATTCCCAAAAGTAATATAAAAGTGTATAATAAAGCCCATAATCATTCAAAACACATAATAAAATAGCATGAATGCTTCATAAGTTATAGATACGTTGGAGACGTATCAGTATGTTTTAAACCTGTTTCTTTAACTGGTTTGTTGTTGTAACCTACTCTATGTTGATTTCAGTTTCAATTGAATAAATAGTTATGTTCTCATGTCATGCACATTACTAGTGTTGTTATTGCTCTATAGTTTCCCACACTTATATTCTGTCCATTCTGCTTTGTCTTGAACAAATATTATTTGAACTGTGTCTCTATCTTGATTTGGCAACAAAAACTAAAGTGATATAGACCATAAAGTGACCATGGTACATAGATATATGTTTGTTTCATGCTGTTATCCTGTCCACTTTATTACTGAACTCATTTACCAAAATGAGTTTCATATACAACATGGTAAACATGTGATGTGTCTGCTTGTTTCTCTTTTAGAATGAGGAAAAATATTGGAGAACAAAGACTGTTATCCAATGGTAAAGGAAGTAATGCGATAAGGTTCAAGATAGTGAGACATCCTGCTGGTCTCCAAGCAAGTTGCTAAAAACTGTCTTGACGACAGTGAGAGAACCCAAAAGTCCTGTCTTGATGTAGTGTTCGAGTTACTGGCCACTATTGATGGCACAAGCTCTTCAACTCGCCGCTCAATCAGCTTCGTCTTCTTGAGTCTCAACTTCAAGTTGAAAGACATCGATCGATGTGTTTGCATGACAGAAGTCAAGGACCGAGGAAGTCCCTGCAGAATTCAGATGCATATTTCTGGTGCAACAAAGAAGCGCTAGCGGATTTAAGCGCCAAACAAGAGAAAGTTAATAAGCTTGCTAAGCATCTTGCCAAAGATTATGGGTACCTGTGATATTGTTTCTTGAGATCTTCCAAGTGATTTCAGTTCCGGATTTGTTTTGTCATGGCATTTATTTGCACTGTCGCCAACTTTGACAACCAAAGGTATATGATATGCTGCTTTGTTCCCTATATTTGCACTGGTGGCGAACTTTGATGCCGAGTGGATGTAATATGTGTAATAGCCGTGATAGCCTAGCGTTAGTTGCTTGCTTATTTATTTCCTTGTTGTCTTGTTTATTTGTTTGCTTGTAGTCATTGCAGTTCTTTTTCCGCGGTTTGCTAGTGGCTGCAATAACCTATTTTTTAAAACTAGGCCACAATAACCATGGGCTAATATTTACTATAGTGAAACTTGGCCTCCTACGGGCCGTAGAAATAGTGGGCCTTCTACGGGCCGTAGAAACAATGGGCCTTCTACGGGCTGTAGAAACAATGGGCCTTCTGTGGGCCGTATCATCAATGGGCCTTATACGGGCCGTATGATCGATTGGCAAACATGGGCCAAACAGACCACATTATGGCCGTAACGGCTAGAGTTGAATCGTCTGCTCATGGGCCGACCATAACGGGCCATCGTTAATAGGCCGATTTGATGATGCTATGAAAACGCCCAACGATGATGCACTACGACGGACCGATCAGAACCACGGGCTGAATTTGGCCCACAAGCAGAAAATGACAGTAACGGGCCGTAAGTAAATGAATGCTGGATATGAGCTCAAGAATAAATGGGCTCTGAGAAGGCCAAAAGATAACATGGGTTGGAAATGGCCCAACGGAATAACGGACCGTTAATGGTTATAAGGTGATACACTGTTCATTACGGGCCAGTTTCACCATGGGCCGTTAATGGGTGTAAAGTGATACACTGTTCATTACGGGCCAGTTTCACCACGGGCCGTTAATAGGCCAAGAGTTACAAAGGGCCTCATATGGGCCGAAGACGCCATGGGCCATACATGGGCCGGCGAAAATGGGCTGAATCATATTGATGGCCCAGACACGCCATCGGGCCTAATTCGGATAGGGCGAACGGGCCTTGGGTTAGCGGACTGTAAATGGTCTATATGCGAACATGCCGTTAACAGGCTTTCCATGGGCCGGCCCGCCACCTTTTGACCAAGTCAAACGGGACGGCCTTTTCACAGGAATGGGCCTCTATTAGGCTGTGCCAGGTGTCGACGTATCATAGGTGCCTTCTGTCCAATGAGTAGATGACACGTGTTTCCTCCAGCCAATGATGATTTTACACGTGGAAAATCCCCATTGGTCGGGGCTGCTAACGGGTTATCGGATCCAAAACCCGACCCGATAGCTTAATGGTGTTCCGTTACGGTGGATGCCACGGTCGGTCACCCTTGACGAAAAGCACTTCAGGACGCGATTTATCGTCATGGAAGTGGACACTCCGTGATGATAATTTTGTTAATGTCATGGAACACTTCTACGACAAAAGACGTGTATGACCGCCTTGATTCTCGCCATAAAATCGTCATGGATGTACATGCATGACAAAAAACGTGACCTACTGTGACAAACACGTATCATCACGGAAGTGTATTTTTTTGTAGTGTAGGGTTATACAAAGTCGGTTACAGAGAAAGGAATCTTGATATCCGGACGCCAAGCTTGCCTTCAACGCCAAGGAGAGTCCCATCCGAACACAGGTGAGAGTCTTCGGTCTTGTATCTTCACAACCCATCAGTCCGGCCCATGTCAATAGGCCGAACGCCCGAGGACCCCTTAATCAAGGACTCCCTCAGTAGCCCCTGAACCAGGCTTCAATGACGAGGTGTCCGGCACACAGATTGTCTTCGGCATTGCAAGGCGGGTTCCTCCTCCGAATATTCCAAAGCATCCTTCAAATATAGAAAACGTGTCCAGCTCTGCAAAACAAGTACCACATACAACCATAGAGAGTATAATATTTCACGAGTCCAATCCACTGACAACTTTTCATAGCGTGACATCATGTCGCTGCCAACCATTATTTTGAACCGTTTTTTAGCCTGCCGCTCTATATTTCGAGATGCGATTTCATTGACACATCTTGTCAAAGTAGAGATCATGTCCCCTTATTGCGGGATTCTCATCAACACGGGCGTGGGTAACCCATCCGTGCCGCCTGCACGGCCCTTGGGGAATAGGCGAGTTTTAAGGCGAGTGGGGAGCCGCTTGATATTTGCTGCCTTTATAAGGAGATAAGGATTCACTATTTTTCATCCATGCCTTCACTCTCTCTCTGCCTCCCCCATTCTCGAGCTCCAACGCCCGAGTTCTCATCTTTTCCGCCCCAAGAAAGCACTCCAACCATGTGCAGATCTAGAGTGCAGGGCAAGTGGATGGCCTTCTCCCTAAGGAGAAGGACATTACCAAGCTCCGAGAGGCTAGGTATTTGGCCAAGGAAATTGCCCATCGGTTTCCGGCCAAGGGAAAGATCGTCCCCACCCTGGAGCCCCATGAGAGGGTGGTATTCATCCCCCACTTCGTCCGCGGGTTGGGGCTTCCTCTCCACCCGTTCGTTCGTGGACTCATGTTCTACTATGGGCTAGATTTCCATGATCTAGCCCCAAATTCTTTCCTCAACATCTCGGCATTCATTGTCGTGTGCAAGGCTTTCCTCTGCATCCCACCTCACTTCGGATTGTGGTTAAAGATCT
The DNA here is from genome assembly GCA_021437245.1 of Aegilops speltoides. Taxonomy (NCBI): domain Eukaryota; kingdom Viridiplantae; phylum Streptophyta; class Magnoliopsida; order Poales; family Poaceae; genus Aegilops; species Aegilops speltoides. The sequence goes on from CM038143.1 coordinate 305,212,143, forward strand.
TCATTGTGAAGCTGAAGGTGGTGAGTGGCCAACACACAGAGTGCGGAGGCGCCATGGTGAGCAAGATGCCCAACGTCACATGGCCCGAAGCCTCCTTCGTGGAGACCGTCAAAGGGTGGAAGCAGAAGTGGTTCTACGTCACAGAGCCGCGCGGCACCACCTGGGCCGTGGCTCCCGAATTCCGGTCCGGAGCCCCGATGCGGCTCACCTCCTGGACAGAGAAGGGCCTGGACTTGTCTTCGCCGGACGAGCTGACAATGCTTCAGATGCGCATCAGGAGCATGATAGAAAAGAATATCAAGCTTGTCAATGTGATCCAGCTGATGCTTATTCGCTGGATCCTTCCGTGCCAAAGCCGGACTTGCCATTTGTGGGAGTACGATCCGGCCAAGCACCAGACCTAGCAACAGTTCTTCGGCACTACGCATGAAGACATCTGGAAGGTGCTTTTCAAGTCCAACGAGACGCGGCCGGATACGACCGAGGACCGTGGGAACGACTTGGCCCATCCCGCTAGTCCTGTAAGTTTTATCATGTTTTCAAGGTGTATCCTTTACTTGCATTCTCGAGGAAGATGCCTAAGCCTCCCTACCAATTCTCTCAGGGCTGGACAAAGAAGGCGGAGCAGATTCACTGTAATTCCATTACTGACGAAGATGCTGGTTCCAGCACCCTATCAAGCACCGGATAAGAAGGCCAAGAAGAAGGCCAAGGGGACCAGAGGTGGCCTCCGTAATAAGGGTACTTCGGACGTAACGTCTGAAGACGCCAAGACTCATTCCTCTGCCGCCGAGGACGACGAGGAAGAGGAGGAGGAAGAAGAAAGCCATTCCCCCTGTGGGGGGGGGGGTGGAGAAAGAAAAGGACGGCCTCCACGCGTCTGGAGGCCGAAGCATCCAAGAAGGGGAAAGCTTCCCTTCCGGACCACTCCACAGCGGCCACCGATAGCAGCTCGAAATGGCGCCCCAGGAACAAGCCCCTGGCCAAATCGTGAGTACTAAAAAACTAGGACACATTCATATATCCGGCCTCTCTACTTCATAGTCTTAACATGTTGAATCATGCCTTTGCAGTCTGGCTCAGTCCGACCTCGAGCGGTCCTCATCTTCGGGGGATTCGCTGGACCCGAATGTGATGGAAAGCGGGTCCCTTCCGGCGGCCTCCTCTCCCAAGGCCATGGATGGCACCGAGGTGTTGTCCCGAAGGATCCCAGGCCAGGGAGAGACTCAGGAGGCCGTCAGGGCGGCGCCGGAGGGTGAAACCTCAGCTGCCGGACACATGGGGGGTGGGGGCAAATCCCCATGGAGAGTGGCGATGGGGGCCATATTCAGTTTGGCCCCCAGCTGAATACGGTCCTGGAGACCTATGTGGCTCTGGAACCTAACAAGCAGCCTCCTTCAAAAGGAGGAGGTGCGCCAATTCCGCCGGTGACCTCTGTCCAGCCAGAGGCGCCGGACACTCTAATGGAAGTGATGCGAAGTGCTTCCATTGTTGAGGAACACCGTACCCTTATGGGTATGGTGGTTGAGAGGATTCAGTCCGATAAGAGTGGATTTACCGAAGCCTGCACAAGCCTCCTAACAGGCGTTGAGGTAAGAAACGCAATTATGTAAAAAGAATGTCACAATATAGACAGTAGCCCCTAAGACACTGTTCGGTGTTCGAAAAGAAAAGTCGGACAGAGGATCAAACAAGTTTCGCAGGAGACTAACCAGATGAGTCAATGTGAACAAGAGGGTGTCGTTACTGGCTGCGACCTCTCATACTGCTGAGGTTTCCAGACTGAAGCAGAGTGTGGAGCGGGCCGAGGAAGAGCTTGGTCGCGTGAAAAAACAGCTGGAAGACAATCAAGGTATGCAATAACCTTGTCTTTTTTCAGGAAGGATGAATGACTTGTGCTGACTAAAGTTCCATGATATTTATTAGGAGCGTCGACCGAGGTGGAGACCCTCAAGAAGGTGTTGGCCGAGGCCGAGGAGAGAGTGGCCAAGGAACAAGCCGCCCGTGAAAAGCATGAGGCCAGGGTCACTGAGGTTCAGCAGGAGCTCCAGGACACCGTGAAGAAATACAAGTCCTTGGAGCGCAACCTTGAGTATCAAGAGTCCAAACTTGCCAAGGCCCGCCAAAGCGCACACGATGCCCGTGTTGAAGCCCAGGGTGCCCTCCAGGAAGTCCAGGAGGCCAGAAAAATCGTGGCGGGTAAGGCCTTTATTATGCGGAGCAAATATGTGAAGAAAAGGTTCCTCTTACTGACCTGGATTTGGAGTACCCCAGGGCGTTTGCGGATCTGCCATGCAACGTTTCAGATGCTACGGAGTTCTTCCGAGCCAAAGAGGGGAGCTCCACGGAGAAGCTGTTTTGATCGCAATACCTTGCGCCGGAACATCTGGTGCCCTTTAGCGATCAGCTAAAACAGCTGGTCGAACTGCATAGGGTGGCCGAACTAGCCATGAAGGATTTAATAATCCGGCTATGGCCTGCCGAAGCCATACCCAGTAGTTACTTTGGGCTCGTGAAGCAGCTGGTCAATGCCTGCCCTTGGTTTCATGCCATCAAGCGGTCGGTCTACATCGAAGGCGCGCGAATGGCCTTCGCCCGATCAAGATGCATTGGGTGAAGATGGACGCCAAGAAGCTTGCGACCGAGGGACTGCCTGCGGGCAAGGAGCACCGCACGCCCGAGTGGTATTTTAACGATGTCCTGGAGGGATCCCGCATTGTGGCGGAGCAATGTACTAAGGATATTATCTTTGAATGAATACATTAATGTCATCCTATTCTTTCATGTATTATGAAAACAGAGCTGTTATGTAATATAATGCCTGTTATTTAAAATTTTACCTCCTATGCGGCCATTTTGTTACATCTGAGAGTTGGCCAGTCGTTGGCTTCAGCCCCCACGTAGGTAGTACGGGGGTGTTTGGGATGAATCTAAACACTCTTTATCCCAAAGTTTGGTCCTTAAAGGAGGTGTTTACCGCAACGAACCAGGCAATCGGACTATGTGGCTTTATCACCCTCACTTAGCCATAGGAGTTTGACAATAAAAATTTAGGCGCAACCCCTAGTGTTTGTAAGTCCGAACTTGGGGTGCTGTAAACACCTGATCAGATGAAAACCGACTCATCGCATAATGCGGGAAAAATCGCAAAAGATTTGTAACCTCTCAAACGGATGACCGGCTCACGCCGCATCATGGCAGTTAGTTTTCGGCTTTCTCTATTGAGGTGCTCATCCGGATGAACCATGACACAATCACAGTAGTTCTCCCTTTACTACCCTAGCCGATATAGTGGAATGTAAGGTAGTAAGCATAGGAGCCGGGCAACACAACTATTGACCAAAGACATGATTCGGAGCCGATGCATATAATGCTAAAGTTCGGGGTGCCGGACTATACTGTAAAAAAGTGTTCGGACTTTGTTGCTGTATTATGGGGCGTAATGAAGCCCCTGGCGGATTAAGGTGTACCAGAGTGTACGGGTGCAATTGATAAGAATATCAAGAAAAAAGAAAAATGAGGCAATAGGCTAATGCCGCAGAAATTGGGCTACAAACCATTTTCCATTGTAGTTTGACTAATACGTCAAAGCGTATGTTGTACGAGTAGTGCAATAAGCAACAGGGCCATTTAACATGCCACAACCAAGGGAGAGCTGCGTGCGGGTCCTTAAAATAGGCATGACGATCATTTAAAGAGACCACCTGGAAATTCCCTTATACTTCAATGATTGTTGCCGTCTTGGTGTATTCGTCCCTTGATAGGTCCGACAATCAGGCCACCAGGAAAGGCCTGGAAAAAAGAAACCTGAAAAGAAAAAGAAAAAGTGAAAGTATGTGGGTCCAGGGAAGGTTGAGCCATATTATGGAACACGATCTAGCTGTGCCTCCGTCTATGCCCATGGTATTTTGCGTGCGTAGTTATGTACGCGCGGTACGCATGCCGCCGTTTGGTCGGGACTGGACGGAGGCCGAATTGCTAGTCAAGCTCTTGACGAGCTAGACTGTCCTATTGTAGAGTAGTTCAGACTCGTTTGACAAGTTGTCCGAGAGCTTGGCCGCGAATTAAGGTTCTCGCCCAAAAGGCCGCTCAGGCTTCGCCGCGAGGGCAGCGTGTGCTCCTCGCACGGAGGGAGCGCCCGTGTTTCCATTGATCGTTATGACACCGCTGGGGTCTGCATCTTGAGCTTGAGATAAGCATAGTGTGGCACTGCATTGAATCGAGCGAATGCGGTTCGTCTGAGCAGTGCATGATAGCCACTGCAGAAGGGGACGATATCGAAGATCAACTCTTCACTTCAGAAGTTGTCCGGGGATCCGAAGACCACCTCCAGTGTGATTGAGCCCGTACAGCGGGCCTCTACACCTGGTATGACACCTTTAAAGGTGGTTTTTGTCGGCTTGATCCTTGAGGGATCAATACCCAATTTGCGCACCGTATCCTGATAGAGCCGGTTCAGGCTGCTGCCACCGTCCATGAGGACTCGCGTAAGATGGAATCCATCAATGATTGGGTCGAGGACCAGTGCGGCTGAACCGCCATGACGGATACTGGTCGGATGGTCCCTGCGATCGAAGGTGATCAGGCAGGACGACCATGGGTTGAACTTTGGGGCGACTGGCTCCATCGCATAGACGTCCCTGAGCGCGCGCTTGTTCTCCCTCTTGGGGATATGGGTAGCATATATCATGTTCACTGTTTTAACTTGGGGGGGGGGACTTCTTTTGTCCCCCTGTGTTCGGTGGCCGGGGCTCCTCGCCATCGTCCTTGCTTTGCGAACCCTTCTCCTTGTTCTCAGCATTTAACTTGCCGGCCTATTTAAAAACCCAATAGTCTCTGTTGGTATGATTGGCTGGTTTATCAGGAGTGCCGTGGATTTGACATGGACCATCGAGTATGCGGTCCAAGCTGGACGAGCCCAGATTGTTTCTTTTATATGGCTTCTTCCACTGACCGGACTTAGAGCCATTGAATCCAGCGTTAACCGCCGTGTCCTCGGTGTTGTCACCGTTGCTTTGACGCTTGTGTCTATTGCGTCGGGGCTTGCCATTGCTATTTCTGGCTTCAGAAGTGCCAGGTTCGCTTGTGTTATTATTGCTATGGGCTAGCCAGCTATCCTCGCCCGCGCAGAAGCGGGTCATAAGCGTCGTGAGGGCTTCCATGGACTTCGGCTTTTCTTGGCCGAGGTGTCGGGCGAGCCATTCATCACAGATGCTATGTTTAAAGGCTGCTAGGGCTTCGGCATCCGGACAGTCGACGATCTGGTTCTTTTCAGTTAAGAACCTAGTCCAAAATTTCCTGGCTGACTCTCTGGGCTGTTGAACTATATGACTTAAGTCATCGGCATCCGGAGGTCAGACATATGTACCCTGGAAGTTGTCGAGGAAGCCGTCTTCCAAGTCTTCCCAGCTGCCAATTGAGTTTTCGGGCAAATTGTTCAACCAGTGCCAAGCAGGTCCCTTGAGTTTTAGCGGGAGATATTTGATGGCGTGAAGATCATCACCGCGGCCCATGTGAATATGGAGGAGAAAAATCCTCAATCCATACCGCGGGGTCTTTTGTCCCATCATATGATTCGATGTTCACGGGTTTAAACCCTTCCGGGAATTCATGTTCCATTACTTCATCAATGAAGCAAAGGGGGTGTGCAGCGCCTCTATATTGGGCCAAGTTGCGAAGTATCTTGGATGGAGTTCGTCTGCGGTCTTCGGCCCGGGCGTGGTTATGTTTGTCACGACCAACCAGATGGCCATCATCGCGCATCGGGGCACGCCCCCGTGATCCATAGATCGATCTGGTCCGACCTGCTATTTTTTCCAGGTCACGCCCTAGGTCATATGTGTATCCCCGAGCTGTTGTGTCTCTATTTTTATGGCGAGATAGTGCGGGGTGGTGTTCGGCTGGAGTTGTCGCTTTGTCCCGGTGACATGGTGGTTGGTCAGCCGCATTATGCGTTGGTAGGACAGGCTCCAGCGCCTTGTCATCGAATTGGGGTAACAATTTGCGCTCCGGGTAACTTTTGGTTGGGCGCTCGAGGCCATATTCTTCGGTTGCTAGGACATTAGTCCATCTATCGTTGAGCAGATCTTGATCAGCTTGAAGCTGCTGCTACCTCTTTTTTAGGCTCCTTGCAGTGGCTATTAGCCGGTGCTTAAAGCGCTCCTGATCGGGCATGATAAAGTCTTCATCGCCGAGGCTCGCCTCATCCTCAGAGAGTGAAAGGTAATTACTGTCCTGCGAGTCTTTGTTAACGGACTGTTCATTAGGGCTGACTTGCCCATCCTCCCGTTCATCCTGGTCGGAAGTTGGCTCAACGGGGTCTTCGTTGTCCCCGACATCGTCCGGAGTATTATTTTCTCCTGTGCCGGTATTGTTGTTTTTCCCACGGCATGGTTTAGAGCGGCACCGCTAACGTTAGTGCTTTGGCTGTATCTCAGGAGGCTTATCCTCGACTGGATCCTTTTCATTGTCATCATTGTTCTCTTTGGGTGTATCCACCATGTATATGTCATACGAGGAGGTGGCTGTCCAGCGCCCTGTAAGAGGTGGTTTTTGTGCCCGCTCCTCTACGGCATTGTCATCCATACCGTCAATGTCTTCGGAGCTGTAATCGAGCATGTCGATTAAGTCTTCGACAATGGCTATGAAGTGGGTGGTGGGTGGGAAGCGGAATTCTCCGCCATCAGCTTCCAATCCAAACCGGATATAGTTCGGCTGAGAGTCCCCTGATAAGGAGAGGGCTTCTAATGAGTTTAGCACATCACCTAAAGGTGAGTGCCGGAATATGTCCGCGGAGATTAACTCAACGATCCGCGCCTGATCAGGTTTGATGGGCGCGGATGCACGCGGTTTGGAACCTATGGCCGAAGACGAATCCGAGGTTCCGGTGACACATGCTCGCTCGAGGTTGGATCTGTGTGCGGCTCTAACGCTGCTGAGTCTGCGGCTTCTGTGGTAGGGTTGTGATTCCCATCCTCGAACAGCGCAGTCTGCTCCAGATCTAGGGCCAGAGCAGTTACATGCACTATCTCCTGGGCACGGTCCGATGATAGATTTAGGTCATGTTCATCATGGTGGCAGGGAGCGGCTGTCATGGGCTCGAATCCGTCAAAGACCAACTCTCCATGGATATCGGCAACGTAGTTCAAGCTTCCAAACCTGACCTGATGGCAAGGGGCGTAGCTGTCGATCTGCTCTAGATGGCCAAGCGAGTTGGCCCGCAGTGTGAAGCCGCCGAATATGAAGATCCGTCCAGGGAGGAAAACCTCCCCCTGGACTGCATTGTTGTACATGATTGATGGAGCCATCAAACGTTTGGTGACGACGCAATGGAACTCTCAACGAAAGCACCAATGTCGGTGTCAAAACCGGCGGATCTCGGGTAGGGGGTCCCGAACTGTGCGTCTAAGGTTGATGGTAACACAAGGCGGGGGACACGAAGTCTACCCAGGTTCGGGCCCTCTCTATGGAGGCAATACCCTACTTCCTGCTTGATTGATCTTGATGAATATGAGTATTACAAGAGTTGATCTACCATGAAATCATAATGGCTAAAACCCTAGAAGTCTAGCCTATATGATTATGATTGTCCCTACAGACTAAGCCCTCCGGTTTATATAGACATCGGAGGGGACTAGGCTCATACAAAGTCAGTTACAGAGAAAGGAATCTTCATATCCGGACGCCAAGCTTGCCTTCCACGCCAAGGAGAGTCCCATCCGGACACAGGTGAGAGTCTTCAGTCTTGTATATTCATAGCCCACCAGTCTGATCCATGTCAATAAGCTGGATGCCTGAGGACCCCTTAATCCAGGACTCCCTCATCCCCCGGGCAGCACGACGTGGTGCATTAAGTCAGAGCTTATCTATGGCAGGGGGCTCGCATAAGGAGGAGTGAGGTACTCATCAATTTTTCATTTCCTTTAAAAGCAGCCATGCAGCAGCTCTGCGGTGGCTCCTGAGACCCCGAGGCGTCCCTTGAGGTCTGAGACCTTTAGCTCCCTAGGAAGGGGGCCTTGTTGAGTACTTGAGGCCAGGTCCTCGTGAGGCGGAAAACTACTGCGCACATATCAAGCTAAGTTTTCCTATCCTGGCTTACTCAGAGCGCAAACATTACAACACAACATCAAGGTAGCAAGCATAGCATAAAGGGCATAACTGCCATAGTTCATTACATGCCCCCATGGGGTACACCATCTTTTTTTGAATTACAGGAGAAAGGAAAGGCTAAACAAAGAAGGCCCGAAGGCGTACGAACACGGCACCAGCGCCAAGATCTCAAGCAGCGCCAAGGTAGCTCGACGCCCACCAGCTTCCCCATAGGCGCACTGGGCTGCGCCGACTTGAGTCCAAGTTTGGCGGCCCCGAGCCTCACGCCGGGCTCCTCTCCAGCTTCACTGGAGCGCTGTGGCGGGACAAACCACCGACATCCTCGACCCGAGCACGGTGACGCGGGGGCCGGTCGTAGCCACCACTACTCGAGCTTTCATCCGAGGAAGATCTGCCATTGCAGGAAGAGGAGTGCGCGCCGCCAAGGCCAAGCTCACCTTTGCCAGCCTCGTCGTCACTGCCATCCTCCAGGCAGCACCCCACGCGACGGCCGTCCTCCTTGAACACCCTCACATAGAGCGTCGCCAGACCGTCGTACTTGAAGTGGAGGGTGCACCTTCCGCCCAGGCCTTGCGCACGGGCGAACGTCTGCCAGCCGCGGGTCAGGACCAACCTGCCGGAGGCGGCGACCTCGGCCCCGACCCATGAAGCTCGGCTGCAGCAGCCGTCGGCTGCAGCCAGAGACCATCAAGCCCCGAGGAAGGAAGCTCGCCGGAGAAGAAACACGGAAGCCAGAGCGAGGTGCCGACTGGGCTCTCTAACCACACAATAAATTGAGGGAGCATGCCCAGCGAGGAGAAGCGCGGCCGAGGTGGGCGCATGATCACGGCGCGCCTCCCCTCGTCATGGGGGCTGCTCTGAGCCGGTGGCCCCCGCCGCGGGAAGAGGTGCCATCGCGGGCACCAAGAGAAGCACCGACTCTGGGGGGTGTCGGCGTTCTGGGAACGGGGGTCCCCAGACTTGCCTTCCTGCGGCCTGTGGCGTGGCTCAAGTGGGGGCCCAGTGCGGCCCAGCTTCATAAGATCAAGCTCAAGACCCTCGTGAGGGGCCAAGCCTCGCGAGGCGGACGACAGGAAGCTTCCTCAGGAGCAACCTCATCAGGCAGGCTCACGAGGAGGCGGAGAGATCAAGGCAAGGGCACCTCGCGAGGAGCCCGTGACGCAAGCCATGACGATCGAGACTAGGCAGGCGCCAGGCGGGCGCCGGCCTGCACAGTGTCCTTATTTCCCCTTCGGTGCAAAGGGGGCAAGCACAGGCCAAGGCATCAGGCAAAGGTTACCGTTTCGGTGCAACAGGAACAAGACCAGCAGAATGGCAGGATGCAGGTCATCGTGGATCCCAGGATGGCGTCACTGCCAGAGCCTTTGGAAGTTGAAGACCAACTTTAGTCAGGATAAGTGTACTAGATGTTCCCCTTCAAAATGGCCAATTGTTGGCGCCCTTCCCGCTCATTATTTGGGAAGAGGCCTAGGGCCTCCCTCTATAAATAGAGGTAGCCACCACAGGGAAGGGGACGGATCGGTCAGGGAGAGAGAGAGAAGCGACTGAACTCACCCAAGCAGTTCATCGCACCAGCTCAAGAACAGCCCCTCGCGAGGCTGTTCTCCCTTTGTATTGTTCATCATCAGCCCCTGAGGCAATCCACCACACCACACACTGGAGTAAGGTATTACACCACAATGGTGGCCCGAACCAGTATAAACCTTGTGTCCCTTGTGTGTTCTTCTTTCGAGCTTAGATTCCTTGCGAGGCTTCGAAACGTGAGCTAGTAGGGGACACATCTTCGCGGCGCACTCCTGCAGTTCAACTCAAGGGTCCGCTGAACCCAAAATCCGACATTTGGCGTGCTGTAGGTGCGCCGAATCTTGCTTCCGCCGGTCACGTGATCTTCCGTCAGATCCATGGTCGACGCCCCGGCTCGCGCCGAGCGCCGGGCTGCTTTCGCCACCTGCCGCCAGACGGAGCCCGCCGGCGGTCGCCCGCCGTTTCGCCGCTTGCCGCTAACGCCGCCATCGCCCGGTGGGAACGAGTAGCAGGCCTTGTCCTCGCATCTTCGGTGTGGCGGGAAGGCTGCACCGCCAGCTCGCTATGGACTCCAAATTGGTTCATCGCCCCACGCCTGCTGCGCTTCCACGGACGCTAAGACGCTGCGCCGCTTCTCGCACGTGAGCTCCTGCACTACCGTCTCTGCCGACGACCTCTACGAGGACCGGCTCGCCTGCATCACCGAAGCTCGCTGGCCGCAGGGGCTATCCTTGCCATCTCTCTCGCTGCCTTGCCCTCCATCCTGTGTAGGAGGCGAGGATCAGGAGGTGCCTCCGCCACCTCCTCCCCAAGAAGGCGCCCTGGCTCCAAGGCGCGCGGCCCCAGGATGAGACCCTCCATGTCCGGCGCCTGCGCGGCAAGAAAGGAGTTGCCAAGAAATCCCTCGTCCCCGAGAAGGTGCCCGCGTGTTCCCCGCACCGGTGCAGAATGACTGCATCCCTGCACCACCACGTCAAGACCCCATGCTGCTCCAAGCGGCGGCGCGTGGGAATTTCTAGGAGCAAGCCCAGCACCAGCAAAGGGCTCCGGTGGCCACCGCAGGCTGTCGCGCCTTCACCCCCGAGCTATGCTGTGTCGCATGGCCAGGCAAGTTCAAGCCTGACCTGCCCCCTCGCTACAACGGCACTGCAGACCCTGCGGAGTTTCTACAGCTCTACGAGCTGGGCATCGAAGCCGCCAACGGGGATGAAAAGGTCATGGCGAATTAGTTTCCCATGGCGCTCAAGGACGATGCCCGCACCTGGCTCCTGAACCTGGCTCCTGGCATGATCTCCTCCTAGGACGAGATGCGCACTCGCTTCATTTCCAACTTCCAAGGCACTCGCGACCGGCCTCCGACCATGAGTGACCTGCGCCGCATTAAGCAACTGCCAGGAGAAACCCTGCAGAAGTACATCCAGCGCTTCAACAATGCTCGCCTCAAGATCCCCAGGGTGACTGAGGAAGCCATCATCTCAGCCTTCTCTGATGGCGTGCGTGACATCAAGATGAAAGAGAAGCTAGCAATCCATGAAGACCTGCGCACATCCCTGGAGTTGTTCAACTTGGCGACCAAGTGCGCCAGGGCTGAGGAAGGGCGCCTCCTCTCGAGCCTGCCTCCGATCCAAGAGAGGAAGCCCAAGGTCAAGGACGGAAGCGTAAGGGAGCTGTTGTGCTCGCAGCAGAGCTGCACACCAAGCGAGGCAGGATCAGCCTCGAGTCATCCAAGGGTAGCCGGTATTGCATGTACCACGCACCTCCACACCCACAACACCAACGAATGCCAAGAGCTCGTGGCCGGCGAGATGATATGATCGCCAACACCCCAGCGCAACGACCGGGGCTATGGCCGAGGAGGAGGAAGAGGTGGAGGACGATGGGAAGACCGTGGCCCTCGCCAAGGGTGGCGTGACCGACCTCACGAGGATCGTTGGCAGGACCAGCCTCGCGAGGGAGGTTGGAGGGATCAGCCTCGTGAGGATCGCCCGCACGGCAACGCAGGCCTCCCTCCTCTGCAACCACCGCTGAGGAATGAGGACCAACATCAGGACGAGGGGGCTGGGGCTTCAGAGCCGCTGCTGAATCGCAGATCCTGGGCGGTGCCTGTGCCCCACCTCACAAACAGATCTTCAAGCTGGCCATGAGGTGAATGCAGTCCTCCCAAGCTTGAGGCCACACACCTCTCGTGGTCTCATGGTGCTATCATGTTCAGCTCAGTGGATCAGCTCAAGTGCGTAGCAACGGCCGGAGTCCTCCCGATGCTTTGCTCCCCAGTCATCAGCAATGTGCAAGTCACCAGGACCCTCATCGATGGCGGAGCAGGACTCAATGTCCTGTCCATTGAGACATTCAACAATCTCCAAGTGCCATATGATCAGCTTTAGCCGACCAAGCCTTTCTCAGGAGTCACTGATGGTTCCACTGTTCCGATAGGGCATGTTTGCCTTCCAGTCACCTTTGGGCAGCGCAACAACTACCGCACCGAGCTCATTGACTTCGATATCGCCTACATTTGCCTACCATACAATGACATCCTCGAGTACCCAGCCCTGGACAAGTTCATGGCAGTGACTCACCATGGCTACAATGTCCTCAAGATGCCAAGAAGCGGTGGAGTCATCACAGTACCTTGTGAGGAAAGGGATGCAGTGTGTTCTCTTGAGCGTGCCTTCCAAGCCGCGGCAAACGAAGACCCAGATCACAGGAGCGGGAGACTTCCCAAGGCGGTCCCTAAGAAGAAGAAGGCTTCACCTGGCCCAAGCCCTCACGAGGCAGGCACCTTCTGGCGCGCTGGCCAGATTCGTGCCTGCTCAGGGCGCCACCACTGTCAGATAGGAAGGCGCGCCCGGCACCCTCCTCAGGCAGGGCTTGGGGGCTCTTTCTTGGAAAGCCACCAACTTTGCCAAAGTCACGAGGGAGGCGCTCGGGCACCACTTGGAGGTGTGCTTCAAAGCACGTTTCCCTCAGGAAGGTATGAGGCAAGGAGGGCCAAACCCTCAAGAGTTCATCGCGAGAAACATTCAGGAGCTACAGGAGTCAAGAGTCATGCGCGGCAGCAGCCACTTGCCCGCCGTAGCCCCACATCCAGGCGAGGATGGTGGGCTGCGCGTCTGCATCGACACACCAGGTCTCAACCGAGCCGCCTCTCAGGAGCGCCTCTGGCCTTCACGCGTGGGGTGTTGCGAGGGTCCACCTCACAACTACATTTGCATGCCTTTCGGCCTGCCGAACGCGGCCGCTGCTCATCAGCGCTTGATGAGGAGCATTCTGGAGGCTCAGGAGGTCAGGCATTGTGCAGTCCTGGCGGAGATGGAGATGGTCCTCGAAGATCCACCCGAGCCCCTGGAGCCTCCCGAGGCTCCTGGTCCCAGGAGCTCGTGAGGGTCGACCTCCTCACCACGCGTCGTCTGCTACTTCAGCATCACGTCATCTCCACAGGTATCAGGTGACATCTTTCAAAGTTCCATTTTCAGCTGGGAGCGCCCACAGGGCTGCATCATTCCCAGGTCGCGTGGGTCCGTCCTTGCGGCATGTATCCGTTTTGCTCATGTTCTTTGCTTACCTTGTTGGGGGCGCCCCTCGGGCTGCATTATCCCCAAGCTGCTCGGGCATGACCCAGTGCCGTTTACTTTTTCTGCATCTATCTCAAATGGATTTGCTCCTCCACGCTTAACTTGATTCCCATGGTTATCATCTGCTGCTTATTGTGGACCTCTCCACTCTCATGCAAAGCTCTTGCACGTTAAAAGGGGGGTGCCTGAGCATCATGACTCATGGGCTCTTATTGGCTCTCCAGCCCTCACCCCCTGGCCTTGACCCACGACATCGCGACCTTTCATACCAGCGGCGCCTGAGCTCGCTCGAGGGTCGGGACCTGAGGACGTAGAGCATTTGCATTCTAACCACCTTGAAGGAACACACCATTGATAAAGGCCCAGAGCCAGGTGCAACCCGCCTCGAGGTAGGGCCTTGTGAGTCCCGCGCTGGCTCATGGGTGCCCAGATACACCTCTCCTAGCCCTACCGTGCTGGCCACGTGTCAGGGCGGGGCTGTACACGCCTAGGGGGCTCCTCCCGGAGGGGAGCCCCCCTCCCACGCACCAGTGGAAGCACCATGCTTCGCGCTGGCTGACGACACTGCCGAGGAGTGGCTATGCCCGTACACATACGGAAGCACTATGCTCCGCACTAGTGATAAACAACTGAGGGCGGCCCACGGTCGTACCTACCTCAGGGAGCCCAGAGCTCTGTCCGCACTGTCCGCAATGCCTCCCTGAGTGTCGCGAGGGGTTGGACATGGGGCTACGCCAGGCCACGTCCGAAGACGCCACCCAGCCAGTCCCTCGACCTGGTCATCGACGCCTCCTCGAAAGGAGCCAAGGTATGAAAACTCGCTTGATCGCTTAAGGGGACTCCTGAGCATCGCGACTCAGGAGCCTAACTGGGCATGTAGCCCCTCACTCCTTAGTCCCATCCTGGTTTCCGGTCGGGGCTAACGGCGGCTGAGGTATGTGCGGGACCGGGCCCTGCCGCCGTAGAACGACAAATCCACTCCTATGCCTCCCTTTCCTACTTGTTGTTCACGCGTCAAGGGGGACTCCTGAGCATCGCGACTCAGGAGCCTAACTTGCCACGTAGCCCCTCACTCCTTAGTCCCGTCATGTTTTACTGTCGGGGCTAACGGCGGCTGAGGTATGCACGGGCCGGGCCTTGCCGACGTAGAACAGAAGCAAATAGGAGGGGAAAATGCAAATTCCAGGGAATTCAAAAGCAAATATTACAAGCCATAGATTGTTTCACAACGCCAAACACAAGTTTAAACGCCTCCACGAGGCATGGTGCATGTTGTAGGAATTAAAATAGGACAGAAGCCGTGAAGGGATCACTTTCGAGTGGCGCCGCCGCCTGTGGTGGAGTCACACTGGGCGGCTCCGCCTCCTGAGGCCGCGGAGCTGGCGGTATTGTGCCCGGGCAAGGTACTGAAGGCGCGGAACCTCCCCAGCAAAGCCTCGGCTCGGCCTTTCACGGCCTCAGCAGCAGCAACGGCAAGGTCGCTGCTCACGGGTTCCAGTAAGTTGTCGAGGTCGACGTTGGGGTCGCGAAGGTAGACATGGCTGAGGATATGCGCCGCCACAGAGAAGACAGGCAGACGCGCCGCCTTGTCCGTAGATCAAGGCCATCCGCGACATCTTCAAGTGCACGACCAGAAGGGAAGCAGCTCGGCAGGCCGCCCTTCCGCCCCCAGCCAACGGCTTCTAAGCCGCCTCATAAAGCGCTCTTCAGCGCACGACCTTTCTCCTCCAGCCGCTGGCCACTGATCCTCGCCAGACCTTCGCCGCGTTGCCTAGCTCGGTCCTTCCACCTTCAACGATCGCTTCCAGCTGCTTCCACTGCCACGGCGGTCATCAAGCTCGGCGTCCCGGTCCCTGACGACAGCCTCCTGAGCCTCCATCTCCTTCTCCTTCTCCTGGCGGACGCGGACCTCCTTGGCGAGCTCGTCATGCAGGCCTTGCAGCTCGACCTCCAACGCTTTGCAGCAGCTTTGGGCATCCGCAGCGTCGCCCAGGGCAGCATCGCCCAGGGCAGCGTCGTGAGCGGCCTTGGCCTGTCAGGCAGCCTGCTTCTCCCCATCGGAGGCCGACACGGCCTGGCTTAGTGCCGCTCGGACGGAGGCAGCAGAACGAGCCCAGCCGGCTAGCCTGTGCACCCGACAACCAAGCGGGTCCGGCCCAAGATCCTCCCAGCCGCCTGGGCCAAGGCAGCCTGGTCCAGACTACAGAGGGATCAAGAGACTGGAGCAGGTGGAGCAAAGCGGAGGAGGACAGCAGGATCACGGCTTGGGAGGAAGGAGCCCCTCGGCCTTGGACACCCCAAATGACAAGATTGCCGAGGCACTTCCAGAGTCAGCGGGACCATGGGGGCTGATTCCTCGCTGGAGTGTCCCTACTGGGCTCGCGAAGACGACCGGGCAGGGGAGGCACGAGCCTCGCTGCCTCCTTTCCCCACGGGCGAGGGCGCTGCCCCAGCGGATGAACTCGCCTCAAGCAGGGCTGTAGAAGCCCCTTTCAACCTTCTTGCTACAGGTGCCGGCCTGGCCAAAAGAATGCAGACATCAAGCCTCGGCGGCAGAAACAAAGCAAAGCGCGGATCGAGCACCTACTGGTCATCGCGCGGACTCAAGCAGCCTCCGGTGAAACTTGAAGCCCGAGACCCTACAGCTGGGATCGGCTTTGGGAGGCTCGGAGGCGAGGCGCTGGGAGGGCCGAGCTGGCCTCAGATCGCCTGACCAGAAAGCAGACTGGAGAACCAGCCCCGACCTGCCCTTCCTCGACCAAGGGAGAATCCTCCTCCGCCTAGCGCCGCCTGTCGTCCGCATGGAGCGGAAGGTGCGGGACCTGTGCCGAGGGAAGGACTCCCACCTCGCCACGCCTCAGAGTCGACTCTTCTTCCTCCCGCTTCTTCTTCCTTCTCACCCCGCAGAGTCGCCGAGGGCACGCTCACTGCCGCCAGCCGCCAGATCCCCGGGAGCTTCAAGGGCACCAGCCCTCACCGCTGAAGGTGGGCATGGTGTTCACCACCTGCTCCCAACAAGGCGGCGAACAGGGGACGGAGCGCCTGGCTCGCCACGCCCCCCAACCAAGGAGTGGAGAGTCATGACCAGATCTTCATCGCCAGGCCCTGAGCTAGGGCGAAGGGCGGCGGCTCGCCCCAAGCCTCCACAATGGGAGCGAGTGCTCCGGAGTGGAGCCACCCGTGCTCCAGAACCCCCAGAGCGTGGCCCTGGCCAGCCACGCCACCCCCAAGTTGCCTAGCCTCAGTCCATGTTCATCCTTTTCAGATCACCAGACGAGGGTCGATAAGCTCCATGAGACCACGCATCAACGGCCTTGGGCTTCCCCATAGGCAGCACCAGTCAGGGGTGGAGGCGCCTGACATCTACCATGACCCACTTGCTTCGGAAGCCTTCGATCCTCTTCCCAGGCTTCGAGATGGCATTGGAGTTGGAGTATGCGATAAAGCTCGCGCATGCGGTGATATGGGCACAAGAAACCCGGAGGGAAAAGTAATGACGCAACAAGGCCACTGAGGGCTTTACCCCAATGTGAGCCTCACAATAGTAGGCAAAAATCGCCAGGAGAAGAATAGAGTTGGGGTGGAGGTGCAGAGCTTGCAAGTTGTATTGGCGAAAAACAACAAAGAAGAACTCGGGAAAAGGAGGCACTGCATCAGCGATGATGGCGCCACAACGAAGCGGTAGAAGGTGCTCCCTTGCCTTCAAAGTTAGTTAGAGACGGCCTTGAGCACAATCGCTTCCTCGCCGCTCGCGCCACCGCCATCGTGCACGGAGGGCGTAGATTCTTCTCCGACACATCTGGGGATCCAGAGCTGCCGAGTACCGTGCCCTCGGTCGGGGTCTTGCGAGGCGCCATGGCTTGCCGGATCGAAGGGATTGAGACAGATCTGGAGGATTTCGGAAGCAAGAAGGAGAAGAGCGAGAAAGGGGATCTGGAGCAAGGCGAACGAGAACGAAGAAGGTAAGTCTGGTCCGGACACCCGTTTTGTCAGATGTGCGGTTGCCGAGGCGTCATGGGGAAGCGGAGACGCCCACGTCCAATCAATCGCCACGCGGCACTCAAGGCTGCAGGCTATAGGTGCCGGCGGCGCTTCGCACTTGCCCCTTCGCTTCTCTACTAAGCCAAGTCCGGGCACGCCTTGGGCCCGGGCTACTGCCGGGCGTTTCGGGAACGGGGTCCCCTGACTTGCTCGCCTGCGGCTCCGCGGCATGGCTCAAGTGGGGCCCAGCAGCCCAAATACACGCCTAAAAAGCTCAAGACCTCGCGAGGGCCAAGCTCGCAAAGTGACGACAGAAGCTTCCTCAGAGCAGCCTCATCAGCAGGCTCGCGAGGAGGCGGAGAGATCAAGGCAAGGTCACCTCGCGAGGAGCCCGTGATGCAAGCCATGACGATCGAGACCAGCAGGTGTGCCAGTGGGTGCCGGCTCAAAGAAGGTCCTTGTTTCCTTCAGCAAAGGGGCAAGCATGTGCTAAGGCATCGCAAAGGTTACTGCTTTGCACAACAAGACCAAGACCAGCAGAACGGCAGGATGGAGGTCATCGTGGAGCCTACGACAGCGTCACCGCCAGAGCCTTTGGCAGTCGAAGACCAACTTTAGTCAAGATAAGTGTACTAGATGTGCCCCTTTAAAATGGCCAATTGTTGGCGCCCTGCCCGCTCATTATTTGAGAAGAGGCCTAGGGCATCCCTCTATAAATAGAGCTAGCCATCACAGGGCAGGGGGACGGATCGATCAGGGAGAGAGAGAGAGAAAGAGAGAGAGAAGCGACTTAACTCACCCAAGCAGTTCATCGCACCATCTCAAGAATAGCCCCTCGCGAGGCTGTTCTCCCTTTGTATTGTTCATCATCAGCCCCTGAGGCAATTCACCACACTACACACTGGAGTAGGGTATTACACCACAATGGTGGCCTGAACTAGTATAAACCTCGTGTCCCTTGTGTGTTCTTCTTTCTAGCTTAGATTCCTTGCGAGGCTTCGAAATGTGAGCTAGTAGGGGAAAGATCTTCATGCGCACCCCAGAGTTCGAACCTCAAGGGTCTGCCGGAACCCGAAATCTGACAGGGGGTGCATGCCCGCGCCCCCTAGGGGCCGCCGCGGGATGCTTGCTGGGACGGCCACGGCCTCTATTGGGAGGCGGAGAGGCTGGTCCCTCCTTGGAAGGTTTCCCCTTCTCGGCCACCGAAAACCTCCTCGATGATGCCATGGAAGCAAGAAAGAGAAGAAGCAGGCACAGGAAGATGATGGAGAGATGAGCGGGGGGTTCTGCCACTCCCCCTCATTTATAGGCAAGGAAGGCCAACCGCCAGCCTTCACGACCTCGCGGCATGATGATCTTCTGCATGCCGCATCATTCTGTCAAGTCGAACAGTTGCCGAGGCAGCATGAGGAAGTGGAGACGCCCACGTCCCATCAATCGCCACATGTCATCAAGGCCGCATGCAGTTAGGGCTCGCAAGGCGCCAAGACTTGACCTTGGCTTCACCGAAGCCAACTCCGAAGCCGCTTTGGGCCCTGGGCTATCATATGCTCGGATATAGGATATCCAGACTTGCCTACCTGCGGCCCACCACGTGGCTCCATCGACCACCTAATACGGCCCAACTTCGACATCAGCAGCTCAAGACCCTCGTGAGGGACCAAGCCGCGTGAGGCGGATCACGCCAAGACCCTCGAGGGGATCGGCCTCTTCAGGCTGGCTCCCGAGGGGCGGAGTGTTCTATGGAAGGTGCACCTCACGAGGCTCAGCTGACGTGAGCCATGATGACCAAGGCCAGGCGGGCGCCAGCGGGCGCAGAGCGCCAGTTTCCTCTTTGGTGCAAGGGAGGCAAGCCGCGGGCGCGGAGTCTCGAGGAATCAGCCAAAAGTTTCCGTTCTGGTGCAACAAGACCAGGACTGCCAGGACGGCAGGATGGAGGTCATCACCGAGCCCACAGCAGCGCCACGACTAGGGGCTTTTCGCAAGCGAAGACTACTTTTGTCAGGATAAGTTGTACTACTTGTCCCCTTTCAAATCCGGCCGCTGTGGGATCCCTTCCCGCCAACATTTGGGAAGAGGACCAAGTCCACTATAAATAGGACTTAGACATGACCATAGAGGGGCATCTAGTTCACATCCCATCAACTCTCTTGAGTTCAAGAACACCTCACCTCCTGAGGCCAGTTCATCCATTGTACTAGTTCATCCTCAGTCCTTCGAGGCAATCCACCAAAACACTGGAGTAGGGTATTACACCGCAAGGTGGCCCGAACCAGGATAAACTGCTGTCTCTTTGTCTCTTCGAGCTCGACGCGCTAGGCTTAGGAGGATCGCGAGTAGGTGGGCTAGGTAGGTTGAGATCTCCGCACGCACCCCAGAGTTCGAACCTTTCAAGGGTTTGCGGATCCCATAATCCGACAGGCTCCTTGATCTTGGTGGCGGTGGTCTTTGGTTCTGCGTTGGGGGTCATTGGAGCCCTCTGGAGCTTCATCTTGGTTGCGCAGGCACTTCGAGCCCGTGTTGCGGACAGGATTCGACTGGCAGACATTGGAATAGGAGCCACCACCTATGACACACAACACAAGAACACACAAGAGAAGCGATAAGGATCAATGCAAAGACCACAGCAAAACAAATGAAACAAGTAGAAATAGCATTGGGTAGTTGCCATAGGGAAGGTTCGATTGCAACGGTAGTACCACACCATTGTGCGGAACTAAAATTTTACTACTGCTCTAGCCGCGGTAGTACCGCGCTAGGATGGCACGGTAGTACCGCGCCTGGAGCGGAAGTAAAATTTTACTTCTGTGGCACGCACGGTAGTACCGCTCCTAAGGAACAGTAGTACCATAGGAGGCGACAATGTTCAGAGCGGTAGTACCGCACGGGAGGTGTGGTAGTACCGCTTGGGGTCAGATTCGGGGTGATTCAGATCTGGGCACAGCCGCAACAGAGGAGCGGTACTATGGTTGATCAACAATTCCGTGGGCAACATACCAAATAGCATCTCTACAACACTACTACTCTCCTCCATCCTACTCTTGCAAAGATTTGGCCTAAAATCTCAAGAAAAACATGCATCTCCCGAAAAACCTAGAGACAAAACAACAAAGCAAAGAGCGAGGGATTTGGGGAGAAACCTTGTTCCATGGCAAGAGGGCAAGGTGGGGAACGATCCCACCGATCGGAATGCAAGGAGAGCGGCCGGAGACGGAGATCCGGCGAGGTCCTCCGACGCTGTTCTTGGGCAAGAGAGAGAGAGAGACCACATGGGGAAAAGGAGTTGAATGGGTATGGGGAGTTAGAACTCCCCCTGCCCGCTCTTAACCCCCATGCGCTCACAACTGCATGGTAGTACCGCTGGTCATTTCGGTAGTACCGCCTGGGCGGAAGTACCAGACGCAGGGCGGTGGTACCGCTCGTCCAGCGGCAGTAAAAAATTACTGCCATGCTGGTTGCGGTAGTACCGTGCACAGTCCCTGCTGTAGTATCATGGCAAGCTGATGTCTACTTCATAACCTTCTTCTTGTAGATGTTGTTGGGCCTCCACACTACAAAAAAAAGACACATCCGTGACATTTTGGGCCGAACGAATTTTTTTTCTATCATACATATGACACTTCTATGACGATAATTGTGACAAAACCCGGTATCATCATAGATGTGGTGGGCTCCTACTTCTATGACAAAAAAAATCATGACAGAAAATGGGATTTTCATCCTGGGCGGGCCGGAGACGCAGCTGCATGACATTCTTTGGGCCGTCCATGACGGAAAAAACCGTGGTAGAAGCGAGGGCGAGGAAAATTTCGGGGAGTTCCCGGTTACGGTGGGTGGTCGGGGGCCCAGCGATGCGCGTTTCTTTCATACACGTACGCGCGTGTGTGTGTGAGGCATTGGCTCTAACTGAACCCGAGCGAGGCGTTGGGCTCTAACTGAACTCGAGCGATTGCACTGCAGGCTACGCGTTACTAAACCCGAGCGATTGATTGATGGTTGTTAACTGAACCCGATCGAGCAATTCCTTCGCTACTGCTGCTAACTGAAGCCGATCAATGCTGCCTCTCTGGATGAACAGTGAGTGTTGCTTGGGGGTTAGATGAACAGTGAGCGGTAGCGTTGCCTCTGGATGAACAGGACCCCGTGGTGTGGAGGGCTGGATGATCAGGACGACCCCGTGGAGGGCTGGATGAACAGTAGACAGTGGAGGGGTGCCCGTGGAGGGGTGGTTGAACAGTAGCCGGTGGAGTAGCGCGCGGTGGAGGCTAGATGAACAGGAGCCCGTGGAGGCTAGAGGAGGTCGACGGTAGCCCGTGGAGGCTAGTGGAGGTCGACGGTGGAGATGAACAGTATCTCGTGGAGTCCTGCTTATGCACGCCACACCCTCCCGGCGAATAGGACCCCTGCTTCGACCAGAAGGCCCAACACAAGTCTGTTTCGTCTGCATGGCGGTACGCCACACCCTTCCCAATCAACAGGATCCCCGTTTCGACCGTAGGAGGTCTGTTTTCTCTGTTTTGCGGTACGCCACACCCCTCCCGATGAACAGGATCCTGTTTCGAATGTGGTAGATCGAACACAAGGCCGTTTCCTCCGTTCTGCGGTATGCCAAGCCTCGTTTCCATCGCCTGTTCCGTCCAAGCCCTCCTGATGAACACGACGACGTATTTTGTTCCGACCCAGCCGGTTGGCTCCCCATGAACATGACGACGACGCTATTTCTCCGTTCTGACCCAGCCATGTACACGAGCCCTGGCCGTACATATGCGCGAACAGGCGTTCGAGACCCGCCTGTATGTACACATACGTGGCCGTATTTTCTTTCTTGCATAATGGCGCACCGACGACGCAGGTACATGCTACGGCGCGCTTACTACGACATGTGCGCGCTTACTATGACACGCGCGCGCTCTACATCCACCAAGATGTACGCACACGTCACACCGAATGCCAACGCCACGACGCTCGACCAGTGGGTCCCGACCGCCGTGGCACTTCCTTGCGGCGAAGATGTAGCTGGTGGGTCCCAGCAATGTGAGGCGAATCTTTTTTGCCCGACGCACTTCCTGCGCGCGAAGATGTAGCCGTGGGTCCTAGCACGTGGGGAACATTTTTCGTGAAATACAAAGGCCCGTCCGATGGGTCCCTCGCTGTCGATGGAGGTATCATTATTTTCCGCGAATAAGGAGGCACTTCCTGTCAGCGCCATGGACTCACCGTCACCTCTCCACGTATAGTCCACATCCGATGGAAGTCGTTCCTTGACCATGTTGACCACGCCGTGCCGAGAGCACCAGGGCGGTGGATGACGGCAAGGCCTAGGAAGGGTACGACGCGGAGCTGGGGAAGACGCGTTAGTGGATGCCCACGCGGAGAGGAGTACGAGGGTCCACTGGTCTGGCTGCGGTGTGAGGCTGCCGTCGCCGCAGAATAATAGGGGGTGTGGGTGAGTAGAGGGATGACCTGGCCAGTGGTGGGAGTAGTAGGAGGCGGTGAGGCCTCCGCGGCATCACAGCCGGCCACGGGAGGCAGGAGCATGCGAAATGACCGGCGCTGCTTTGGGCGGTTGGAGCAAGAAGACCAGAGGTTGAAGAAGCACTACAGCCGTTGGATGGACATCGTACGGTCACTGGAGCTAGAATCGTTCATATTGACTAAAGTTGACAAAGGCCCCATCCCACCAACCGAGTAGGCCCATAAGTCAGCCTCCCACCATGGTGGGTCCCAGCTAGCAGGGAGTTTTCATTTTTTGTGCGTAATAAGGAGGCACTTCCGTGGGTCCGAGCCGACAAATGGGGAACGTTTTTTCGTGAAATACGGTGGTCCGTCCGTGGGTCCCAGCAATGGGGAAATGTTTTTTCGGAAATACGGTGGCCCGTGCGGTGGGTCCCAGCAGTGGGGGAAACGTTGCGAATATCGGTGGCCCGTCCGTGGGCCCTCGCTGCCGTGGAGGAAAATTATTTTCCACGTAATAAGGAGGCACTTCCTGCGGCCGACGTGGACCCAAATGTCGGCCTCCACGACAAGATTTTCCGATGGAATTCGGTCATCGACCACATTGACCACGCCACGGAGCACCACGGTGGTGGACGGCGGCGAGGCCTAGGAAAGGGACAACGCGGAGCCGGGAAGACGCGCAAGGATGCCCACGCCGAGAGGAGTACGAGGATTCACTGGTCGGCCAGGTGTGAGGCTGCCGCCGCCAGAATAACAGGGGTGTGGGTGAGTGGAGGGAGGGATGGCCTGCCCAGCGGTGGGAGTAGTATGGGTGAGGCCTCCGCAAAGACAGCCCGCCACGGGAGGCAGGAGCAGGCGGCACGACCGGCGCTGCTTTGGGCGGCTGGAGCAAGAAGACCAGAGGTTGAAGAAGCACTATGGCCGTTGGATGGACATCGTACGGTCAGTCGACCTAGAATCGTGCATATTGACAAAGTTGACAAAGCACTCCGTCCCCGTCAACTTTGTAGGGCCACTATACTGGGTCCCAGCTAGCAGGGGGAGTATTCATTTTATATGCGTAATAAGGAGGCACTTCCTTGCGTGCGAAGATATAGCTGGTGGGTCCGAGCTGTCAGCGGCGGTAACGTTTTTTTTGTGAAATACAGAGGAGCTTTCGGTGGGTCCCAGATATCTGGTGGAGGAATCATTATTTTGCACGTAATAAGGAGGTATTTCCTTGCGTGCGGCCATGGACCTAGCTGTCAGCCTCTCCCTTCAGATGCATGTCGGTCGTTGACCACATTGACCACGCCATGCCGAGAGCACCAGGGCGGTGGACGACGGCGAGGCCTAGGAAGGGAACGACACGGAGGTAGGGAAGACTCGGCAGTTGTTTCCCACGCGGAGGGGAGTACGACTGTATGAGGGTTTACTGGTTCGTCTGCCATCGCCAGAGAATAATAACAGGTGTGGGTGAGTAGAGGGATGGCTAGGCCAGCGATGGGAGTACGGTGGGGCGGTGAGGCTTCACGCGGCAAAGACAGCCACCATGGGAGGAGGAGCAGCAGTCCACCGGGCGCTTGTTTGAGCGGCTGGAGCAGGAAGAGCAGAGATTGAAGAAGCACCACGGCCATTGGATGGAAATCCAACAGTCACTACTTGTGCCTCAACCTTTTTTTAGGAAAGCCTCAAATCTGTGGAAAACAACATCCAACCCATCTGGCATTATTTCTAATAATTTATAGCCCATTTGCTAATTCTTAAGGTTTTTTTGGAGCCCATATTCTTTTGTTAGCATTACAGCCCATATTGTGGCCACGTTAATAAATTATACGAAATTTTGCATATTTCAAAAGGGTCCTAACTTTTTAATCCCAAATTTCGAGTCACATTCAAAATGATTTTAAAAATAAATGTATATCAATATAAAATCCAACAAATTGTCCACGATAAAAATAAATGCAATTTAAAATCTCAAATGAAAAAAGATATTTGAAACTAATTGCCGGTTTGATGTGTTTTAAAATGTACAGCCCATTTCTCATTATCGATAGGCTATTTTCTCCACCAATGAAGCTCTCCTCGCCTTGAAAGATTTGCAGCCCAACAGCCCGATAAAGCGACTTTACTTGACAAATCACAAAAAACTGGCTGGCCATTTTCGTAAAGAAAAAAACTATCGAGCTGGTCTGTGGTAAACATAAAAGAAAAGGCTGTCTAGACAGGCCAGAGTGTCCCGCACAGCCCAGTTGACACCCTGCTTCCGATTGAAAAACCCACTGCAATTTTGGCAAACTTTGAAAAACACCACTGCAGTTTGCAAACTTTGAAAAACGCCACTCTAGACTTCGAAAAATGCCACTAGAAATGGCATGAAATGGCATTTTTCAAAGTTTGGAAATTGCAGCGGCATTTCTCGGAAACATCAGATTTGGAGTGACATTTATCAAATTAACCCAAAACAAAAATAACTGGGCGAGCTGTTGGGTCCCTGGGGTCAACCACTTGTTGTGCAATTCTCTCATTTATTGACTACGTTGACAATGGCATGGGACCCAGATGTCAGAAATCCACTAGGAGGATCCATTTTTTTATTGGCTTGAAATAAGGAGGCACTTGCTTATGCATCGCCATGACCTTGGCGGGTCCTCGTTGTCATCCTTCCACGCATAATCATCTCCTGATTGTGTACGCGTCAACTTGGTAGGCCCACAAGTCAGCCTCTAAACTCGTGGAGGACAAATACAACCCATTTAAAAAAATAACAGACCATTCCATACGTTCAAACGGAAAGTCCAACATTCAGAGCAAAGTAACAGGTCTGATCCACATATAGATTACTGAACTTCTACGTTGACAACCATCATAGCCAAGTTTACTATCTACGACCACTAATACTCTAGTAGCGTACAAGTACTAACTTACTCTTAGCTAACTAGACGATGCCGGCCGCCATCTGTGGTACACGCTAAACACCGGCACCGATGTCCTGCGCCTCGCCTCGGACTTGCAAGAGGTGCGATAGGGCGTGTTGCTCACGTGTGTTGGCCCTTTCCATACCGGCGTGGTCCACCGAAGCTTCGGCTTCCAAGCGGAACCCACTTGACGAGCTGGTAGTAAAATCAGCGTCGCAAACGCGTGCATGCCCGATAGCCCCCAGGGCTATTTGCCGGGTGCCGGCCTCCACGTAGTCGGCCTAGTTGCGGGCGCTCTGTTCGCGACTTAGAGCGTCGGTGCGCTTCTGCTCCATGTCCCGCTGGCGGCGCAAATCAGCGATACGCTGCTCCTCCGCTAGGCGGTCGCACTCCAACAACTCCTGCTCCTCCGCCAGTCGCCGCGCCCAACAACTCCTCGATCTCCGCATTGCCATCTAAAGATAGATAGAATGCCTCCTCCCTCCGTCTGCCTTCTGGTGAAAAACCGAACAGTAGTTCGGGCGGTGACCACCTCCGACGTAGCCTACCGCGGACGAGCGGGGGCATGGCAGACGTGGCGAGCGACGTCGGGCCGGTGGGGGCTTATGAGGATATGGCGAGTTGGTTCATGGTGCCACCGGAGAAGGCCGAGAAACAGTACTTATAGGCGGAAGGTAGCGCGATGGTCATCAGAATTCAATGCATAATGGCTTAGCGCGCTAGCTTGCCATGGAAAACTAGAGAAACTGAAATTATGACTGTGCCATCCCGTCCCGTCTGGGTCGCCCGCCGGCATGGCGGTCAAACGAGTGCACTCAAATTATCTCCCTCCTTGTCAATAATGATTCCACAGATTTAAAAAGCCCGCAACAATTAAAGCGCATCTTTTGTCGCATCAGTTAGCTGCCTTAATTACAGCCGGCTACATGCAGGCACTCAGAATTGCTCGCAGCCAGTACATGGAGCAGCATGCAACGAGTCACAGCCGAGGGCACGCATGCAGCCACTTAAATCGTTGGAATTAATTAGGCTTAAACTTCTGCATGTCGTTAATTATTGCCATGCCTTGGTCTTGCTGCCTTGCTCACGGGACTAATAAACCCGGACGGAGGGAGTACCTTGGTTGGTGAGAGCTTTGAATTAAGCCCTGCAAACCGGAAAGGAGGTACTAGTACGTGCGTGATCCGCTATTTATTCGTGTAGGATCGAGTAGGTCGTTTCTTGAATTGAGCCCTGCAAATTGGAAAAGAGGTAGTATGTGCATGATCCGCTATTTATCCGTGTAGGATCGAGTAGTAGGCATTTTTATTCAAAAAACTGCCATTTTGGATCTTGCGTCGCAAATAAAACTGCCAGGAGCGCATTAGTAGGCTAGCTAGTGATCGATCAAGAATTTGTAAACACCGAGCTAATGTAAATAAGTAATCATAATGCATATCAATGATTCACAGATCATATACAAATATGTAGCTCCAAAAGCAAAGATCAGCCACTTCAGATCTTGCATCGCAACTAAAACTAACTAGTACGATTCCCATACATAAGATCAACATGTTAATGCATCTCAATGATTCATAGATCATATACAAATATGTATCTCCAAAAGCAAAGATCTAGAAAAAACATCTGTTCTTCCTACTAACATGGATGCTTCTCTTGGCCAACATTCAGTACAGACTGAAAGACAAATTTGTTTGTGAAGTCTACAATTCCTCTTGCAAACGTAAGTGGTTTCACCAATAGCTGGAACCATGAGAATGAACCACACATGATGGAGTAACATCCACTGCAATATGATTTGGTCTTCTCTCGATCACACCGCGAGACTACTTTTGGAATACAAACTTTAACTTAGGCAAAATGATGCCCATTGTATAATAGACCAAAGCAATGAAGCACCTAGTGTTGGCCAATAAATAGTACAGTACTACTTTTCTGCAGTCCATGAAGTGACTATCCAATCTTTCTATGTCTATTTTCAAATGGCACTACATGTAGTGACTATACTATTCTCTTGTGCAGTTCAACCAAAATTGCGGACACTTTCTTTGTTTGCCAAATAGCAACGGGCATACATCTCTATCTGCACAAATATCAAGCAGCTAGTAAACATATACCACACCATGTATTTTCGGTTTAAACATGTCTCTTCCGCTTAGCATCTGTCATGTTCTGACCGACAACTGACATGCTTATGTTTTGCCCTGGACAATTTCATACTGAATTGATTTGCTGGTTCAGAGCAGAAATATAGCGCTTCATCAGACCAAGGATATGCATGTTCGCAGTGATGGAAGAGGTGAAATCAATACAACCGAAATTGAGCATCCAGTCATTGAATCATGTCCTGCACCTCCAAGGTAGGTCCACCCTACCAATAAATTCACATGCAAACCACTAGTATTACTATCTAATGACAGTACAAAAAGAGTAGCAAGATAGTAGCAAACCATGTACCTTCGTATTGAATAGCTCATAGTGCCACCAATTGGATATAAAGGTTTGGAAAAAACATGCTCCTAATGGGGAACCAGTTGGACTTTTTGTGCAGTTCCACTAAAATCGTCCATCCCTGTTTGCATAGATATTGAAAGTGTGATTACTATAAAAGTGGCACTAGTTGAAGCATAGACTCACAAATATAAGCATTCCAATTTCTTAATGGGAAAAGGTAGCAAGACTGTTTCTAACCACCTGTTTGAAGGAATAAATAAAGAAACATCGGCTGATTTCAGGAAGGCATACATAGTTTTTTTCTAAAAGACTGAGCCATTCCTGACCTTTCCTCTTCTTTTAAGCAAATTTTGTGCAGTTCTAGTAAAATAAAATGCCATCACCACCTTGACAATTCAGTGACACTATACAAAAGGAAATGACTTAACATTACATCATGATGTCAGGTACGTAGTTGACAGGCATTAGAGACAAACATACAGACCTCCTCCGATAACATAATGAACATTAATTTTAACAAAGGTGTGACTAGCTTTACCGGGAAAATTTGAGTGAACTCTACACCCTCTGTTCCTTAATATAAGACGTTTTCGTGGTTCAATTTAAAGTACCCAAACATCTAGTATTTAGAAAAATAGGTAGTAGTTTTCTTGAGCACATATCTGGCAAAGCTTGCCACACTTTATTTATGTCCATACGCTAATGCAATACCATTCGAATACTACAAATATACACTAATCCAGTGGCTAGTGCAACAGTAGAGTAGTTAGTTTATTACAGGGTATAGTACAATGGATTTACTGAACAGATTTCAATAAACTCTAGCACTGGAAGGTTTCTTTAAGAATTAACAATACAAAATGTAAAGGTAACAAGTTTCAACATTGGTATACTAGCTGTGCATGAGCATTAAACCAAATACAAAGTCTGAAGGTAACTAGCATTATTAACTAATGACAGTATAAAAAAATTGCAAACCATGTACCTCCAAGGTAAATATCATTTCAACTCGGGGGCCTTAAAATTGCTATCCCAATCTTGATAATCGATCAAACATAAAACTTGATCGAATCTAATCAAGAGAATAGCCGGAGGAGGAGGTGCCCACTCTTGACCTTTCCTCTTGTCTTCATAATTGTTTGTGCAGTTTAACCAAAATAAAATGACATCGATGCCTTGGCATTTTGGTGACACTGTACAAAAAAATTAACTTATCCCATGAAAGTGAGGTATGTAATCTATAAGCATTAACAGTGCAAAAATCTGAAGGTAGTAACAAGTTTCATCGTTGGTATACTGGTTGTGCAACAACATTAGAATGCCTTAGCTGAAAAATCTTTAATACATCCACAATCAGCAGCTAACCCTAAAATAATCCAGTGACATTAAATGGCATTGCTTAAATTTATTCGTGGCATTAAACTGAGAGCGGCATTAGTTAAATGTGGCATCACTTTAGCAGTAGCATTGCTTGACTTGACTGCTGGCGTTATACTAATAGCAAAAAGGTGGCAATAAGAGCATGGGAGGCCCATTCGAACAGTGGGCGCACCAGTACGATGTACCTCCACGGACGCAGAGTGATGAGGGAGGTATGGTTACCCAGAGCAACAAATATCCAGGCAGCATATGTGGATAACGTCCCATTTTTGTTCTCTTTAGCCACCTTTTTCCTCTGTGAGGACAACAAACCGATCACCCTGGTCATTCTCTATTGCGTTGTCATGCCTTTCTACCCTTCTTCAACCAAGAGACACGAGACTCGTTCCTTAGCTACTGATTTTCCCCTTTTCAACCTAGATGCGGGTTCGATGCCTACTCTCTTGGACAGTACAGTGTTCCTTCCTTTCCTTATTCAACCTGCATATGGATTAGTCTCGCATGAAGTAGGGTTTCCTTTAATAGTCCAAATTATGGTTTTCGTCTGCGTGGCCAGCAGAGCAGAGGATAGCAAATTGGGAAGTTGGTGGAGTGGAAAAAGATCCACATGCAACGACGTGGCAGATGGGGCAATAGAACAAGGGTATGGTTCGAAAAGAGGTAGCATACCTGAGGGTCGGCGGGAAGTGGCTTCGCTCGTGGTCGTAGTCCTCCGCACACACTACGGCAGTGAGCTTGGGGACGGAGGCCATCCCGCGCGGGCGCTAGGTCTGAGAGGACGGCCTTGTCGTCAGTGTGTGACCTCGCTCGCCGACGATGTGTGCGTCAACGCTGCACGCCCTTTTCTTCCTTGGCGGATCTGTGACCACCGGTGAGGAGGGAGAGAGAGGCCGTCTTTTTTAGATCTGGAGAGAGGGTGATAGTGTGAGAAGGAAGTGGGCAGCCCTTAGCAAGAAAGCGCTGAAGCTCCAGCCTATATATCTTTTTTATACTACTAGTACTGGAGGTGGAGTAGTGGTAGAGTAGTTTATATTTTCTCCGTATGCAGTAGCATCAGCTAGTCGTGCTTCAAAACTGAACGGCACACCATTAAAAAAATAAAGGTCGATAACTAATGCGGCACCTCGGGCCAATGCGGCCAGATCGCATTTTGCACGAGAAATTACACACCATGTCTCATTGACATGTGGTCCCGTTCAAACATATCAGTGAGACGATGGCGAGTCCTTTTCTACTAGTATTTCCGAACGGACGTGTAGGCCAGGGCGCCTTTTCATGAACCGTGGAAAACTGGCAACTGTCCACCGACTCTTCGCCTTTCCCTCTCGATTAGGAACTGCTGTGGCACACTCTTCCTCTCCCTCCTCCATTTTCCTTCAGCCGTTCACCCTTCCTTCTGCCATTGTTCGATCGTCTTCTCCATGGAGGGAACAGGCCGGAAACGACCCCGTTATTCTTGCCCCGATCTGAAAGATGACATGGTGGAGGAACTCATTGATCAGTACGACGTCATCACCTCAGCTAGCATGGCAGGTTCGGTCAAACCCATTCTCGACTCAACTAATAACATCATTACAAGGAACCCAAGAGTCAAGGAGGGGTTTGATCTCCCCTATCTTCTTCGTCGTGACCCTGATGACTGGCGCGGGGACGACGGAGGCCTCGCCTTGTGCAAGTTGATGTCGCTTAATAATGATACGTATGATGTTAAGATGCCATCGCTTGAGGGAAAGGCTTGGGCAGGCACAAATGGAGATTGGGTTGTTGACATTGGGTCCAACTGCGAGTGGGAACTTGTGAATGTGTACACTCGTGACCGGGTTCCACTTCCAAAAATCTTAGCATACTGCCCAGAGGTTGAGCACACTAGTATTGTACGCACGTTCCAATACGATCATGGTGATTGTCTTCTATGGAAGATAGCAATTTGTCGAGTTCCCAACCGCTCTTGGAATTACAACAACTATGAAGTTGTTGCTATCTTCGACAAGCTTGTTGCCGTCCTTTGTGGTTTGACTGGATGGATATTGCTCAAAAATCAGTTTCTGTACACGGATGAGTACTGTGATGCAATTCAATACGAGGGCCTTGTGTTTGCTGCCACCACTGTGGCAATCGCTTTTGCATGGAATCCTTATGATTTCGCACGCTTGTCTTCCACCGTAATTATAATTGTTTCATCCACATGCATGCGGGTTAGCAAGTTTCCCTTTACTAATTAACCTTCTTCTTGTGTTTCCAAGGTCCTGTGAACATTCCACGACCTATACTTGAAAATTTTTATAACCAAGGGGGATATGACGATGGTGATGATCACGAGCATAAGGACGAGCAGCACCCATATACTCTATGGTGCCTGGCAACTAATTCCGATGGATCACCTCTTCTTGTGTGTATACAACCCACTGATGATGTTACTACTAAGGAAGCAGGTGTAGTCTCCCATGGTCGCACTCTACGGACCTATTCCAACACCCGGTGCATGGTATTCGGGATGGATACTAGTGTGCTAGCGCCAACTCCTTCTCCCTGGTACAGGATTGATAGTCTTGGAGAAAACTCGCTCTTCCTTGGACAAAACTATCCAATGATGGTGAAAGGCGATCCAACTACTGTTGACACAACATTACTACCATTTATGAGAAGCAACTGTGTCTATACCTCGGACATTTGGGTGGTTCCCTACCGTGGTACTGATATAGTAGGCCGCTTCAGGCTGGATGATTAGTCCTGCATTGGTCTCCGGATCGACAATGGTTGGCCCGTCCCAGCGAATCACTTGTGGTTCAAAGCAAGCGTTTATAACGCCGAGGAATGGTTGAGTTGAAGTTCATTTCATTGCTTGTTATTTGTTGTGTGGTGAAAACTTTAGTATTCATAATGTATCCTCGTTGTCGATGTGGGTTGATGACCTGTTGTATGTAATAAAATGATATGCCTTTGATAAACTTACTAAATTTATGAATGGCTTTCGAGTCGCTTCTCTGAGTGAGTGGTGCGACGAGGCAAAAATATATTTTTCGAATACATAATTGTACATGCATTGCAACAGGTTATCGGATGAGGCCAATCAATAGTAGTAGTACACTATTTGTACTAGCTTCACATGCTTCGCGCGTCGGGCGGGTGTTTTTACTATAGCCATATGTTAATGTGTTCGCTGTACGTAACCAGCACCTCGAATCCTCGATACTAGTACTATATAGTAAGTAGTAGGAGTAGTAGGGTGGCATGGGCCAGAACAAGCATTCACGTCCAGGAGTACGGCACACGCCACCACCACGGCATCCATCTGACACCATATTATTTCTTGGAGTCCGTGCTAGAGCAATCTCTTCAACCTCGTCGTTTCTCTAACTTCAGCCATCGCGCGGCGGGCGAGGTGGGGGTTTGCCGATAGTCTGTTTCCTCAACTATGGTCCCACTTGTAAGGCCAACTCCAACGCACGACCCCAAACGGACCTCCGTTTTGCATGAACCCCAATGATAATTTTGACTAGAAAAGCAAGACCAAAGAAAACAAGAACCACAAGAATACATTTTACTACTCTAGAAGATATCCAACTTCCATTACTACTCCTGTAAGTTGGATTAGTGCCTTCTCAATGCATTCATTGTTGATCTGCGGAGGCTCGATCTTGCGTGCTTCTTTCTTCTTTGAGTGTAAAGAAGTAGACGTTGCTTCCTCGCATCTAGTCTCATGTCTAGCCTCTATTCTAGTAGGAGTATCAACAAGTGCACTAGTCTCAACTCTAGCCTCTATGCTAGCTAAAAGTGCTAGAACATCCACTAAATTGTGCTCTATCAATATATCGATGTACTCTTCTTCCCAATACCAAAACTTGCATCCATTCTAGTACACAATAAAAATTTTAAGTTAGCACAACTAGTCTAATCCGAGAGCACAATCGAAGATTTGGTCGGGTTCTTCCTCCTTTTGTCGACACGTGGGACATCCAGCATCCATGTCATGTCATGCAAGAAAATAGAGTGGTAGTTGAAGCGACGTGATGTGCATCTTGGGTTAAACTGTAAATAGAATCTTACTACTCTTGAGTAACTCCAAAAGCGGCCACTGAAGATCTTTATTGGATTTGTTTCTCATCACTAGCACGTCGAGGTGAAAGATGTGCAGGTTCAGTGGGTCCTCTTGCATTTTCAATGACATGTGGGACCACATGTGAACAAACAAATGATGGGCTCCGCGCGTCCGCTGGCTGGCTGAGAAGAGAGGTAGAGGAGGGCTGAGCACGGACTCCAGGAAATTTGTTCTACGTACCTCGATATAAGCTCGATATAGTGGGGTGGCATTGGCCATAACTAGCATTCACGTCTAGCAGTACGGCACACGCCACCCACACGAGTCCCATCTGACACCAATTTTCTTGGAGTCCATGCTACAGCCATCTCTTCTTCCTCCTGTTTTCTCAGCCATCGCACGGTGGGTGGGGTGGGGGTTTGCCGATAGTCGGTTTGCTCAACTGCGGTCCCACTTGTAAGTGAAAATGCAACACCGCACGCATTCCCCCTTGAGCGGCGTGCCGGACCAACCGTGTGGGGGTGTGACGCGAACATGGCATGCTTTCCCTTTTGAACTCGTAAATTGTAAAATTTGGTTCTACTACATGGCGCGACCGATAGATAGAAAATAACGATTTTGCCCAGAGTAATGAGAAGTTTGGTTCTGGCGCCGTTCATGCATGGAGTACGTATGAAAATTATGAAGTTGATGCGAAAGGTAATATAGTTACTAGTACTAGTACCATATACTACTAGTACATGGATTTGACGGAAAGATAAAAATACATACGGATCCATCAACGACATCCTCACGCCCTAGTGCACCGGGTCACCAACCGACGTGTGAGGAGCAGCGGCGTTGGCGGCGAGCTCAACGTGCTTCTGAACAATACCGTCCAAGGTTGCCCTGCGGTCCAAGAGGGCCAGCGTCCTATCGTCCTCCTCTTTCATGTAGTAGTCCTTGTGGACGATTTGCGTGTAGACGTGGGTGATTATGTCGATGGTGTCTTGCTGCGCCAGGCGCTGTGCGGCGAGCGGGACTTCGAGGTGGACATTCTCCGGCGTGACGGCAGGCAGTCGCAGGGCCACCCGTGCGTTGAAGAGGTTGTCACCATAGTGGCTGTTGAGGGTGGCGGGCATCATAGAGCCTGGGCGCATCGGCTGGAGGCGTACGTCAAAGTAGTCCGCGAGCTTCTTGACGACGGTGAACTTGTCGAGGAAACCGACGAGGACCTCATCGAACAAGGAGACGAAGCTATCGTCCAAGCGGCCCCTCGCCCTGGCGGCCTCAAGCAATACTACCTGGAGACATTCCTCGGTGCCGGGCCGCAGGCCGGCGTCGTGGACCATCTAGCACAGCCGGCTGATGCTTGTGCTCATCGCCTCCATGGGTCTAGCTTAGCTTCTAGTCAACTAATCTTGTAATTCGAGTGATCACTCTTGCCCTTGGTTGGGCCAGCCACCCCTTGGGCCCACGTGTCATTCACCCAAAAACAGTTTCCGTAAGTCAATGAAGCTGCGTCCCCCTCCGTGCCGGTGCAGTATAGTCATCTCACCAGACCTCTAGTTGGGGCCAAACGAGAGAAGTTTGATGTTTACTAGTTTATTGGTCCCCTTTGCATTTTGCGCCAAGTTTTGACCTTTGATTTAACTAATAAAACTTTAATGCATGTAAACATAAAATGTTGTGTAAGTCACCTTACGAAAACCAAATTATCCCAAAACACTTAGGCATGGTGCATTAACTCCCTCCTTGTTTCTTATTTTGTTACATATCAAACAATGAGAGATGTGGGCCGTGCATGCTTTCAATGACTTGAGACTACCAAACATGACATGCAGTGTTTAGTTAGCAAAAAGATATTAAGTTCTCTCGCCGATAGGAATAAAACAATACACCATGTATTTATTTATAGAGGGAGTAGTACATTTTTTGTGACATGCATTACTAGATATTGCTAGTCAAATACTAAAATCCAGATGGACGTGGTAGTACTCCTAAATCCAGACCGTGGTGCTACTAGTACTAGTAGTAGTACTACCAATGTAGTAGGAGTACTAGCACTGCACTACCCGTTGGTAAAATTATTACGTGCTGCTCCTCACAGTGAAGTGACAAGACCCTGCGCCAGAGATGACACCTAAGTACAGGCGCCGTGTTCGGCATACCATAGTCAGCCTCACCATCTGCAATCACTATCATCATGGCTGTAGAGCTAGCCTACTTACAACTAGCCCTGTTTGACATAATTTCCCGTGCGTAGATGCCCGTGCATTGCACGAAACACCAAGATTGGGGGTGGACGGCACCGGCAGCGGCCATCACGCTAGATTTTTCCACGGCCGTCTAGATGTGGTGGGGAGGAGATAAGGCTGATTGTGAGATACAAGGAGTTGTTTGTAAATAGGGAACAAGTGCGGGCATCTTTTTGCAAAAAATGTAGAAGCTTGGTTTGTATGCGTCCGATCTAGATCCGACGGCTATTGGTGAAAGATGGAAGGCACAACATCATCACCAACTCAGGACCTGTTTGATTCGCAGGATTTTGAAAACGCAGGAAAAGGACATGGCAATATTACAAGTTTCAAACTGATATTACAAATGTTAGGAGTAATGCTGCACCTATGAAGAGGGAATTACTAGGAAGTTTATGTAAGACTTTAGGTGGATGCAACATTATCATACAAACTAAAATCCACCGCCCTAACAAGTCACTAATGGGCAAATAAGTTTTCGAGTCTCTGGCCACTTGATGTTTCAAAAACAAATTCAGCTTCTGTAGAGACTTTGTCATTTAGGCTTAGACGCTTGCGGTGATCAGCACGCCATTCATTGTTGCGCCAGAGAATGCCAAACCTCGGTACCTTGAGCACACTTGCCTCTAGAACAAAGAACCTGGCCAATTTAATCTCAGATGTGCTACCTCGGTAGTCAATCAAATCAATTTCTGTAAGATGGAGATCAAGGCATTCAATGAGATTGTTATAGAGAACATATTAGTGCAGCTGGCTGTATAAGATTGCCGTGTCATCAAGAGGTACCAATATCATTCGCTCATACGATAGGGTTGGCTGGCTAGTGATATTTTTCACACACACACACACACACACACACTCTCTCTCTCTCTCTCTCTCTCTCTCTCTCTCTTTCTGTTTCCTCTCATTTAACTAGGAGCACATGAAGAGCTTGGGCATTTGTTGCCTTCCACTATGTGGCCGATGCCGTATTTCGCAAAAGTATGCCACATAATACGCATCGATGTCAAATCAAAAGATTTTGGCACCACTCTCGCGATGTGAGAGAGTTGGCACCGTTCTGCACACAGACCCACATGTATAAACAAATCAATCAAACAAACTACACTAACCTCTCACTCTCCCAAATAGGTATTTTTTTATTGCCTCAGTCCTCTCCCTCTCCCACGCAGTGTTTTTTCATTGCGTGAGTTAATTGGGCACCGAAGCAAAGTAGGTGATCTAGATTGGGGCACCAGGTGAGCAATGGAGGGGCATCAATGCCAAATGCATCACAAGTGAATTTGGCACGTGTTTTGGCCTACATAGCCCACTTTTGTACTCCCTCCGTCCCAAAATTCTTGTCTTAAATTTTTCTAAATACGGATGGATCTAGTTACATTTTAGTGTTAGATACATCCGTATCTAAACAAATGTAAGACAAGAATTTTGGGACGGAGGGAATACTACCTCGTATTTAGTATTTAATTTTGACCATAGATTTACCTAAGAAAATGCCAATGCATGTCACTAAAAATTAAACCATTTGAAATTATGTTCAAATACGAATCCAACGATATAGTTCTTAGTGACATGCATTAAAATTTTGTTAGTTAAATCTATGGTCAAATTTTGATACTACAAAATTGGAAGAGTAAACTAGGACGGAGGTAGTACTTGATCTTAGGGTAACCATTGAGTTACTGGAGTAGTCTAAGTTACTTTCCACTATGACTAGCCTAGGCTACTATAGTATTACAGCATAAAAATGATGCAGGTGATCACGTGAGAAAAAAAATACTAAAAACATTTCTTTCGGTGCAGTGCATAGATGCAGTTTTGAACACTACACTTGTCATCGTAATTTGGGAAAATTACGACAAAATTGAGCTACGCCAGATTACCGCTTACTTATAGGAAAGAAGTTTCACCTCGATGAGTAGCTTCTTCGCACGGAAAGCATGTAAGGAATCCAACAACTTGATCCAGATTAAATGATAGATTTTAGTGCCAAGATCTTCACTGTGCGCATGGACTGGGTCAAGCTTGTGGGAATCATTTTCTGGAAGACGGTCCTAAAATACATTAAGAAGAAATTTAAAAATGTGAATTTCAAGAAGACGGAGAAGAAGATGAGTGTTGTACCTGAACGATTACGGATCCAATAAAGAGTTCGGAGAATTT
The DNA here is from genome assembly GCA_021437245.1 of Aegilops speltoides. NCBI lineage: Eukaryota > Viridiplantae > Streptophyta > Magnoliopsida > Poales > Poaceae > Aegilops > Aegilops speltoides. Next base: position 305,249,956 of record CM038143.1, read on the forward strand.
GGCAGACAAGTACACAACGATGTCAATTTCGGCGCGTCAATGACCCTGATTTTTGTTGGACCTTCTAGATCCGGTACAAGCAATCTCTCAAGGAAAGGCGCATTCTCAATGACCATAATGTGGAACAATTGGAGTGATCTCTTCCCAATTGATGTCTTGTTGCGGGGCCAGCAAGACACATAAATCCATCGGAGATTCGTCGAGGCGATGTGGAGGCCAATGCACCCGTGGATCTGCTCAAGATGAAGGTACTCAAGCGCAGTACAGCTGCGGAGCAGGTGCTCCATAGCCTTCTTCGAGATGACAACGTCGAAGAGGTCGAGCTGCTTGAGTTGAGGGAGAAGAAGGGCGGGCATGGCATTAATCTGGGGAAGATAGCAGGAGCTGAAGTTGGCGCGGCGTAGCGTTGGCGTGAGGCGGAGCGCGGACAGCGGCAGAGAGCGACATCGTCCAGCTTGAAAGCTGAGCTCCTCGAGCTGATCTAGGGCGGGGGATAAGAACCACTCGTCGAACTTGGGTTGGACCTTGCAGTTGGTACTGAACATGCGGTTGTCAAGGCGTCTGGCTGGCCCAAGGTGCGATGAAAGGATCTTGGAGACTGTGGTCATGCGTTTGCAATCCCCGTCGTAGAGGCAGCTATCGACGGTGAGGTTGAGGGGGATGCAGCACCAGAGGGGGCGCCACCATCGGGAGAGCAGGGCAGTCTGCACGGCAGATTTGGTGGGGAGGAGGCCGATGATGACGAGCAACATGTCGTCGGGGAGGCTGTTGATGAGGCCCAGGCTCGCCGGATGCGAATTTGGCTCGAGCCGCCTCCGCTTGTTAGCTGCCTCGCCGTCCATCTCAACCGGCGGCGACGCCGGTGTACATGTGTGTTGGTGTGTGTTGTGTGCTGGGTGTGCGCGAGTCCGTCCTTCTGTGCATGGCACCGCGCAGTGGTGAATTGTGCATGAGTGCATCCTTCACGCGCAAGAACTGTGTCCTCAATGCGCCCTCAATTTACTAGCGAGCAGGGTGCTACCCCGAGTGGTTTCAACTTTGTTTACTTCACCGCGTGTCAGATGGGCCTCTAGTATACTTATTTTCACCCACTGGCACATGGGCCAGCACACGAAGATACAGAACACGAGCTGACAAGGCAGCATGTGGATTGGTTGACCTGTCAACTAAACAATATACGGAGCTATACGCTGACACAATGAGCATATAATCCATCGGTATAGAGAGTTCGAGTGAGAGGGGAGGCCTGTGAGAGATAGCAGAGAGAGAGAGAGAGAGAGAGAGAGAGAGCTACTCCCTCCGTTCGATAATGTAGTTCCAACATTTTTTTTAAAGTCAAACTTTTGAAACTTTGACCAAGTTTATAAAGAAATTACTTATATCTACAATACCAAAGATAAATGATAGTATGAAGTAAGTACATGTTGTGATGAATCTAATGATCGCTCCAGATGTAAATGTTTTTCTCCACATATACCTGGTCAAACTTTTCTGAGGTTTGACTTTTCAAAACATCCATATGCTTATGGACGTGACAGAGTCCCTAACTAGAGAGAGAGAGAGAGATATATAGATAGATAGATAGAGAGATAGAGAGAGAGAGAGAGAGAGAGAGAGATAGACAGACTGAGTGAAAAAAGTGTGTGTGCGTGTGTGAAAGAGACATGGACAACACACGATAAAAGTAGAGAAAAAGCGTGCGTGTCTTATGCAAACATATCACACATGCATCTTCGACAACGGAGGCAAGGTGAGGACATAGTGTGTGGTTGTTTGGAACCGATGGAGCAAGACCCCTAGCATGTGGCCAAGAGGGGTCTGACAAACAAGGGAGAGAGGTCGAGAGAGACGTACGGAGAAAATGCAGACATGGGGAGGAGAGAGTGTATGTTTGTCATAGAGAGATCCACTGGAGATCGTGATGGGACTACATGGGTGGGAGATCAAGTGAAAAGGTGTGTGCGCGATAGAAGATGCCTCGAGAGATATCGAGATAGACGTATGGATGGAAGGAGACAATACGTGTGTTCCTGATGGCTAGTAAGAGATAATCATACTTAGGAGGGGTGGAGTGCTTGCTCCTATGATGGAGTGAGGGATTATGGTACTTAGGGGGGTGCATGTCACATGGAGAGAGATCAAGGGCGGAGAGTGTTGGATGGGTCTATATGTATAGCGCGAGCGAGACATGTGTATGTGTGAACCAGGGAGATATAAGGTCAGTTTGGCTTGCGTCCTGAGCATCTTTTGCCTGGCCCGGGTTGTGGCTGGATTTCATGCACGCTTGTTTGGTTGCTACCTGTGAAGAAGAAAGCCCGCTGGTCTGGGTTCCTTGCACTTTCATTAGCTTTGGCCGACTCGACATTGCAAGTAGCTCGCCCAGCGCATCGATTAACGCCTGGCCGTGCCTGGTCGTGCGGCCACGAGGCTAACAGCAACATGGATGGATATTAGCATTAAATAATTGTTGCATGGATTTTAATGATGAGACGTTAATGCTTTGCCTGGCCCAGGCATGAACCAAACGCTTCAGCACCACACAAGCCTGGCCAGGCAAAAATATTTTACATCTCACGTCCACACCAGGTAGTATTGGCCATCAAGGCATGAGGGTCAGGTCACGAACCGAACTGACCAATAAAGTTTGAGAGAGATTGAGGAGCCTCGATAAGGCTGAGTGGTGCGTCAGATAGTTGAGAGGGGGAAAGAGATATTCCATCCGCTCGATAATGCAAAGGTATGTAAATTTTTTAGAAGTCAAACTTTGGAAACTTTGATCAGGTTTACACAAATGTTATTTATATCTACAATACCAAAGATACATCATACAAAACTACATCTCATGGTGAATCTAATGGTATATGTTTGCCGTACTAGATGTAATTGTTTTTCTCCACGTACAAGGTCAAACTTTGTGATGTTTGACTTTTCAATAAATCTATATGCTATGGACCGAGGAGAGTGCCTAAGTCAAGACAGATCAAGTGCGTGTGAAGGAGAATTAGTAAGTGTGCAAAAGAGTATGTGTGTGAAAGAGAAAGTGACAACAAACGATAAATTAGAGAGACTATGTGTTTTTTCGTTTCTTATGCGAACATATCATGCATGCATCTCCGAGATAGAAAAGCGAGGCGAGGAGATACACGAAGATAGCTAGTGTGTGATTGTTTGCAACGGAGAGAGACACCCCTGTAGCACATGTCCAATAGAGGTCTGGCCAACAAGGAACAAAGGTCGATAGGGACACATGGAGGACATGGATGCATGGGGAGGGAGAGAGGGTGTGTTTGTGATAGAGAGACCCCCTCGAGATCGTGAGGGGACTATATGGGTGGGAGATCAAGGGAGGTGCGTGCGCGATAGAAAGATGCCCCGAGAGAAATCGAGATAGACCATGCACGTGATGGAGACTAATATTAGCTAGTCATATACATATAGGGGGGACTGCGTGTGCCTACAATTGAGTGACAGACCATCATACTTGGCTAGCTAGGCATGAGGTTGTGTGTGTACGTGTGAGATGGAGAGAGAACAAGGGAGAGAGATAGAGTTTTAGATGGGCCTATCGATTGCGAGTGAGATATGCATCTGTATGTGTGACCCAGCTGGATGGAGAGTTTGAGAGAGGGGGGAAGAACTCCCAGACGACAGAGTGGTGCGTGAGAGAGTTACGGGCAAAGAGCGAAGGAATTTGTGTGCGTACGATGAGTGCACCCAAGATATCTAGCTTGGACTAGCTAGAGTATCATACACAGTGTGCGAGAGAGACCTATAGATGGTGTATATATGCATGCGAAATAGAAAGACCCCCCCCCCCCACACACACACAAAGAGAGAGAGAGAGAGAGATGGAGAGAAAGGGAGAGGGACCAAGAAGGTTTTTGTGTTTGATGCGTGCGAATTGAAGATTGAGAGAGAGAGAGAGAGAGAGAGAGAGAGAGAGAGAGAGAGAGAGAGAGAGAGAGAGAGAGAGAGAGAGAGAATAGGAGTCCGGGAGAGGGGGAGGTTGCGTTTTATGCATCAAAGATTGATATAAACCATGTTTCGATATAAACTTGCATTAAAATATTTAAATTGGAGAACATGTTGTCTGCAATCCACGCATGAACGGATATATGCGTATATCAAACAAGTTCATTAATTTGACTTTCAACATGTTCATGGAGTACTATAATATAATACTGTACAACATGCTACTCGATTGAGGTGTTCAATTTTGGATTTAGTTCACTATTTTGACCTAGTGAACGAGCTATTTCATTGAATCGAGATATTTCATTTTGGGTTTGATTCGCGTTTTTGAGTGGGTCAACTATTTGTCATATAGTAAATCGCTGGCAACGAGCATGTAAAAACACTTTACTCCCGAGCATCATCTCTCCATCTAAAAAAGAAGTGGCAAGCTAATATTTCAAAATTTGATTCGAATCGACTTGGTAAGGTAGACGTGGATGCTCGTTCTCCCAAAATTTGAATGATCCGTTAAACATCCCCTCTGCTCGGTGGAATTCGCCCAAGCAAATAAATGGGAGACGCGAAATTACCGTCCTATGTGGGACACCCATTATCGGTGTCAAAACCGGCGGATCTCGGGTAGGGGGTCCCAAGCAGTGCGTCTTAGGATCAATGGTAACAGGAGACAAGGGACACGATGTTTTACCCAGGTTCGGGCCCTCTTGATGGAGGTAAAACCCTACGGCCTGCTTGATTGATATTGATGATATGGGTAGTACAAGAGTTGATCTACCACGAGACCAGAGAGGCTAAACCCTAGAAGCTAGCCTATGGTATAATTGTTGTTGTATATATCTCTATCAACTAGCCTGGCCTTGGTTTATATAATGCACCAGAGGCCTAGGATAACAAGAATCCTGGTCGGATACGCCGGTGGGGGAGGAGTCCTTGTCTTGATCGCCAAGTCTTGTGGAATCTTCCTTGTATGCGGCAACTGTCCGGACTGGCCCATGAGTATACGGCCATGGGGATCCTCGGCCCAATCCACCTGATCGGGAGACGACGTGGTGAGTACCCCCTAGTCCAGACACCGCCGAGCCCCTGAACCGGTCTTCAAGTTGGGGATGCTCCTCGATTCTTCCGAACTGTTCTTCATCTTCGGTCGTCGGTCTTGGAAACTGGTTCAACAAATCTTCTCATCTTCGATCTTGAGGATCGCCGAAATGCATTCGACGATTTTACACGTCAGGTATCCGAGGAGCCCCTTTAAGTTTCCGGCCTTTATCAATGCCTTGTTATTTTTATGCCACACCTCGGGTTTGAAGTTATTCCCGGGCGGCAACGTCCTCTTGCGTCCGAGCTCCAACGCCGGACTGCATTCGAGGTGTCTTTTGCAGCCAAGCACCAATGCCGGACTGCTTCCCAGCTCTAATGCCGGACTATGTATCCGAGCTCCAACGCCGGATGGTATCCGGGCTCCAACGCTGGACTATGTATCCGAGCTCCAACGCCGGACTGTATCCGAGGTGTCGTAAATAACCTTGGTTCAAAGAAGTTTGAAGGAGTTTAGCCGAGCTTAATGCCAGAAATGCCCTCTATGGAGCCAGCCACTAGTGCCCGAGCTTTATGCCGGACTGCTTCCGAGGTGGTGCACCACCCCGAATGTGGGCCGATTTTTGTCAATATTTTCGATTGGTGCCAGTAGCCCTAAAGGTGGGTATCGGTCTAAAACCCGAGATGCACATGAAGGATGACATAAGACCGCTGATCCTCAGAGTCACCGAGACTCAAAGTTGATTTGCAAAATCGGTCCGAGGATCAAGTCCTAGCTCCGCAAAATACTTCGGGACACAAAAGCGGCGTGCTCGATCCTCGAGACTCAAAGTTGGGTGCGCCGACCAACCTAAGGATCAAAATCTTCTCGAAACAGACAGCACTTAAAATTTTCTCGCATAGAACAGTAATGCAAGAGCCCCGAGACACAGGTCGGGTGGCAATACCAGATCAGGGGATCGATGTGCCCCTTTAATACTTGTAAATAATAAGCCCGAAGCCAGTAGCCCCCGAGCCTTAATGCGGGCACGGGAGGCCGGATTAAGGATCGATGTCCATAGTAAAATGACAAATTATGTGTAATGACTCTATGTATCCAAGTACTTTACGTCATTAATGCTTGGATCCGCATTGTACAAAACTTTCTTGACCGACCATCATCTTCCACCTCCTCGTCCAATAGCCGAGGAGTGTTTGTCCTACTTTATAAAGCCTTTATGAGCGCAAAGATTGACAACAAACAAGGCAATCTGGCCATACGGTTTTATGAACAAAGGTACGCGGAGAGATATGTTATATTACTGTTTAACAGAAGAAATGTCTTCCAAAGAAAATAGTCCCCCTATCGGTTCCTTTCTTTGGGTTGTCATGCTAAGCATGATCATGAAACCTCAGCTCCAATGTAAGAGCAAAATATCGAGGATTTAGTTTGGGAGGCCAGTTAATAGCCCCCGGTAGTGTTCGGCGATAGTCGAGGTCAAGCCGTAAACACTTTGGTCATTGTTATGAATGGTCCGTCGTTGAACGCCGTCATCGGATCGCCGACCAGTTTATGCTTATTTTGACAGTCGGTTTTCGGCTTTCTCCACTGAGGTGCTTAACCATGTGAGCTGGAAGCACAATCGCAGTGGTTCTCCCTTTGCACACCTGGCCGAACAAAGCGGAACATAGGAGACAAGCGCAGAGCCGCAACCCAACTATTGATCAAGACACAATTGAAACCGATGCATATATAGCAATATCCGAGAATGTTTTTGCCGAATATCTAAAGGTGTCCGGCGTTGCACTGCGAGACTTGTGCTAAAAACACACAAATAGTTTAAAAGTGCCATGGGCTCGAAAAGCCAAAAAACTTATTCAAAAGGTTAATGTCCAAACCAGATCAAGTGTTTGGTGCCAATCCAAAAATTGGACTTTAGAAAAAAAAAGGTGCTTCTGCCGTGCTTTAACATGACACATCCTATCTCAAAAATTCAAGCGGGTCAGCCTACGGCTTCTTTGAGAGAGAAATTAGGCTCCCCGGCTAGTGACCGCACACTTGTGTCGAAAAAATGAGTGATAAATAATAATAAAAACTTTGCAACGACTAAGAAGAAAAACACCTATCATAAAACGGCTCATATAAATTTAAGAGCCCCCAAGTGACTTGGGTAAAAGAATGATTGCATGTACTGAAGTACTTATATCATATCTATGTTCAACCGAACTTTAAACGCGTCTTAACCGACCATCGGCTTCTCCCTCTTCGGTCAAGGACCGAAAAGTGTTATGTACTCTATCTGTCGAGAATATCGACGGTGTTTCCAATAACCAGGCAATTAGGCCATAAGGTCATGTAATGCATAAAGCGCTCGGGAACTTATGCTATATTATCGCAAAGAGTAAGAAGCATCTTGAAGAAAATAGTACCCCCACCGATACCTTTCTTCGGTGCTCATTGTTATTATGAGACTTGTGCAATAGATTTTTTGTACTCATGAGTTCCGTTGTGTGCCGACCATGATTGAAAACAATAAGAGCGCTAGCTTTTGGCTTCACCCAGTCTGAGGTCCGGCTTGGTTGACCCGATCGTGACAATCGCAGAGGTGCTCCCTTTACTCCCTAGCCGAACAATCGGGAACGTAGGGGTAAGCACAGGAGCCAGGCAACCCAGCTTGCAAATCACTTAAGTCAATATGGTGCATATTGTGGCGTAATACACGAACAAGGAATGAAGCCGTACAAGTATAATCATATGCAAGAGGAGAAAGCTTCATGAAGGAAGCCCCCAAGTAAACGGGTTATTTGAATTTGCACGTCACAAACAAAGTTTGGAAAAGGAAATTTTTACAGGCCACTTTTTTCCAAAAAAGTATAATGCTTGGCCGAGCCAAATACAAGTTAAAAATTTAAAACTTTGAGCATGAAGACAACTTAGCTTGTTAATGTGTTTGGTATTGATGACGCGTCCGAGCTTGATGCGGACAAGGTTCCATCCTCGAGCCGTCCCGAGGTGGCGGAGCAAAGAGCCCGCACTCAAGTGGTGACATAGCACGGTCAATGCAGAGACTGACGGTGATGCCAAGTCCCGGCATGGGGTAATGAAGTGTTGACGAAGCCCCCCGTTTAGCCGAGGTGACGCCAAAGGATATAGTCCGGCTGGATCATTTTCCTGTGCACAAAAAATAGTGCAAACCGGAGATAATAGTAATAATAATAAAAAGAAAAATTCGTTGCATAACAAATAATTTATGCAAAGTGAGTAATAAAAGAAATATGGCCTGGAGCCGAAGTCAATGTCGATGCAGGGCGGTGGCGTGATGCGGTAAAGGCGTGGCAAGGCCTGAATTCACAGGTCGGTTCGAGTTCTGGATGCGGCGTTCGCCGGACTATGTACGGAAACTGACCGAACCACCATGCGACCATCGTTAATGCGGCCACCATTTAATAGACCTGGCTTATTTGTTGTAGCAATCCAAAGAAAGGTGATTCCCAAAATTGGGACTCGATCCGCACACCTATCGCCTGATGGGCGATAAAGCAACGACATGGCGATGCTGGCAAAGGTTGGCTCGCCGAGGCAAAGCCCTCGGTCCAGCTAACATGACGGAGCTGGTCGACCAGCGACGCCGAAGTCTCCGGAGTAGGTTGATGAAGAGATGATGAAGCCCCCGGTCTAGCGATGCAGGTCGTGACGTGGTCGATGCCGGCATGATGAAGTGACCGTGTGGCGATGCCCGCTCCATGTAATCCGTGGGGCGGCGATGTTGGTGACGATTTATCCTTCGCGATGCCGAACTATTGTTCGCCTGGCCGAGATGATGATCCGAAGAAATTGAGCTCAGCTCAACAAAGCGACGACGTGTCTAACGCAGGTCGGCCGCCGTGTAGTGATGTTGTTGGGCTGGTTTAACACCGGCGCGACGGTGAAGTTCGTATTGCAAGAGTACTTTTAATACTACTGGGATGTGTTTGAGAATAAAACACAACACCCCATATGAAAACTTCCTTCAAAAAGGATGTCCAAGATCCCGTTCATAAAGAAGATGAATTCGGGTTGGATTCGTTCTCGCGCAGAAAGTAGATCCAAAAAGTGACGCACTAATCGGAAGTTTCCCGGAGTTTGGACGGTCGGATCGAGCTGAATTTTTGGTAGGTGGTAGATATTCCGCAGCAAATCAACGGTTGGATCTTCCAAAGGGCATCCGAGCTAGATGCTGGATACCACGCCCTAAACTCGTCCGGATTCTAGTCCAGATTCAACAGGGCTCCGGTATATCGGAGATTGCCGGAGATTCCTCCATCGGAACTCGACGAAATTTTTGCAGGGTTGTTGTAGACTTAATTCCGCATAATTTCACTGAAGTAATCATTTAGGCGACACTCGAGGAGGCGGTGGCGGTGGATACAAGTTTGTTGTCCAGAAAAACAGCACGGTCGCCTGAGGGCAATGTTGACGTTGAGCCCCCGAGCTCCATGGATGACTCCTCCATAATCTTGATAGAGATCGGAGTTGATGTTGATGAAGGCCCTCATCCGAACATGACGATCAGAGGTAGGGCGCAGTCCTCGGTTAAGCCAAGGTGACCAGTCGAGCTGGTGATGAAGAAACCGATGTCGCAGTTGACCTGCAGTCGAGCCATTGATCCTTTCGCCGATCACACAGCGGAACTCTCAATGAAAGCACCAATGTCGGTGTCAAAACCGGTGGATCTCGGGTAGGGGGTCCCAAGGAGTGCGTCTTAGGATCAATGGTAACAGGAGACAAGGGACACGATGTTTTACCCACGTTCGGGCCCTCTTGATGGAAATAAAACCCTACGTCCTGCTTGATTGAAAATTGATATTGATGATATGGGTAGTACAAGAGTTGATCTACCACGAGATCAGAGAGGCTAAACCCTAGAAGCTAGCCTATGGTATAATTGTTGTTGTATATATAATGCACCAGAGGCCTAGTATAACAAGAGTCCTGGCCGGAAACGCCGGTGGGGGAGGAGTCCTTGTCTTGATCGCCAAGTCTTGTGGAATCTTCCTTGTATGCGGCAACTGTCCGGACTGGCCCATGAGTATACGGCCATGGGGATCCTCGGCCCAATCCACCTGATCGGGAGACGACGTGGTGAGTACCCCCTAGTCCAGGACACCGTCACGCATCAATTGGCCCGTTGTACATCGAGGGTAGGTTCGTAACTTCATCCAAGCGCGCCTTCTCCTCGGCCGAAATGACATGTGCCGAATAATTCATAAACCATGGTCGGCAAAACACGCTCTCCTCGCCCGAAATAGCTCGCGCCCACTATTTCAAAACACGCCTCGCCTTAAATCGCCGCGCCCACTATAGTTCAAAACACGCCCTCCTCGCCCGAAATCACTCCCGCCCACTATTTGGGGAGAAGCAAAGTTACTCTACTATCCCCGACCCTCAGTACACAGACCCAAGCCGAGAAGCCTAAGGCAAGGGTAGAACTGTAACTCCCCCTCACATTTCAGACAAATGCGTCCGTAAGACATGGTTCCACTCCCCTCCCAATCCCCCCCCCCCATTCATACCTCGTGGGCGCAAATCACCTTCTCCCCGAAGCTCCTTCTCCCGAGCCAAAACCTCAGCCCCACCTCCATGGCGACCCCACCGCACCAATTTCACAGCCGCCCTCCTCCCTAATGCCGGAGACGCTGTCCATTTGCCGTCGTGCACTGGGCCGTGTGCCTCTTACTCCGTGCCGCTGGTGCAGCCTCGACGACGGCCGCGTGAACCGTACCAGAGCCGATTCACCCCCGCTGTTGTTCACGGCGCCAGAGCGGCTCCAACTTCGGATCCGTCCAGAGTCCTGGCGCTGCTTCCCAGTAGCCATCGACCGTCGCGACATTGCTGTTTCCCAGCCGCCAGTCGCCACTGCAACCGCGCCGGCCTCACCGACTTGGCAGCTGGACTTGCCTACTTCACCATGCCGCCAGATAGGTCGCACCCTCATCTCAAATCACTTTATTTAGGCGTCAGTTGTCTGAATTTTTATTCTGGGCCAATCGATTCCGAATGGGAAGCAGCACCCCTCGAGGCGGCGGAGCTTCTAGGCTGCCGGTTGGCTGGTGCCTAACGTAAGGGTGCGGGGCCGCAAGTTCGCCACGGAAGTAGTGCTTAGATGGCTATCTTTTAGAGTTGCGTGGGTTGAAGGTACTGCCGCCATCGGATCTGGATGACGGGGAGTCTTTGTGGATTGGCCCGGGGGTGGCGCAACCACGGTAGTGCGTGGGGCAGGGAGCGGGGTTTTGGCCGGGGCCATGGACGGCAGAGGCAGGCTGCTCTGCCGTTAGTCGCTGGCTCTTCAGGGAAGATTCCGAACAGTGTCAGCCGGGAGGCACAAGATGGCCATCAAGCCATCCGGTGTAGATTGGACAGTACTAAAATAAAATAAAATCGTGTGACCCCAATTTAGTCTTCAGTCAACAAACGTGTCACCACTCTCGTACCTTGCTGTTGATCTCTTAGTGTATTTCTTCAGATCAAAGAGATATGTCGTTCTTAACATTATGCATTATCTGCATCTTCAGACACACCGTCTTCCGACTCACCGCAGCTGCTCCAACAAGGGAAGCATACACCAGAAGGGAGCTATAGTCCCCACTCAACAGTTCCCTGCATCGAATGCGGGTGCCTAACATGGACAACCACAACAACTGCAGGGCCATCGACAAGTCAGCACAGGATGCTCACTCCTATGGATGGCAGCCAGATAGGTTGTACCCTCATCTTACTTGTGTGCAACATTTATGGCTTTGTTATTCATCTAAGCATGGAAAATAGATCATCACATTTCACCGTATATTCATGCTGATCTCTTGAGGGTCTTGTTCAGGAGTTAACGTTGTTCCATAGTTCAGCTAAGATACTTGTTCTTTAGGTAACACTGTTCCATAGTTATCATCCATCAGCCAATGCTATCCCACAGGCTGGTGATTATAGTATTATACCACTTCTAGTATTACCTATGTTGTTCTTTAATACTTTTCTGTGCCATCTAGTTAATCTCGAGTACAAATGATACATATTCTGTAGCTTTCATCTATGTTCTCCCTTTAGTTTATGAGACCTGTTGCTGCTAGTTAACCCCAGTCCAACTATTTATGTCGTCTCCTACAGGCACTCATTACATAAATCTAACTACTAGTTGCCTTCCATGCATGTCAGATATAATTGCACACACTGATATATCCACAAGAACCTCACGGAGCAATGTAAAGGCCAATAAACTTGATGTCAATGATACCCAATATGATGGAACATGTAAAGGCAGTTCTTCGAAGACTTGCGTAAAGATGATGAATCCTCTTCACCCCACAAGGTCCTTGCTCTAACTTGGCCTGTGATATGGGTACAACATGCATATAATGTCCTGTAGTGTATCTACTCACTGTAATGCCATGTGCTTAGCATGCTGATCATGCATGTAAATATGTCATGCCTTCCTGTTTTTAGTACCTATTCCATTCATGATAACATGTTTTCAAATTCAAGTCTTGTCATTCTACTCTATCGCAATGCCATCTCGCTTAATTTGGACATCATGCTTCAATATCTTCGCATTGTTATTCATCAAGATGTACTTCATCCGCTACCATACAATGTTTTTTTTACATTGAAGTGATGTTCTAGTGCTCTGTTGCAATGCCATCTTAGTTTCCCAATCATACACATGTATGTTGCCTTAGTTATTTCCGTATGTATTCCACCAGCATACAGTTTTACATTCAACTAGTGTTTTTTTGCTGTGTTGTCCTGTCGTATCCCTAGCTCTTACACCATACTCCCTCCGTCCAGATTACATGTTGCCGAAATGGATAAAAAAGGATGTATCTAGAACTGAAATACGCCTAGACCCATCCATTTATTTTTGGATGGAGGGAATACATGTCAATATGTCATGTCTTTCTATTCTTCAGTACCTATTCCATCTCTGTTGTAGCATGTTTTATAATTGAAGCACCATTCTTCTATATAAGGCATGCAAGGGGAAGACAACTATGTTAGAATCTGAAGGGTTACAAACCAGGTCTTTGCAAAGGATCCAAACGCCAGGAGATAATAAACCAACTCCAGTTTTCATAGATACTGCTCCAGCACAGACAAACCCAACTCCCACTAATAATAAGCAGATTCCAGTGGCCAAAGAACTAGTCTGCTCCAGTCCAGCAAAAATATGTCAACTCCATTCTAAGAAGCGTGTGCGTATCCTCACATCATGAAATTTTATAGCATTCTGATCATATTTTCTACATGTTCCTTACCCATCTCTCTTTTAGAAAATAAGCTTAAAGGATAGAAGACTTTCAGTACTGGGATCGTATTAGAGGAAAGTATCTTGTGGGAATTCTCTGTGCTCCAATGCGGATGGAGGGAATACATGTCAATATGTCATGCCTTTCTATTCTTCAGTACCTATTCCATCTCTCTGCTGTAGCATGTTTTATAATTAAAGCACCATTCTTCTATACAGGGCATGCAAGGGGAAGACGACTATGTTAGAATCTGAAGGGTTACAAACAAGGCCTTTGCAAAAGATCCAAACGCCAGGAGATAATAAACCAACTCCAATTTTTATAGATACTGCTCCAGCACAGAGAAACCCAACTCCTACTGATAATAAGCAGATTCCAGTGGCCAAAGAACTAGTCCGCTCCAGTCCAGCAAAAATATGTCAATTCCATTCTAAGAAGCGTGTGCATATCCTTGCATCATGAAATTTTATAGCATGTTGATCACATTTTCTACATGTTTCTTACCCATCTCTCTTTTAGAAAATAAGCTTAACAGATAGAAGAATTTCTGCAATGGTATCATTTATGAGGAAAGATTCTTGCAGGAATTCTCTGTGCTCCAATGTAGATGTAAGTACCTGTTGTATATCACTATATTTTTACATCAGCATGTATTTGTTAATCGGCGTGAATCCAACCTTTATCTGATCTAAATTTAGTTGTAGCAAAATGTATGATTAAAGGCCACAATGTTAATTTTTGTAAGGAAAACTGCCTGGTAGTTTTGCATCCTGAGCTGCATGAGTGTACTATCTCATATCAGTGGGTTTGAATACTTTGGTTCTACAGTTGGTTTTCAGTGTTTTTTACTGTGTTGTCCTGTCGTATCCCTAGCTCTTACATCATACTCCCTCCGTCCGGTTTACATGTCGCAGAAATGGATAAACCTGAAATACGCCTAGACCCATCCATATATTGCCAGATGGAGGGAATACATGTCAATATGTCAAGGCTTTCTATTCTTCAGTACCTATTCCATCTCTGTTGTAGCATGTTTTATAACTGAATCACCATTCTTCTATATAAGGCATGCAAGGGGAAGACGGCTATGTTAGAATCTGAAGGGTTACAAACTAGGTCTTTGCAAAAGATCCAAACGCCAGAGATAATAAACCAACTCCATTTTTCATAGATACCGCTCCAAAGACAGAGAAACCCAACTCCCATCGATAATAAGCGATTCCAAAGGCCAAAGAACTAGTCCGCTCCATCCAAAGAAAAGAATGTCAACTCCATTCTAAGAAGCGTGTGTATCCTCGCATCATGAAATTTTATAGCGTTCGATCATATTTTCTACATGTTTCTTACCCATCTCTTTTTAGAAAATGAGGTTAAACGATAGAAGACTTCCTCCATTGGGATCAGATTCGAGGAAAATATCTTGCGGAATTCTCTCAGGCTCCAATGCTGATGTAAGTACTGTTGTATATCACTATATTTTTACATCAGCATGTATTTTGTTAATCGGCGTGAATCTAACCTTTATCTGATCTAAAATTAGTTGTAGCAAAATGTTAAAGGCGCCAATGTTGATTTTTGTAAGGAAAACTACCTGGTAGTTTTGCATACTGAGCTGCATGAGTGTAGTATCTCATATCACGCACATTACTGAATTGTAGTGCTTCTCTGGTTGCCCATTCATTCATTGTGTCAATGTTGCTTTCGTATTACCTTACCTGGCTGATGATAGTTGTGCCATATTGTGTTAATTTGGTGTAGGCTAGTTGCCCAAACGTTCGTTGTGTCAATGTTGCTTTCCTATTATGTGACTTGGCCAATGATAGCAATGCTAGTGTGTTAATTTTGTGTAGGCTGCTGAAGATAAGAAGACAAACACTGAAAACAGCAAGGCAACCCCATTGTTTCTTTCCAGTAAATCTAGGTCAGGTAATATGGCAATAGCTCATGATTAATCTGTTTGGTTCCTATCCTAATTTATGTTATGATGTAGTGGTCGAGACACTCTCCACTATCAATAATATAAGCCTGCCAAAATCTCCATCTGAATCTGTTCAGTATCCTCTGTCTCGAATGCAACGGAATAAATGTATGTTTGTGAACTAGTTGAAGCAATGATGGAAATGGTGGATGAATAAGAGGTGCAGAGTCGTGCGACACAACAACTGATCAATGTTTTCACAGATAGTGTAGCAAAGCAGCAAGAACTTGCCCACATGCTTGGTCATTTGTGCTGAGGTTGCAGATTGTGACGTTGTAGATGGTTAGGTTCTACTCATTTATTTGCACTGGCATCAATCTTTGATTGCCCAGTGGGTGTAATTTCCTGTAATATATGCTGGATGTGCAACGTTATTCCCTGTATGCCATACCTTTGCTTGATAGGTTTTGGTCCTTTGCATAATTGCTCGTCGTAATGGGCTCAAATTATCTAATTTGGCCTAAAGATATGTACGAACTTTAGTGGCCCCATTAAGTTAATGGGCCGTTACTAGGTCGAAAGTTAATGGTCGGCCCTCTTACCTCCCGGGTTGTTAACAGGCCGACATCGAAGCGGGCAACAGGTGGGCCCAATTTATTTCACGGGCCATTAACAGGCCGTTAAAGTTTGGGCTACATATGGCCCAACTATACTGTAGGCCTTTAGCAGGCCGAAAGAGATAGCGGGCTTGTACTGGACCATGAAGAGCATGGGCCGCTAAGAGGCCGAAAGTCAGGTCATATTGCAAATGGCCCAACTGTGTTGTGGGCCTTTAGCAGGCCGAAAGAGAAACCGGGCTGGTATTGGACCATGAAGAGCATGGGCCGTTAAAAGGCCAAAACTAAGGTCCGACTACAAATGGCCCAACTCATTTATGGTCCGTCAATAGGCCGAAAGGCACACAGGGCCGGGAATTGGCCCAACACTTACATGGGTCGCTTAAAGGCCAAAACTCAGGTCCAACTACAAATGGCCCAACTGATTTATGGGTCGTCAACAGCCTGAAAGTGACACCGGGCCGGAAATTGGCCCAACACTTAAATGGGCCGCTAAAAGGCCGAAACTCAGGACCGACTACAAATGGCCCATCAGATTTATGGGCCATCAACAGGCTGAAAGACACACTGGGCCGGAAATTAGCCCAACATTTAAATGGGTCGCTAAAAGGCCGAAAGATGTACATCCTGAAAATTGACCCATCCATTGAATGGGCCGTTGACAGGCCGAAATCTCGTTGGGCCGATATTGAGCCCAAATATATAGAGGGCTATTAATGGGCTCGAACTGACAATGGGTTGCAATGATGTCAAATGCTTAACGGGCCGTTGACGGGCCAAATTGGCACATCTTGTATGGGCCATGGGCTTAAATGGACCTGACACAAGTTGGCCTTATATGGGCCGGCATGCTAATTTTTACTGGGCCAGCCTTTTTCACCGGAATGGGCCACTATTGGGCCGTGCCACGTGTCGACCTATCATAGGCGCCTCCTGTCCAATGAGTGGATGACATCTGTCCCTACGGTGAGGCAACACGTGTTTCCTGTGGCCAATGATGATTTTACACGTGGAAAATCCCCATTGGTCCGGGCTGTTAACGGGTTATCGGATCCAAAACCGGACCCGATAGCTTAATGGCCTTCCGTTACGGTGGTGCCACGTGTCGGTCACCCTTGACGAAAGCACTTCTGTGACGCGCAATTTATCTTCATGGAAGTGGACACTTCCGTGATGATAATTTTGGTAATGTCATGGAACACTTCTACGACAGCACAGGTATGACTATCTTGATTCTGTCATAAAATCGTCATGGATGTACATGCATGACAAAAAACGCGGCCTACTGTGACAAACACGTATCATCACGGAAGTGTATTTTTTTTGTAGTGCCAAGTGTAGAGGTTTGTAGGACAGTAGCAAATTTCCCTCAAGTGGATGACCAAAGGTTTATCAATCCGCAGGAGGCGTAGGATGAAGATGGTCTCTCTCAAGCAACCCTGCAACCAAATAATAAAGAGTCTCTTGTGTCCCCAACACACCCAATGCAATGGCAAATTGTATAGGTGCACTAGTTCGGCGAAGAGATAGTGATACAAGTGCAATATGGATGGTAGATATAGGTATTTGTAATCTGAAAATATAAAATAGCAAGATAACTAATGATAAAAGTGAGCGTAAACGGTATTGCAATGGTAGGAAACAAGGCCTAAGGTTCATACTTTCACTAGTGCAAGTTCTCTCAACAATAATAGCATACTTGGATCATATAACTATCCCTCAACATGCAACAAAGAGTCACTCCAAAGCCACTAATAGCGGAGAACAAACGAAGAGATTATGGTAGGGTACGAAACCACCTCAAAGTTATCCTTTCTGCTCAATCTATTCAAGAGTCTGTAGTAAAATAACACGAAGTTATTCTTTCCATTCAATCTATCATAGAGTTCATACTAGAATAACACCTTAAGACACAAATCAACCAAAACCCTAATGTCACCTGGATACTCCATTGTCACCTCAAGTATCCGTGGGCATGATTATACGATATGCATCACACAATCTCAGATTCATCTATTCAACCAACACAAGTACTTCAAAGAGTGCCCCAAAGTTTCTACTGGAGAGTCAAGACAAAAACGTGTGCCAACCTGTATGCAAAGGTTCATGGGCGGAACCCACAAGTTGATCACCAAAACATACATCAAGTGGATCACGTGATATTATCCCATTGTCACCACAGATAAGCACGTCAAGACATACATCAAGTGTTCTCAAATCAATAAAGACTCAATCCGACAAGATAACTTCAAAGGGAAAAACTCAATCCATTACAAGAGAGTAGAGGGGGGAGAAACATCATAAGATCCAACTATAATAGCAAAGCTCAACACATCAAGATCATGCCATAGAGAGAACACGAGAGAGAAAGATCAAACACATAGCTACTGGAACATACCCTCAGCCCCGAGGGTGAACTACTCCCTCCTCCTCATCGAGAGCACTGGGATGATGAAGATGGCCACCGGTGAGGGATCCCCCCTCCGGCAGGGTGCCGGAACGGACTCCCGAGAGGTTTTTGGTGGCTACAGAGGATTGCGGCGGCGGAACTCCCGGTCTATTGTGTTCTTCGATGGTTTTAGGGTATATGGGAATATATAGGCGAAAGAAGTCGGTCGGGGGAGCATCGAGGGGCCCACGAGGGTGGAGGGCGCGCCCAGGGGGGTGGGCGCGCCCCCCTGTCTCGTGGCCTCCTCGACGCTTCCCTGGCTTGCACTCCAAGTTCCCGGGATTGCTTTTGTTCCAAAAATAACTTTTTCGAAGGTTTCATTCCATTTGGACTCCGTTTGATATTTCGTTTCTTCGAAACACTGAAATAGGCAAGAAAACAGCAATATGGGCTGGGCCTCCAGTTAATAGGTTAGTCCCAAAAATAATACAAAAGTGTATAATAAAGCCCGTAATCATTCAAAACAAATAATAAAATAGCATGAATGCTTCAAAAATTATAGATACGTTGGAGACGAATCACATGCCATGGTAGTACCGTAGACCCATGAAAATGCAAGTTTCGCAAACAAGAGAGGAAAACAGCCTTTGCAACGCAACCTTCACGCAAACGGACACACACCCACACACGCCCATGAGGCAACACAGACACAACCATGACACAACAAGAAGGCAAAAGACAACAAGGAACAAGCACAAGCAACGACCTCTCAAGAGGAGAGGATGGTGGCCGAAGCCACCTATGTTTGAGTCAATTGGTATGGCACCGCAAAGAATTATCCTTGGGCCCATGACCAAAACTCGTCTTTGAAGCACATGTACCATAAAAATGGCTAATGGGAAAAGTTGATCAATTTATGCATAATGGGGGAGGGAGAGTTCATTGAGAGAAAAACACTCCCCCTATGTCCATGCCTAGACCTAAACAAGATATCAAGATGAGTATGGTGGGGTGTGCAAGGATTCAAGCTACATTGCTCGAATCAATGATATTTAGCTCATGCCTTAACTCGCAAAATCTTGCTTCATCCAAGGGCTTCGTGAAAATATATGCAAGGTTATCATGAGTGTTGACATACTTGAGCTTGATCTCCCCTCGCCTAATGTGATTCCGAATGAAGTGATACCGAATCTCAATATGCTTCATATTGAAGTGTTGCACCAGGTTGAGAGAGACCTTGATGGAACTTTGATTGTCACACCAAAGAGGCACTTTGTCACAACTTACACCATAATCCTTCAAAGTTTGCCTCATCCATAGAAGTTGAGCACAACAACTCTCGGCAGCCACATACTCTGCTTCGGTGGATGAGAGAGACACAAAAGTTTGCTTCTTGGAAGACCAACTCACCAAAGAGCAACCAAGAAATTGGCACCCTCCGGAGGTGGACTTCCTATCCACTTTGTCTCCCGCCCAATCTGAGTCTAAATAGCCCAAAAGATTGAAGTTGGCTCCACTTGGGTAACATAAGCCAAAGTTTGGGGTATGAGCAAAATATCGAAAGATTCTCTTGACCACCACAAAGTGACTTTCCTTAGGTGCGGCTTGAAACCATGAACAAATTCCCACACTCAACATGATATCCAGTCTAGATGCACAAAGGTAAAGCAAGGAGCCAATCATGGAGCGATATACCTTTTGATCTATCGCTTTACCATTGGGATCTATGTCAAGTTGGCATTTGACAAGCATTGGAGTGGAAGCCAGCTTGACATCACTTAGCTTGAATCTCTTGAGCATGTCTCTAGTGTATTTTGCTTGGTTGATGAAGGTTCCTTCTCTTCTTTGCTTGATTTCGAACCCGAGGAAGAACTTCAACTCTCCCATCATAGACATCTTGAACTTTGAGGTCATGAGAGCGGCAAATTCCTCATTGAAAGCTTTTTTAGGGGAACCAAAGATAATGTCATCAACATATAGTTGGCATACAAACAACTCCCCTTTGACCTTCTTAGTAAAAAGAGTGGGGTCAATTTTCCCAATTTTGAACCCACGATCTTGCAACAACTCGGTAAGATGCTCATACCACGCACGTGGGGCTTGTTTAAGGCCATAGAGTGCCTTGTCAAATTGGTACACATGATCGTGGAAATAGGGATCCTCGAACCCCGGGGATTGTTTGACATACACCAACTCATTAGTAGGACCATTAAGAAAAACACTCTTCACATCCATTTGTTGCAACTTGACATTATGATGAGAAGCATAAGCAATCAACAAATGAATAGATTCAAGGCGAGCAACAAGAGCAAAGGTTTCACCGTAGTCGATACCCTCGACTTGGGAGTAGCCTTGTGCCACCAAACGAGCCTTGTTGCGAACAATGATCCCATCAGCATCTTTCTTGTTCTTGAATATCCACTTGATTCCAATGACATTATGATTCCTCATTGGCCTTGGCACCAATCTCCACACTTGGTTGTTCTCTAAGTTGTTGAGTTCCTCATGCATGGCATTGAGCCAATCCGGATCCTCGAGCGCCTCATAGACCTTTTGGGGTTCGACACAAGAAACAAACGCGTGATGTTCACAATAGTTTGCTAATTGTCTACAAGTGCTTACCCCCTTTCTTAGGCTTCCAAGCACATTCTTCATGAGATGACCTTTGCTTGTGAGTCTGGATGCAATCTTAGCGGCACAACGCTCTAATTCCTCCTTAGGTGTGAAAAGAGGAGTGAAAACTTGATCATCTTTAGCACTGTCTTGAGCTTGTTCTTGATCTTGAGCTTGCTCTTGATCTTGAACTTGCTCGGAAGGGAGAACTCGACCTCGGGCATCACTTGGTGGCTCACCACCATCTTGAGGTTGATCTTTCCCTTGATCTTGTTTGCTTGGTTGAGGGCCTTCACTTTGTTCTTTGGAAGCGTGTGGGTCTTGGGTCGGTGATGGCTCTAGTTGAGCGGAGCATTGTCCTTCTCCTTCGGCCACAAGGGATTCCTCAATGGGTAGGATATGACCAACATCCATTCTTCTTATGGCTTGGGGAGGAATTTCATCACCTGCATCACAAGTACCAGTTTGCTCCACTTGGGAGCTGTTATTCTCGTCAAACTCCATGTTACACGTCTCCTCAATGAGTCCCGTGGACTTGTTGAGAACATGGTAAGCCTGAGAGTTTGTAGCATAACCAACAAATATGCCCTCATGAGCTCTAGCGTCAAATTTAGACAAACAAACACCTTTCTTGAGAATGAAACACTTACAACCGAACACCCAGAAGTACTTGAGGTTGGGCTTGTTATCGTTGAGTATTTCATAAAGAGTCTTGTTCAAGCCTTTGCGGAGATAGAGCCGATTGGATGCATGACACGCGGTATTGATGGCTTCGGCCCAAAAGTTGTAAGGAGACTTGAACTCCGCCATCATGGTCCTTGCCGCATCCATCAATGTCCGATTCTTCCTCTCCGCAACACCATTTTGTTGAGGGGTGTATGGTGCGGAATATTGATGCTTGATCCCCTCATCACTAAGAAACTCATCCAAGGTGTAGTTCTTGAACTCGGTGCCGTTGTCACTTCTTATTGTCAAGATCTTTGCATCGTGTTGACGTTGAGCTTCATTTGCAAAGTCGATGACAGTTTGTTGAGTTTCACTCTTCCTCTTGAAGAAACATACCCAAGTGTACCTTGAGTAATCATCGACAATCACTAAGCAATACTTTCTACACCCAATACTATCAAAGGATGGAGGCCCAAAGAGATCCATGTGAAGAAGCTCCAAGGGTCTCTTTGAGTAGATGATAGTCGTGGGTGGGTGAGCCTTCTCATGTAACTTTCCTTCGACACAAGCAGTGCAAGCACGATCTTTGGCAAAGCTAACATTCGTTAGTCCACGGACAAGGTCCCCCTTGAGGAGACTTTGCAAAGATCTCATATTGACATGGGCTAAATGGCGATGCCAAAGCCACCCCACATCAACTTTAGCTATTAGGCATGTCGCGGTCTTAGTGGGTCGCTCCGAAAAGTTAATCAAATAAGGAACGTTCTCGACATGCACAACAAAGGCTACTTTAAGAGTCTTGCTGTACAAGAGGGACACGGTATCAATATCAAAGAATGTGGCAAAACCCATGAGTGCAAGTTGACAAACGGAAAGTAAATTGTATGCAAGGGACTCAACAAGCATGACTTTCTCGATCGTGAGATCATGAGAAATGACTACCTTGCCAAGACCCAATACCTTGGAAGACGAGGCATGACCCCACTCGACATTGGTGGGCATAGATGGGATCTTGTGCACGTCCACCACCAAGTCCTTGCTTCCGGTCATATGATTTGTGGCTCCACTATCAAGCAACCATGACCGCCCACCGGAAGCAAACACCTACAAGAGATCAATGCTTGGTTTTAGGTACCCATTTTGTAATGGGTCCTTTGATGTTAGTAACAAGGGTCTTAGGAACCCAAATAGACCATTCAATGTACTCATAAGGTGAACCAACAAATTTAGCATAAACATGCCCATCACTAGCACGACACAACACATAAGAAGGGTTAAAGTCGCCTTCTTGGTTGGAAGGGGTAGCATTGCCCTTTTTGACATCACTACCCTTCGCATTGTTCTTCTTATCCTTAGAAGCACCCTCTCCCTCCTGCACAAAAGTTTGCTTGAGAGGAGGAGGTCGTTTGGCCTTGTCATTCTTCTTCTTGAACTTGGGTGCGAACCCAACTCCCTCCTTGGCCAAAACTTCCTTTTGATTGCTCAAAAGGTCATTGAGATTCTTCTCACCTTGTATGCAAGACACAAGGCCTTTCTCAAGTTGCTCCTTCAACTTGGCATTCTCCTCCACAAGATGCACATGCTCACAACACGGGTTAGTAGCATTTGCATTCTCAATTAAGACCATATGAGGAAAAGTGGCCTTCTCCTTGGCTAGCTTCACTTGGAGTTGATCATGAGACTCCTTGAGGGTAGCATGAGCACCCTTCAAGGCCTTGTGAGCCTTGTCAAGTATATCAAACTACTCCTTGAGTCTAGCATGATCAACCCCAAGTTTAGCCTTCTTGGAATCGAGCACACGAGATACAACAAAAGAATGATCAAGATCTTTCTTTAATTTAGCATGGTCATCGTTGTGTGACTCCTCAAGAGTCAAACGATGAACACGCTCTTCCTCAAGAGCACTAGAGAGATCCGATATCTCATCGGCATAGTCACGACTATGACCTTCCATCTTCGAGCTGGTTTCTTCATGAGCCTCGATCATGTCATTGTCTTCACCAAGTTTTTCCAAGAGAGGAACAAAGTGCTTCTTGGATTTGCTCTTGAGCTTACTCATAAAAGACTCAAATTCATTTACTTCCTCATTAGACCCCTCACTTTCATCAATGCAATCCGTCAAGGAAGGATTAGTAATGATGGTAGTTTTGATGTTGGGGGTTACCTTGTTGGTGGCTTTGGCCATGAGGCACTTGGCGGTGATGTTCTCGTTGGGTGAATCGAAGAGAGACACCCGTGGAGTTGTGGCAATGGCAACGGAGGCCATGGCCATGGCTTCACTATCATCATCATCATCATCATCCTCATTGTATTCTTCTTGTGCCACCAACCCTTTGGTCGGAGTCTTCTTGGTGAAGTTGTGCTTGTTAGGAAAGGACTTGGCTTTGTATTTTCGGATGAGCTTCCCACCATTGTCTTCTCGCTTCTCGTAAGGCACTCTACAACAAAATGGCTCACATTGCCACAACTATAACATGTTCTCACATGTTGCTTGCCCTTGAAGCCAATTGAGTTGTTCTTGCTGAAATTGGGCCTTGAGTTCTTCTTGCTCCAAAATTGCCTTGAAGCAAGAGCCATGTGCTCATGATAATCAAATTTCGTATCTTCGGGGTTACTCTCCTCATCTTCCTCTTCATCCTCTTCTTCTACACTAGCCTTGTCCTTCAAGGCAAGGTTGGGCTTCTTTGCTCTTTGAGAACGCAACACCGCATTGTCGGCGGTCTTGTCCAAGATCCTCATTGCCACAAACTCATCCAACACTTCACTTGAGGACAAGGTGTGGAAGTCCGGCCTTTGACGGATGATGGAGGACATGGCCTTGATGAATTTGCACTTGATCCAATTATCATCTGTATCCTTGCTCCCATGATCTCAGAGAGAGACAGCGAGAGTGGTTAATCTTCAGTAAAGCTCACGAGGTTCTTCATCTTCATTCATTGCAAACTCATCGACTTCATCTTGCACCACTTCATAGTTGGAGCTTTGAATGCTTGCTCTTCCCTTGTAAAAAGAAACAACATGGTGCCAAGCTTCCTTGTCCACAGTGAACGGACATAGATGTGCAATGTCTTCGAATGGAATTGCGTCTTGGATGATGAAGAGGGAATTCTCATTGAATTGATGATCCACAGCTTCTCTCGGGGTAAAGTTGCTTGGGTCATGCGAATAGAAACCTTGCTCAATACTTCTCCAAAGGTTAGTATTAACATGGTTTAAATGACATTTAAAGTGATAGACCCAAGAGTCAAAATCATCATTTTTCACAATCTTAGGAGGAGAACCCGCATGATTTAAATGAGTGGAGGGAACCGGTCCTCCATAAGTAAGAGGTGGTTCAACATGGGCAAAGATGTCGCTACCATTTCTACCACTAGATAAAGGAACTTTATCACTAGAAGCTTCCCCCTTATCGGAGTTGGCATACGCCACCTTGTTAGTGGGAGCGGCCACTTACAAAGGTGTGGTGGATAATTTAAGACCATCAAGGAACTCTTTGAACATGCCTTTGACCTCGGTCGTCATGGAGATTTTGAATGTGTCCAAAGCCACATTGAATTCCTCATGTGAGACCGGGGATCCCCCACCGGCCGAAGAAGAAGAAGGATTCACACCGGGGTGCTCCTCCTCACCGTCTATGGTGCCAACCATACTCTTAGGACGGTAAAGCCCTTAATTGAAGAGACGAGGCTCTGATACCAATTGAAAGGATCGATATAGTAGACTAGAGGGGGGTGAATAGGCAACTAACGATTTTTAGCTTTCCTTTACCAAATTAAACTTTGCATCAAAGTAGGTTGTCTATATATGCAACTAGGTGAGAAACCTATATGATGCAACAACAACAAGCACACAAGCAAGCAAGGGATATAACACAATATATATTGCAAAAGTAAAGGTAAGAGGTAACCAAGAGTGGAACCGATGGAGATGAGGGTGTGTTACCGAAGTTCCTTCCCTTTGAGGGGAAGTACGTCTCCATTGGAGCGGTGTGGAGGCACAATGCTCCCCAAGAAGCCACTAGGGCCATCGTATTCTTCTCACGCCCTCACACAATGCGAGATGTCATGATTCCACTATTGGTGCCCTTGGAGGCGGCGACCGAACCTTTACAAACAAGGTTGGGGCAATCTCCACAACTTAATTGGAGGCTCCCAACGACACCATGAAGCTTCACCACAATGGACTATGGCTCTGCGGTGACCTCAACTGTCTAGGGTGCTCAAACGCCAAAGAGTAACAAGATCCGCAAGGGATTAGTGGGGGAATCAAATTTCTCTTGGTGGAAGTGTAGATCAAGGCCTTCTCAACCAATCCCTAGAGAATCAACAAGTTTGATTGGCTAGGGAGAGAGATCGGACGAAAATGGAGCTTAGAGCATCAATGGAGCTTGGAGGTGGAAGAGGTGCTCGACTCGGAGAAGAAGACTCCCATTTTATAGTCAAGGGACAAATCCAACCGTTATCCACCAACTCATCCTGCGACACGCGGTACTACCGCATCATACAAGCGGTACTACCGCAAGGGCCTGCGGTACTACCGCGGAGAACTGCGGTACTACTGCTGGCACGGCAGGGGCAAAGACCAGTCCTAATGTGCAAGGCAGGGAGCGGTAGAACTGCTGGCGCGGTACTACCGCGCCCCCTTGCAGTACTACCGCAAGGCAGGAATAGTCTAGGCTGAGAAGGCACGGACATATAAAAATACATCCGTGACTACTTCCACTGAGTTTTGATCTATGCAAAAATCCGACACGGTACTACCGCAAGCCTGGAGCGGCACTACTGTGTAGGGTGCGGATGTAAAAAATTACATCCGCCCCTACTTCTGCTCATGCTGCTGTGCCTGGCCAGAGCCCACGGTACTACCGCGGCCATGGAGTGGTACTACCGCTTAGGGCACGGATGTAAAAAATTACATCCGCCCCTACTACCGCTCAAGCAGCTGCGCCTGGCCTGAGGCCATGGTACTACCTCTCCCAAGGAGCGGTACTACCGTGAGCACCTACGGTACTACCGCGCTGGTGGCCGATACTACTGCAAGGGCCTGCGGTAGTACCTCTCCGAAGAGCAGTACTACCGCCTACCTCAGTTTAGCAACACTAGGAGTCTTTCATTTTGCTAAGACACGGAGAGACGGAGGATGCTCCAAAGAGCCAAAGGAAAGTTGGTGCAAAAAGGAACAGACGTGTATGTGTTGATTCCACCCAAACCTTTCCAACGCTTACTCCCTCTTAATAGTACGGCTTTCCTACGACTCAAATCCACCGAAAACAAACGTAGAGAAATGCCGTCTTCAATAGTCCTTGAGGGGCACCAAATCATCTTGTGTTTAGACATGATATATCTGAAATGCTCAATGCACACGATTAGTCCACAAAAGCATTGTCATCAATCACCAAAACTACTGAGGGATAAATATGCCCTTACATGGTCGGTATGGATGATGAATTCATGAGGGCGAAGATAATGTTCCACTCGCGCAAAATCCGCACTAAAGCATATAGCTCTCTGTCATATATGGGATAATTGAGTTGCGCTCCGGAAAGTTTGTTAGTAAAGTAAGCTATGGGACGCTTCTCTTGCATTAACACACCTCCTATGACGTACCCACTAGCATCACAATGTATCTAAAACGGTTCATCAAAGTTGGGTAATGCAAGCAAAGGAGCATGCGTAAGCAAATTCTAAAGCTCATTGAATGCGGTATCTTGGGATGGTCCCCAAACAAGAGGTGCATTCTTCTTACTCGAAGCATGTAAAGGAGAAGCAATGGTTAACAAATCTATGATAGAAACCGGCTAGGCTAAGGAAACTTCGCACTTGTTGCAAGTTGGATGGTTGTGGCCAAGTTTTAATAGCATTGATCTTAGATTCATCTACATGCACACCCTTAGAAGATACTACAAAACCCAATAAAACAAGCTTATCAACACCAAAAAGGCATTTGTCCATATTAGCATAAAGTCACTCTTTCCTAAGGGTTTATAAAACGGTTCTAAGATGGGTGACATGATCTTTGAGGGATTTGCTAAAGACAAGAATATCATCAAAATGCACCACAACAAATACACCAATGTATGGCCTAAGAACAACAAGCATGACTCTCATGAAAGTACTGGGTGCTTCAGATAAACCCATTGGCATAACAAGCCATTCATATAAGCCAAATTTGGTCTTAAATGCGGTTTCCATTCGTCACCTTCTTGTATGCGGATTTGGTAATAGCCACTCTTAAGATCAATCTTAGAGAAAATGGTGGCTCCGCTAAGCTCATCTAGCATGTTGTCTAAGGGTGGAATAGGGTAATGATATCTAATGGTGATAGTATTGATGGGACGACAATCGGAACACATGCAATAGGTGCCATCTTTCTTAGGAACAAGGATTACCGGTACGGCACATGGGCTCAAGCTTTCTCGTACATGGCCGTTGTCAATGAGTTGTTGTATTTGCTGTTGGATCTCCTTGGTTTCCTCAGGTTGACGCGGTAGGGTGCATTGTTAGGAAGAGGTGCTACGGGCAGGAGGTCGATTCGGTGTTCGATGCCTCGTAGAGGTGGTAGTCCCGGAGGTAGCTCATCAGGGAAAATGTCCTGGAATTCCTGCAAAAGATATGACAACACTAGAGGTAGATTGTGTGAGTTCTTAGTTATAGGTGTCTCGTCCTTGCACAAGAGGACATAGTGCATAACACTTGATGGGTTCTCACACACTTCTCTCATCTCACTTTTTGTGGTAAAAAGGACTAATTTTGTTTGTCGCTCATCGTGGAGGCACTCGATTTTGGCTTGTGGTGCTCACTCTCTTTTTGGTGGGTCACTCTCTCACTATTCTCTCCATGATGGGTGGCTTGCTTGTCGGTGATCATTTGACTTGGAGACATAGGTCGTAGCATGTACTCCTTTCCTTTCATCTTCAAGCTATAGTGATTCGTTCGTCCGTTGTGGATGACGCCTCGCTCAAATTGCCATGGTCGTTCAAGAAGGAGGTGGAAACAGACATCGGAACAAGATCACACTCCAAAGTGTCTTCGATGCTCCAATCTTGAAAGAAACTTGCACCATATGCTCGACTTGGATAGTGCCAGAGTCGCTTAGCCATTGGACCTTGTAGGGGTGTGGGTGCTTCATCTAGACCAATTGGAGCTTGGAACATAGTTCTTCACTCACCAAGTTATGGCAACTCCCTCCATCGATGATGACCTTCACGGACCCTTCCATTAATGCCGGCCTTGGTGTGGAAGATATGGCATCTTTGGTCTTCTTATTGTTGATGTTGAAGGGTCAAAACCTTGGAGACAACAAGAGTGGGGCTCGAATCTTCGTCACAAAAGACTTGATCATCTTCATGTTCGTTCACTTGCCGGTGCATGGCCACTTGTTCAAGGGCTTCCATTTCCTCTTCACTCATGGACTCATAGGTTTCGTCATCGTTGAGGATCATGGTGCGATTGTTGGTGCATTCAAAGGACATGTGGCCTCGACCGCCGCATGTGAAGCATTTGATGGAACTTGACTTGATGGTATCATTGTTTGGAGTAGATGATGATGACGCTCTCAGCTTGAAGTTGCTTGTCGTAGGCGGACGACTTGACGTTGATGAAGTCTTCTTGTAATTTGACTTGTCGCCATTGCTCGGTGAAGCTTTTGTCGAGGTAGGAGTCGTTGGAGTCGTTGAAACTTGGTTTTTGGAAAAGCCATAGCTCTTGGAAGAGTACATGGCATACTTGAAGTCATCTTGCACTTGGTGTTCCGCTTTGGTAGCTTGATGCACTAGCTCGATGAGGTTGGAGTAGGGTTGGAAGTCGGCAATCTTCTTGATAGGATGATTGAGTCCATTCAAGAAATGGGCCATAGTTTGTTCATCATCTTCCGTCACATTGGCTTGTATCATGGCAATCTCCATTTCCTTGTAGTATTCTTCAACACACTTTGTTCCTTGCTTGAGGGGTTGGAGTTTCTTGAAGAGGTCGCGGTTGTAGTAAGTTGACACAAAGCGTGCTCTCATGACATCCTTCATTTGATCCCATGTGGTGATTGGTGGTTCACCTCTTGCTTCTCATCGCTCAAGGACTTGTTCCCACCATATGAGTACATAGTCTAGGAACTCAAGGGGTGCTATGGCGATCTTATTCGCTTTATCATAGTTGTGTAAACGAGAGATCTTGTCGACCTTCAATGCCCATGATAGGTATTCTTCAGGATCATTCCTTCCGGTTAACTTGGGCAAGGTGAACTTGAGCTTGTCGTAGCGGTGCTCTTCATTGTTTTGGGGTCGAGAGTGATGATGTCACCCTTGACATGGAGGGTTATCAACCTCATGTTGCTCTTAGCATGGAGGATTCCCATTGTCTTGTTGCTCTTGATGAACTTGAGGTTCTTGTCGAGCTTGACGTTGTGCTTGTGCTTTATATCTTATTTCTTGAACTTCGTCGCGAATTGCTTCTTCTTCTTGACGTATTAGGCGGTTCCGGTTGGCAACAACAGGATTTGTATGACGAAGGGCACGTAGTGCCTCAAGTGCTTGAGCTTCACGCCATTCTTGTTGTTGACATAGTGCGATGGCGTCTTGCTCATCTTGATGTTGGTGTTGCTGTTCTTGCATTAGCTCTTGTTGGCGTCGTTGTTCTTGTGCTTCCTCTTGTTGGTGTTAAAGTTGCCTTTCTTGTGCTTGCGCAAAAGTAGCTTCGTTTTGGCGATGTCGTTTTTCTTGCACTAGAAGTTGCTCTTGAGAATCGGTTCAGTGTAGAGGATTGCGGTTTGCTTGACGATCTTGGCGCGCGGCTCGACTTAGAGTGTTCAATGTCGGGGTACTTGAGCCGGAGATGATGTCGTCGTAGTGTCGACTCGAGCGGCTCCGTATTGAGTAGGAAAAAGTGGTGGAAGAGCGATTGACCAACAAGGCACGAATCTTGTCCATTCTTGCATTGTTCTCTTGTTTGTGTGCGTCGAGCTTGTTGTCGAAGTAGTCTCTTGTACGTTGCTTGGAGAGTCACAAGTTGGTGGCGAGATTGTCGAGGCGGTCGCTCATTGCTTGTTGTTCTTGATGCAAAGCTCGTTGTGCACCGAAGTGGTGGCTCTTGGTGACGTAGGAGGTCATGTTGTCGTCTTGCTCGATGAAGAGTGGGTTGGTAGAAGAACTTGGCCTATCCATTATTTCAAGCAAATGTGTGAGTGGAAGAAAGAGAAGAACTTATACCAAATGTACCTTGACCGATGTTGAAGATGGACCAGTGATCACTCACATGTGTGACAAGGAAATAGCACAATTGGTACCAATTCTTGTCGATTCTCACACCTACACAAGTGAAAGCTTATGGTGGAGCTCGGTTAGGATGGTGGCACAAAATTTGATGCAATTGTTAGTGAGACTCAATAATGTGGAAAAAGATTCGCAAATTCGCAAATGCAACAAGTAGACCAAGCAAGTAATGGTACAAGGAAACGCACACGCAAATAGATAAATGGGGTCGCGCAACCAAAAATGAGCTCAAAACGCACACACAAGACTAGAGAGACACTAGCACGATTGCACAATAGGCGGATACGAAACTTGTGCACAACCTACTAAGCAAAAATGCAACAACTTCTATAAAAAGTATACCATATGTATGGTATTCTAATGATATGATCCAAGATGATTGAGTATGACAATCTTAATATTGTATGATGCTATGGTTCTTGCTTAAAGGCTCTTTGCTTATCTTTTCCTATTTTGCTTAAAAGCTTGTTTGGCTCTTTCTCTTTTGAGATCTTTTGATGACGACTGCTACCTCTTGAGCACTACGTTGGTTTTCCCTTGAAGAGGAAAGGGTGATGCAGCAAAGTAGCATAAGTATTTCCCTCAGTTTTGGAGAACCAAGGTATCAATCCAGTAGGAGGCTCCTCAAAAGTCCCTCGTACCTACACAAACAAACAAGAACCTCGCAACCAACGCGATAAAGGGGTTGTCAATCTCTTCACGGTAACTTGCAAAAGTGAGATCTGATAGAGATAATAAGATAAGATAAATATTTTTGGTATTTTCATGATATAGATTGCAAATAAAAGTAGATGGGAAACTTATATGATAAAAGATAGACCCAGGGGCCATAGGTTTCACTAGTGGCTTCTCTCAAGATAGCATAAGTATTACGGTGGGTGAACAAATTACTATCGAGCAATTGATAGAAAGTGCATAGTTATGAGAATATCTTGGCATGATCATGTATATAGGCATCACGTCCGCAACAAGTAGATCGAAACGATTCTGCATCTACTACTATTATTCCGCACATCGACCGACTCCTGCCTGCATCTAGAGTATAAAGTTCATAAGAACCGAGTAACGCATTAAGAAAATGACATCATGTAGAGGGATAAATTCATGCAATATGATATAAACCCCATCTTTTTATCCTCGATGGCAACAATACAATACGTGCCTTGCTGCCCCTACTGTCACTGGGAAAGGACACCGCAAGATCGAACCCAAAGCTGAGCACTTCTCCCATTGCAAGAAAGATCAATCTAGTAGGCCAAACCAAACTGAAAATTCGAAGAGACTTGCAAAGATAACCAATCATACATAAAAGAATTCAGAGGAGATTCAAATATTACTCGTAGATAAACTTGATCATAAACCCACAATTCATCGGATCTCCACAAACACACCGCAAAAAGAGTTACATGGAATAGATCTCCAAGAAGATCAAGGAGAACTTTGTATTGAGATTCAAAGAGAGAGAAGAAGCCATCTAGCTAATAACTATGGACACGAAGGTCTGTGGTAAACTACTCACAACTCATCGGAAAGCTTGGAGATGATGTAGAGGCCCTCCGTGGTCGATTCTCCCTCTGACGGAGCTCCGACGAAGGCTCCAAGATGGGATCTCGCAGATACAGAAGGTTGCAGCGGTGGAAGTAGTTTTTCATGGTGCTCCTGGATGTTTTCAGGGTACGTGGATATATATAAGCGAAGGAGGTAGGTAAGGGGAGACACGACGGGCCCATGAGGGTGGGGGCGTGCCCACCCCCCTAGGGCGCGGCCTCCTGCCTCGTGGCCGCCTGAGCTGCTTCTTGACGTCCACTCCAAGTCTCCTAGATTGCATTTGTTCCGAAAAGATTGCTCCCGAAGGTTTCATTCCGTTTGATATTCCTTTTCTTCGAAACACTGAAATAGGCAAAAAAACAGCAATTCGGGCTGGGCCTCCGGTTAGTAGGTTAGTCCCAAAAATGATATAAAAGTGTAAAGTAAAGCCCATAAACATCCAAAACGGGTAATATAATAGCATGGAACAATCAAAAATTATAGATAATTTGGAGACGTATCAAGCATCCCCAAGCTTAATCCCTGCTCGTCCTCGAGTAGGTAGATGATAAAAACAGAATTTTTGATGTGGAATGCTACCTAGCATATTTCTGAATGTAATTTTCTTTATTGTGGCATGAATGTTCAGATCCAAATGATTCAAAATAAAAGTTCATATTGACATAAGAAATAGTAATACTTTAAGCATACTAACTAAGCAATCATGTCTTCTCAAAATAACATGTCTAAAGAAAGTTCATCCCTACAAAATCATATAGTTAGGCTATGCTTCATTTTCATCACACAAAATACTCCCATCATACATAACCCCGGTTTCAGCCAAGCAATTGGTTCATACTTTTTAACGCGCTTAAGCTTTTTTCAACTCTCACGCAATACATGAGCGTGAGCCATGGATATAGCACTATGGGTGGAATAGAATATGATAATGGAGGTTGTGTGGAGAAGACAAAAAAGAAGAAAGTCCCACATTGACGAGGCTAATCAACGGGCTATGGAGATGCCCATCAATTGATGTCAACATGAGGAGCAGGGATTAACATGCAACGGATGCACTAGAGCTATAAATGTATGAAAGCTCAAGAAAAGAAACTAAGTGGGTGTGCATCCAACTTGCTTGCTCACGAAGACCTAGGGCATTTTGAGGAAGCCCATCGTTGGAATATACAAGCCAAGTTCTATAATGAAAAATTCCCACTAGTATATGTAAGTGACAACATAAGAGACTCTCTATATGAAGAACATGGTGCTACTTTGAAGCACAAGTGTGGAAAAGGATAGTAACATTGTCCCCCTTTTTTGGGCCTTTTTTTATTTGGCCTTTTTTTTCTTTGGCCTTTCTTTTTTCTTTTCTTTTTGGCCTTTCTTTTTTTATAAGGGACAATGCTCTAATAATGATGATGATCACACTTCTATTTATTTACAACTCATGAATTACAACCCAAAACTAGAACAAGATATGACTCTATATGAATGCCTCCAGTGGTGTGCCGGGATGGGCAATGAATCAAGAGTGACATGTATGAAAATTTATGCATGGTGGCTTTGCCACAAATACGATGTCAACTACATGATCATGCAAGGCAAAATGACAATGATGATGAGTGTCATGATAAACGAAACGGTGGAAAGTTGCATGGCAATATATCTCGGAATGGCTATGGAAATGCCATAATAGGTAGGTATGGTGGCTGTTTTGAGGAAGATATAAGGAGGTTTATGTGTGATAGATCTTATCGTATCATGGGGTTTGGATGCACCGGCGAAGTTTGCACAAACGCTCAAGGTGAGAAAGG
The DNA here is from genome assembly GCA_021437245.1 of Aegilops speltoides. Classification (NCBI taxonomy): domain Eukaryota; kingdom Viridiplantae; phylum Streptophyta; class Magnoliopsida; order Poales; family Poaceae; genus Aegilops; species Aegilops speltoides. Next base: position 305,284,025 of record CM038143.1, read on the forward strand.
GCAATGCATGGTACCGAAGAGGCTAGCAATGATGGAAAGGTAAGAGTGCGTATAATCCATGGACTCACATTAGTCATAAAGAACTCATATACTTGTTGCAAAAGTTTTATTAGACCTCGAAGCAAAGTACTACTATGCATGCTCCTAGGGGGGGGGGGGGTTGGTAGGAGTTAACCATCGCGCGCCCCCGACCTCCAGACATAAGGAAGGCACTCAAAAGAGCACTCCATGCAATAAATTTGTTACACAACTTTTACCATACGTGCATGCCACGGGACTTGCCAACTTCAACACAAGTATTCTTAATATTCACAATTACCCAACTAGCATGACTCTAATATTACCACCTCTATATCTCAAAACAATTATCAAGCATTAAATTGATCATAGCATCCAATTCACTTCCTATGATAGTTTTTATTATACCCAACTTGGATGCTCATCATTCTAGGACCAATTTTATAACCATAGAAAATACCATGCTGTTCTAAAAGACTCTCAAAATAATATAAGTGAAGCATGAGAGATCAAAAATTTCTACAAAATCAAGCCACCGCCGTGCTCTAAAAAGTATAAGTGAAGCACATAGAGCGAAACTATCTAGCTCAAAAGATATAAGTGAAGCACATAGAGTATTCTAATAAATTCCAAATTATGAGTGTCTCTACCAAAAGGTGTGTACAGAAAGGATGATTGTGGTAAACTAAAAAGCAAATACTCATATCATACAAGACGCTCCAAGCAAAACACATATCATGTGGTGAATAAAAATATAGCTCCAAGTAAAGCAACCGATAAACGAAGACGAAAGAGGGGATGCCTTCCGGGGCATCCCCAAGCTTAGGCTTTTGGTTGTCCTTGGATTATCTTGGGGTTCCATGTTCATCCCCAAGCTTAGTCTCTAGCCACTCCTTATTCCATACTCCATCAAATCTTTACCCAAAACTTGAAAACTTCACAACACAAAACTCAACAGGAAATCTCATGAGCTCCATTAGTGCAAGAAAGAAAAACCACCACATAAGGTACTATAATGAACTCATTCTTTATTTATATTGGTGTTAAACCTACTGTATTCCAACTTCTCTATGGTTCATACCCCCCGATACTGGTCATAGATGCATCAAAATAAGCAAACAATACACGAAAAACAGAATCTGTCAAAAACAGAACAGTGTGTAGCAATCTGTAACTTTCGAATACTTATCGAACTCTAAAACTCCTACCAAAATAGGAAGTCCTGTGCAATTTGTCTATTGATCTACTGCAAAAGGAATCAACTAAAAATCACGTTTCTGTGATTTACTAAAAATTATTCTCGTGCGTGCAAAAGTTTCTGTTTTTCAGCAGAATCAAATTAACTATCACCCAAGATGATCCTATGGGTTCTACTTGGCACAAACACTAATTAAAACATAAAACCACATATGAACAGAAGATAGATGAATTATTTGTTACTAAATAGAAGCAAAAATCAAGGAACTAAAATAAAATTGGGTTGCCTCCCAACAAGCGCTATCGTTTAACGCCCCTAGCTAGGCATAAAAGCGAGAATAGATCTAAGTATTGCCATCTTTGGTATTCAACTCGTAGTGGCTTGCATAATAGATTAATAAGGTAATTTGAATTTCTTCCTAGTGAAGTGTTCCATGCCTTTTCTTAATGGAAATTGGAATCTAATATTCCCCTCCTTCATATCAATATTTGCACCAATCGTTCTAAGGAAAGGTCTACCAAGAATAATAGGACATGAAAAATTGCAATCTATATCAAGAACAATGAAATCTACGGGCAAATAATTCCTATTTGCAACAATAAGAACATCATTAATCCTTCCCATAGGTTTCTTAATAGTGGAATCTGCAAGGTACAAGTTTAAAGAGCAATCATCAAAATCACGGAAACCTAGCACATCACATAAAGTTTTTGGAATAGTGGAAACACTAGCACCCAAATCACACAAAGCATAGCATTCGTAATCTTTAATTTTAATTTTGATTGTAGGTTCCCACTCATCATAAAGTTTTCTAGGGATAGAAACTTCCAATTCAAGTTTTTCCTCATAAGATTGCATCAAAGCATCAATGATATGTTTGGTAAAGGCTTTATTTTGACTATAAGCATGAGGAGAATTCAACACGGATTGCAACAAGGAAATACAATCTACTAAAGAAAAATTACCATAATTAAATTCCTTGAAATCCATAATACTGGGTTCATTGTTATGTAAAGTTTTGACCTCTCCAATCCCACTTTTACCAAATTTAGCATCGAGATCTAAAAACTCCGAATCATTGGGACACCTTTTAACTAAAGTTGACTCATCTCCAGTCCCATCATTATCAAGATTCATATTGCAAAACAAAGATTTAATAGGAGACACATCAATAACTTTTAGATCTTCATCATTATTTTCATGAAAACTAGAAGAACACGCTTTTACAAAGCAATCTTTCTTAGCACGCATCCTAGCGGTTCTTTATTTGCACTCATCAATAGAAATTCTCATGGCTTTGAGAGACTCATTGATATCATGCTTAGGTGGGATAGATCTAAGTTTCAGAGAATCAACATCAAGAGAAATTCTATCCATGTTCCTAGCCAATTCATCAACTTTAAGCAATTTTTCTTCAAGCAAAGCATGGAAATTCTTTTGAGAGATCATAAATTCTTTAACACTATTCTCAAAATCAAAGGGCATCTTATTAAAATTTCCATAAGAATTGTTGTAGGAATTACCATAATTATTAGAGGAATTACTAGGAAACGGCCTAGGATTAAAGTTTCCTCTATAAGCATTGTTACCAAAATTATTCCTACCAACAAAATTCACATCCATAGATTCATTATTATTCTCAATCAAAGTAGACAAAGGCGTATCATTAGGATCAATAGGAGCACTCTTAGTAGCAAACAATCTCATAAGTTCATCCATCGTTCCACTCAAAACATTAATTTCTTCTATCGCATGAACTTTTTTACTAGTAGATCTTTCGGTGTGCCATTGAGAATAATTAACCATAATATTATCTAGGAGTTTAGTAGCTTCTCCTAAAGTGATTTCCATAAAAGTGCCTCACGCGGCCGAATCTAAAACATTTATAGAAGCAAAATTCAATCCAGCATAAAAATTTCGTATAATCATCCATAAATTCAAACCATGTGTAGGGAAATTGCGAATCATTAATTTCATTCTTTCCCAAGATTGGGCAACATGCTAATGATCAAGTTGTTTAAAATTCATAATATCGTTTCTAAGAGAGATGATCTTAGCGGGAGGAAAATACTTAGAGATAAAATCATCTTTGCACTTATTCCAAGAATCAATACTATTTTTAGGCAAAGACAAAAACCAAGTTTTAGCACGATCTCTAAGTGAAAATGGAAATAACTTCAATTTAACAATATCATTATCCGTATCTTTCTTCTTTTGCATATCACACAAATCAGCAAAGTTGTTTAGATGAGTAGCGGCATCTTCACTAGGAAGGCCGGAGAATTGATCTTTCATAACAAGATTCAACAAAGCAGCATTGATTTCACAAGATTCAGCATCATTAAGAGGAGCAATCGGAGTGCTAAGGAAATCATCATTATTGGTATTGGAAAAGTCACACAATTTAGTATTATCTTGAGCCATTGTGACAAGCAATCCAACACACAAGCACAAAAGAGGCAAGCGAAAAAGAGGCGAACAGAAAAGAGAGGCGACTAAAACGGCAAGGGTGAAGCGGGGAGAGGAAAACGAAAGGCAAATGGCAAATAATGTAATGCGATGGAGATGAGTTTGTGATGGGTACTTGGTATGTCTTGACTTGAGCGAAGACCTCCTCGACAACGGCGCCAGAAATCCTTCTTGCTACCTCTTGAGCACTGCGTTGGTTTTCCCTTGAAGAGGAAAGGGTGATGCAGCAAAGTAGCATAAGTATTTCCCTCAGTTTTTGAGAACCAAGGTATCAATCCAGTAGGAGGCTCCTCAAAAGTCCCTCGTACCTACACTAACAGACAAGAACCTCGCAACCAACGCAATAAAGGGGTTGTCAATCCCTTCACGGTAACTTGCAAAAGTGAGATCTGATAGAGATAATAAGATAAGATAAATATTTTTGGTATTTTTATGCTATAGATTGGAAAGTAAAGATTGCAAATAAAAGCAGATGGGAAACTTATATGATAAAAGATAGACCCGGGGGCCATAGGTTTCACTAGTGGCTTCTCTCAAGATAGCATAAGTATTACGGTGGGTGAACAAATTAATGTCGAGCAATTGATAGAAAAGTGTGTAGTTATGAGAATATCTAGGCATGATCATGTATATAGGCATCACGTCCACAACAAGTAGATCGAAACGATTGTGCATCTACTACTATTACTCCACACATCGACCGACTCCTGCCTGCATCTAGAGTATTAAGTTCATAAGAACAGAGTAACGCATTAAAAAATATGACATGATGTAGAGGGATAAATTTATGCAATACGATATAAACCCCATCTTTTTATCCTCGATGGAAACAATACAATACATGCCTTGCTACCACTGCTGTCACTAGGAAAGGACACCGCAAGATTGAACCCAAAGCTAAGCACTTCTCCCATTGCAAGAAAGATCAATCTAGTAGGCCAAACCAAACTGAAAATTTGAAGACACTTGCAAAGATAACCAGTCATACATAAAAGAATTCAGAGGAGATTCAAATATTTCTCATAGATAAACTTGATCATAAACCCACAATTCATCGGATCTCAACAAACACACCGCAAAAAGAGTTACATCGAATAGATCTCCAAGAAGATCGAGGAGAACTTTGTATTGAGATTCAAAGCGAGAGAAGGAGCCATCTAGCTAATAACTATGGACCCGAAGGTCTGTGGTAAACTACTCACAACTCATCGGAGAGGCCTTGGAGATGATGTAGAGGCCCTCCATGGTCGATTCCCCCTCCGACGGATCACCGACGAAGGCTCCAAGATGGGATCTCGCGGATACAGAAGGTTGCGGCGGTGGAAATAGTTTTTGTGGTGCTCTTGGATGTTTTCAGGGTACGTGGATATATATAGGCGAAGGAGGTAGGTCAGGGGAGCCACGAGGGGCCCACAAGGGTGGGGGCGCGCCCACCCCCCTAGTGCGCGCCCTCCTGCCTCATGGCCGCCTCGACTGCTTCTTGATGTCCACTCCAAGTCTCCTGGATTGCGGTTGTTCCAAAAGATCGCTCCTGAAGGTTTCATTCCGTTTGGACTCCGTTTGATATTCCTTTTCTTCGAAACACTGAAATAGGCAAAAAACAGCAATTCGGGCTGGGTCTTCGGTTAGTAGGTAGTCCCAAAAATGATATAAAAGTGTAAAGTAAAGCCCATAAACATCCAAAATGGGTAATATAATAGCATGGAACAATCAAAAATTATAGATACGTTGGAGACGTATCAACGACTTATGCAAAACTTCACGAACCAAGCTAGCAATCATATATATGCTATGACAACTTTGTGACACAAGAGATGATGCCAAGATATTAACACCACGATGATGATATATGCTATGATCCCTAATATGCACAAGTGACATTGCCGGCAACACTCAAATGGCTAGTCTCGATAGGAAAGGTACACAAAAATGGGCTAAGGGGTGATTAATGTGATGGCAAGAATGTACCATAAAAGGATACCAAGATACCATGATGATATAGAGGTTACTTTTCTTGCTTACGGTCGAGGTGTTAGAATTGTGTAGCGGTCGATGTCGATGACGAAAATGAGCGGCGGTAATGTCGTTGTCGAACCTCCCCTAAGTAGCCGAAACACGTTAGGAAACAGAAACCATAACTCAAATCTCAAAGACCAAATGTGTCAAAATTTGTCGGAGTGCGAAATAGGTAAGCAATGGTGGTTGCGGAAACCGGTGGTGGCATGCAAGTGTGTATGCGGAAAGGTGGTATTGGAGTGCGTGTGCGGAAGTGGCGGTGGAACGGTGGGGAAACCGAACTAAAAATGTTCAGTTTTGTCAGGGATCATCGGACGTCCAATGGTGGTTGGATGAACGGTACTCGTCGGACGTCTGGTTGCTGTCGGACGTCCAGTGCCTGGGCGATTTCGGGCACGGGATGAACTCGGGTTCTTGAGATGGGGAGGCAAAATTTGGGCAAAATTGAGCGATTTTGTGGATGGAAATGGTGGAGATGGTGGGGAAAAGCTAGATCCACTCAAGGCAAAGCAAATCCACGGATCAAATCCAACAAAACTTCATCACACCAACATATCACAAAAAAATTTGGGGGCTATTTTTGTGGGAATTTTTGAAATTGGGGAAGAACACAACAAAACTAGGCTAGTAAAACGAGGGTAGGGGCTCCAAAATCGTGATAAACGTGGTTCATGATACCAAGATGATGTAAGGTATAACCCTAGTTTCCCGATCTTTCACGATTTGAGGGGATCCGACGAAGAACACGTGGAACACGAGGGGAAAACACGAGGAGAGAAATCGCTCGAACCAACAAGATTTGGTTACACATGTGCTAGATCCTCGAAACACAAAGAGATACACGATCCAATTCCAAGAAAGGACGGTACAAGTGGCGGTAGTTCTTCTCCGTGAAGAGGTCTTGAGGGTCTTCCCGTGAGGGGTCTTGAATCCAAGGTGGATCTTCTCCGTAGAGGCCGCGGTCTCTCTCGGTGGAGTAGATCCGTATGGATGAGCAAAGCTCTATCTCACAAATGAGCTAAACCATTGCTAACCCTAGAAAAAGGGAGGAGAAAGTCTATTTATAGTCTAAGTGGATGAAGGGATACATGGGCTTCGGCCCAACACGCTGTCAACACACAGGTGCCAGACGTCCATGGAGACGTAGATAGGTCCATGGGGATGACCTTGGGATGCTCCGCATCAGACAAGGTCGTAGTAGCGGTAGCCTTTTGTGTTAGGTGGGTATCCGAGAAAGATGCAAGCGACAGAGTGGGGTGCAAGCTTGTGAGGTGCAGTGGCGGCGATGCTAGGGTAGCAGAGACAGCCGAAGATGCGAAACTCATCATAAGAGGGTAGTGCACTGAAGAGAATATGATGAGGTGCAAAGTTCTCGCAAGTACGACAGGGGCGGATGTTAATGAGGAGTGATGCAGCGGTGAGAGCGTCACGCCAAAAGCGCGAAGGCACATTGGCATGAAAGAGAAGGGTCCGAACACAGTCATTAAGAGTGTGAAGGACACGCTCAACGCGACCGTTTTGTTGCGAAGTGTACGGGCATGTGAGACAAAAAGTCATGTCGTGTGTGGTCAGGAGAGCGCGGACAACTAAGTTGTTGAACTCCTTCCCGTTATTTGTCTAAAACGCGAGGATGGTACGACCAAACTACATGAAAATATAGGAGTAGAATGCGGCGAGAGTGGAGATGACATCCGACTTATGATGCAACGGGAAGGTCCACACATAGTGCAAAAAACCATCAAGAATAACAAGATAATAAAGATAGCCCGTATTACTTGCAACTGGAGAGGTCCAAACATCACTATGAATTAACTCAAACGGGTACGATGCAACATGAGAAGACGCCCTAAACGGAAGACGAGCATGTTTGCGGAGGCGACATGCATGACACGAGTGATCATCGATCTTATTACACGTGAAAGAAAAACTCTGAAGTATATGACGAAGGGTGGCGGGGTTGGGATGACTCAAGCGAGCATGCGAAAGATCCATTCCGATGGCGAGAGCAACAGGTGAGGCGGAGGTGGTGGTGGCGATGTGAGTAATGGAAAGGGAAGAACCATTGCCGACGGTGATGTGAGCGGAAGTGTGGACGGGATAGGAGGTGTGAAGGTTACTGAGATGAGCGGCCATATGCGCGGTAGCTCCAGTGTCCATATACCAGTCGGCGCCGCCGGTATAGGTTGACGGTGAAGGAGCGGAGTGTAGGACCGCCAAGAGAGTCGGGTCCCACGACGCTGGTGGGAGTGCGGGCTGCTGGGGCGGGGCCGTCAGGGGCAGTAGCGGCAGCCCACCTGGCAGCGGCGACTGGCCGTAGGAGAGGGGCCCATAGGGCGTGGCGTAGGGTTGTGGCGTGGCGTAAACGCCTGGTGAAAGGGAGGCCGCGCGCCGAGGATACCCGGGGAAGGGGCGCGGGGAACCGGCATGGAGTAGGCGTGCACAACGCCAGTCCAAGGTTCTGGCCGACGTACCATGGGGCCGGCTGGTACTGCTGCCGCTGGGGGTGGGCCGCTCGTCCCTGAGCGCTGGCGCCCTACTGCTGCTTGCGGGCCCCGGTTAGTAGCCGGCGGGGGCGGCTGGCGTCTGGTGAAGGGCCGGCGGGTGCGGGAGGGCCGTCGCGGGACGCGGCGGTGGTGGCATCGAGCTCCCGCGAGTGCCGGCGACGAGGGCGGTGTGGGTCGCTCGAGTCCTGGCCATCTTCATCCGGCGCTCCTCCAACATGAGATACGCCACCACCTTGGCAAAAGTGGGCTCCGGGATGAGGGTGAGGTTGGAGGCGGCGTTCCCAAAGTCCTCGTTGAGGCCGGCGGTGAGGGTGCTGATGAGGAGCTCGTCGCCAACCGTCTCGTCGAGATTGCGGAGCTCATCGGCAAGCTTTTTGAGGCGCATGCAAAAACCATTGATGGACGAGTCAAGCTGCTGGCACCCGTAAAACTCGCCGTGGATGAGGACCTTGTGCTGCAGTTTGTTGTCGGTGAAGAGGCCGTTGAGTTTGGTCCAGTGGCGTAGGCGTCGTCGTCATCATCCACCATTGTTTGGAAGAGGTCCTTGGAGAAGGTGAGGTAGAACCAACGGATGATGGTGGCGTCGAGGATCATCCACTCCTCGTCGTGAATCATGATGCTCGAGTCCACGTTGTCGTCAACATGGAGCATCACCGGAACACGCTCGTGAGTTGAGATCATGGACGAGGGTGACATCGGACCGGCGAAGGGGTCCGAGACGGTGGAGGAGGAGGAGCTCATGGTGCAGCGAGGAGGAGGTGGGGGGCGGCTCGGTGCGGTTGAGGGTTTGGGGCGGCGCGGGAGGGAACGGCGTGGTGCGGGTTAGGGTTTGGGGCGGCGCGGGTGTAGGGAGGCGCGGGTAGGGGCGGCACGGGTGGGGTGGCGGGGTTGGTTTGGTTGCGGAAACGGGAGAGAACGGCGGCGACCGGCGGCGGTGGCGACTAAGGGGAGGCCTGCGGCAGCGGCGGTTGGAGGTGGGTGGAGCAGCAGCGACCGGCGGCGGTGGCAGCAACCGAAGGGGACCGGCGGCGGCGGCGGTGGCGCGGATGGCGGGTTATGATCGACTTGCGATAGGTACCATGTAGAAGATGAGGAATAGGCTGTGCAACACAAATGCATTGATCTGTGCACCAGATACGTATATATGATGTACAGAGGGGGGGCCACAACCTCAAGTATACACGAGAACTAGGAGGTGGACCCAAGACACAATATACACGTACACAATATATTCAACAATCCCAATCCTGTATTTTTCTAATCCAGCATTTTTTAATCCTATAAACCAAAGACACCTCCATGACTTTACTTCGAACTGAGAGAGTTTTGAATTGATCCATTCGTAGCTGCTCAGGAGATTTGGACAGAGAAACAGTTGACAATGTACTTGCCTATGACGTGCCTAGCAACGAGTGAACTGTTCAAGAGTGAAAAAAACAATAGAAACCTACAGAACTCTACATAACATGACCAAGTGGAAGAATTGTTCAGAACAATTGTGCCATGATAGTTGTATATGTCACAGGGTGATTCTTGCAGGTGTGCGGATCCTAGTGAGGTCACCAGAGAGAGCTTTTCCACATCCCGTTCACTAGCATCTGCTGAAATGGTCGAACGCCCATGTAAAAGTCACTTCACTACTTCACGTATGTGTATTTTTGTTTTCCTTTTACGTTGTGCATCTTTGCAAGCTTCAGTGAAACGGCAGCTGGTTTGGTCAGCATGCCGAAAACTTCAATAAAGCAAGGCTTTCACTGCATTTCAACGTACAGAGTAGATCAGCGAGAACTAGTCTGTATTGACCTGAATCTTATGCAGGCCTACACTATGGGACTTGCGAAGCGATCATATGGGATCTAACTCTTTTCAGGGCCGTGTGTGGTGACTAATCCCTTGTTTTTTTGTTTCTCAGAAAAAAACACACACTGGTTTTTCCTGTTACCTGGCTCTCGGTGCTAGTTACGTTTCTTTTCTTCTATTTAACCACGACAATTTTTATGAAACGGAGGGAGTACCTTGTTTTGTCGGACCGATTTTTCGGTCTTGCACACAGCTACATTCCCAAAAGCAAAGATCTCCAGCCGTACCCCCTCCCCCCCAAAAGAAGTTCAGACGTATCTTTCAAAGCGAATGATGGAAATATTACATGTTCTACTACGGAAAAGAAATAGGAACCCGGATTTAAGTCTGCGAGGAATATCAAAATATAAAATAAATAAATAAAAGAATTTCTTCCACGGCTACGTCAAGAATTTTTAATTTCTGTCAGTACTGCTGGACTGACTTTTTCTTGACTTAAAACTTGCATATATCCGTCGTGCTACATCACCGAAGAGAAGCGCGCCCCAGACAATTTAGTCACCGCATTGATACGTCTGCTAGAGTCAACTTCTGCTAAGAAGAAACCTCCCGGAGACCAAATCTAAGAGCAAGATGCTACGAACTCCCTCCGTTCATGAATGTAAGTCTTTTTTAGATATTCCACTACAAACTACATACGGATATATATAGACATATTTTAGAGTGTAGATTCACTCATTTTGCTCCGTATGTAGACCATAGTTAAATCTCTAAAAAGACTTATATTTAGGAACGGAGGGAGTACAAGAGAACAATCTGAGATCATTCTGTGGCCAAGTCATGGCTTGGTTTATACTCTTCAATTAACCATATTATAAGTATATGGTGCAAAATTTATCATCACAGTGACGTAGGGGTCGGAGGTTACCTATACTTTTCAAACAAAACGGCGCGGGGTTTACCGCCAGTACTAATTATTCTCTTGTCGAGAGCAAGACCTGGCCAGACTTATCTTGTTTTACATATACCTATCTTATCCATCTTTTTTACCAGAGAAAAGATCATTACTTTTAATAGTAGAGAAACGATCAATTCTTGATCTATCCCTTTCTTTGCAAGACGGACCAAGAGAAAAATCACCACCAGACATCCATGCCCTGACATTCTGCGGTTAGGATATTTAATGCCCACTAGAAATGCTACATTTTCTTCTGAAAAAACACTCCATTTATATTGGTTTTAGTGGTTTATGCCCACTAGAATTCTTTGTTGTGTTGACTCGGAGCAAAATTACCCTTTGGCTGAAGTTACGACTTTAGCCAGAGAAAAGTCTGACCATACTCTCTTATTTTTAGACACTGGGATGTTTAAAATTTTGATCCCATTTTTAGATTTGAGAATTCCTGGTTTCTTAGGATGGTTTGGATAAAATTGTTTATGACACTTGGACTGACCCCACTATTGTTGGTCTAATATTGTGAAGTGGCAAAAATATTTAGGATTCTTAGATCCAAGCTTAAAGGATGGAATGGAAATACGAATACATGGTATAGAGAATTGAAACAAAAAAATCTTGGCAAATTAGATGGAACTGATAAACATTGTGGAATGCATGACTTAACTCTTGCTAATAGGGTTGAGCAGATGGAACTTAGAACTCAACTCGATAGATTAATGAAGCAGGAAGAATCTCAGTGGAAACAGAGAGCCTAGATTGATAAGTGCTTAGAAGGAGATGGTTATAGTAGCTTTTTTCATGCTAAACCTAATGGGAGAAGGAGACATTTGGATCAGGAAGATGGTAGAATTGAAGGGATAAAAATATTATGTATTATATCACTTAACACTGATAATCCTAGAACTGTTCCTAGGAAGTTCTTTGGATATCCAAAAACTATATCACTAATTATTGGAAAAAAAATTCTTTGGACATCCAGAAAGTTCTCCTATTTCACTTAAAACTGATAATCCCAGAACTGTTCCTAGAAATGTGCTGATAAATCAACATCAACTTTCTCACTAGAAGAGATAAAACTTACTATTTTGGTATGGTACATAATAAATCACCAAGCCTTGATGGTTTCACTACCGAGTTTTATCCGCACTACTGGGAATTGGTGAAACATGATCTCAAGTCTCTTTTGATGATTTTCATAGTGGTGCCCTAGATGTGTCTAGACTAAACTATGGGACTATCACATTAATTCTTAAAACAAAAGATGCAAATCAAATCCAGAAGTTTAAGCCAATTTGCTTTCTGAATGTGAGTTTCAAATTTTAAGCTAAGGTCCTCATGAACATATTAAATGGAGTTTTTTTTACTATATACTGCAAGGCAACAACCTCACAGTCCTTTATTAAAGCAAAGAAGCAAAACATTTACAAAGTTACAAATTAGAAGCAATGATAGGGAGGAGAGACTAGTTACAAAGAGGGTTTAAGGTAAGGCAGCTATCCAAGAAGTTAGGCTATTCCTATATTTACACTTGATTCTATGAGCTAAAAGAGAAATGGATTAAATGGAGTTGCTGGAGAGATTGTTTCTCCGGTATAAATTTCTTTCATTAATGGCATATACATCACGGAGGGGGTACTAATTCTGCATGAAGCTTTAAATAGCATACACCACAAAAAATAGTAGTATGCTCTTTAAAGTGGATTTTGAAAAAGCTTACGATAAAATTGAATGGCCTTTTCTTTACAAATGCTTAAAATTAAATGCTTCCCTAGCATATGGGTTGTCTGGATTATGCATACTATTAGGGGAGGGAATGTTTGTATTAAGGTCAATGATGATTTAGGTCCTTATTTTCCCACTCATAAAGGGACAAGGAGATTCCATGTCCCCCCTAATTTTTAATTTAATAGCTGATGCTCTAGGAGTAGGGCATTTTGAAGACCGAGCTCCATGGAGCCTTTCATTTTGAAAAATTCAAAATTCATAAATTTCAGTTTTAAAAAATTCTAAAAATAAATACACATGTATGCAAGGATGTAAAGTGTACGTGTGGAAAATTTCATGATGAATTACCTTGAATTGCGAGCTGCACAAAAAAACAAAATCATGGACTTTGAAAATGAACAGTACATATGCTAAAAAGCCCCAGATTTTCCTTTTTGGTGTAGCTCACATTTTAATGTATTTCGACCAGAAAATGTGCACACATGTACATCATGTATCTAGGTTTATGTGTATTTAGTTTCAGAATTTTTTTAAATTAAAAACTTTAACTTTTGAAGTTTTCGAATAAAGGCCTCCATGGAGCCCGGTCTCCGTTTGGCATTTTCGATGCTCTAGCTATCTTGCTGGATGAAGCTAGAGCTAATTGTCTAATCAAAGGGGAGCTAGGAGAAAATGTAGAGAATGGGATTGACACGTTACAATATGTTGATGATACAAATTTCCTTCTACAAGATGATTATGATAATGCATATAACTTAAAATTTGTGTTGTATCTTTTTGAACAAATGGTTGGACTGAAAATGAACTTCCATATGTTGTTAATAAAGCAGAGAATTTTTCTTAAATCTTTACTTGTCCTGTGGGTTCTGTTCCCATGAGATACCTACGACTGCCTCTAGATGAGAAACGAATTAGGAATAAATGTTGGAAATCTCCTGAACATAAGATGGAGAAGAAATGTAGGAATTGGCAAGGGAGGCTGCTTGCCAATGTTGGTAGAATAACTTTAATCCAATCTTATCTGACTGTGATCTTCTGCTTATGGTTGAGGGAGTCCTGGATTAGGGGGTATCCGGACAGCTGGACTATATACTTTGGCCGGATGGTTGGACCGTGAAGATACAAGACTCAAGACTTCGTCCCATGTCCGGATGGGACTCTCCTTTGCGTGGAAGACAAGCTTGGCGATCTGGATATTATATTTCCTTCTTTGTAACCGACTCCATGTAAACCCTAGCCCTCTCCGGTGTCTATATAAACCGGAGGGTTTAGTCCTTAGAGACACAATCATAATCATCATAGGCTAGCTTCTAGGGTATAGCCTCTACGATCTCGTGGTGGATCAACTCTTGTAATACCCATATCATCAATATCAATCAAGCAGGAAGTAGGGTTTTACCTCCATCAAGAGGGCCCGAACCTGGGTAAACATTGTGTCCCCTGCCTCCTATTACCATTAGCCTAAGACGCAGATATCGGGACCCCCTACCCGAGATCTGACGGTTTTGACACCGACATTGGTGCTTTCATTGAGAATTCCTCTATGTCCTCGCTGCAAGGCTTGATGGATCCTTCGATCAACAACAACATGGTCCAGGGTGGGACTTTTCTCCCCGGACAGATCTTCGTGTTCGGCGGCTTTGTACTGCGGGCCAATTCGCTTGGCCATCTGGAGCAGATCGACAGCTACGCCCCTGGCCACCAGGACAGGTTCGGAAACTTGAACTACACGGCCGATATCCGCGGAGACTTGATCTTTAACGGGTTCAAGCCTGCGCCAGGAGCACCGGACAGTTATGATGAGCACGGCTTAGACCTACTGTCAGACAATGCTCGAGATATCGCCCCTGCAGGAGCCCCGGACCTAAATCCGGAGCAGATTGCGTCGCCTGAGGACGGGTGGATGGACCCCCGCCCCAGAGGCTGCACACTCATCGGCGGTAGAGCCAAACACAGGCCTCACCCCCAAGGAAGCCTGTGACACCGGACCCCCGGACTCGCATCCGGCTATAGGTTCCAGTCCGCGCACTCCCGAGCCCGCCGAATCTGGTTGGGTTCCGGTAATGGAGTTCACCGCTGCGGATATCTTCCAGTGCTCGCCCTTTGGCGACATACTAAACTCATTAAAGTCTCTCTCTTTGTTAGTTGACTCTTGGCCGAACTATGTCCGGCTCAAGGGGGAAGAAGGTGATGAAGAAATCCATTGCCCACCCACCACCCACTTCATAGCCACTTTCGACGATGTATTGGACATGCTTGACTTTGACTCCGATGATACCGACGGTATGGACGTCAGCGCAGGAGACGATTCAGAACCAACGGGGCGCTGGACTGCCACCTCGACATATGATATTTACATGGTTGATACACCCAAAGAAGACGACGACGACAAACTAGAGGATAAAACCCCTGGACAAAAGCCAAAACGACGGCGCAGACGCCGCTCCAAGTCCAGCAACAGTAAAAATAGCGATAACAGCGCTAGAAAAATCGACACCCTAGTCAACTCCGACGGCAACAACGACCATATGGACCCAGCAATGGAGCAGGATGAGCCAGGTCACGCCGAACACAGCTCGGAGCAGACGCCCGATCACAATGATCCCGAGGGACGAATTCATCAAACCGCCCCGGGACAAGAGCACAGTCCGGAAGACGATGCATTCATCATCCCGGAAACACGCTTGGAACGAGATAACCTCCACAGAAGGCTTATGGCCACTGCGAGAAGTCTAAAGAAGCAGAATCAAAGGCTTAAGGCCGCACAGGAAACGCTCAATCACAGATGGAATAAAGTGCTAGACACTGAAGAAAATTACGGCGAGGATCGCCACGCAAAGAGCTATCCAAAATGCAAGCTACTGCCAGAATTCGACGATGAGGCCGTTCCGCCAAAGAACAATACGGCCAGGAGGCCGGACAAACCACTTCGTAACCACAATAGAGCAGCTACCGACGCCGCACACGATTTACGCGAGCTCCTGGATAAAAAGGCCAGCGCCGCTAGGTCCATCTATGGACCTAAAGGACACACCCCGGCACAGGACTATGGTTACCAAAACGATCATACCGATCGGATACCAGTTCAGAATCAACACCGGACACAACAACAGCCGACGGCATGCCACAGCACGTCTAGGTACAAAGGGGCTGCTCACCCCCTGTGCTTCACCGAAGAGGTGCTGGACCATGAATTTCCACAGGGTTTTAAACCTGTGAACATAGAGGCATACGACGGAACGACAGACCCTAGGGTCTGCATTGAGGATTTTATCCTGCATATCCACATCGCTCGTGGGGACGACCTCCACGCCATCAAATACCTTCCCCTCAAGTTGAAGGGACCAGCTCGACACTGGTTGAAAAGCCTCCCCGAAAATTCAATTGGAAGTTGGGAGGAACTCGAGGATGCTTTCAGGGCCAATTTTCAAGGGACCTATGTCCGGTCTCCGGACGCGGACAATTTAAGTCATATAATTCAACAGCCTGGAGAGTCCGCCCGCAAGCTTTGGAACAGATTCCTCACTAAGAAGAATCAAATTGTTGATTGTACGGATGCCAAAGCCCTAGCGGCCTTCAAGCATAGCATCCGGGACGAGTGGCTCGCCAGACACCTCGGCCAAGAAAAGCCGAGGACAATGGCAGCCTTAACAAACCTTATGACCCGATTTTGCACAGGCGAAGATAGCTGGTTGGCCCGTAAAGGCACCAGCGACCCAAGTACATCCGAAATCAGGGATGGCAATGGGAAGCCACGGTGCAATAAAAACAAACATCAAAACAAGGAAGAAAGTCCGGACAACACAACGGTCAACGCCCGATTCACGGGCTCTCGACCCGGTCCGCAAAAGAAGCCACTTAAAGGTGGCAAAGAAGGACCGTCCGGCCTGAACAAAGTCCTGGACAGACTGTACCAAATTCATGGCACCCCCGAAAAACCTGCGAACCACACTCACAGAGAATGTTGGGTCTTCAAGCAGGCCAGCAAATTCAATGCCGAACACAAGGGAAGGGAAACACCAAGAAGACGAGGATGAGCCTCGCCAGCCGAACACTGGGGGACAGAAAAAATTCCCACCAGAGGTAAAAGCAGTAAACATGATCCACGCAACTCACAGACCCACGAGAAGGCGCGAACGCACGCTCAGAGACGCATACGATGTAGAGCCCGTCGCCCCCAAACTCTAACCACTGGTCGGCCTACCCGATCACCTTCGATCACAGGGACTACCCGACTAATATGCGGCATGGAGGATCAGCTGCCTTGGTGCTCGACCCAATAATTGACGGATACAATCTCACTCGCGTCCTCATGGACGGCGGCAATAGTCTTAATTTAATATACCAGGACACTGTCCGCAGGATGAGGATAGACCCATCCAGAATCGGCCAAAGTAACACCACCTTTGAAGGGGTGATACTAGGCGTTGAAGCCTACGGCAGGGGCTCCGTTGTACTGGAGGTAACATTCGGTTCCCCAGGCAACTCTAGAAGCGAAGAACTACTCTTCACCATCGCTCCCCTCCAAAGCAGCTATCATGCATTGCATGGGAGAACGGCCTTCACCCGCTTCAATGCAGCACCGCATTACGCCTACCTTACACTCAAGATGCCCGGTCCACGTGGCGTCATCACCGTTAACAGAAACACAGAGCGCTCCTCACGCGCGGAGGAATACGCGACGGCTCTCGCAGCCGAACTCTAAGCGGCCTCTAATACCTGAAACTCTGACTGGTCGTTAAGACCACGGACACGGTTAGACGAGTCCGGCAGCCCAGATAAACCTTATCTAGGCGCCACACATGTGATCCCATAGAGGACACCGGGGCCTATAGATATTTAACAAAGCCCCACTGTTTGCTTGACCTTATTAACAAGCCAATGTATTACACTTTTCCTATCCATCGCATGCTTACGTTATACTCTTCTACATGAGTTCTTACTCTTAAAGATATCATTCGTGCGATACCCTCCCAGGACACGGCACAACGGAGACAAAGGCGCAGACGTGCAGCAGGGCCCCGCTCAAAGGTTTCTCTTTAGATTAAGCCCCTGTGTAAACCTTTTTTATTGCCTCTTGTTGTTTACACATCCCATGGGTAATACACCCACAGAGGATACTGCCGTTATTGGCATTTCGCCACGACAGACTAATGCACGTACCTGGGAATACAGGGTTCATAATAAAGGGTGTTACTCAACTCAGTATATGTTATAAAGTCTGAACACCTTTGGGAGTGTTCGGCGTCGCGAGTTTGGCCTTATATGCATCAGCTCCAAATCATGTCTTTGGTCAAATGTTGGGTTTGCCCGGCTCCTGGGTTCGCCGCCTTACGTTCCGTTCTTATCGGCTAAGGCGGCCAAAGGAGAACTACTGCGATTGTGCCCTGATTATTCCGGATGAGCACCTCAGTAGGGAAAGCAGAAAACTGACTGTCATGATATAGCGAGAGACTGTTCAACCACTCGAAGACTTATCGGAATCTTTAGGATTCCGCCGCATTAACGAAGGACCGTTTTTCGGTCATGTACACACGCGCCCATATTCGGATGCACGCAAAGGTACCAGGGGCTACATAGTAGCCCCACCGTCAAACTCCTATGGTTAAGTGAAAGTGTTACAGCTATATAGTCCGGTTGCCTAGTTCGACGTGCGATCACCTCCTTAATGGACTAAGACGTTGGATCAAGTGTGATTACGCATATTTCTCGCGAACACCCCCGCATTGTATGCGTGGGGGCTGAAGCCAACGACTGCTAACTTTCAGATTACACATATACATAAAAACGGCCGCACAGGAGGCCCAATAATGCTTTCGGGCAAAAAGTATAAATATAGCCTCATAATCAAAATAACATTGTTTTTACAATGACACGATTTGTCACTCAAACATGACATTCTTCGAGCACTGCGCCTCTATTGAGCGAGCACCTGCCTCTACCTGCTCCAAGATGTGCTCGGCCGACCCTGGCCCCCCGCCGGATTCCGGGTCGCAACGACCGTGGCCTCCATATCTGTCCAGTATGCCTTAACACGGGCAAGAGCCATCCGGGCACCCTCTATGCATGCCGACCTCTTCATGGCATCGATCCGTGATACGGCACCAAGGAATTGTTGCACTAAACCAAAATAATTGTCCGGCTTCGGCCCCTTCGGCCATAGATGGTCTAGTACAGACCGCATTGCAAGACCGGACAGCCTGTGGAGCTCGGCCATAGAAGCCATCTTCTCACTCAAAGGCAATTTGCGGGTTGGAGCGCTGAACTGCGACCAGAACAGCTTTTCCACTTCATCATCTTTTTGATCCTCAAAAAACTTGGCTGCATCAGCCGTACTCTTCGACAAATCCACATAGGCGTCTGCAGGACTCCAGCGTCGATCCAGAGGAGCGTACTTCAGATCTAAAAACTTCATCCGCAACAAATAGGGGTTTCCAGCCGCGATTTCTCCGGCCTGTAGAAGCTCCTCCCGCGCATCCCTAAGGTTGGAACGCGTCTCCTTGGCCGCATCAAGAGCCTTCTTCAGGTCAGCCTTATTGGC
The DNA here is from genome assembly GCA_021437245.1 of Aegilops speltoides. NCBI lineage: Eukaryota > Viridiplantae > Streptophyta > Magnoliopsida > Poales > Poaceae > Aegilops > Aegilops speltoides. Next base: position 305,303,254 of record CM038143.1, read on the forward strand.
ATGACTTTCTTTTTCAAGAAGCTCATAACGGTTGGCGGCGTCTTTTAGCTCCACAGCCATTTCAGCTATTCTCTCTTCGCTTCGGCGATGAGTAGCCTGTTCGGCTCTCAACTCATCGGCCGCCTTTAGGGCAGCCGCATTGCTAGCCCGGGCCTGTTCCTTGGCTAGGGCAAGTTCCGCCCTCAGGGCCTCCACGGCAGCAGCATCGTCTGCAGTCCAAGCATATCGCATTAATATTATGCTCCTCTCAAAATTTTCCTATAAAAAATAATAATACAGGATTGCAGAGCACATACCTTGTGACTCGTTAAGCCGCTCGTTCACCAATGTGATATCGGCATCAATAACCCCAATTTTCCTCCTTAGTTCGGCAACTTCAACGGACCGGTCGGCTGCCGGATCCTTGGACACCTGCGCATAAATACAGCGCAATCGTTACTTAACAATGTGATCCTCTGTTTGCCGTCGAAGGTTGGCAACCAGAGTCTCAGGGGCTACTATCCATATGGAGCACACCTAGCGCGTGCGTCACAGCCAAAAATTATGTATTTTTCATTACATACCTCAAAGCCTCTGAGCAGGCTTGTAAAGGCTTCATTCAACCCGCTTGTGGCGGAGGAAATCTTCTCGAGCACCAAGCTCATTAATGAATGATGCTCCTCTGAGAGAGCAGCTCGCTCCAGAAGGCCCGTCAGTGTGTCCAGTCGGACACCAGACTGTGTCGGACCTTTCTCATCGCCCCCCGTGGGAGCCGAACGCTCCGGGCTCAGGGCGGCCGAAGGATTAGCTTCTGGCTTCGGCAGATCCGGACTCCTCCGTGACGACACCTCGGGGTCGCCCGCCTCATGAGGCGGAGAGGTTGGTAGGGTCTCACTCTCCATCATCTCCGGAAGGAGATCCCCCGAAGAAGAACTCTGTCGAGAAGAGCTGCTAGCCGGACTGCAAAGAATGGATACTGATTATTGTTCTCGGAGAAAACCAGTACCTTCATATTTATGATTAACTTACAGCTCGGCCGAGGGCTGACCAGTTGGCGGGCATGACGTGGTGAGGACGCCCTTCGGGACAGGGCCCCCTGGTGAAGCTTTCTTCCCCTGTTTGGGCACCTCCGTCTCCAAGTCTTCGGAGGCGGCCCTCTTCTTCCCGCGAGGGGAGGAGGCCATAGATTCCCCTTCCTGGCTATCCTCCGTTGGGGAGGTAGCAATTCCACCGGTTTGGATGCGCAATGTGTGAAGTTTTGCTTCCTTGTTCTTCCCTTCGTCTTTCCCTAAGGGCATTTTGCTTAGCACACGACCAAGCATCTTGGCTATGGTGGGACTTGGCGAGCATTCGGGAAGTGGCACCGGACACCTGATTCTGTCCGCCTTGCTGAGCCATTCCTGGCCACGGAGGATTTTCAGAATAATGACTATGACAAAAATAGACGAAGTGTTCGGTTTGTGGGTTACTTACTTGGGTATCTGGGCGATTGCAGCTCAGGCCCGCATCTTCGATGGTATCTGGACACTTTACTTGTGGTCCAAAGAATAATTTACACATCCCTTCGAGCGTCAGGCCGAAGAAGTGCAGAATAGTCCGCGGACCTTCCGGATTGAACTCCCGCATCCGGAAAGGCCGGCGTTTGCATGGAAACATCCGTCGGATTAGCATTACCTGAATTATGCTAACAAGGCTAATGTCCCTCTCAAGAAGTTCCCGAATACGGCTCTGCAGTATTGGCACATCACTAGCAGATCCCCAATCCCGTCCTACATTGGTCCATGACTCCGGTTGAGAAGGAGGGCCCGGACAGAAGTCGGGGGCAGCCACGCACTTTGTGCCTCTGGGAACCGTGACGTAAAACCACCTCCGCTGCCATAGATCGGACACCTCTAAGAAGGATCCCTCTAGCCATGGAGCGTCGGCATTCCTACTTATTACAGCACCTCCGCACTCCGCGTGTCGCCCCTCAATCATCTTCGGCTTCACGTTGAAGGTCTTGAGCCACAAGCCGAAGTGAGGAGTGACGTGGAGAAAAGCTTCGCACACAACGATGAACGACGAGATATGGAGGATAGCGTCTGGAGCTAGATCGTGAAAATCTAACCCATAATAGAACATGAGCCCTCTCACAAAGGGATCAAGAGTGAAGCCCAAGCCGCGGAGGAAGTGGGAAACAAATACGACGCTCTCATTGGGCTCGGGGGTAGGGATGACCTGCCCTGGAGCAGGAAGCATGTGCTTGATGTCGGTGGTCAGATATCCGACCTCCCTAAGCTTCACAATATCCTCCTCTGTGACCGAAGAGGCCACCCATCGGCCTTGAAGGTCGGATCCGGACATGGTTAAGGATCTGAGGTGCTTGATCTTGGGCTTCGGGTGTTAGAACTCGAGATGCGAAAAGGCGCAAGGGTGGTGTAAAAGAGGGATAGGCCTCGGCCCCTTTATATAGGGGGTGAATATCAAGCGTCCTTAGCATAACCGCTCGGGACTTAACTAAAAACACAGAGTCATACCAACAAACGTCGTGGGGACACGTGCACCTATATTAATGGAGGATCCCGCGCTAAGGGGAGCACAATCCCTGCTCTAGCAAGGCGTGTTAGTAAAACCGCCTCGCGACACGTACCGGGGGAGGCCAAGTAAAACATGTTCGTGTTGGGCCGAGCCACGATGCAGGAGCATGCCGTGCGAAAATTGCGAGCAGATCAGATTTATGAAGTGTTATGCTGTGAGGATCATCTTGCAGATCCGGACACGGTTTACGTGTTCGACAACTACTTTGGAGTATTCGAAGATGGAACCCGCCTTGCAACGCCAAAGACAGAACTGCGCGCCGGACTCATCGTCATTCAAGCCTGGTTCAAGGGCTACTGAGGGAGTTCTGGATTAGGGGGTATCCGGACAGCTGGAGTATATACTTTGGCCAGACTGTTGGACCGTGGAGATAGAAGACTTAAGACTTCGTCCCATGTCCGGATGGGACTCTCCTTTGCGTGGAAGACAAGCTTGGCGATCCGGATATTATATTTCCTTCTTTGTAACCAACTCCATGTAAACCCTAGGCCTCTCCGGTGTCTATATAAACCAGAGGGTTTAGTCCTTAGAGACACAATCATAATCATCATAGGCTAGCTTCTAGGGTTTTGCCTCTACGATCTCGTGGTAGATCAACTCTTGTAATACCAATATCATCAATATTAATCAAGCAGGAAGTAGGGTTTTACCTCCATCAAGAGGGACCGAACCTGGGTAAACATTGTGTCCCCTGCCTCCTGTTATCATTAGCCTAAGATGCACAGATCGGGACCCCCTACCCGAGATCCGCCGGTTTTGACACCGACAATGGTGTCTTTTTATGGACTTTCAGTTGGCGTGAATAAGAGGGTAGATTTTTTAGAGCTAGACTTTTATGACAAGAAGATGTGAATAGAAAATACCATTTAGTGAAGTGGTCTCAGGTGTGTAGACTCATAAGATATGGGAGGTTTGGGAATACAAAATTTGGCTTCGATGAACAAAGCCTTGTTGTGCAAGTGGTGGTGGAAATTTTTCAATACTAAAGGTTTATGGCAGGAGGTGCTCCTTAGCAAGTACCAGAACATTAAATGCCTCGCTAGGATCAATCATAAATAGAGTGATTCCCAATTCTGGGATAAGATCATTAAACACAAAGATCAATTTTCTTTCCTTGTGTAAATTAATATTTGGAGATGGAAAAAAGTGAGATTTGGGAAGACTGGTGAATTGGGATATACCTCTTTAAGAAAATTCCCCAGACTTTATAATATATGTGTTTGATAAAAATAAATCTGTAAATGAGATTTTGAGCAAAGGTTTAGATCAGGTCCAGTTTATAAGGACATTGTATGGTGACTCTGTAGATCTTTGGAATCATGTTAAGGAGGCTTGTGTTGGTGTGGTGTTGAAAATTAGAGAGGTTTAATCCAGTGGACTCTTAATAAAAATTATGTATACTCTCAAGTCATATATAGATACTTGGTGCAAATGGGGCTAAATATCCACATAATTTCATGCCACCTAGAGTTAAATTTTTCATCTGCTTAGTGCTCCACAACAACATTTTGACCAAATATAATTTGCTTAGAGGGGGTTTATTGGTGATAAAGAAACCGTCATTTTTGTGGAAAGGAACAAACTATTAATCACTTACTCCTTCATTATTCTGTTGCTAAGCTGCTATGGAATATTAGGTAATGTGCTTTCGATTTGCATAACATTCCTCACAATGTTCAACACATGTTCAGTTTCTAGTTAAAGGCATTTAATAAAAATGAAAGAAATTTAGTAGTTGTTGGGATTTCTACTATATTTTGGACTATTTGGAAATTAAGAAACAAGCTCATTTTTTGTGACGGACAACAGCAGGAGCTCTGCGAAATCTTTATAGAAGGTAGAAAGAGATCAAAGTCTTAGAGTACAATACATAGCAAAGGCTAGATCACATAGTGATCATGGCCGAGCTTCTCACACTCAGCAAGCACGAAAGAAAAGAAAAGAAAAAAATCTCTATCGCTAGCTAGTTAAAAACATCCTCCTAAAAGAGAGCAATCTCATCTCTCGCCATGGTTGCGATCTCGGGGGAACATATTTCCCCCTTGAACATGTGGTGGTTATGTTCCTTCCAGATATCCCACATCATGCACACCGCCATGGTCACATGTTTGCGCATTTCCTGATTCTATCCTAGGACAAAGGTTCTCTCCACTAGTCCTTGATGTTAGTCGATGAAGAAGCAATCATGGCTGCCTTGTCATGCGTTCACTGGAACCCTAATATGTCTCCAACGTATCTATAATTTTTGATTGTTCCATGCTATTATAGTATCAACCTTGGATGTTTATTTGCAATTATATATCATTTTTTGGGACTAACCAATTAACCTAGTGTAAGGGCATATTTCTCCATAAGTGGTTTTGGTGATTGATGACAATGATTTTGCGGAATAATCGTGTGCATTGAGCATTTCAGATATCTCATGTCTAGGAACAACACGATTTGGTGCCCCTTGGAGTCTATCGAAGACGGTTGCTTTCTACGTTTCTTTTCTGTGGATTTGAGTCATAGGAAAGCCGTACTATTAAGAGGGGGTCCGCTTCGAAAAGGTTAGGGTGGAATCAACACGTACACATTTGTTCTATTGAACCACCTTTCCTTCGCTTCAATGGAGCTCTAGTCCGTTTTCCATGTCTGTGCAAATTGAAGGCAGCAAGGTGTTAGTTTTTAGTGGCTAGCGGTAGTACCACTCAAGGGAGTGGTAGTACCGAAGGTGCCAGCGGTAGTACCGCTGTCACCAGCACCTGTTGCGTACGCCTATGGTAGTAGTTGCGGATGTAGTTTTTTACTACCGCCCTCGGGTGGTAGTACCGCAAAACTACGTCCGATACCACCGTGCCGGATTCTGCACAGTCTCTGCTTCAGCAAAGGTAGAAACGGAAGTAATTTTTTACTTCCATGTACCTCCTATGGCCGCTGTAAACTACCCTGCGGTAGTACCTTAAGGGCCTGCGGTAGTACCGCTCCGGCGGTTCTACCGCATGTTACCTCGTGCAATAGTTCATCTTCTGGTCACTACCATGCGTGCAGTAGTACCGCACCAGGCAGTGGTAGTACCGCAACCTCTTGCAGTAGTACCGCGACATGGTGTGGTAGTACAGCAGCGCACGGGCTGAGAGTGGGGGTAACGGGTGGATTCTTCCCCCCACTATATAAAGGGGGTCTTCTTCCCCAAGAAGATTACCTCTTCCCTTCCCAAACTCCATTGTTGCTCCAAAGCTCATTTTCGCCCATCTCTCTTCCTAGCCAATCAAAGTTGTTGATTTTCTAGGGATTGGTTGAGAAGTCCCAGATCTACACTTCCACCAAGAGAAATTTGATTCCCCCACTAATCCCTTGCGGATCTTGCTACTCTTGGGTGTTTGAGCACCCTAGACGATTGAGGTCACCTCGGAGCCACATTCCCTTGTGGTGAAGCTCCGTGGTATCATTGGGAGTCTCCAATCAAGTTGTGGAGATTGTACCAACCTTGTTTGTAAAGGTTCAGTCGCCGCCTTCAAGAGCACCACTAGTGGAATCACGACATCTCACATTGTGTGAGGGCGTGAGGAGAATACAGTGGCCCTAGTGGCTTCTTGGGGAGCATTGTGCCTCCACACTGCTCCAACGGAGACGTACTTCCCCCAAAGAGAAGGAACTTCGGTAACACATCCTCGTCTTCACTGGATCCACTTGTGGTTATCTCTTCCCTTTACTTTGTGCAAGCTATTGTTGTGTTGTATCTCTTGCTTGCACTTGTTGTTGTTTGCATCATATAGGTTGCTCACCTAGTTGCACATCTAGACAACATATTTGTTGCCAAACCTAATTTTATAAGAAAAGCTAAAAATTGGTAGTTGCCTATTCACCCCCCCTCCAGTCAACCATATCAATCCTTTCAATTGGTATCAGAGCCTTGTCTCTTTATTAAGGGTTTCACCACCCGAAGAGTATGGTTGACACCAAGGAGGAAGTGCCCGAGGTCGTGGAGTTGAATTCAATCACTCAAGACGACTTAAATGAACCTATGGCTTCACTTAAGATGTCTATGACGATCGGAGTCAAGTCCATGCTTAAAGAATTACTTGAGGGGATGATATCCACTCCCGATCCCTTGCTTGTGATTAATCCCAAAGTATCGGTGTCGGAGGCCAACTCTGCCAAGCATGCGGTTAAAGGTACTCATGTTCCTTCCCCTCATGAAAAGAACGGGACGAGAACCTTTGCCTCGGTTCCCCCTCCCCCGGTCTATGGAGGAATGGTCCCTACACCTTGCATTAATAATTATGGTCCTCCTCCCAAGCTTGTCAAGGGTGATTTTGCTAATTGGGTCTTTTGCATTAAGTCTCATTTGAATCATTGGTCAACTAACCTTTGGAGAATCATTGAGCAATGATTCTACCCGCATGATCCAAACAACTTCACCCCAAGAGAAGAAGTGGACAATCAATACAATCACTCCGCATAGTTCATCCTTCAAGAGGCAGTCCCTCCCAAAGACCTATCGCACTTATGACCTTTCACTCGTGACAAGGATTGTTGGGAGCATATTGTTTCTATGTACAAGGGGAGCTCAAGCATCCAATGGTCCAACTTTGAAGTGGTCCTTGATGAGGCCGATGAATTTGTGATGCTTGAAGATGAGGATCTGTGTGACCTCTACCGGAGGGTGATAACTCTTGCGGTTGCTCTCCAAGACCATGGAAGCAAGGATATAGATGCCACTTGGATCAAGCGCAAGTTCCTCAAGGCCATCATGCCATTCAACAAGGCCATGTCTTCCGTGATTCGTCAAAGGCCGGACTTTCACACCTCAACCTCAAGTGAAGTGTTGGATGAGTTTATTGCCATGAACATCATGAACAAGACCGCCGACAATGCACTTTCTCGTGTCCGGTCAAAGAAAAGCACTCCCACCCTTGCTTTGAAGGCAAAGGCCATTCCGGAAGAGGAAGAGGAGTGTGGCCCCGAGGACACCAAGTATGCTTACCATGAGCACATGGCCCTTGCATCAAGGCAATTTTGGAGCAAAAAGAAGAACTCAATGCCCAACTTCACCAAGAACAACTCAAGTGGGTCAAAGAACAAGCAACGAGTAAGAACTTGCTACAATTGTGGCAATGTGAGTCACTTTGTGGTGGATTGCCCTTATGAGAAGAGGGAAGCCAATGGTGGCAAACTCATTCGCAAAGACAAAGCCAAGTCTTTCCCTAGCAAGAACAACTTCACCAAGAAATCTCCTCTAAAGGGCTTGGTGGCACATGAAGAGTACCCCTCCGATGATGATGAGGAACATACAAGTGGAGAAGGAATGGCAACGACAACCAATGCCATTGCTACATCTCCCCCCTCCAAGGTATCTCTCTTCAGCGCCCCCAACGAAAACACCATTGCCAAGTGTCTCATGGCCAAAGGTATCAACAAGGTAACTCCTAACATTAAAACCACCATCATTACTACTCCTCCATTGTTAGATCGTGTTAATGATAGTGAGGTGGAGAAAGTTGATGAGAATGAATTCACCAAGTTTGTGAGCAAACTCAAGGGTGAGTCCAAGAAGCACTTGTTGCTCTCTTGGAACAACTTGGTGAGGCCAATGATATCATTGAGTCACATGACGATACTATCTCCAAGTTGGAGGGGAATAGTCGTGACTATGCCAATGAGATTGCGGGTCTTTCCATTTCTCTAGAGGAGGAGCAAGATCTCTGTTTGACTCTTGAGGAGTCACACAATGTTGATCATGCTAAATTACAAAAAGATCTTGAGCATGCTATTGTTCTTACTAGTGTGCTTAAATCCGAGAAAGTTGCACTTGGGTTGGCCATGATAGACTCAAGGAAGAATTTGATACACTTTACAAGGCTCACAAGGTCTTGAAGGGTGCTCATGCTTCTCCCAAAGAGTCTCTTGATCAACTCCAAGTGAAACTAACCAAGGAGATTTCCACTTGTCCTCCTTTCGTTCTAATTGATAATGCCCATGCTACTAACCCTTGATGCGAGCATGTGCATCTTGTGGAGGAAAATGCTAAGTTGAAAGAGCAACTGAGAAGGGCCTTGTTACTTGCATACAAGGCGAGAAGAACCTTAATGACCTTTTGAGAAATCAAAAGGAAGTTGTAGGAAAAGGACTTGGGTTTGTACCCAAGCCAAAGAAGAAGAACAAGACCAAGCAACCTCTCTCGCTCAATGACACCTTTGTCATGGTGAGTGAGGGTGCTCATGAGAAGAATAAGACTAAGGGAAAAACCGCCCCTAGCAACAAAGCCGACGACTTTAACCCCTCTTATGTTTTGTGCCGTGATAGTGATGGGCATGTTTATGCCAAATTTGTTGGTTCTTCTTATGAGTACAATGAATGGTCTATTTGGCTTCCTAAGACCCTTGTGCTAACATCAAAGGACCCATTCAAAAAGGGGTACCTAAATCCAAGCATTGATCTTTGTAGGAGTTTCCTTTCGGTGGGGTGTCATGGTTGCTCGATAGTGGAGCAACAAATCATATGACCAGGAGCAAGGACTTGGTGGTGGATGTGCATCCAATTCCATCTATACCCACCCATGTCCAATTTGGTGATGCCTCAACTTCTAAGGTATTGGGACTTGGCAAGGTGGTCATGTCTCAAGATTTATCTATTGAGAAGGTCATGCTTCTTGAGTCCCTTGCATACAATTTACTTTTCGTTCGTCAACTTGCACTTATGGGCTTTGCAACATTCTTTGATCTTGATATCATGGCCCTTTTGTGGAGCAAGACTCTTAAAGTAGCTTTTGTTGGGCATGTCGAAAATGGTCTCTATGTAGTGAAGTTTTCGGAGCGACCCACTAAGACCGGGGCTTGCCTAATGGCTAAAGTTAATGTGGGTTGGCTTTGGCATCGCCGACTAGGCCATGTCAACATGAGATCTTTGCAAAGTCTCCTCAAAGGGGATCACGTCCATGGACTAACAAATGTGAGTTTTGCCAAATACCGTGCTTTTAGTGCTTGTATCGAAGGAAAGCTTCATGAAACGGCTCACCGTCCCTCAACTATCATCTAATCGAAGAGGCCCTTGGAGCTCCTTCACATGGATCTCTTTGTACCTCCATACTTTGATAGTCTTGGTGGAAGAAAGTATTGCTCGGTGATTTTGGATGACTACTCAAGATATACATGGGTATATTTCTTCAAGAGGAAGAGGGAGACTCAACAAATCGTCATTAACTTTGCAAATGAAGCTCAATGTCAACATGAAGCAAAGATCTTGCTGATTAGAAGTGACAACGGCACCGAGTTCAAGAACTACACCTTGGATGTTTCTTAGTGACGAGGGGATCAAGCACCAATATGCAAGACCCTATACCCCTCAACAGAATTGTGTGGCGCAGAGGAAGAACTAGATGTTGATGGATGCGGCAAGGACCATGACGGCGGAATTCAAATCTCTGTACAACTTTTGGGTCGAAGCCATCAACACCACATGTCATGCATCCAATAGGCTCTACCTCCATAAAGGGTTGAACAAGACTCCATATGAAATACTTACCGACAACAAGCCCAACCTCAAGTACTTCCCGGTGTTCGGTTGTAAGTGTTTCATTCTCAAGAAAGGTGTTCGTTTGTCTAAATTCGAACCTAGAGATCAAGAGGGCATATTTGTTGGTTATGCTACAAACTTTTATGCTTACCGTGTCCTCAACAAGTCCACCGGAGTCATTGAGATTGAGGAGACATGTAACGTGGAGTTTGATGAAAATAACGGCTCCCAAGTGGAGCAAAGTGGTCTTTGTGATGTAGATGATGAAATTCCTCCCCAAGCCATAAGAAGAATGGGGATTGGTCAAATACTCCCCATTGAGGAACCCCTTGTGGCCGAAGGAGAAGGACAATGCTCTACTCAAGTGGAGCCATCACCTACGCTAGACCCACACGCTTCCGAAGAACAAAGTGAAGGCCCTCAAACCCATGAACAAGATCAAGGGCAAGATCAACCCAATGGAGATGGTGATGCATAAAATGATGCCCAAGATCAAGTTCATGCTTCTAAGCTCGCTCGAGATCAAGAGCAAGCTCAAGGTCAAGAGAAAGCTCAAGACAGTGCTCAATATCTAGAGCAGACTCAAGACAGTGTGCAAGATGAGCAAGATAATCCTCAAATGCCCATCGAGGAACTTCTGAAGCATCGTGCCGCTAAGGTGGATTCCAAGCTTGAGCGTCAACAACATGTCATGGAGAACGTGCTTGGAAGCTTGAGAAAAGGGGTAACTACTCATAAACAATTGTCAAACTTTTGTGAGCATCACGCATTTGTTTAGTGTGTTGAACCCCAAAAGGTACATGAGGCACTCGATGATGAAGATTGGCTTGAAGCTATGTATGATGAACTCAACAACTTTGAGCACAATCAAGCTTGGGAATTAGTGCCCAGGCCAACAGAGGAACATAATGTCATTGGGACCAAATGGATCTTCAAGAACAAGCAAGATGCAAATGGTGTGGTAGTTCAAAACAAGGCAAGATTGGTGGCACAAGGCTACTCCCAAGTTGAGGGTATCGACTATGGTGAAACCTTTGCCCCCGTTGCTCATCTTGAATCTATTTGCATGTAGCTTGTTTATGCATCTCATCGTGACTTTAAATTGCAACAAATGGATGTGAAAAGTGCATTTATTAATGGTCCTTTAAATGAGTTGGTGTATGTCAAACAACCTCCAGGATTCTAGGATCCCAAGCTCCCCACTAATGTATACACACTCAAAAAGGTGCTCTATGGCCTTATAAGCAAGCCCCACGTGTGTGGTATGAGCACCTTACTGAGCTATTGCAAGATCGTGGGTTTGAAATTGGGAACATCGATTCCACTCTTTTTACTAAGAGGGTCAAAGGGGATTTGTTCATATGCCAACTATATGTTGATGATATTATTTTTGGTTCTCCGAACAAATCTTTCAATGATGAGTTTGCTGCACTAATGACCGAGAAGTTTGAGATGTCTATGATGGGAGATTTGAAGTTCTTTCTTGGGTTCGAAGTCAAGCAAAGAAGAGAAGGAACATTCATCAACCAAGCCAAGTATACCCAAGACATGATCAAGATATTCAAGCTAGATGATGTCAAGTCAGTCAAGTTTCCGCCCACCAAATGCAAGCTTGACAGTGATCCCAATGGTAAATCGGTGGATCAAAAGATATATCGTTCCATGATTGAATCCTTGCTTTACCTTTGTGCATCTAGACTGAATATTATGTTGAGTGTGGGAATTTGTGCATGCTTTCAAGCCGCACCTAAGAGAAGTCACTATGTGGCAGTCAAGCGAATCTTTTGATATTTGGCTCATACCCCAAACTGTCGGTGGGAACAACACCTATGGGATCACGGGAATCCCTACTACGGTTGCGGGGCACGGGGTCATGAGAAGAGCGGGATCAGCAGTCAGCACAAGCACTCGGGTCGTTTACCCAGGTTCGGGCCGCAAGGATGCGTAATACCCTAGTCCTGCTTCAGTGTGTATATCAGTGTTCTTGGGATTGTTAACCTAGCTACAATGAGCGTAACTTGTCCAAGGGTCCAAATCCTTCTCCTGGATGCCTCGGGCGTCCTTTTATAGTAAAGGGGATCGCCACAGTGGCACACAGGAGGTGGCATTGGTGCAAAGTGGCTAAGCTTATCGCTTAGACATTATGGGACAAGACGCATTTAATGCGCCCCTTAGGTGTCCCCCTCACTTTACTGCCGCCTCGCCTTGCTTCGCCACACGCCCAGGCCAGTGAGGCGATCAGCGCCATGTAGGCTGGCAGGCTGCTGAGGTGGCACAGTGGTAGGGCCTTCACGAAGATTTGCATGCCACCACATAGGCATGCGCTGAGTTGGCTTGGAAGCCTCACGTCGACACGCAGGTGCCTGCCTAGCTGGTGGTTGGAAGCTGCATGGGAGCGGTGGCGGAAACTTGGCGGGCGTGGGTCTGGCTGTGGCCCTGTGGATGTCTTCGGCAAGGGCCTTGCCGGGGCCCCGACAAGGGTCTTGCCGTGGTGTTGTGGTCGTCCCCGGCAAGGATCTTACCGGAGGTCTTGTGGGTTTTCTCGGCAAGGATCTCGCCGAGGTCCGTCGTCTTCTAATCCTCATTTGACTTAGAGTGTTCATGATCTTTACAAAGATCTGCATGCCATCATGGAGGTGCCTCCCGAGCCTTGGTCCCAACGTGGTTGGTGGTGTTGGAAAACCTGGGGCTCAAGGGTGGCGCGCTTTGCTGGCGTCGGGCAATTTTCCCCGGCAAGGTCCTTGCCGGGGCCATGGAGGCCGCCCCGGCATGGGTCTTGCCGGGGGAACCCAACTCGCCCACTTGCTCTTTGTGTCTCTGTCTTGGCGTTGCTTTGGCCATCTTGCAGCTTTGACTCCTCCTTCTGCCCCGCCAAGCGTCGCCGTGGGCGCGGCTCTGACTGCCCATGCACAAGGGGTACAAAGGAGTGCCCCTACTTTAGTACACCGACAGGAGCCCTCGGGCCTGGGCCACACATAAGCGCAACGCTTTGTTGGGCGAGGCCCAAAACGGTGCGCGGGCAGGCGGGGCAGTTTTTACCGCAGTAACTTATTTCATCCGCTGCGCTTCCCCATGACCCGCATTGAATGCGTGACATGGGGATCGTGCGTGATGTGGGGGGCTTGCATGGGGCGGTTGCTATAGGCATGCGTCACGTCGCAATAAATGGTAAAGAGGCGGCCCACGCCTTCCCCATAAAAAGGAATAACCGCGGGTGCGCGGCTCATTTATCCTCTGTGCTTTCCTCAGTCTCGGCATGGTCGTCCCCATCTTCTTCCTCCTCAAGCTTTCGCTCCTACTCGCTTTGCTCCTCACTGCCTTCGACCCCTCGCCCCCTTTCCAGCCGCCATGGCGCCTAAATCTGGCAAGGGCAAGGGTGTGGCCAAGGACAAAAGGGAGAAGGAGATGCCGTAGAGTGAGGTGGTGGCGCGGCGGGTGCAGTTCGCCTATTTCATCCCGTCGTCAATCGACATATTCGACCTCAGGGACTACTTTAAGCCCTTGTGGGAGGCGGAGACGGCGGGGCATCCTGCCACGCGCGCCATCCCCGTGGATTGCAACAAAGGTGGCTCAAAGCGGTACCCATTCTTCATTGACTTCTTTTACGAGCTCTGCCCCCCTTTTTCTGACTTCTTCAACGATGTCATGCGCACTTTTGGCTTCCATCTATTGGATCTCATGCCGAATGCTGTGGCGGGCTTGGCGGGCTTTGCTCACCTCTGCGAGGGCTTCGCCGGGGTGTTTCCCAGCATGGCACTTTTTCGCCACTACTTCTCCCCCCGCATCCAACCTGGGGGAGCCCTTTCTAGGAGCGTCGCCTGGATCCCGAGGGCCTAGGGGAAAGGCGCATACCCAAAGGGTGCCACGAAGGAGAGATAGGAGGAGTGGCGGGGCTGGTGGTGTGATGTCTACTGCACAACCTTCTTCTTGTAGACGTTGTTGGGCCTGCAAGTGCACAGGTTTGTAGGACAGTAGCAAACTTCCCTCAAGTGGATGACCTAAGGTTTATCAATCCGTGGGAGGCGTACGATGAAGAAGGTCTCTCTCAAACAACCTTGCAACCAAATAACAAAGAGTCTCTTGTGTCCCCAACACACCTAATACAATGGTAAATTGTATAGGTGCACTAGTTCGGCGAAGAGATGGTGATACAAGTGCAATATGGATGGTAGATAAAGGTTTTTGTAATCTGAAAATATAAAAACAGCAAGGTAACTGATGATAAAAGTGAGCGTAAACGGTGTTGCAATGGTAGGAAACAAGGCCTAAGGTTCATACTCTCACTAGTGCAAGTTCTCTCAACAATAATAACATAGATAGATCATATAACAATCCCTCAACATGCAACAAAGAGTCACTCCAAAGCCACTAATAGCAGAGAACAAACGAAGAGATTATGGTAGGGTATGAAACCACCTCAAAGTTATTCTTTCGGATCAATCTATTCAAGAGTTCGTACTAGAATAACACCTTAAGACACAAATCAACCAAAACCCTAATGTCACCTAGATAGTCCATTGTCACCTCAAGTATCCATGGGCATGATTATACGATATGCATCACACAATCTCAGATTCATCTATTCAACCAACACAAAGTACTTCAAAGAGTGCCCCAAAGTCTCTACCGGAGAGTCAAGACGAAAACGTGTGCCAACCCCTATGCATAGGTTCATGGGCGGAACCCGCAAGTTGATCACCAAAACATACATCAAGTGGCACGTGATATCCCATTGTCACCATAGATAAGCACGGCAAGACATACATCAAGTGTTCTCAAATCCTTAAAGACTCAATCCGATAAGATAACTTCAAGAGGAAAACTCTATTCATCACAAGAGAGTAGAGGGGGGGAGAAACATCATAAGATCCAACTATAATAGCAAAGCTCGCGATACATCAAGATCGTGCCATAGAGAGAACACGAGAGAGAGAGAGAGATAGAGATCAAACACATAGCTACTGGTACATACCCTCAGCCCCGAGGGTGAACTACTCCCTCCTCGTTATGGAGAGCGCCGGGATGATGAAGATGGCCACTGGTGATGGGTTCCCCCTCCGGCAGGGTGCCGGAACGGGTTCCCGAGAGGTTTTTGGTGGCTATAGAGGCTTGCGGCGGCGGAATTCCCGATCTATCTTCTTATTCGATGTTTTTAGGGTACATAGGCTTATATAGGCGAAAGAAGTCGGTCGGGGGGGTGCTCGAGGGGCCCAAGAGATAGGGGCGCGCCCAATAGGGGGGACGCACCCCCTATCTCCTGGCCTCCTCGAGGATATTCTGACGTAAACTCCAAGTCTCTAGGATCATATTCTTCCAAAAAATCACACTGCCGAAGGATTCATTCCGTTTGGACTCCGTTTGATATTCCTTTTCCTCGAAATACTGAACCAAGCAATAAAACAGCAATATGGGCTGGGCCGCCGCTTAATAGGTTAGTCCCAAAAGTAATATAAAAGTGTATAATAAAGCCCATAATCATTCAAAACAGATAATAAAATAGCATGAATGCTTCATAAATTATAGATACGTTGGAGACGTATCAGCATCCCCAAGCTTATTTCCTACTCGTCCTCGATTTATGAAGTGTGAATGCTACAAGGTGCACAAGTTTGATCAATCATAATTTCAATCACCTTTTCTAGCATGATAATATGTCATAACAGTAGTTCATCTCATAAAACTTCTCACGATAAAGTAACAAGCAATTCACATGGCAAAGCATAGACCATAAACTTTCTTTAAAACTAGCAAACTTCATTCTCAGTCATCAAACAATTGCAATTCATCTTATTTTCAGGAATAGCAAACTCCACATACTCAACTATCATATAGTCTTCTACAATTGCTAACACTCACGCAATACTAATGGTTATGGAGTTTCAATCGGACACTGAGAAAGATAGGGGCTTATAGTGTTGCCTCCCAACGTATTCACCTTTGGGTGATGTCAACAATAATAGTTCATGCTAACTTACATCCAATTGGATATATATATCAGGATCACCCAGACACAAAGTGCTTGCCAAAGGATAAAATGAAAAAGGGAAAGGTGAAGATCACCTTGACTCTTGCAAAAAGTAAAAGACATAAAGTAAAAGATAGGCCCTTCGCAGAGGGAAGCAGAGGTTGTCATGCGCTTTTAGGGTTGGATGCACAAAATCTTAATGTGAATGAACGTCACTTTATATTGCCACTTGTATATGGACTTTTATTATGCAGTCTGTCGCTTTTATTGCTTCCATAACAAGATCGTATAAAGCTATTTTCTTCACACCAAAAGATCATACATATTTAGAGAGCAATTTTTATTGCTTGCACCGATGACAACTTACTTGAAGGATCTTACTCAATCCATAGGTAGGTATGGTGGACTCTCATGGCAAAACTGGCTTTAAGGATATTTGGAAGCACAAGTACTATCTCTACTTGGTGCAAGGAATTTTGGCTAGCATGAGGGGGAAAGGCAAGCTCAACATGTTTGAATGATCCATGACAATATACTTTAACTGAGATGTGCGAAAACATAACCCATTAAGTTGTCTTCCTTGTCCAACATCAACTCTTTAGCATGTCATACTTAATGAGTGCTCCCAATTATAAAAGATGTCTAGGATAGTGTATTTATATGTGAAATCTCTTTTCCTTCAATATTCTTTCATGAAATTGTTCAAATGACCAATACAATGCTTGCTAACCTTCAATAAATTTACAACCTCTACTTATTAGATGTGAAGTCATTACTCCCCATGGGATAAGCAAATGAGGCATATATAATTTCAGATTTATGACATTCAACTCATTCAACAATTTACTCATAGGATATAAGTGAAGCACACGAGTAAATGACAAACTGCTCCAAAAAGATAAAAGTGAAGATCAATGAGTAGCTAAATAATTATGTAACTATGCGAAGGCTCTCTCACATTAAAGAATTTCAGATCTTGGTATTGTATTCAAACAGCAAGCAAAACAAAATAAAATGACATTGCAAGGATAGCACAAGTCATGTGAACAAGCAAAAACTTAGGCTCAACCGATACTAACCGATAGTTGTTGAAGAAGAAAGGTGGGATGCCTCACGGGGCATCCCCAAGCTTAGATGCTTGAGAATTCTTGAAATATTATCTTGGGGTGCCTTGGGCATCCCCAATCTTGAGCTTTTATGTCTCCTTAATTCCTCTCATATCATGGTTTCTCTTTTTCTCAAAAGCTTCATCCACAACAAACTCAACAAGAACTCGTGAGATAGGTTAGTATAAACCAATGCAAAACCTTATCATTTTCTACTATAACAACTCACTAAAATTATTATTCAATCATTGAATACTAAATTCCTCTGCATATTTAATACTCCTATACTCAAATAGAATCATTAAACAAGCAAACATATGCAAACAAAGCAAACATAACAGCAATCTGTCAAAACAGTACAGTCTGTAAAGAATGCAAGATTCATTATACTTCCCTAACTCCAAAAATTATGAAATAAAATTCCCACTGTATAAAATTTATCAGAGATCATTATGAAAAAAGTTTCAACATTATATCATTCTCTGAATTTTCTAGGGAATTTTTGCAACAGCGGTAAACTTTCTGTTTTCAAACAGCAACATGTATACTAGCAAAATAAGCATGGTAAAGGCTATCCTTGACATTTTTATTGAAACTAAAGATGAAAAACATTATTATAAATAAAAGCAAGCAAGTACTAACAAAGAAAATGATGCTCCAAGCAAAACACATATCATGTGGTGAATAAAAATATAGCTCCAAGTAAAGTTACTGATGAACGAAGACGAAAGAGGGGATGCCTTCCGGGGCATCCCCAAGCTTAGGCTTTTGTATATTCTTGAATATATTGGGGTGCCATGGGCATCCCCAAGATTTGGCTCTTGCCACTCCTTATTCCATTGTCCATCGAATCTTTACCCAAAACTTGAAAACCTCACAACACAAAACTCAACAGAAAACTCGTAAGCTCCGTTAATATAAGAAAATAAAACCACCACTTAGGTACTATAATGAACTCATTCTAAATTCATATTGGTGTAATATCTACTGTACTCCAACTTATCTATGGTTCATACCCTCCGATACTATTTATAGATTCATCAAAATAAGCAAACAACACATAGAAAACAGAATCTGTCAAAGCAGAACAATCTGTAGTAATCTGTATCAAAAGTATACTTCTGGAACTCCACAAATCCTACAGAATTAGGAACTCCTAAGAATTTTTTTTACCAATCCATAGCAAAAAGAATCAGATCATAAGAACGTTTCTGTGAATTAACAAAACTAATTTACTGGGTGCAAAAGTTTCTGATTTTCAGCGGGATCAACACAACTATCACCGTAAGCTATCCTAAAGGTCTTACTTGGCACTTTATTGATACAAAAGCTATAAAACATGATTACTACAGTAGCATAATCATGTGGACACACAAAAACAGTAAGGATAAATATTGGGTTGTCTCCCAACAAGCGCTTTTCTTTAATGCCTTTCTAGCTAGGCATGATGATGACAATGGTGCTCACATAAAAGATAAGAATTGAAACATAATGGGAGCATCATGAAGCATATGACTAGCAAATTTAAGTCTAACCCACTTCATATGAATAGGGATTTTGTGATAAAACAACTTATGGGAACAATAATCAACTAGCATAGGAAGGTAAAACAAGCATAAGTTCAAAACTTGAAGCACATAGAGAGGAAACTTGACATTATTGCAATTCCTACAAGCATATGTTCCTCCCTCATAATAATTTTTAGTATAATCATGAATGAATTCAACAATATAACTAGCACCTAAAGCATTCTTTTCATGATCTACAAGCATAGAAAATTTACTACTCTCCACATAAGCAAAATTCTTCTCATTCGGAATGGTGGGAGTATCATAAGAGACTTGAACACTAAAAATTGTTTCCACATTAAAAGAGTAATGCTCAGAAAAAGGATAATCATAATCATGACAACATTTGAAAATATAATCATCACTACTTTTTATAGCATAAGTTTCATCACAATAATCATCATAAGTAGCAACTTTGTTCTCATCATAATCGATTGAAACCTCTCCCAAGATAGTGGAATCACTAAATAAAGTTGACACTCTTCCAAATCCACTTTCGTATTCATCACAATAAAATTCAACATCCTCCAAATAGTGGGATCACTACTTCCTAAAGTTGACACTCTTCCAAACCCACTTTCATCAATATAATCATCATAGGTAAGAGGCATGCTATCATCATAACAACTTTGCATATCAAAACTTGGGATGCTAAAAATATCATCTTCATTAAACATAGCATCCCCAAGCTTGGGACAAACATTAATTTCAGCAAATATATTCTCAAATATTTCATCCTCATCAAACATAGCTTTCCCAAGCTTGGGCCTTTTCATATCATAAGCATAATCACTCTCATCATTAATAGTATGGATAGCACCAATAGTATAGCAATTATCATTATCACAATGAGTAGTAGGAGCAACATCATTTGGAAGGGATACCTTTTTACCTTTGTTGCTCCTTCTTTTCTTTTTCTTCTTCACATTATGCGTGGGTTCAACCTTCCTCTTTGACCTCCTTATTGATGAGATTGGTTGAATAGAAAGCTCCTCCTCGTTACCTGATTCATCATAAGAAATAATAGGAGAATGTTGGGAAGTCTCTTCCCTTTCATTAGTATTCTCATCGTCTTCTATTTGCTTTCTTTTCTTTAGGTGATTGGCAATATAAGGATTTTCAATGCAATTCTCCGCACAAAACATATAAATCTTTTCTAGATCAATATCAAGGAAATGCTCAAGATTAAATTTTGGAATAGGCTTAGTTAAACGTTTCAACTCTTCATAACCCAAAAGCAAACTAAGTTCATTATAATGTGCAAGGGAAATCAAATCATCACGATTTTTGGACACGATTCGGTCATGAAACAATTTGCATCGGAGACGTAAATTACCACGTTCATTGCAAAGTTCACGAGTACGGCAAAGGAAATTTAAAATTTTAGCACTCACATCTAGCCTTTCTTGCAACCCTTTAGATTTTAAATACTTATGCCACTTGCAATATCTATTTTCTCTATTTGGTGTGTCCATGCAAATCCAATCTACTCCACAAAAATCAACATGCTTATAAGAGATATTTTCATCATAACTAGTGCAATCATCATTAGTACTATGGATATTCAAAGAGTTCATAGTAACAACATTGCAATCATGCTCATCATTCAAAGATTCAGTAGAAAGCATTTTAATGCATTCTTCTTCTAGCACTTGAGCACAATTTTCCTTCCCATCATACTCACGAAAGATATTAAAAAGACGAAGCGTACGAGACAAACTTAACTCCATTTTTTTGTAGTTTTCTTTTATAAACTAAACTAGTGATAAAACAACAATAAAAGATTCGATTGCAAGATCTAAAGATATACCTTCAAGCACTCACCTCCCCGGCAACGGCGCCAGAAAAGAGCTTGATGTCTACTACACAACCTTCTTCTTGTAGATGTTGTTGGGCCTGCAAGTGCACAGGTTTGTAGGACAGTAGCAAATTTCCTTCAAGTGGATGACCTAAGGTTTATCAATCCGTGGGAGGCATAGGATGAGGATGATCTCTCTCAAACAACCCTGCAACCAAATAACAAAGAGTCTCTTGTGTCCCCAACACACCCAATACAATGGTAAATTGTATGGGTGCACTAGTTCGGCGAAGAGATGGTGATACAAGTGCAATATGGATGGTAGATAAAGGTTTTTGTAATCTGAAAATATAAAAACAGCAAGGTAACTAATTATAAAAGTGAGCGTAAACGGTGTTGCAACGGTAGGAAACAAGGCCTAAGGTTCATACTTTCACTAGTGCAAGTTCTCTCAACAATAATAACATAGATAGATCATATAACAATCCCTCAACATGCAACAAAGAGTCACTCCAAAGCCACTAATAGCGGAGAACAAACGAACAGATTATGGTAGGGTACAAAACCACCTCAAAGTTATTATTTCGGATCAATCTATTCAAGAGTTCGTACTAGAATAACACCTTAAGACACAAATCAACCAAAACCCTAATGTCACCTAGATACTCCATTGTCACCTCAAGTATCCGTGGGCATGATTATACGATATGCATCACACAATCTCATATTCATCTATTCAACCAAAACAAAGTACTTCAAAGAGTGGCCCAAAGTCTCTACCGGAGAGTCAAGACGAAAACGTGTGCCAACCCCTATGCATAGGTTCATGGGCGGAACCCGCAAGTTGATCACCAAAACTTACATCAAGTGGCACGTGATATCCCATTGTCACCACAAATAAGCATGACAAGACATACATCAAGTGTTCTCAAATCCTCAAAAACTCAATCCGATAAGATAACTTCAAGATGAAAACTCAATTCATCACAAGAGAGTAGAGGGGGGAGAAACATCATAAGATCCAACTATAATAGCAAAGCTCGCGATACATCAAGATCGTGCCATAGAGAGAACACGAGAGAGAGAGAGATCAAACACATAGCTACTGGTACATACCCTCAGCCCCGAGGGTGAACTACTCCCTCCTCGTCATGGAGAGCGCCGGGATGATGAAGATGGCCACCAGTGATGGGTTTCCCCTCCGGCAGGGTGCCGGAACGGGCTCCCGAGAGGTTTTTGGTGGCTACAGAGGCTTGCGGCGGCGGAACTCCCGACCTATCTTCTTATTCGATGTTTTTAGGGTACATAGGCTTATATAGGCGAAAGAAGTCGGTCGGGGGGGTGCTAGAGGGGCCCACGAGACAGGGGGGCGAGCCTAGTAGGGGGCGTGCCCCCTATCTCCTAGCCTCCTCGAGGATCTTCTGACGTGAACTCCAAGTCTCCAGGATCATATCCTTCCAAAAAATCACGCTGCCGAAGGTTTCATTCCGTTTGGACTCTGTTTGATCTTCCTTTTCCTCGAAATACTGAAACAAGCAATAAAACAGCAATATGGACTGGGCCTCTGGTTAATAGGTTAGTCCCAAAAGTAATATAAAAGTGTATAATAAAGCCCATAATCATTCACAACAGATAATAAAATAGTGTGAATCCTTCATAAATTATAGATACGTTGGAGACGTATCATTGTGCTGGATCGTGGAGGAGAACCAACCGGAGTTCTGCCGGGGTGTTCGTCGGGAGCCGTCGACCCGTGGCGCGGACTGGAGAAACCTCGATGCTGATGACAAGAAGTTTTCGATCGCCACCACCAAGATTCGTCGCCTCACCGAGGCCGGGCTCACCCTCGAGATGATTGCGGCGGATTTCATCTGCTGCCGAATCGCTCCGCTGCACAAGAAGGGGAGGCCGGCCTAGGATTTCAGGAATGTGGCTGATATCATGAGGCTCCGCAACGGCTTGCAGCACAACCTCACGGTGATGGGGCACTCCTGGTATTGCTGGAGGCTCTTCCAGCTCGATGTGTTTGCCGACTGCAAGGTGGAGAGTACCAGCAAGGCCACAAAGTTTGGCAAGGCCATCAAGGGGCCCTTGTTCGGGTTGACGCCGGGAGTGGTCCCTGTCGTTGTCAAATCCGGCGGATCTCGGGTAGGGGGTCCCGAACTATGCGTCTAAGGCTAATGGTAATAGGAGGCGAGGGACACAATGTTACCCAGGTTCGGGCCCTCTCGGTGGAGGTAATACCCTACTTCCTGCTTGATTGATCTTGATGATATGAGTATTACAAGAGTTGATCTACCACGAGATCGTAGAGGCTAACCCTAGAAGCTAGCCTATGATTATGATTGTTCTTGTCCTACGGACTAAACCCTCCGGTTTATATAGACACCGGAGGGGGCTAGGGTTACACAGAGTCGGTTACAGAGAAGGAAATCTACATATCCGAATTGCCAAGCTTGCCTTCCACGCAAAGGAGAGTCCCACCCGGACATGGGACGAAGTCTTCAATCTTGTATCTTCATAGTCCAACAGTCTGGCATAAGCATATAGTCCGGCTGTCCGAGAACACCCAAATCCTGGACTCCCTCAGTAGCCCCTGGACCAGGCTTCAATGACGATGAGTCTGGCGTGCAGATTTTCTTCGGCATTGCAAGGCGGGTTCCTTCTCCGAATACTCCATAGAAGATCTTGAACACAAGGATCGTGTCCGGATCTGCAAAAAAAATTCCACATACCACCGTAGAGAGCACAACATTCCACAAGTCTAATCTGCTGACAACTTTTCATAGCATGACATCACGCCGCGGCCCGGTCATTATTCGAACCATTTTTCTTAACCTGCTACTACACATCTTGCGAGGCAGTTTCATTGGCACGTCTTGTCGAAGCATAGATCGTGTCCCCTTATCACGGGATTCTCATCAATACGGGAGTGGGTAACCCAACCGCGCCATCAACATGGCGCTTGGGGAATAAGCGAGTTTACAGGGCAAGTGGGGAGGCGCATGGTTTCTACCGCCTTTATAAAGAGATAAGGATTCCCCTTCTTCACCCATGCCTTCTTCTTCCTCTGCTCATCCATTCTCCCTCGCTCGAGCTCCAGCGCCCAAGTTTTCACCTTCTCCGTAAATCCATTCCAAGCATGTCCGGAGCGGGAGGCAAGTGGATGGCCTCCTCCATTATGGAGGAGGACATCACGAAGCTTCGGGAGGCCGGATACCTATCCACAAACATCGCGCACCGGCTTCCGGCTGAAGGGCAAATCGTCCCTACCCTGAAACCCCAGGAGAGGGTAGTGTTCCTCTCTCACTTCATCCGTGGACTGGGATTCCCCCTCCATCCATTCGTCCACGGACTTATGTTCTACTACGGGCTGGACTTCCATGATCTGGCCCCCAATTTCATCCTCAACATCTCGGCGTTTATCATCGTGTGCAAGGCCTTCCTCCGCATTACGCCCCACTTCGGCCTATGGCTGAAGACCTTCAACGTGAAGCCAAAGGTGGTGGTTGGCTAGCAAGCGGAGTGCGGAGGCGCCATGGTGGGCAAGATGCCCAATGTCACCTGGCCTGAAGGCTCCTTTGTGGAGACCGTGAAGGGGTGGCAATCGGGGTCGTTCTACATCACCGAGCCACGCGACACCAACTGGGCGGCGACCCCCGAATTTCGATCCGGCGTCCCCATGCGGCTCACCTCTTGGAAAGAGAAGGGCTTAGACCTGCGTCCAAAATATGATAGGCAAGAATATCAAGCTTGTCAACATGGTCCAGGTCATGCTCATCCGCCGGGTCCTTCCGTGTCAGAGACGGGTGTCGGTGTCAAAACCGGCGGATCTCGGGTAGGGGGTCCTGAACTGTGCGTCTAGGCGGATGGTAACAGGAGACGAGGGACACAATGTTTTTACCCAGGTTCAGGCCCTCTCGATGGAGGTAATACCCTACGTCCTGCTTGATTAATATTGATGATATGGGTAGTACAAGAGTAGATCTACCACGAGATCAAGGAGGCTAAACCCTAGAAGCTAGCCTATGGTATGATTGTTGAGATGTAATGTTGTGTCCTACGGACTAAAGCCCTCCGGTTTATATAGACACCGGAGAGGCTAGGGTTACACAGAGTCGGTTACAATGGTAGGAGATCTACATATCTCAGACGCCAAGCTTGCCTTCCACGCCAAGGAAAGTACCTTCCGGACACGAGCGAGTCTTCAATCTTCTATCTTCGTAGTCCGGGAGTCCGGCGGATATTGATAGTCCGCTGTCCGGACACCCCTAGTCCAGACTCCTCAAGAGCCCTGAACCAGTCTTCAATGACGATAAGTCCGGCATGCATAATGTTCGGCGTTGCAAGGCGGGTTCCTCTCCTTGAATAATCCGAAGAAAACAATGAACACCAGGATAGTGTCCGGCTCTGCAAAATAAATTCCACGTTCCAACGTAGAGAGAATAAGACATATATACTGATCCAATCTGCTGACGTATTATGCGGCATGACATCACACCGCCACCAAGCCTTTGTTTGAATTACTATACCACCTCAGCACGTTTAGCGAAGCGGTTTCCTTGGCACGTCCTGTCGAAGCAGAGATCGTGTTCCCCTTATTCCGAGATTCTCATCAATACGTGCGTGGGTAACCCAACCGCGCCATTGATGGTGGCGCTTGGGAGATGAGCGGGTTTTACCAGGCCGGTGAGGGACGCATATTTTCGTCCGCCTATATATAAGGGATAAGGATTTACCCTCTCACCTACGCCTTCTTCCTCCTTTGCTCATCCATCCCCGCGAACCCAAGCTCCAACTCCTAAGCTCACAGATCCGCCTCGACCCTCTCCGAATATGTCCGGAGGGGAGGCAATGGATGGCCTCCACCGCCAAGGAGGAGGACATCACCAAACTGCGCGACGCCGGATACCTTTCCGCGACATCACGATCGGCTGCCCGATCTTGGGCAGCTCATCCCTACCCTGGGCCTCATGAGAGGGTCGTCTTCCTTCCCCACTTCCTCCGCCGACTGGGCTTTCCGCTCCATCCATTCTTCCGGGGGCTCATGTTTTACTACGGCCTGGATTCCCACGATCTGGCGCCGAACTTTGTCCTCAACATCTCGGCGTTTATCATCGTGTGCGAGGCCTTTCTCGCATCCGCCCCACTTCGCCTGTGGCTCAAGACCTTCAACGCTCAAGCAAGGTTGTGAAGGGGCGCAAGCGGAATGCGGAGGCGCCATGTTGGGCAGCCGCCCAACGCCCCTTGGCTAGAAGGGACCTTCGTGGACTCCGTCAAAGGGTGGCAATCGGGGTGGTTCTACATCATCGAGCCGCGCGAGCCTACATGGGCGGCGGCCCCCGAATTTAGATCTGGAATCCCGACGCAGCTCACCTCCTGGAAAGAGAAGGGCTTGCAGTGGGGTGATCCGGTGGAGGTGACGGGACTTCGAGCCTGCATCAAGAAGCTAGTGAGCAATAGGCTCCGGCTCGTCGACGTGGTCCAGGTCATGCTCCTCCGGCGGATTCTCTCGTGCCAAGAACGGGCATTTAATCTGTGGGAGTTTAATCTGGAACAACACCAGATGTTAAGCGGGCTCTTCGATACAACGTACGAAGGCGCCTGGAGGGTGCTGTTCAAGGGCGCCGAAGCCCCCGCATCCGCGACCGAAGACCGCGGATTCAGCTCGCAGTCTCCGACTGACGAGGTAAGTGATTCGACCCCATTACGGGACACTTATAGTAGTTAGATTGACTCTAGTGAGGTTTTTAATCTGCCTCTTCCTTTGACAGATCGGATGGAGAAGGCCAAGTTGCTTATCACCTGGCTCCCATGCCGAAGAACCGGTGGATGCCCGCTAGCAAGGTTGCTGGTCCCGCACCATCGTGGTGCCGAGAAGAAGGCCAAGAAGGTGGCCACGGGGACTCGAAAGAGTTCCCATAATCAGGCGTCTGACGACGATGAGGACTCCTCCCCCGAAGACGAGGAGGAGGAGGAAGAGGAGTACTCTCTCCCGGAGGAGGGAGAGAGGAAGAGGAGAGCCTCCCCAACCGGGGCGGCCGAAGGGTCCAAGAGGGGGAGAACTATTCCCCCGGACAGTTTCGCCAACATCAATGTTGGCGAGGAAGAGTGGCCTCCAAGGGCCAGGCGTCCGGCAGGATCGTAAGTATTCAGATCATTTATATGCCATGCACTGTATGCCACGTAGTGTCCTTCTAACGCCGCATTCCACCCGTAGTCCGGCCGTTGACGATCTTCCCGACTCGATGAGCGGGTCTTTGGCGCCGTCGGATGTAAATTCCATCCCGACTGCCTCTACCCCCCGCGTCGACGAGGACGACGAGGCAGAATCCCACAGAGGGACTCGCCAGGAGGAGGCTCCGGAGGTGCCGTTAGGCAGCCCCCCGAACTTTGTGTCGGACTCCACATCAGAACCCGCAGCGGTTCCAGAGTCCGGCAAGCGGCCCATTCGAAAGAAGGGCAGATCAGGCGCCGGGGCGGCTCTGGCCCAACCGGAGCCGCGGATAACCTCTTGCCGAGGCGCTTAAAGGCGCTTCCATCGAGGAAGAACACCGCACTCTCATGGGTGCGGTGATTGAGAAGGTCCAGCTCGCCAAGGGCGGGCTGACCGAAGCCTGCAACAGCCTTCTAACAGGCTTTGAGGTAAGAAGTTTAAAATAATGTAGTGTGATACCGCATAGACAGTAGCCCCTGATGCTTAGTTCGGTGTTCGAAAAGAAAAGCCGGACTAAGGATCTAACAAAATAGACGCAGGGTTGCTAAAAAATATGTCAATATGGGTGTGCAGGCTGCGCTATTGACCTCTGCCGCATTAACGGCGGAGGTCGAGGTGCTGAAGAAGGACCTTGAGCGGTCGGAGCAAGAGCTCGGCCATGCCAAGAGGCAGCTCAAGGAAAAAGAAGGTGAATAACACCACTTTAAATAAGTACCTTCTGAAAAAGGGTTTCGTTGCAAACATGATTGATAAGGATAATATATGTAATGCAGGGGCCACTAACGAGGTGGCGGCCTCAAGGATGCCGTGTCCGTGGCGAACGTAATGCGCCACGAACGGATCGAGCGAGAAAAGCAAGCGGCCCTGGTGGCGGAAGTTCGGCAAGAGCTCCAGGCTCTCATGGAAAAGCATGAGAGTTTGGAGCGTGACTCCAAGACTCGAGAGTCCGAGCTTGCCTCAGCTCTCGAAAGTGCCAAGTCCGCCAAGGCCGAGGCCTAGAAGGCCCATGAGGAAGTAGAGGACATGAAGAAGATAGCGGCGGGTAAGGCGTTTTTCATGCAGAGCAAGCATGTTAATGTAAATTACCGGATACTTACCCGAATTCGGAGCTCTCCAGGGGCATTTGCAGATCTGCCGCGTAGTGCGTCTGATGCCGCTGCGTTCTATCGTGGCGAGGAGGGGAGCTCAACGGAGAAGGTCTTCTGGTCTCAGTACGCTGAGGCCGGCCATCCGGTGCCCCCAAGCGACCAGCTGAAGCAGCTGGTCGAACTCCACAAGGTAGCTGAGGAGGCCATGAAGGGCCTCACAGTCCGGTGTGGCTGGACAGCCATGCCCGGCAGCTACTTTGGCCTAGTCGCGGCGGCTAGTGGATGCATGCCCCAGGCTGGATGTGATCAAGCGCCCGCTTTGCATTGAAGGCGCTCGTCGGGCCCTTGCCCGCATAAAGGTGCAATGGGGCAAGCTGGATGCGAGAAGCTTCATGGATCCGCCACGGGCAAGGAGCATCGCACGCCGGAGCGATATTATAAAGTTGTCTGAAGGGAGCCCGCGATATTGCGGATGAGTGCCCCTTAATGTAATCCTTGAGTGAACTCGCTGTGTGTTTATCCTGCAGGCGCTGAAAACTTCGTTTATATGCGCCATGAGCAACGCTTTGTTGAATTTAAAATATTACCTTCAGAGGATCAAGAAGGTGAGAGTGTCTAGAGGGGGTGATTAGACTACTCGACAAGATAAAAATTATGCCTTTTGACAAAGACAAGTTTTGGCAGATTTTGCATATCACACAAGTCAAGTAGCATACTACACATGCAATTCTAGAGTATGGGCAGCGGAAAGTAAATTGCACAAGTAGTAAAGAGAAGTGGAGAAGATCAAACGCAATTTGGAGACACGGAGATTTTTCTCGTGGTTCCGATAGGTGGTGCTATCGTCAATCCATGTTGATGGAGACTTCAACCCACGGAGGGTAACGGCGAGAGTCCACGGAGGGCTCCACCCACGAAGGGTCCACGAAGAAGCAACCTTGTCTATGCCATCATGGCTCACGCCCACGGAGGGCTAGCCTTACTCGGGTAGATCTTCACGAGTAGGCGATCTCCTTGCCCTTACAAACTTCTTGGTTCAACTCCACATCTCGACGGAGGCTCCCAAGCGACACCTAACCAATCTAGGAGGCACCACCTCCAAAAGGTAATAGATTGTGTTGGTGATGATGAACTCCTTGCTCTTGTGCTTCAAATGATAATCTCCCCAACACTCAACTCTCCTCACCGATTTGGCTGTGGTGGAAGAAAGGATTGAGTGGAAAGCAACTTGGGAAGGCTAGAGATCAAGCTTCATATGGTGGGAGTGGAGCAACTTGATCTCAACACAAGGGTAGGTAGTTCTCTTCTCGAAATGTAAGGTAGGAGTGGTAGTTCTTTCGATGGCTCTCTCCACGAATGAAGAGGGGTGGAGGGTATTTATAGCCTCCACACAAAATCCAACCGTTACACACATTTGACCAATCTCGGTCAGACCGAAGTTGACAACTCGGTGAGACCGAAAGTTCAAATCATGTGAACATTGGGATTTTCGGTGGGACCGAAAATACAAACTCGGTTAGTCCGATTCGTGTAAAGACTAGAGCTTGCCAATCTTGGTGGGACCGACTTCATCATCTCGGTGACACCGATTTGATGACAGAAGGTTACAGAAGCTTGGCAACTCAAGTTTCGGTGAGACCGAGTTCAGAATCGGAAAATCCGAGATTTCTAGGGTTTGGCTTTGTGGCTGAGGTGGTTCATCTCGGTGTGACTGAGTTTGGAAAATCGGTGGGACCGAAATTACTTATGAGTGTATTATGGAAGTGAAAGTTGCTGATAGTTTAGGAGATGTATCACTAAGCACTTTCAAAGAACCAGATCATCATCATAACCTCATCCCCTTTAATAGTATTGGCTTTCCTATGGACTCAATGTGATCTTGGATCACTAAACCAAAATGGAGTCTTGAGCTTTTGCCAATGCTTGCCTTAGCATTTTAGGGGTCCACCTCTTCATCCTTTTGCCATGCCAATGTGATTGAACTTCCGAAACATACTTGATAGAAGCATTAGTCCAACCACAAAGTATGTTGTCATTAATTACCAAAACCACCCAGGGAGCAAATGTGCTTTCAATCTCCCCCTTTTTGGTAATTGATGGCAACACACAAAACAAGACATCAAAGCTATCGAAAGAAAGACAGAATTATCACGAAAGCTTTGACAAGCATGTAGTACACAGGCTCCCCTTACAAGTGTGCAAGATTTTCATAAATTATGGTTTTGGACTACCACAAGCACACAAGAGAGAAAGGCAAGATGTGCTACATGCAGCTTGGCTATATGCATCAGAGCAGATGAAAAGAAGCGAGTGATAATGCATATGTGCATGGTGATTTCTTTCAAACAAGTATTCACAAGCAAGTCACCATCATGCACATTCTGCAAAGTGCATATACTTACCTTGAGGTTCCTTGGCATTGTACCTGAAGAAATAGACTTGGGAAAACAGGGTTAGATAACACAAGAGTATTTCTTCAACCAACAGCAAGAACATCAAGAGTACCAAGCCAGGGATGACATGTATAATGAGTGTCTCATATTGAGCACTAGCTTGAATCAGCAAACATGTCTCCGAAGCTAAAAGATTTTCAATGAACTCTGAGAGATTTTGCTTTCCATAAGATATCAATTGTGAAGGTTCCTCTCCCTTTGATCAAGGGGTTTGATGGAAAGAGCAAAATCAAAAGAATGATGCCAAATGTAATATCCAATGTTGAACACGGCAAAGCTTTGATGTGATTCTCTCCCCCTTAACGTAAGATTGCTCTTCTTCTCCCCCTGAATCTTCTCTTCTCCCCCTAAGTCTTCTCCCCCTTTGACATCAAGTGCCGAAAAGGACAGCAAACTAGGAAGGTCAGGTAAGATGGAAAGAAGTGGGATCCTGAAGAATCACAACAGGGCAATAAGAAACATGCATAGAGAATCATTGAGTGGAGCTGCAGAAGTTGATATCCTGAAAGAAATAAATCGGTGACACCGAAATAATACGGATCGGTGGGTCCGAAAGTCATGGACTTAGGGCAGATCCTTTTCGGTTAGACCGAAATTTTTAAGTCGGTGACGCCGAGTTTAATTCCAAGGAAATACAGAAATAATTCAGCTCACTTTGCAAGGAATGTTTCAAAAGATTTGCAATGAATTTGTAAATGATTTTCGAGGAATTGACCAGAGCCAAAAGTATATTCACAAAGACAGAAGAATAGAAATGAAAAAAAAGATTCCTAGATGAAGTTTTTTTTAATGATTTAATGAAAACTCAATGAGAGAACATAAGAGAAACTAAAAAAACTCCAAAACATATGTACTTCATCTAGATAAGGGTCGGCGACAAAGTCACCTATGTTTGAGTATATTGACTTAGGAGTCAAATGAGGACATTTGATCATAGATCATACTCATCGTTTAAGCTCAAAATGGGGTTGCCATTTTTCGATTAAGCTTTTGATGTGATCACATCTTATGAAGTTGCTTGTACTCATGTCTTTGAGCAAAGCTCCTTAAAGATGTGAAGAACATACCTTGGGCTTGTTGTTGCTTTGCTCATGTAGGTGAACTTTGATGTAGGTGCTCATTGAGTGTGAAGTTGGAGCACCATTTCCACTTGTGTAGTTCATCTTCCTACATGGGTTAGGCAAGCAAGGAAATACTCAAGGATATCCAAGATGACAAGAGTGAAATACTAGATGTATAAGGTGTCAAAAAGGATATGTGGAATTTTGTTCCTTGAACTCAACATCCCAAAGGGCTAGATACTTGGTCAATGACAAGATTACTCAAGATTTGAGTGTGTGGTAATCTTGTGGAATGTAGATCATCCAAGTACCTGCAAGGAGTTAGATGCAATACAAGGGGGCAAATGTGTCCAAGACATATGATCATCATCATAATAGAAATATCAAGGATTAGTCAAGTAGGCTCATGCCTTGCATGCATCAATGGAGTTTTCACTCCAAGTTTGAAACGTCAATGATGTTCAACTCACTCCTTAAGCGACAAAACACCTTCTCATCAAGAGGTTTTGTAAAGATATTAGCAAGTTGTTTGTCAGTACGAACATGCTTAAGATTGATGTCACCCTTAGCAATGTGATCACGAATAAAATGGTGACGAACTTCAATATGTTTCGTTCGAGAGTGTTGCACGGGATTGTGTCCAATCTTAATCGCACTCTCATTGTCACAAAGCAAAGGAACATGTCTCACATGTATCCCATAATCCTTAAGCGTTTGTGTCATCCATAGCAACTGAGCACAACATGAACCAGCAGCAATATATTCTGCTTCGGCAAGAGATAATGATACGAATTTTGTTTCTTGGAGGACCAAGATACAAGGGATCGACCAAGGAATTGACACGCACCGAAGTTGACTTTCTATCAACCTGTCACCGCATAGTCCGAGTCGGAATAGCCAACAAGATCGAAAGAGGCCCTCTTAGGATACCAAATGCCAAAGTTTGGTGTGTGTATCAAATATCTCATAATTCTTTTAACAGCTTTAAGATGACATTCTTTAGGGGCTGCTTGATATCGAGCACACATGCATACACTCAACATTATGTCAGGACGAGAAGCACAGAGATATAGTAGAGAACCAATCATAGATCGGTAAACCTTTTGATCAACGGGTTCTCCATCTTTTGTCAAGTCATTACGTCCACTTGTAGGCATGGGGGTTTTCATACCTTTGCTTTCTTGCATGTTGAACTTTTTGAAGAGATCCTTGGTGTACTTTGTTTGTGAGACAAAGGTACCCTCCTTAGATTGCTTGATTTGCAACCCAAGAAAGAATTTGAGTTCAGTCATCATGGACATCTCGTACTTCTCCGACATGAGCTTTCCAAACTTCTCGCTAAAATGAGGGTTAGTTGAACCAAAGATAATATCATCAACATATATTTGGCACACAAATAGTTCACCATCAACCCTTTTCGTGAATAGCGTTGAGTCTATTTTTCCAATCTCAAATCCTTTTTCAAGAAGAAAGCTAGTCAAGATTTGTACCAAGCTCTAGGAGCTTGTTTAAGGCCATAAAGAGCTTTGTGCAACTTGTAAACATGATTAGGCTTTTAGGATTCACAAATCCGGAGGTTGTTTCACAAATACTTCCTCCTCAATTTCACCATTTAGGAAAGCACTTTTAATGTCCATTTGATAGAGAGTAATATCATGGTGATTGGCATAAGCAAGAAGAATGCGAATGGACTCAAGTCTAGCAACGGGGCATAGGTCTCACCATAGTCCATACCTTCGACTTGTGTGTAACCTTGAGCTATGAGACGAGCCTTGTTGCGGATGACTTGTCCATCTTCATCTTGCTTGTTCAAACACCCATTTGGTTCCAATGACGTTTTGATCATCCTTGGGCTTCTCTACCAACGTCCATACATTGTTCCTCTCGGTTGTGTAGCTCTTCGTGCATAGCGTTCACCCAATCCGGGTCTTCGAGTGCTTCTTCTACCTTCATAGGTCCAAGACTAGAGATAAATGAGTAATGCTCACAAAAGTTAGCTAAGCGAGTTTTAGAGCGAGTAATTCTCCCGGAGTCGATGTCGTTCATCATTTGTTCCACGGGATGATTTTTCTTGACTCTTGCTCGAACTCGAGATAGCTTTTGTTGTGGTTGTGGCTGAGCTTCCTCATCATCTTCATCTTCCTCTTCTTCTTCATTGTTGTTGGTGTTGTCTTGAGGTGGTGGAGAAGGAGGTTGTGGTGGATCTTCTTGTTGCACTTCCTCATCTTGGTGAGTTCCACTTGTGGAGGCCTCCATGTTGCCTTGAGGTTCATCTTGCCGTGAGGTAGGGGGCTCCACAAATGTAGATGAGGTACTCTCCTTCACTTCCATGGGACGGATCTTTCCAATAGATAAATCTTGAATGGCTTCCGATGGGTCCTTGTCTCCTACATCAATAGGCATTTGCTCTACTTATGAGCCATTAGATTCATCAAACTTCACGTCTACCGCCTCTTCAACCTTTTGGGTGAAATTATTGTAGACACGGTAGGTGTGGGAGTTTGATCCATAACCAAGAAAAAGCCTTCATGAGTTTTAGGAGCAAATTTAGACCGACGATGCTTATCAAGGATATAGCATTTCAACCAAAGACACGAAAGTATCCCACTTGGGGTTTGTTACTGGTGAGGAGCTCAGATGATGTCTTGCCGAGGAGCTTGTGAAGATAAAGCCTGTTGATAGCATGACAAGCTGTCTCGACGGCTTCACCCCAAAAGTGCTTGATGTCTTGTATTCATCAAGCATCGTTCTCGCCATCTCTATGAGCTGCTCGGTTCTTCCTCTCAACAACTCCATTTTGTTGAGGAGTATACGTAGTCGAGAACTCATGTAGAATCCTTCCTCATCGAGAAAAGAGTCTACATGGGCGTTCTTGAACTCCGCTCCATTGTCACTCCGAACTTTCTTGATCTTCACCTCAAATTGATTTTGGGCCTTTCTGGCAAAGGTTTTGAAGATTCTCTGAACCTGTGATTTGTCATCAAGGAAAAATACCCACGTAAATCTGGAATAATCATCAACTATAACTAGACCAAAGGAGTTACCACCAAGGCTTTTGTAAGCATTGGGACCGAAGAGATCCATATGGAGAAGCTCAAGCGGTCTCCTTGTGGTCATGATGTTCTTCACGGGATGACTTACACCTACTTGTTTTCCTGCCTAACAAGCACTACAAAGTCTATCTTTGTCAAAGAAAACATCTTTAACACCAAGAATATGATCACCTTTGATTAGCTTGTCTAGATTACGCATACCAACATGTCCAAGCCTTCTATGCCATAACCAACCTTTAGCGGATTTAGCAATAAAGCAAGTTCTAGGTTGGGCTTTCTTAGTGAAATCAACAATATATAGATCACCTCTACGGATACCGGTAAATACCATGTTATGAGTGTCACGACGAAAGACTTGGCAATCTACTTCGGTGAATAGCACATTGAATCCAAAGTCAGCTAATCTAGACACGGAAAGTAAATTGTATCCAAGTGATTCAACAAGCATGACATTTTGAATGGAGCTATCATGAGATATGGCCACCTTACCAAGGCCAAGTACCTTACCCTTGGAGTTGTCTCCAAAAGTCACATACTTGCGTGGACCATCGTTCTTTTCAAGCTCTCGAAACATGTCTTCGTCTCCGGTCATGTGATCGGTGCATCCACTATCAAGAATCCACTCTTTTCCGCCGGATATGTAGTCTCTCAGATTTGCCATAAGATTGAGACTCTTCATGATCTTGTCTAGCTCGGTGTCCGAATCGGTGTAATCATCAACATGCTCATACTCATCATCATATTGACCCATAGATAGTTCATCATCAACACCTAGGTCAATTTGACAGCAACTTGCATTAGTTTTGTCAATGTGACAATAATCATCGGAATGCAATACAAGAGCATTTCTGATTAGAACATTGATAAGTCCGGGATCACCCTTCTTTTTCATAAGATCACGAAGCTCAAAGAAGCATTTATCAAAGTTGGGATCATTGGGGCGCATCATATCAAATTCAATAGTCTTGTATAGAATTTCATCAAGACCTCTCAAAGAGTAGTCCGGATAAAGTTCTTCCAAGAACTTCCACATAGCATAGGCACACTCAAAGTTTGTGACGAGCTTAAGCAAGTTATCGTGCAAACCTCTAATGATAAGATTTATAGTTCTAAGGTTACGAAGCAAATCAAGCTCTTCATCCATGGTAGGGTGCAAGGGTCAAATGGAGGCACATATGGGGTTTCAACATATTTGCAAGTTATACATCTTAAAGATAATAAGCATTTCAATCCTCCACGAGTTATAGGACACTCCACTAAGAATAGGCACTCTATGGCTAACACTCTCAAACGTGAACACGCCCATCTTCCTCCAATGGTGTGTAAACCAAAGCAATGGAGACCAAAGCTCGATACCAATTGTAGGATCAAGAAGGTGAGAGTGTCTAGAGGGGGGGTGATTAGACTACTCGACAAGATAAAAATTATGCCTTTTGACAAAGACAAGTTTTTGGCAGATTTTGCATATCACACAAGTCAAGTAGCATATTACACATGCAATTCTAGAGTATGGGCAGCGGAAAGTAAATTGCACAAGTAGTAAAGAGAAGTGGAGAAGATCAAACGCAATTTGGAGACACGGAGATTTTTCTCGTGGTTCCGATAGGTGGTGCTATCGTCAATCCACGCTGATGGAGACTTCAACCCACGGAGGGTAACGGCTGCGAGAGTCCACGGAGGGCTCCACCCACGAAGGGTCCACGAAGAAGCAACCTTGTCTATGCCATCATGGCTCACGCCCACGGAGGGCTAGCCTTACTCGGGTAGATCTTCACGAGTAGGCGATCTCCTTGCCCTTACAAACTTCTTGGTTCAACTCCACATCTGGACGGAGGCTCCCAAGCGACACCTAACCAATCTAGGAGGCACCACCTCCAAAAGGTAATAGATGGTGTTGGTGATGATGAACTCCTTGCTCTTGTGCTTCAAATGATAATCTCCCCAACACTCAACTCTCCTCACCGATTTGGCTATGGTGGAAGAAAGGATTGAGTGGAAAGCAACTTGGGAAGGCTAGAGATCGAGCTTCATATGGTGGGAGTGGAGCAACTTGATCTCAACACAAGGGTAGGTAGTTCTCTTCTCGTAAATGTAAGGTAGGAGTGGTAGTTCTTCGATGGCTCTCTCCACGAATGAAGAGGGGTGGAGGGTATTTATAGCCTCCACACAAAATCCAACTGCTACACACATTTGACCAATCTCGGTCGGACCGAAGTTGACAACTCGGTGAGACCGAAAGTTCAAATCATGTGAACGTTGGGATTTTCGTGGGACCGAAAATACAAACTCGGTTAGTCCGATTCGTAAAGACTAGAGCTTGCCAATCTCGGTGGGACCGACTTCATCATCTCGGTGACACCGATTTGATGACAGAAGGTTACAGAAGCTTGGCAACTCAAGTTTCGGTGAGACCGAGTTCGGAATCGGAAAATCCGAGATTTCTAGGGTTTGGCTTTGTGGCTGAGGTGGTTCATCTTGGTGTGACTGAGTTTGGAAAATCGGTGGGACTGAGATTACTTATGAGTGTATTATGGAAGTGAAAGTTGCTGATAGTTTAGGAGATGTATCACTAAGCACTTTGAGCAACCAGATCATCATCATAACCTCATCCCCTTTTAATAGTATTGGCTTTCCTATGGACTCAATGTGATCTTGGATCACTAAACCAAAAATGGAGTCTTGAGCTTTTGCCAATGCTTGCCTTAGCATTTTAGGGGTCCACCTCTTCAGTCCTTTTGCCATGCCAATGTGATTGAACTTCCTGAAACATACTTGATAGAAGCATTAGTCCAACCACAAAGTATGTTGTCATTAATTACCAAAACCACCCAGGGAGCAAATGTGCTTTCACCTTCTGTGCGGCCGTTTGTTAAATCTGAGAGATGGCAAGTCGTTGGCTTCAGCCCCCAAGCCACGAGTGCTGGGGTGTTCGGTGATAAACTTGAGCACTCTTGTTCCCATTTTTGGGTCCATCTAGGGAGGCGCTCAACACGACGAACAAGGCGACCGGACTTATAATGCTTGAACACTCTCACTTAGCCATAGAATTCTATAATTTTAAATTTCGTGAAGCCCCGGTATTCGAAGACCAATCCGGGCGCTATCCACGCCTTCGCTCGGACATCATCCGAACTTCGTCAAGCGGCATGAGTCTTTAGGGACCAAAAGACCTCTCGAACAGCGACCAGTCTCTCGCCTTATCATGCCGGTCGGTTTAGCTTTCTCCATCGAGGCGTTAACCGGCTCAACCGGGCGCAATCGCAGTGGTTCTCCCAGTGTGCTACCTTAGCCGACGGAACGGAACGTAAGGTACCAAAACATGGGAGCCGGGCAAACCCAACTATTGACCCAAGACATGATTCGGAGCTGATTCATATAATGCTATAAGTTCGGGGTGCCGCACTTGTGAAAGTGTTCGGACTTAATCACACCATAATCTGGGGAACAGAAGCCCCTGGTGTATTTGGCCGTACCAAAGTATACGGGTGCAAGATGTCATATAATGAACATTTGTAAAAGATAACGCAATTGCAATGAAAAGGTAATATACTTGCAAAAAGGAAGTGCTACGTTATTTATGAAAGAAGGTCTGCTAATAAAGAGGACTGATACAAATAGTGCGGTAAGCAAGGGATTTGAACTAATTTGACATGTCCCCCTCTAGGGATAAGCTGCAGACTTGGTGTATGTAATCGAATTTAGTGCTCGTAATGGAGACCACCTGAGTGTTCGTCGCGGCCTTCTTTAATCCCTCGATCACAGCATCGTGAGTTCGGCAAGTTCGCCGTCGGACAGGGCTTCTGGTTAATGGAGTCCTGTATATGTAAAAGATGAAAAGATAAAAAATAAAACCAAGGGGGGCGCTAGCATGAGCCCCTGGTGTGGTCGAGCCGCACTCTTTGGTCCTTGTGGTTAAGCCCCTCCCCTGTGCCCATGGTATCTCCAAAGCGTAATGATGTACGCGGAGTGTTATTCTTGCGATCATGCGTGGGCGAGGGTGGGGGCTGCATTGCTACGCGCGCTCTGATCACGCCAGGTGGTCTTGGTTAGTGTTGCTCCGGGCGCGCTTTGATGCATCCGGCTTTTTGATTGCCGGACTAGAGAATTGCCGTAGAAGGCTGGTTCAGCATTTCGCCGCGATAGCCGCCAGTATGTTCCTCCGCTCGAGGGAGCATTCCGTATTCCCATTGATCGTAATGACTCCACGAGGGCCCGCATCTTGAGCTTTAGGTATGCATAATGCGGCACCGCGCTGAACTTTGTAAACGATGTTCGTCCGAGCAGGGCATGATAGCCGCCACGAATCGACTATATCAAGATTAACTCTTCGCTTCGAAATTATCCGGGATCCAAGACCACTTCCAGCAGGACCGAGCCTGCATAGCTTGGCTTCCACTCGGATGACACCTTTAAAGGTTGTCTTAGTAGGTTTGACCTGGATGGGTCTATGCCCATTTTGCGACCGTGTCCCGATAAAGCAGGTTCAGTTGCTGCCGCCGCCGCCCATCGACTCTTGTGAGGTGAAATCCATCGACGATTGGGTCTAAGACCAATGCGCGAATTCGCCATGATGTATGCTGGTCGGATGGTCTCGCCGATCGAAAGTGATCGGACAGAGGACCATGGATTGAACTTTGGGGCGATCGCTCCATCGCATAGACGCCCCGTAGTGCGTGCTTCCTCTCCTCTTGGGTATATGGGTCGCAAATCATATTCACCGTCCGCACTTGTGGGGGAAACCCTTCGTCCTCTGTTGTTCGGGCGGCGGGTCTCTTCCTCGTCGTCGCTATTTAGCCCCTTGTCATTGTGTTAGGCAATTAACTTGCCACCGCTTGAACACCCAACAATCTCTATTGGTGTGATTAGCTGGCTTTTCGGGGTGCCATGTATCCGCATGAGCGGTCGAGTATTCTCGTCCAGATTGATGGGCCCGAGTTGTTCTTTTAAATGGCTTCTTCCGCTGACCGGTTTGAGCCTCGGAATCCGCATTGACCGCCGATCCTCTTTTCGTCGCCGCCAATCGCGGCGTTTGTTTTTGATTCGACGTGACCTGCCGTGATTGTCCTTGGTGTCCGGACTGCCAGAATTTTTGCGGAGATTGTTGCTGCGGGCTAGCCAGCTATCCTCTCCCACGCAAAAGCGGGTCATTAACGATGTGAGGGCTGCCATTGATTTCGCTTCTCCTGCCCTGTGTACCGGCTAGCCATTCGTCCCGGATGTTATGTTTGAAGGCTGCAAGGGCCTCCGCATCCGGACAGTCGACGATTTGATTTTTCTTCGTCAAGAACCGTGTCCAGAATTGTCTGGCCGATTCGTCTGGCTGCTGAATAATGTGGCTTAGGTCATCGGCGCCCGTGGTCGCACGATGTACCTTGGAAGTTGTCAAGGAACGCGCCTCCGTGTCTTCCCAACACCCAATCAACTCTGCGGGCAGGCTGTTAAGCCAATGCCGAGCTGGTCCTTTAAGCTT
The DNA here is from genome assembly GCA_021437245.1 of Aegilops speltoides. Lineage (NCBI taxonomy): Eukaryota > Viridiplantae > Streptophyta > Magnoliopsida > Poales > Poaceae > Aegilops > Aegilops speltoides. The sequence continues at coordinate 305,343,086 of CM038143.1, forward strand.
GAGTGGGAGATATTTGATGGCGTGGAGATCATCGCCGCGGGCCATATGGATGTGGAGAAGATAATCTTCGATCCACACCGCGGGGTCTGTTGTACCATCGTAGGATTCGATATTCACGGGTTTGAACCCTTCGGGGATCTGATGATCCATTACTTCATCAGTGAAGCATAACGGGTGTCGGGCGCCCAGATTGAGCAATATCGCGACGCAGCTCGAGGGAGCGCTGTCTGCTATGTTCGGCCCGGCCGGCGTTATGTCCGGCGCGACGGTATTCGTCGTGGGTCGTAGGGCGCCCACGTGATCCATAGATGGATCTGGATTGTCTTGCTTTGTCCTCCAAGATGTCTCGCAAGTCCGGCGCGTTTCCTTTTGGCTTCGTACTCTTGGATCGATGTCGGGGTACGGTCTTGGCTAGGGGCCTGAATGCCTCTCTGTCGCGACCACGGGTGGTCGGTCAGCCATGTCGTCGTGCGCTGGTGATAAAGGTATGTATGCTTCCTCCTCTAATCGGGGGAGCAGCTTGCGTCTTGGGTAACTTTTGGAGGGGAGTTCGAGTTTATACTCTTCGGCCGCGAGGACCTCGGTCCATCGATCGGCTAGCAGATCTTGATCAGCTTGGAGCTGTTGCTGCTTTTTCTTTAGGCTATTTGCCGTGGCTATGAGCCTGCGCCTAAAGCGCTCTTGTTCGACGGGATCCTCGGGTATGACGAATTCATCATCGTTGAGGCTCGCTTCGTCTTCGGAGGGAGGCATATAGTTATCATCCTCAACCCCTTTGTCTGCTGCCCTATCGTGAGGGCTTGCTTCTGCGTCCTCCTGTGCTGAGTCTTGCAGGAGGGGATCGTCTTCGGCACTCTCCGGAGTGTTATTGTCTCCCGTGCCGGATTCTCCATTCTTGTTGTGGCGGGATTTAGAGCGGCGCCACGACGCCGACGCTTAGGCTGCTTCTTCGAGAATCTTCCTCCGCTGCTTTTCGCCATCCCTTCTTTTGGGGTATCCACCATGTAGACGCCGATGACGAGGTGGCCTTCTAGTGCCCCATGGGTGCTGGGTCTGTTCATCTCCCAGATCATCGTCCATAGCGCCGATGTCATCGAGTCGTAGTCTAGCATGTCGGTTAGATCCTCGGCAGTGGCTACAAAGTGGGTGGTGGGTGGGCTCAATTTCTTCGTCGCCTCGATCTCCAACCGCCCCGCCATAGTCCGCCAGATTCTCCTGATAGCGAGAGATGCTTCAGAGAATTCAGTATATCGCCAAAAGGCGAGTGCTAGAAGATGTCCGCAGCGGTGAATTCCGTAACCGGCGCCCAATCCTGTTTAATTGGCACGGGCGCGGGAGGCTCGGAGTCCGGCGAGGAGTCCGGCGCCTCGGGATCACGAGTTTCGCAGAGGACAAGATTGGTACTCGGCTCCATCGCCGTGGATGCTGAAGCCCCCAGGGCGGCGTCTATCCACCGGCCCTCGTCAGGGGCGATCGGCTCCGGGCTAGTAGCCGGAGCGGATTCGAGTGCGGCCACCAAAGCACTGTCCGGCGGCAGAGCTAGATCATGCCCATCGTCACAAAGGCGGGCGCTGCTTGGTTGTGGCTCGAGTCCGTCAAGATCAAGTCTCCGCGGTCATCGGCCGTGAAGTTCAAGCTTCCGAATCGACTCGATGGCTGGGGCGTAGCTTTCGATCTGCTCCAGATGGCCAAGAGAATTGGCCCGCAGTACAAAGCTGCCGAATACGAAAATCTGTCCGGGGAGAAAAGTCTCACCGACAGCGTTGATGGTTGAAGATGCCATTGGGCCTATCGGTGACGACATACGCAGGAACTCTCAATGAAAGCACCAATGTCGGTGTCAAACCGCGGATCTCGGGTAGGGGGTCCCGAATGTGCGCCTAGGCGGATGGTAATAGGAGACGAGGGACACAATGTTTTTACCTGTGTTCAGCCCTCTCGATGGAGGTAATACCCTCGCCCCGCTTGATTAATATTGATGATATGGGTAGTGCAAGAGTAGATCTACCACGAGATCAAGGAGGCTAAACCCTAGAAGCTAGCCTATGGTATGATTGTTGAGATGTAATGTTGTGTCCTACGGACTAAAGCCCTCCGGTTTATATAGACACCGGAGAGGCTAGGGTTACACAGAGTCGGTTACAATGGTAGGAGATCTACATATCTATATCGCCAAGCTTGCCTTCCACGCCAAGGAAAGTACCTTCCGGACAAGAGCCGGAGTCTTCAATCTTCTATCTTCGTAGTCTGGGAGTCCAGCGGATATTGATAGTCCGGCTGTCCGGACACCCCCTAGTCCAGGACTCCCTCAACGGGCTTACAATATGTGGGACTTCGACCCGGCCGAACACCAGACACTGCGAGAGCTCTTCGACACAACGCACGAAGACGTCTAGAAGGTGCTGTTCAAGGCCACCGAGGTACCACCGCCCATAACAGAAGATGGCAGACTCAGCGCGAAACGCCAAGCCATCCGGTGAGTTTTTTATATTTTGCAAGATGTACCTTTCATCAGCATATTCGCGGGAGGAATCTATGCTTCCATGCCGATTTAACATGACTGGGTAGCGATAGCGGAGCGGATTGACCATCCGGCTCCGCTACCTGAAGATCCAGAATCGACTCTTCTAACGAAGATATTGTTTCCGGTGCCCTATGAGGTGCCGGAGAAGAAGGCCAAGAAGAAGGCCGTGGGACCAGGAAAGGTCCCTGGTGCAAGGTTGTATCGGATGCGACGTCCGAAGACACCGAGGCGCACTCCTCCAACAAAGACAAGAAGGAGGAAGAGGATATCCCTCCCCCCAACCGGGGGGGGAAGAAGAGAAAGGCCACCCCGCAAGGGGAGGCCGAGGCGTCCAAGAAGGGAAAGACCTTCCTTCCGGACCACTCCACCATGGCCACCTACAGCGGTGTGGAGTGGTTGCCCAGGGACAAGCCCCTGGCTAAGTCGTAAGTATCCAGACACTATAATACTTCCAGTATGTTTTGCTTTATTGCTTCTTATCATGTCGAACATGCACATGCAGTCTGGCCAAATCCCATCGAGGTATCCTCTTCGGAGGGATCCCTGGGCCCGTCGGCGATGAACATCGATTCACTCCCGACAGCCTCCTCCCCCAGGCCCGTGAACGACACCGAGGTGTTGTCTCAGAGGATACCAGACCAGGACGAGACAGTTTTGGAGATGCCCGCAGGCAAAATCCCAGTCGCCGGGCACATGGGAGGGAAGACCCCCATGGACTCCGATAATGGGGGCCGCTGCAAATTTGGCCCCCAGCCGAATACGGCTTCGTAAACCCAAGCGGTTCCGAATTCAGGCAGGCAGCCTCTCTCTAAGGGGGGCGAGCCGCCTGTACTAATGACCTCTATCCATCCAGAGGCATCGGACAACTTGCTGGAAGAGCTTCGAGGCGCTTCCATTGATGAAGAACACCGTACTCTTATGAGTACGGTGATTGAGAAGGTCCGCCAAAAGCGGATTGACCGAAGCCTGCGCCAGCCTCCTAATAGGCTTTGAGGTAAATAATAAAATTGTAAGAAAATATCACAATATAGACAGTAGCCCCTGATGCTCTGTTTGGTGTTCAGAAAGAAAGGCCGAACAGAGGATCAAATAACATCCACAGGAGTCTAACAGAAAATGTCCATGTGAATAAGCAGGTGTCGCTGTTGGCCGCTGCCACTCATACTGCGGAGGTCTCCGGACTGAAGCGGGACCTGGAGCGGACCGAGGGAGAGCTCGGCCTCGTGAAGAGGCAGCTCGAGGAAAACAAAGGTACACCATACCCCGTCTGTATATTTATAAAGGAAAAATGGTTTCTGCTAATAGAAGCGTCATGAACCTTAATAGGGGCCACAACTGAAGTGGCGGCCCTTAAGAAGGTGCTGACCGAGGCCGAAGACAAGGCGGCCAAGGAAGCGTCGAGCGCGAGAAGCAAGAGGCCCGGGTCAACGAGGTGCAGCAAGAGCTCCAGGATTTTGTCCAAAAATATGTGTCCTTGGAGCGTGACTCTAAGACGCAAGAGTCCGAGCTTGCTAAGGCCCTCAGAGCGTGCGAGACGACAAAGCCAAAGCCCAAAAGGCCCTCCAGGAGATTCAGGCGGCCAAGAAGATTGTGGCGGGTAAGGCATTCATTATGCAAAGCAAGCATGTGAAGGAGACTTTCCTTTTACTTACCCGAATTTGGAGCTCTCCAGGAGCATTCGCAGATCTACTGTGCAGCATATCTGATGCTGCAAAGTTCTACCGAGCCGAAGAAGGGAGCTTGATGGAGAAGTTGTTCTGGTCTCAGTATATTGGTACCGAACATCCGATGCCCTTGAGCGACCAGCTGAAGCAACTAGTCGAACTGCACAAGGCGGCCGAACTGGCCATGAAGGAACTCATAGTCCGGCTGTGGCCTGCCGAGCCCCTGCCCAGCAGCTACTTCGGCCTCGTAAAGCGTCTTGTGAGTGCTTTCCCGCGGCTTGAAGTCATAAAGCGGTCAGTTTGTATTGAAGGTGTGCGAATGGCCTTTGCCCGCGCAAAAGTGCAATGGGCGAAGATGGATGCCGAGAAGCTGATGACCGAAGGGCCGCTGAAGGGCAAGGAGCATCGCCACCCCAAAAAGTATTATGATAGTGTCCTGAAGGGCTCCCGCCTTGTGGTGGAGCAATGTGCTAAGGATGTCTTTCAAACACAACGTCCGAGATGAATGGCTCGCCAGACACCTCGGCCAAGAAAAGCCAAGAACAGTGGCCGCATTAACAAGCCTCAAGACCCGCTTTTGCACGGGAGAAGATAGCTAGCTGGCAAGATGCAGTACCAGCGACCCAAGTACATCCGAAGTTAGGGATGGAAACGAGAAACCGCGACGCAGCAAGGACCAGCGCCGGACCAAGGGCAGCAGCCCGAAGAGCACGGCAGTCAACGCCGGATTCAAAAGCTCATGGCAGAATCATAAAAAACTACCCCCTAAGGATAACAGGGATGAGCTATCTAACTTAAACAAAATCTTGGACAAGGTATGCCAAATCCACATTACCCCCGGGAAGCCTGCAAATCATACCCACAGAGATTGTTGGGTCTTCAAGAAGTCCGGCAGACTCAACGCCGAACACAAGGGGCTCGACACACCAAGCGAGGACGATGACGAACCCCACAAGCAGAGCACTAGAAAACAAAAGAATTTCCCACAAGAAGTCAAAACAGTAAACTCACTTTATGTGACAAAAGGGAAAAATAGAACGGCGCCCATAGAGATACGCGCCATACGGCATATCCCAGAGGAGTCCCGCCACTGGTTGTCAAAACCAATCACCTTCGACCATCAGGATTACTCTAGACGTATCCAGAACGCAGGATGGACTGCCTTGATATTAGATCCAATAATCGACGGACTCCAATTTACACAAGTCCTAATGGACGGCGGCAGTGATCTAAACCTGCTATATCAGGACACATTCCGCAAAATGGGGATAGACCCAACCAAAATTCGCCATAGCAACACTTCCGTTCAAGGGGTAATGCCAGGCCGATATGCCCATTGTACGGGCTCTCTATTGCTAGAAGTTGTGTTCGGCTCACCCGACAACTTTCGCCGTGAAAAGTTAACCTTCCACCTCGCCCCATTTACAAGTAGCTAGCACTACTGGGGCGCGAAACTTTCGCCCGCTTTAACGCAATACCGCATTATGCATCCCTCACACTTAAAATGCCCGGTCCACGAGGCATCATCTCCTTAAAGGGAAATATCGAGTGTTCCTCAAGCGCGGAAGATTGTGTGACTGCCTCGACATCCACACACTAAACCGGCTTCACTAATCCAAGCACCTAAACAGGTCGTTCAGACCCCGGACACGGTTAGACGAGTCCGGCGTAAACATACAGGGGCTTACCAGCCGCACACCCCCGCACAAGGGGCTCCGCGCATATCCAACAAGAGACAATAAAGCTCAATTTTATTCATTTTTTGAAACATACTTTGTTTATTTAATATAATGTACATTTTCGCACGATCTTTTTCAACTAAGTTCCTCTCTTTTACAGATGAACACCGTGCGACACCCGTCTAGGATACGACACAACGGAGACACAGGCGCAAACGTGCATCAGGGACCTGTTGCAAGGATTCTTTTCAGATTAAGACCCTGCGTAAATCTTTTTTATTGTCTCTTGTTGGTACACATCCCCTGGTTTCTTACTATAACCGAGGAGGAGGCTGGCGTTTTGGCATAGGCCACGTCAGAATTTTGCGCGTACCTGGACACCAGATGCTTACTACAAAGGGCGTTGTTCGGCCCGTTTTCATAAAGACCGAATACCTTAGGGAGTGTTCGGCGTCTCGAGTTAGGCCTTATATGCATCAGCTCCAAATCATGTCTTTGGGCAAATGTTGGGTTTGCCCGGCTCCTGTGTTTTGCTGCCTTACGTTCCACTCTATCGGCTAACGCGGCACCAGGAGAACTACTGCGATTGTGCCCCGGTTCGTCCAGGCGAGCACCTCAGTAGAGAAAGCCGAAAACTGACTGTCATGATATAGCGTGAGACTGGTCAACCACTCGATGACCCGCCGGAATCTATAGGATTCCTCCCCATTGACGAAGGGCCGTTTCCCGGCCAGGCACATACGCGCCCCGAATTCGGGTGAACGCGGTGCCCCTAGGGGCTATATAGTAGCCCCATTGTCAAACTCCTATGGCTAAGTGAAAGTGATAAAGCATTATAGTCCGGTTGTGTCACGCCCAATATGCGACCCTATCCAAAAGGAACTCGAAGGTCCCACCAAGGATAGACCCACATATTGGAACGCTTTTGCAAGGTGGATATCATTACATCAACAATTACATAATAGTGGGGATACATACAAAACATACAATGTCACATGAATACAACAATACAACATACACAAGATCAACATCCGACTACGGATGAAACACAAACAGAAACTCAAACGACATCCACCCTGCTAGCCCAGGCTGCCGACCTGGAACCTATCCCCTGATCGAAGAAGAAGCAAAAGAAGAACTCCAAATGCAAGCAAACATCGCTCTCGCGTCAGGATCATCGCATAACCTGTACCTGCAACTGTTGTTGTAGTAATCTGTGAGCCACGAGGACTCAGCAATCCCATTACCATGGGTATCAAGACTAGCAAAGCTTAATAGGAAAGGAAGGGGTAAAGTGGTGAGGTTGCAGCAGCGACTAAGCATGATATGGTGGCTAACATACGCAAATGAGAGCGAGAAGAGAAACAAAGGAACGGTCGTGAAACTAGCAATGATCAAGAGGTGATCCTGAACTCCTACTTACGTCAAACATAACACAGAAACCGTGTTCACTTCCCGGACTCCGCCGAGAAGAGACCATCACGGCTACACACGCGTTGATGCGTTTTAATTTGGATCAGGTGTCAAGTTATCTACAACCGACATTAACAAATTCCGTCGCCACATAACCGTGGGCACGGCTCTCGAAAGTTTAAACCCTGCAGGGTGTCCCAACTTAGCCCATGACAAGCTCTCGCGATCAACGAAGGAATAGACCTTCTCCCGGAAGACCCGATCACCTCGTAATCCCGGTTTACAAGACATTTCGACAATGGTAAAACAAGACCAGCAAAGCCGCCCGATGCGCCAACAATCCCGATAGGAGCTGCACATATCTCGTTCTTAGGGCAACACCGGATAGGTCAGCCTACGAGTAAAACCAGACCTCGAGTTGCCCCGAGGGGGCCCTGCAGTCTGCCCGGTTCAGACCAGCACTTAGACAAGCACTGGCCCGGGGGGGCTAAAATAAAGATGACCCTCAAGAGAGCGACTCCCAAGGGAAAAGGTATAGGTGGTGGTGAGGCAAATGGTAAAACCAAGGTTGGGCCTTGCTGGACAAGTTTTATTCAAAGCGAACTGTCAGGGGGGTCCCATAAATCACCCGACCGCGTTAGGAACGCAAAATCCGGAAACATAACACCGGTATGACGGAAACTAGGGCGGCAAGAGTGGAACAAAACACCAGGCATAAGGCCGAGCCTCCCACCCTTTACCAAATATATAGATGCATTAATAATATAAGAGATATTGTGATATCCCAACCAAAATCCTGACCACCATGGAGAAATCTTCAACTTCACCTGCAACTAGCAACGCTATAAGAGGGGCTGAGCAAAGCGGGAACATAGCCAAACAACGGTTTGCTAGGAATGGTGTCAAAGGTTAGAGGTTCATGGCTATTTGGGATGGCTTGAAGAGCAAATGATAGGTAACGCAGCATAGCGATAGAACGAAGCAACTAGCATAGCAATGATAGTAGTGAGATCCAGGGTAGCGGTCATCTTGCCTGAAATCCCGCAAGGAAGAAGAACGAGTCCATGAAGAAGACGAACGGATGAAGCCGAACCAACCGTAGACGAACGAATCCTCACGATCGCAACGAAACTGGAACTAACAAGAAGACGCACACAACATAGGTAAACACACCACACATGAACAAGGCATGATGTACAACAAGCATGATGCATGACCAAGCTATATGAAGCTACTCATGGCAAGAGATGATGCAAACAAGAACAACACATCAAGGCAAGTTTAAATGAGGCCGGGAACAACATATAACAATTCCGGTAAGTCCTCATATGCAAATTTTGAAATTGGTCCAGAACTGAATAAACCTTATGTTCAAGTTGTTAAACAGCAAGTTAAAATGCACCACGAGGATCTACACGAAATTCTAAGCAAGTTACATATAAAGTTCATTAGATTCGGAGCTACGGTCTAGAAGATATGAGCAAAACAAGTTAAGCATGGCATTGATGCAAAATGCACCCAAACATCAAGCAAACACCTAAAAACAAGGATGCAACATGATAATATGGAGCTACATGCAAAATCAAACAAGTTTCATATAGAGCACACTCAAAACGGAGCAACGGTGCAACACACACACTATACAAGTCATAACAACAATCTGTCCATAACAGCAACTAGGCATCTTACAAGCATCAAAAAAAATATGCTACAACATCTCAACATAATAAAAAAAAAGGTATGGGCATGATGCACTGGTACAGCACAATAAAACATGAACACTGAGCTATCTCCAGAAACAACTAGAACATGCTCAAAAACACATGGTAAGATTGCAAATAATAACAGTTTCAGACTTTAGCAGAAATAACATCAGGTTGCAATGTTTAGAGCAAGCAAACAACATGTTACAGGAACTTATCATGGCAAACAAAGGCATGGAATGAATCTACTAATTGCATAGATCAAAAGACCCTTACTGACCACCAGCCAAAAAGGAACAGAAAGTATGATGGCACCCACGTAAACATGGCAAGTTATATTACAGATTCATACATGGCAGGAACAACAATAAGTAGGCATGTTGGTGAGCTTGAACCACTCACCACAGAGCAATACATGGCATGGCAAGGAAACCAATAGTAAGAAGGCACGTTTATGAAGCTATACATGGCAAGAGCAAGGTCATAGGGTGCATGGAACACTAGCAAAACACATGTGAACTAGTGAACTTAATGTTAACAGGCTGATAGCAACATCATTTAGCAACCTTTAGAGCAAGATAACAACATGTTCCAGCAGGCTATAATTGCAACCAAGGACATGAATGGATAGAGCAAGACATGTAGATCAAAACATATTTATAGAACATCTCCAGATTATGCATAGAATGATTAGTAGAAGCATGTTAACATAGCAACAAAATATAACAGAATCATCAGAAAACAAAGAACAAAGAACTACCCTAGTTAACAAGCTTGATACACTCAGCACACAACTCACAAAAATACATGGTTGGCACCCCTGGAAAGATGGCATAGCATAGATCAAAACACATGTAGACGTCAACCTCATAGGATGCACACATCAATCATGGCAAAAATGACAAATGAGCATGTTATAACAGTTTCAACAGATTAACATCAACATGCACTCTTACAGCAGCATTTCAGGCATCAAGATGAGCTCAAATGAAAATGATGCAATGGAATGAAATGAAGTAATCGTTGAGACGAACAATTTGACATATTACACGCACGAAACGGAGCTACGGATGCAGAGATACAATGCGATGAACAAGGCATGATTATGCAAAATGCTTCGGGGACTTAGAGAAAAATTCGGGGTCAACCTTCTGCACGGATATCGATGCACGTCGGGATCTCGCCGGAGACGAGGAGGAGGACGGCCAGAGGGGCTCGGGGCGGCCGGAGATGCTTGGGGGGGCCGGATCCGGGTGGCGCCGGCCCGGATCTGGCCGGGGGCGGCGCCGGCGACGAGGGCGGCGCGGCGGAGCCTTGCCGCAGGGCGGGCGGCCAAGGCGGCGGCGGCCGGGTGCGGCGGTGCCGGGCGCGGCGGCGCTGCTTAGTGCTGGCGGTGCAGGCCGGCGCAAGGCGTCTGACGGTGAGGCGATCGGGGGCGGGCGAGCCAGGCGCTGGCGCCGGGCGGCGGAGTTGGCGACGTCTTGCATGGCGGCGGCGACGCTGGCCGACGGCAGCGGCGGATGGGCCCGGCGCGAGCAGGGGCCCATGGTGGGCGGCGGCGCGGCTGGATCATGGGGCCGGAGCGGCTCGCGGCCGGGCGGCGGGCGTGGGTCGGTGGCGCGACGTGGCGGCCTGCGATTCGCTGAGGGGGCGGTGGCGGACATGTCCGGTGGGGCGCGGACATGTCCGGCGGCTGGAGGAGGAAGAAGCTAGGGTTAGGGTAGGATTTGACCGCGAATTTCGGGGGAGGGCTAGTTTTATAAGTAGAGGGAGCTAGGAGAGTCCAAATGAGGAGCGATTTTCGGCCACGCGATCGTGATCGAATGACCGAGAGCATGGAGGGGAGTTTGCTGGGTTTTGGGCCACTTTGGAAGGGGTGTTGGGCTGCAACTCAAAGAGGGCTTTGCGGTTACCCGTTAACCGTTGGAGTACCAAACGACCTCCAAATGGCACGAAACTTGACAGGCGGTCTACCGGTGCTATACCAAGGCCGCTTGGCAAACCTCGGGCCATTCCGAGAAAGTTTAACACCCACTCACAACATGAGACAAAAGGGGAACGCCGGGGGACATAGGAGTGCCGGATTGCAAAACGGACAACGGGGAAAATGCTCGGATGCATGAAACGAACACGTATGCAAAAACAGATGCACATGATGACATGATAAGAAATGCATATGATGACATGGCAAAGTGCAACACGCAAGCAAATGACATGGCAACAACGACGAATAACTGGCAGACACGTGGCGCATCGAATCCGGGGCGTTACAGGTTGCCTGGTTTGCTACGCTACCACCTCCTTCATAGGACCAAGACGTTGGATCAAGTGTGAAAATGCGCCTTTTGCAAACACCCCCGCATTATATGCGTGGGGGCTGAAGCCGAAGACTGCCATCTTTCAGGTTATATACACATATACATTAACGGCCGCACAGGAGGTATTTTAATTCTTGAAAGCACAAGTATAAAAAGCTTTTTTATTTCATCGAAACATTGCTTCACAATAAATACATGTTATTTGAACATAATATCCTTCGAGCACTGCATCTCTATTAAACGAGCGCCCTGCAGAACTCCTGAAAATAGTGCTCGACAGGTACTCAGCTTCCGTCCGAATCTTGGGATGCAACATCGATGGCCTTCATCTCCGTCTAGTATGTCTTGACACGGGCAAGAGCCATCCGCGCACCCTCTATGCATGCTGACCTCCTCATTGCATTGATATGCGGCACCGCACCAAGGAACTGCTGCACTAAGCCAAAATAACTCTTCGGCTCGGGCCCTTTTGGCCACAAAAGACTCACGACATCCTTCATGGCAAGTCCGGATAACCTATTCAGCTCCGCCCATTCGGCCAAGCGATCGGTTAATGGAAGTGGGCGCTCTGGATTATGGATCTGCGACCAGAAAACCTTTCCCGTTTCGTGATCCTCTTGATCTCGGAAGTGTTCGGCCGCGTCCGCCGCACTTGCCGCCAAGTCTATATAAGCATCTTCCGCACTCCACGGCCAGTCCAACTGAGCATAATTAGGGTCCATGAATTTCCTCCGCAGCAGAAAGGGCTTTCCAGCCGCGATATCTCCGGCCTGACGCAGCTCCTCCTTCATAGCTCTCATCGCAGAGCGAGCATCCTTGGCCTCGGCAGTGGCCTTCTTCAGGTCCTCTCGTACCGCCCGATCTTCTTTTTCAAGAAGCTTGCAGTGGTCGGCAGCATTCTTCAACTCCACAGCCATCTCGGCCATCTCCTTTCTTCGGCAGTGAGCAGCCTGTTCAGCTTTTAGCTCTTCGTCCGCCTTCAAGGCAGCCGCGTCACTCTTTCTGGCCTGCTCCTTGGCTTGGGCGAGCTCCGCCCGCAGGTTCTCCAGGGCAGCAGCACCATCTGCGTCAAGCATACTTGTTGTAAGGCACGGGCATCAAGCTCCCTTACCAGGTGTCCGCGGGGAAATTGCATACCTTGTGACTCGTCAAGTCGCCTATTGACAAGCACGATGTCGACATCCGCCACGTCAAGTTGCCGCTTTAGTTCGGCAAATTCATTAGTCCGACCAGCCACCGGAACCTTCGCCACCTGCATAGGAAGGGCGACACATTATACCTGGGATTATGATGCTCGGCGCGCTGTCATTTTTGACAACACACTGAGTCTCAGGTGCTACTATCTACACAGGGCGCATTTTATATGCGGAACTATCAGAAGGTACATCATTTTGCGTACCTCAAAACCTGTCAGTAAACTCTTGACGGCTTCCTGCAATCCCCTCTCAGCGGATGAAATCCTTTCAATCAACGTACTCATTAACGCATGGTAATCTTCTGAGATAAACGCTCGCCCGAGCAGATCCTTCAGCTCCTCCGACCGTACACCATATGGTGTCGGACTCGTCCGGTGGCCTATTTTGAAGGCCGGACGCGGAGGGCTTTGAGGGGACATATGACTACCTTCTGGCCCCGCCTGACTCGGAGAAACCCTCCGTGACGACACCTCAGGGTCGCCCGACTTGTAAGACGGTACGGCAGGGGGAGGCGTTTCGCTCTCTATCATCTCCGGACGAAGATCCCCCGAAGATGAGCTCTGCTAAGAAGGGCTGAGATCCGTACTACAAGGTAAAATTTCGGTTATCAGAAATAAGGTAGGGATATCCTTTATTTTAAAAAGAACTCCCCTTTTTACTTACGGCTCGGTGGAGGGCTGATCCCCTTGGGGGCATAATGCGGCCGAGGCATCTCTCGGCGCAGGACCCTCTGACGAAGATTTCTTCCCCCACTTTGAGATCATGGTCTCCGGGTCTTCAGAGGCGGTCCTCTTCTTCCCTTGGATGGAGGGATTCTCGATCCCTCCTTTCTTGGCAGCCTCCTTCGTGGAGGCGGTAGCTTCCTTGTTCCCCCCTTCGCCTTCTTCTGAAGGCGCAACCTCCAGCATCCTGGTTAACACAGGATCCGGCGTGGTCTCAGGGAGGGGGGCCGGACAGGTGATTAACTTTGCCTTCCCTATCCACTCCTGTTCAAGGGACTGCTCTTTTAAAGGGCAAGTTTGTGATAAATATAGGATAGCGTGTCCGGGTACAGGGCTACTTACTTGAGTATCCGGGTGATTGCAGCTCAGACCTGCATCCTCGGTCAAGTCCGGACACATCCCTTGTGATCCGAAGAAAATCTTGTACATCTCCACGGGCGTCGCTCCCATAAAATGTTGGAGAGCTCGTGGTCCCTCCGGGTTAAATTCCCACAGGCAGAGGGGGCGACATCTGCAGGGCAGGATGCGACGAATCAGCAAGACCTGTGCTACTATGACCAAAGTGATCTCTCTCTCTAGGAGGTCTCGAATGCTGCCCTGCAGCAAGGGCACGTCCTTGGACGGCCCCCAGTCTACCCCTTTATTGACCCATGACGCCAGCCGTGGTGGAGGACCCGAGCGAAAGGCAGGTGGCGCCACCCGTTTGGTGCCCCTGGGAGCTGTGATATAAAACCACTCTTGTTGCCATAAACTGAGCTCCTCTTGAAAAGAGCCCTCGGGCCACGGAGCATCAGCATTCTTGCTTATAACATCCCCTCCACACTCTGCCTGTTGCCCCTTGATCATCTTCGGCTCCACTTTGAAGGTCTTGAGCCACAATCCGAAGTGAGGGGTAATGCGGAGGAAGGCTTCGCACACGACGATGAACGATGAGATGTGGAGGATGGACTCTGGATCCAAGTCGTGAAATTCCAACCCATAGTAAAACATGAGCCCCCTCACGAAGGGGTCCATCAGGAAGCTTAGCCCCCGAAGGAAGTGAGACGCGTACACCATGCTTTCACCAGGCTTGGGAGTGGGAATAACCTGCCCTTGGGCAGGCAGCCTATGCGAAATTTCGCCGGGTAAATACCTGGCATCTCTTAGCTTTAGCACGTCTTCTTCCGTAATGGAGGAAGGCATCCACCGGCCTTGCAGGTCGGAGCCGGACATCATCGAAGGTCCGAAGCGCCTGAATCTGGAGCTTTGGGTGTTGGAACTCGAGGCGAGGGGCGGATTCGATTGAGGTTGAAAGAAGGGAGTGGAGCCTTGGTCTCTTTATAAAGAGGTTGAATACCAAGAGCCTCCCCCGTGACCGTTCAAGACTCGCCTTCGATATAGGAGACGTGCCAACGGCCACGGTTGGGTTACCCACGCCTGTATTGATGAGAATCCCGGAATAAGGGGACACGATCTCTGCTTTGACAAGACATACCAAGGAAACCGCCTCGCTAAACGCGCTGAGGTGGAACAGTAAAAACGATTCGAACAAAAGCTTGGCGGTGGTGTGATGTCACGCCATGGAATACGTCAGCAGATTGAATTTGTCTAAATATTATTCTCTCTACGGTGGTATGTGGAACTTATTTTGCAGAGCCGGACACTATCCTTGTGTTCAAAATCTTCTATGAAGTATTGGAGGAGGAACCCGCCTTGCAATGCCAAGACAATATCTTGTACTGGACTCGCCGTCATTGAAGCCTGGTTCGAGAGACTCTTGAGGAGTCCCGGACTAGGGGTTGTCCGGATAGCCGAACTATCATCTTTGGCTGGACTCCTGGACTAGGCGTGGAAGGCAAGCTTGGCGATACAGATATGTAGATCTCCTACCATTGTAACCGACTCTATGTAACCCTAACCCTCTTCGGTGCCTATATAAACCGGAGGGTTTTAGTCCGAAGGACGAACAACAATCACACCATAGGCTAGCTTCTAGGGTTTAGCCTCTCTGATCTCGTGGTAGATCAACTCTTGTACTACCCATATCATCAATATCAATCAAGCAGGAGTAGGGTTTTACCTCCATCGAGAGGGCCCGAACATGGGTAAAAACATCGTGTCCCTTGTCTCCTGTTACCATCCGCCTAGACGCACAGTTCGGGACCCCCTACCCGAGATCCGCCGGTTTTGACACCGACAGATATGTTTCTCGTTTATGGAGGTGACAAAGAGCTTGTCGTAAATGGTTACGTCGATGCAAGCTTTGACACCAATCCGGATGACTCTAAGTTGCAAACCGGATACGTATTTATATTGACTGGTGGAGCTGTCAGTTGGTGCAGTTCCAAGCAGAGCGTCGTGGCGGGATCTATGTGTGAAGCGGAGTACATAGCTACTACGGAAGCAGCAAGTGAAGGAGTCTGTATGAAGGAGTTCATATCAGATCTAGGTGTAATACCTAGTGCATCGGGTCCAATGAAAATCTTTTGTGACAATACTAGAGCAATTGCCTTGGCAAAGGAATCCAGATTTCACAAGAGAACCAAACATATCAAGAGACACTTCAATTCCATCTGCAATCAAGTCAAGGATGGAGACATAGAGATTTGCAAGATACATACGGATCTGAATGTTGCAGACCCGTTGACTAAGCCTCTTCCACGAGCAAAACATGATCAACACCAAGACTCCATGGGTGTTAGAATCATTACTATGTAATCTAGATTATTGACTCTAGTGCAAGTGGGAGACTGAAGGAAATATGCCCTAAAGGCAATAATAAAGTTGTTATTTATATTTCCATATATCTTGATAAATGTTTATTATTCATGCTAGAATTGTATTAACCAGAAACTTAGTACATGTGTGAATACATAGACAAAACATAGTGTCCTTAGTATGACTCTACTTGACTAGCTCGTTAATCAAAGATGGTTATGTTTCCTAACCATAGACATGTGTTGTCATTTGATGAATGGGATCACACCATTAGAGAATGACGTGATGGGCAAGACCCATCCGTTAGCTTAGCATTATGATCATTACAGTTTTATTGCTACTGCTTTCTTCATGACTTATACATGTTCCTCGGAGGAACACCTTGTGTGCTATCACACATCACAACATAACTGGGTGATTATAAAGATGCTCTACAGGTGTCTCCGAAGGTTTTTGTTGGGTTGGCATAGATCAGGATTAGGATTTATCACTCTATGTATCAGAGAGGTATCTCTGGGCCCTCTCGGTAATGCTCATCACTATAAGCCTTGCAAGCAATGTGACTCATGATTTAGTTGCGGGATGAAGCATTATGGAACGAGTAAAGAGACTTGTTGGTAACGAGATTGAACTAGGTATGATGATACCGACGATCGAATCTCGGGCAAGTAACATACCGATGACAAAGGGAACAACGTATGTTGTTGTGCGGTTTGATCGATAAAGATCTTCGTAGAATATGTAGGAGCCAATATGAGCATTGATACGTCTCCAACGTATCTACTTGTTCAAACACTTTTTCCCTTGTTTTGGACTCTAACTTGCATGATTTGAATGGAACTAACCCGAACTGACGCTGTTTTCATGAGAACTGCCATGGTGTTATTTTTGTGCAGAAATAAAAGTTCTCGGAATGACCTGAAAATCCACGGACATGTTTTGGAATTAATAAAAAATATTAGCGAAAGAATCAGCATCAGGGGGCCCACACCCTATCCACAAGGGTGCATGGCGCCCCCTTGGGTGCGCCCCCTGCCTTGTGGGCCTCCTGGGACTCCACCGACCTCAACCCCGACTCCATATATTCACTTTCGGGGAGAAAAAATAAGGAAGAAGGATTCATCACATTTTACGATACAAAGCTGATGCCAAGCTCAAATCTTCTTTGGGAGGGCTGATCTGGAGTCCGTTCGGGGCTCCGGAGAGGGGAATGCGTCGCCATCGTCATCATCAACCATCCTCCATCACCAATTTCATGATGCTCACCGCCGTGCGTGAGTAATCCCATCGTAGGCTTGCTAGACAGTGATGGGTTGGATGAGACTTACCATGTAATCGAGTTAGTTTTGTTAGGGTTTGATCCCTAGTATCCATTATGTTCTAAGATTGATGTTGTTATGACTTTGCCATGCTTAATGCTTGTCACTAGGGCCCGAGTGCCATGATTTCAGATCTGAACCTATTATGTTTTCATGAATATATGTGAGTTCTTGATCCTATCTTGCAAGTTAATAGCCACCTACTATGTGTTATGATCCGACAACCCTGAAGTGACAATAATCGGGACCACTCCGGTGATGAACGTAGTTTGAGGAGTTCATGTATTCATTAAGTGCTAATGCTTTGGTCCGATACTCTATTAACAGGAGGCCTTAATATCCCTTAATTTCCATTAGGACCCTACTGCCACGGGTGGGTAGGATAAAAGATGTCATGCAAGTTCTTTTCCATAAGCACGTATGACTATATTCGGAATACATGCCTACATTACATTGATGAACTGGAGCTAGTTCTGTGTCACCCTATGTTATAACTGTTGCATGAGGAGTCGCATCCGACTTAATTATCCATCACTGATCCATTGCCTACGAGCTTTTCACATATTGTTCTTTTCTAAGTTACTTTTCCGTTGCCACTGTTATGATTACTACAAAACGGTTACTGTTACTTTTGCCACTATTACCATTACCTCCATACTATTTTGCTACTAAATACTTTGTTGCAGATATTAAGTCTTTCAAGTGTGGTTGAATTGACAACTCAGCTGCTAATACTTGAGAATATTCTTTAGCTCCCCTTGTGTCGAATCAATAAATTTGGGTTGAATACTCTACCCTCGAGAACTGTTGCGACCCCCTATACTTGTGGGTTATCAAGACTATTTTCTGGCACCATTGCCGGGGAGCATAGCTTTATTGTTTGAGTCACTGGGGATTTATATCTATTGATCACTATGAAGAACTTGAAATTTGAAAGAACCAACATTTTTCCCTCAACTACGAGGGGAGGTAAGGAACTGTTATCTAGCTCTGCACTTCATTCACCTTGTGTTTTGAGTAAACTTTCAACACCTACACCTGCTATTGATTCTGATATGTCGCATGTTATTGATGATTCCACTTCTGCTATGCATGACGCTTATGATGAAACTACTTCTATGCTTGATAATACTGTGCCATTAGGTGAATTTCTGGATGAACAACTTGCAAGGGTTAGAGTGAAAGAAATTATTGAAACTGATAATATTGATGAAAGTGATGATGAAGATTCTCCCCCTAGATATGAATTGCCTGATGTGCCTGAGGGTTGTTGTCGGTGTCAAAACCGGCGGATCTCGGGTAGGGGGTCCCGAACTGTGCATCTAGGCGGATGGTAACAGGAGACAAGGGACACGATGTTGTTACCCAGGTTTGGGCCCTCTCGATGGAGGTAAAACCCTACTCCTGCTTGATTAATATTGATGATATGGGTAGTACAAGAGTAGATCTACCACGAGATCAGAGAGGCTAAACCCTAGAAGCTAGCCTATGGTATGATTGTTGTTCGTCCTACGGACTAAAACCCTACGGTTTATATAGGCACCGAAGAGGGTTAGGGTTACACAGAGTCGGTTACAATGGTAGGAGATCTACATATCCGTATCGCCAAGCTTGCCTTCCATGCCAAGGAAAGTCCCATCCGGACACGGGACGAAGTCTTCAATCTTGTATCTTCATAGTCCAGGAGTCCGGCCAAAGGCTATAGTCCGGCCATCCGGACACCCCCTAATCGAGGACTCCCTCAGTAGCCCCTGAACCAGGCTTCAATGACAACGAGTCCGGCGTGCATATTGTCTTCGGCATTGCAAGGCGGGTTCCTCCTCCGAATA
Source organism: Aegilops speltoides (assembly GCA_021437245.1). Lineage (NCBI taxonomy): Eukaryota > Viridiplantae > Streptophyta > Magnoliopsida > Poales > Poaceae > Aegilops > Aegilops speltoides. Next base: position 305,362,150 of record CM038143.1, read on the forward strand.
CTTCATAGAAGATTTTGAACACAAGGATAGTGTCTTGCTCTACAAAATAAGTTCCACATATCACCGTAGAGAGAATATTTACACAAATTCAATCTGCTGACGTATTCTGTGGCGTGACATCACACCACGGCGAAGCCTTTATTCGAATCATTTTTACGGTCCCACCTCAGCGTGTTTAGTGAGGCGGTTTCCTTGGCACGTCTTGTCAAAGCAGAGATCGTGTCCCCTTATTCCAAGATTCTCATCAATACGGGTGTGGGTAACCCAACCGCGCCATTGGTTACAGCGCTTGGGAGATAAGCGAGTTTTACCAGGCTGGTGGGGACGCATAGCTTCGTCCGTTCATATAAGGGGATAAGGATCCACCTTTTTACCTACACCTTCTTCATCCTTTGCTCATCCATTTCCGTGCACTCGAGCTCCAGCGCCCAAGTCCGCACATCCCACCTCAACCTTCTCCAGCCATGTCTGGAGCGAGAGGCAAGTGGATGGTCTCCTCCGTCACAGAGGGGCACATCAAAAAGCTGCGGAAGGCCGGATACTTGTCCAGCGACATCGCGCATCGGCTCCCTGACAAGGGGCAGCTTATCCCCACACCCAGGCCCCATGAGAGGGTGGTGTTCCTCACCCACTTCCTCCGCGGACTAGGTTTTCCACTTTTCACCCATTTGTCCAGGGGCTCATGTTCTACTACGGCCTGGATTTCCACAATCTGGCCCCGAATTGCATCCTCAACATCTCGGCATTCATCGTCCTGTGCGAGGCCTTCCTCTGCATCCAGCCCCACTTCGGCTTATGGCTGAAGACCTTCAATGTCAAACTGAAGGTAGTGGGCGGCCGCCAGGTGAAGTGCGAAGGTACCATGGTGGGCAAGATGGCCAACGTCCTATGGCTCGAGGGCTCCTTCGTGGAGACCATAAAGGGGTGGCAATCGGGGTGGTTCTACATCACCGAGCCGCGTGACCGTAAATGGGTGGCGGCCCCCGAATTCCGATCTGGCTTCCCTACACGGCTCACCTCCTGGAAGGAGACGGGCCTGACGTGGGGTAATTCGGAAGAGCTGACCGGACTCCAAACCTGCGTCCAAAACCTAGTGAACAAGAAGCTCAAGCTTGTCAACGTAGTCCAGGTCATGCTCATCCGCCGGATCCTCCCATGCCAACAACGGGCCTTCAACTTGTGGGAGTTCGATCCAGCATAGCACCAAACCTTGAGCAGGCTCTTCGACACTACATACGAAGATGCCTGGAAGGTGTTGTTCAAGGGCGCCGAGGCTCCCGCATCCGCTACCGAAGATCGCGGATTCAGCTCGCAGCATCAAGCCAGCAAGGTAAGCTATTTTACCCTTTACAGGACACTTGTTTTTCATAGTTTGACTCTATGCGGGATCTGAACTCCCTTACCTTTGACAGGCCTGGCAAAAGACGTCCGGGCAGGTTAACTGTCCGGCTCCCCTGCCAGAAGACCCAACGGACGCCTGATTAAGGGGTTGCTGGTTCCGGCACCTCATGTGGTGCCGGAGAAGAAGGCCAAGAAGAAGGCCACGGGAACTCGAAGGAGTTCCCGGCGCAAGGTGTTGTCGGACTCATCGTCCGATGACTTCGAGGTAGACTCCTCCCGCGAAGATGAGGAGGAGGAAAAAGAGGCCTCTCCCCCAGTGGGGGGAGAGAAGAAAAGGAAGGCCGCCCCAACTAGGGAGGACGGAGGGTCCAAGAAGGGAAGGACCCTTCCTCCGGACTACTCCACCAACGCCGACGATGGCGAAGAGGAGTGGCCACCGAGGGCTAAGCCCCTGGCGAAATCATAAGTGTCCGGATACCAGAATAACTCATGGCGTTTCATTTGTCGCACAGAATCTCCTAACGCCGAATATAACCCTGCAGCCCGCCCAAGGACGGGCTTGACGCTTCAACGAGCGGCTCCCTGGATTTGTCGGACGTGAATAGCACCTCACTTCTGGCTGCCTCCTCTCCTCGCGCTACGGATGACGCCGAGATGGGGTCCCAAAGGGGCCCAGCCAGGTGGAGGTGGTCGGGGGCGCCCAGGCAACCTCCGCACTCGAGCGAAAGGGGATAAAACCCCAAAGGGCTCTAAGTCCGGCGGGGCGGGACTCCGCACCGGAACCTTGATGGTTCCGAGTCCGGCAGACGCCTTAAGTAAGAAGGGCAAGGCTGCGACACCGGTGACCTCCGTCCAACGGAGGCACCGGATAATTCTTTGAGGCGCTTCTGGTGCCTCCATCGACGAAACACCGCCTTGTTATGAGTGTGGTCATCAAGAAAGTTCATCCGTCAAGAGCGGGCTGATGAAGCTATGCCAGCCTTCTAATAGGATTTGAGGTATGTACTTAAGATATGTAAAAATATTACCGCATAGACAAGAGCCCGATGCTCGGTTTGGTGTTACGAAAGAAAAGCGAACGAGGATCTAAAAAGATGTACGCAGGAGTCTAACATAAGCATGTCAATATGGGGAATGCAGGCTGCACTGCTGACCTCTTCCGCACTAACTATAGAGGTTAATGCATTGAAGAAGAGCCTCGAGCAGTCCGAGAACGAGCTCGGCCTTGCCAAAAAGCAGCTCGAGGACAAAGAAGGTAAGTAATACCTTATGGAAGTATATAAAAGATGTGGTTGAAAAAAATGACAAGAATAACGTGAGTATTGCAGGGGCCTCGAACGAGGTGGCGACCCTAAAGGAAGTGGTGTCCAAGGCCGAAAGAAATGCGGCCGCGGAGCGCACCGAGCGAGAGAAGCAGGAGGCGCGGGTGGCGGAGGTGCGGCAAGAGCTCCAGGCTCTCGTGGAAAAACACGAGAGTTTAGAGCGTGACTCGAAGACTCGAGAGTCCAAGCTCGCCTCGGCCCTTGAGAGCGCCAAAGCCGCTAAGGCCGAAGCCCAAAAAGCCCTCCAGGAAATTGAAGCGATGAAGAAGATAGTGGCGGGTAAGGCATTCTTTATGCAAAGCAGGCATGTGAAAGTGAATTACTTGTTACTTACCCGAATCCGGAGCTCTCCAGGAGCATTCGCAGATCTGCCCCTCAGTGTGTCCAATGCTGCCGCGTTCTACCGAACCGAGGAGGGGAGCTTGACGGAGAAGGTGTTACGGTCTCGATATCTTGGGCGGACACCAGTGCCCTTGGCGACCAGCTGCAGTGGCTGGTCGAGCTCCATAAGGTGGCGAACAGGCCATGAAGAACCTCATAGTTTGGCTGTGGCCTAAGGAAGCCATGCACGAGAGCTACTTGGGCTGGTGAGGCGGCTGGTGGACACCTGTCCATGGAATGAAGTCGTCAAGCGCTCCGTCTGCATCGAAGGTGCCCGTAGGGCCCTTGCCCGTGCTAAAGTGCACTGGGGCAAGATGGACGCTGAGAAGCTTGTGACGGACAAACCACCGCTGGGCAGGGAGTATCGCAAGCCCGAGATATAATATGAGGGCATCCTGAAGGGTGCCCGCCTTATAGCGGGTGAATGCTCCAAAGATGTATTTTTTGAGTAAACTCGCATTTGTTATCCTGTATGCTGAAACCTTGTTCATATGCGCTAAGCAACGCTTGTGAATTTTAAATATTACCTTCTGTGCGGCCGTTTATTAAATTTGATAGATGGCGAGTCGTCGGCTTCGGCCCCCATGCCATGAGTGCTAGGGTGTTCGGGATAAACTTGAGCGCTCTTTTTCCCATTCTTGGGTCCTTCGAGGGAGGCGCTCAACACAACGAACGAGGCAACCGGACTATAATGCTTGAACACTCTCACTTAGCCATAGAATTCTATAATTTTAAATTTAGTGAAGCCCCTAGTATTCGGAAGACCGAGTTGAGGCGTTATCACGCTGGGCGGACAAAGCCGACTCCTCGCTCTAGCGGCATAAGTCTTTAGGGACTCGAAAAACCTCTCGAACAGCGACCGGCTCTCGCCCTATCATGACGGTCAGTTTTAGCTTTCTCCACTGAGGTGCTTAACCCAGCTCAACTGGGGCACAATCGCAATGGTTCTCCCAGCGCTACCTTAGCCGATATAACGGGACGTAAGGTACCAAAACATGGGAGCCGGGCAAACCCAACTATTGACCAAAGACATGATTCGGAGCCGATGCATATAATGCTATAAGTTCGGGGTGCCGCACTTGTAAAAGTGTTCGGACTTATCACACCATATTTTGGGGTACTTAAGCCCCTGGTGTATTTGGCCGTACCAAAATGTACGGATTCAACATGTCATTGGTGAACATATATAGATAAAAAAGGAATGCAATAATAGGCAGAAGCTATGTATTGTTTATTCAAAAAGGCTGCGGTAAAAGCAGAATGATACAAATAGTGCGATAAGCAATGGACGAGACTATTTGACATGTCCCCCTCTAGGGGCGAGCTGCGGGATGATATGTGAAACAAGTATACTGCTCATTATAGAGACCACCTGGGCACTCGACGTAGCTTTCTGCTTCCCTGGCTGTTGCATCATGTGTTCGGCGATTCTACTGCCGGACAGGGCTTCTTGAGAATGGAGTCCTGAAAGTGAGAAAAAAAAGAATGACACAATCGGGAGCCCTTGGTGCGGTTGAGCCGCATTCTGGGCCTGTCGTGGTCGTGCCCCTCCCCCTATGCCCATGGTATTTCCAGAGCGTAATTATGTACGTGTAGTACTGGTTTCGCAATTTCGCGAGGGCTGGGGTTGGGGCCGCATTACTCTGCGATGCTCGGAGCGTGCGAGGCGGTCTTGTTATAGGTTACTCGGGCGCGCTTAGCGGTGTCCGTCGTTGAATAGCCGGACTCGAGAATTGCCTTGAGAGGCTGCTTTTTACTTCCGCCGCGAGGGCTGCCGTATGCTCCTCCGTTCGGAGAGAGCGCTCGGTGTTTCCTTTGACCGTAATGACTCCTCAAGGGCCTGGTATCTTGAGCTTGAGGTATCGTGGTCTTGGCACCGCATTGAACTTTACCGTCACGGTTCATCCGAGCGATCGCGTGATAGCCGCTGCGGAGCGGGATTATGTCGAAGATTAATTCCTCGCCGGAAGTTATCAGGGATCGAAGACCACTTCAAGTGTAATCGAGCACATAGAGTTGGCCTCTACACCTGGTATGACGCCTTTAAAGGTCATTTTGTGGGTTTAATCCTTGAGGGGTCTATGCCCATTTTGCGCACTGTATCCTAATAAAGAAGGTTCAGGTTGCTGCCGCCGTCCATCAGGACTCTGGTGAGGTGAAATCCGTCAATGATTGGGTCTAGAACCAATGCGGCGAATCCGCCATGGCGGATGTGTGGGGTGGTCCCTTCGATCAAAAGTAATCGGGCAGGAGGAGCACGGATTGAACTTTGGGGCGACTGGCTCCATCGCATATACGTCCCTTAGTGCATGCTTCCGCTCCCTTTTGGGTATGTGGGTTGCGTATATCATGTTCACCGTCCGCACTTGTGGGGGGAAGCCCTTCTGTCCTCTATTGTTCGGCTGCCGGGGCTCCTCCTCGTCATCGCTATGCAACCCCTTGTCATTGTTTTCGGCATTTAACTTGCCTGCCTGCTTGAACACCCAACAATCCCTGTTGGTGTGGTTGGCTGGTTTTACGGGGGTGCCGTGTATCTGGCACGAGCGATCGAGTATTTGGTACACATTGGACGGGCCTGGATTATTCCTTTTGAATGGCTTTTTCCGCTGACCGGGTTTAGAGCCTCTGAATCCGGCATTGACTGCCGTATCCTCAGCATTATCGCCGTTAATGCGGTGCTTGTGCTTGTTGCGACGCGACCTGCCGTTGCTGTCCTTGGTATCCGAATTACCAGGGCTCTTGGTCATGTTGTTACTACGAGGTAGCCAACTGTCCTCTCCCGCGCAAAAGCGGGTCATGAGTGTTGTGAGGGCTGCCATGGATTTCGGCTTTTCCTGTCCTAGGTGCCGGGCAAGCCACTCGTCGCGGATGTTATGTTTGAAGGCTGCAAGGGCCTCTACATCCGGACAGTCGACGATTTGATTTTTCTTGGTTAGGAACCGTGTCCAGAATTGTCTGGCCGATTCATCTGGCTGCTGAATTATGTGGCTTAGGTCATCGGCGTCTGGTGGTCGCACATAGGTGCCCTGGAAGTTGTCGAGGAATGCGGCTTCCAGGTCTTCCCAACAACCAATTGACTCCGCTGGCAAGCTATTAAGCCAATGCCGAGTTGGTCCTTTAAGATTGAGTGGGAGGTATTTGATGGCATGTGATCGTCACCTCGGGCCATGTGGATATGAAGGAGGTAATCCTCGATCCATACCGCAGGATCTGTTGTGCCATCATACGATTCGATGTTTACGGGTTTGAAATCCTCGGGGATTTGATGATCCATTACTTCATCTGTGAAGCATAGTGGGTATGTGGCGCCCCTGTACTGGGCTATATCACGACGTAGCTCAAATGAGTTTTGTCTGCTGTGTTCGGCTCAGCCGGATTTGCTGTATCCGGCATGACGGTTATCGTCACGTGTAGTGAGGCGCCCACGCGATCCGTAGATCGATCTTGTTTGCCTTGCCTTGTCCTCTAATATAAGTCGCAGGTCTGGCGCATTTCCCCGTGCCTTGGTACTTTTTGAGTGGCGCCGGGGTGCGGCTTGAGTGGAGGGCCGAGAGGCCTCTCTGTCGCGGCCACGAGGTGGCCGATTGGCCATATCATGCATTGGTGATGTAGGTTTAGGTGCTTCCTCCTCTAATCGGGGTAGCAGCCTGCGTTTTAGGTAACCGAGGGGCGTTGAGTTCATACTCTTGGCCGCAAGGACTTGATCCATCTGTCGACTAGCAAGTCTTGGTCAGCTCTAAGCTTTCTTGCTTTTTCTTGAGGCTGCTTGCCATGGCCATAAGCCTGCGTTTGAAACAGCTCTTGTTTGACGGGATCCTCGAGCACGACAAATTCGTCATCGTCGAGGCTTGCCTTGTCTTGGAGGAGGCATGTAATTATCGTCCTCTACCTCTCATGCGCCGCTCTCTCATGAGGGCTGGCTTCTCCATCCTCTGCATTTGAATCCTGCTTTGGAGGGGTTGTCTTCGGCCTTGTCAGGGTGTTATTGTCTCCCGTGCCGGAATCGCCATTTTTGCTGTGGCGGGATTTAGAGCGGCGCCGCTGACACCGGCGCATAGGCTGTTTCTTGGAGGGGTCATCCTCCGTTGTTCCATTGCCATTTCCATCTTTTGGGATGTCCACCATGAATGTCGTATGACGAGGTGGCCTTCCAGTGCCCTGTAGGTGCTGCTTCTTGGTCGTCTCCTGCATCGTCGTCCATACCATCGATGTCTTCAGAGTCGAAGTCGAGCATGTCGGTTAAATCATCGACAGTGGCTACGAAGTGGGTGGTGGGTGGGCTTTGAACTTCTTCGTCATCCGCATCCCAACATTCCTGACCATAGTCCGGCCAGGGCTCTCCTGATAAAGAGAGAGACTTTAGTGAATTCAGGATGTCGCCAAAGGGCGAGTGTCGAAAGATGTCCGCGGCAGTGAACCGGCAGATCCCGAACTGTGCGTCTAGGCGGATGGTAACAGGAGACAAGGGACACGATGTTTTTACCCAGGTTCGGGCCCTCTCGATGGAGGTAAAACCCTACTCCTGCTTGATTAATATTGATGATATGGGTAGTACAAGAGTGGATCTACCACGAGATCAAGGAGGCTAAACCATAGAAGCTAGCCTATGGTATGATTGTTGTAATGGTTGTTCGTCCTATGGACTAAAACCCTCCGGTTTATATAGACACCGGAGAGGGCTAGGGTTACATAGAGTCGGTTACAATGGTAGGAGATCTACATATCCGTATTGCCAAGCTTGCCTTCCACGCCAAGGAAAGTCCCATCCGGACACGGGACGAAGTCTTCAATCTTGTATCTTCATAGTCATGGAGTCCGGCCGATGATGATAGTCCGGCTATCCAGACACCCCCTAGTCCAGGACTCCCTCAGTAGCCCCTGAACCAGGCTTCAATGACGACGAGTCTGGCACGCATATTGTCTTCGACATTGCAAGGCGGGTTCCTCCTCCGAATAATTCATAGAAGATTGTGAACACCAGGATAGTGTCCGGCTCTGTAAAATAAATTCCACATACGACCGTAGAGAGGATAATATGTACACAAGTTCAATCTGCTGACGTATTTTGTGGCGTGACGTCACACCACTACCAAGCCTTTACTTGAATCGTTTTTATTATACCACCTCGGTAGCGTTTAGCGGCGGTTCCTTAGCACGTCTTGTCGAGCGGAGATCGTGTTCCCCTTATTCGGGATTCCCTTCAATACGGACGGGTAACCCAACCGCCATTGATTGTGGCGCTTGGGAGATAAGCGAGTTTTACCAGGCCGGTGGGGACGTATAGTCTTCGTCCGCCCATATATAAGGGGATAAGGATCCACCTTTTTTACCTACGCCTTCTTCCTCCTTTGCTTATCCATCTCCGCGCTCTCGAGCTCCAGCACCCAAGTCCGCACATCTCGCCTCAACCCTCTCCAGCCATGTCCGGAGCGGGAGGCAAGTGGATGGCCTCCTCCGTTACGGAGGGGCACATCGAGAAGCTACGCGGCGCCGGATACCTGTCCGGCGACATCGCGCACCGGCTGCCCAACGAGGGGCAGCTCATCCCCACCCCCAGGCCCCATGATAGGGTCGTATTTCTTCCCCACTTCCTCCGCGGACTGGGCTTCCCACTTCACCCCTTCGTCCGGGGGCTCATGTACTACTACGGCCTGGACTTCCACGATCTGGCGCCAAACTTCATCCTCAACATCTCGGCGTTTATCGTCGTGTGCGAGGCCTTCCTCTGCATCCAGCCCCACTTCGGCTTGTGGCTAAAGACCTTCAATGTCAAGCCGGAGGTGGTGAAGGGCGTCCAAGTGGAGTGCGGAGGCGCCATGGTGGGCAAAATGCCCAACGTCACTTGGCTTGAGGGTGCCTTCGTGGAGTCCATCAAAGGGTGGCAATTGGGGTGGTTCTACATCACCGAGCCGCGTGACCCTAAATGGGCAGCGGCCCTCGAGTTCAGATCCGGTACCCCCATGCAGCTAACCTCCTGGAAAGAGAAGGGCTTGCTATGGGGTAGTTAAGAGGAGCTGACCGTACTCTAGTCCTGTCTCCAGACCCTGGTGAACAAGAAGCTTAAGCTTGTCAACATGACCCAGGTCATGCTCATCTGCCGGATTCTCCCCTGCCAGCAACGGGCCTTCAATTTGTGGGAGTTTGATCCGGCACAGCACCGGACCTTGAGCGGGCTCTTCGACATGACGTACGAAGCTGCCTGGAGGGTTCTGTTCAAGGGCGGAGAAGCCCCCGCATCCGCAACTGAAGACCGCAGATTCAGCACGCAGCGCCCGGCCGGCAAGGTAAGCTATGTTATCCTTTATGGGATACTCATTTCTTTCATAGTTTGACTCTATGTGGGATCTAAACTCCCAATGCCTTTAACAGGACTGGCAGAAGACGTCCGGACAGGTTAACTGTCCGGCTCACCTTCCAGAAGACCCAGCGGACACCCGTTTGACGGGGCTGCTGGTCCCGGCACTTTACGTGGTGCCGGAGAAGAAGGCCAAGAAGAAGGCCACGGGAACCCGAAGGAGTTCCCGGCGCCAGGTGGTATCGGACTCATCATCCGATGACTCCGAGGCGGACTCCTACCCTGAAGACGAGGAGGAGAAAGAGGCCTCTCCCCAAGAGGGGGGAGAGAAGAAGAGGAAGGCTTCCCAGTGAGGGAGGCCGAAGGGTCCAAGAAGGGAAGGACCCTTCCTCCGGACTGCTCCGCCAACGCTGGTGACGGCGATGAGGAGTGGCCCTCAAGGGCCAAGCCCGTGGCAAGATCGTAAGTGTCCGAATTCCTGGATGATTTATAATTTTTCTTTCTGCCACGTGGTGTCTTTCTAATGCCGCATACAACCTGTAGTCCGGCCAAGGACGATCTTCCCGCTTCGTCGAGCGGGTCCTTGGGCACGTCGGATATGGATTCCCTTCCGACCGCCTCCACTCCTCGTGACGCTGACGACGCCAAGGTGGGATCCCAGGAGGGGACCCATCAGGAGGAGGAGGCTCCGGAGGCACCGCAAGGCAACCTCCCGGACTTCGCACCGGACTCCGCACCGGAACCAGCAGTGGTTCCGGAGTCCGGCAGGCGGCCCCTTCGTAAGAAGGGCAAGACTGTGACACCGGCGGCCTCCGTCCAACCGGAGGCGCCGGATAACTTGTTGGGGCGCTCACGGCGCTTCCATCGAGGAAGAACACCGCACTATCATGAGTGCGGTGATTGAAAAGTTCACCGCCAAGAGCGGGCTGACCGAAGCTTCGCAGCAGCTTCTAACGAGCTTTGAGGTAAGAATTTTAAGACATGTAATATAATACCGCATAGACGGTAGCCCCTGATGCTCGGTTCGGTGTTCGGAAAGAAAAGCCGGACTTAGGATCTAAAAAGATATACGCAGGAGGTCTAAAAAATATGTCAATATGGGATTGTAGGCTGCGCTGCTGACCTCTGCCGCACTGACTGCGGAGGTCGATGCTTTGAAGCAGAACCTCAAGCGGTCCGAGAGCAAGCTCGGCCGTGCCAAGAAGCAGCTCAAGGACAAAGAAGGTGAGTAACACCGTATTGAATTTTTACTTTACAGAAAAGGATTTTGGTTGCAAGAGAAATAACAAGGATAACGTGGGTACTCCAGGGGCCACGAACGAGGTGGCGACCCTGAAGGAGGCCGTGTCCATGGCCGAACGCAATGCGGCCGCGGAACGAGCTGAGCGAAAGAAGCAGGAGGCACGGGTGGCAGAGGTGCAGCAAGAGCTCCAGGCTCTCGTGGAAAAGCATGGGAGCTTGGAGCGCGACTCGAAGACTCGAGAGTCCGAGCTTGCATCGGCTCTTGAGAGTGCTAAAGCCGCTAAGGCCGAAGCCCATAAGGCCCTCCAAGAAATTTAGGCGGTGAAGAAAATAGCGGCGGGTAAGGCATTTTTCATGCAAAGCAAGCATGTGAATGTGAATTACCTGTTACTTACCCGAATTCGGAGCTCTCCAGGAGCGTTTGCAGATCTGCCCTGCAGCGTGTCCGATGCTGCCTCATTCTCTTGGGCCGAGGAGGGAGCTCGACGGAGAAGGTCTTCGGTCTCGAGATCTTTGAGGCGGACATCCGTGCCCCTTAGCGACCAGGTGAAGCAGCTGGTCGAGCTCCACAAGGTAGCCGAACAGGCCATGAAGGGCCTCATAGTTCAGCCAGGCCCAAGGAGGCCATGCCTGGAGCTACTTGGCTGGAGCGGCGGCTGGTGGATCGTGTCCCTGGTGGAAGTCGTCAAGCACTCCCTTTGCATTGAAGGTGCCTGTCGAGCCCTTGCTCGTGCAAAAGTGCACTGGGGCAGGATGGACGCTGAGAAGCTTCTGACGGACGCGCCGCCGGCGGGCAAGGAGTATCGTACGCCCGAAATGTATTGTAAGAGTGTCCTGAAGGGTGCCCGCGTGATTGCGGATGAGTGCTCCAAAGATGTAATATTTGAGTAGAATCGCATTATGTTATCCTGTGCGCTGAAAACTGTGTTCATATGCGCTAAGCAACGCTTGTTAATTTAAAATATTACCTTTTGTGCGGCCGTTTATCAAATCTGAGAGATGGCAAGTCGTCGGCTTCAGCCCCATGCCACTAGTCTTTGGGGTGTTCGGATAAACTTGAGCACTCTTGTTCCCATGTTTGGGTCCATCTAGGGAGGCGCTCAACACAACGAACGAGGCAACCGGACTTATAGTGCTTGAACACTCTCACTTAGCCATAGAATTCTATAATTTTAAATTTCGGCGAAGCCCCTAGTGTTCGGAAGACCGAGTTCGGGGCGCTATCCACGCCTGGGCCGGACAAAGCCGGTTCCTCGCTCTAAGCAGCATAAGTCTTTAGGGACTCGAAAAAACCTCTCAAACAGCGACCGGCTCTAGCCCTATCATGACGGTCAGTTTCGCCTAGCTCAACCGGGGCGCAATCGCAGTGGTTCTCCCAGTGCTACCTTAGCCAATAAAACGGAACGTAAGGTACCAAAACATGGGAGCCGGGCAAACCCAACTATTGACCCAAGACATGATTCGGAGCCGATGCATATAATGCTATAAGTTCGGGGTGCCGCACTTGTGAAAGTGTTTGGACTTATCACACCATAATGCGGGGAACCTAAGCCCCTGGTGTATTCGGTCGTACCAAAGTGTACGGATGCAACATGTCTTAAACGGACATATATAAGAAAGAAATGCAATTATTAGCAAAAAGTGATGCATTGTTTATTCCAGAAATACTACTATGAATGCAGAACGATACAAATAGTGCGGTAAGCAAGGGACTGGACTATTAAACATGTCCCCCTCCAGGGGTAGGCTGCGGAATGGTGTATTAAACAGATTTAATGCTCGTAATGGAGACCACCTGAGTGTTCGTTGTAGCCTTTCTCCTTCCCTGGCTGTTGCATCGTGAGTTCCGCAGTTCTCACACGGACGGGGCCTCGTGAGCGGAGTCCTGTGGGTAAGAAAAAAGAAAAAAGAAAAAGAGCGACACACTTGGGAGCCCCTGGTGTGGTTGAGCCGCACTCCGGGCCTGTCGTGGTCGTGCCCCTCCCCCTATGCCCATGGTATCTCCAGAGCGTAATGATGTACATGAAGGACTAGTCTTGCAATTATGCAGGGCTGGGGTTGGGGCCGCATTGCTACACGTGCTCGGAACGTGCCAGGTGGTCTTGATGTATGTTACTCCGGGCGCGTTTGGCCGTGTCTAGTCGTTTAATGGCCGGACTCGAAAATTGCCTTAAGAGGCTGCTCTGTACTTCTGCCACGAGAGTTGCTCTGTGTTCCTCCGTTCGGAGGGAGCGTTCAGTGTTTCCGTTGACCGTGATGACTCCTCGAGGGCCTGGCATTTTGAGCTTGAGGTATGCATAATGCGGCACGCGTTGAACATTACAAGCGCGTCCGTCCGGCGAGCGCGTGATAGCCGCTGCGAACGGGACTATGTCGAAGATTAACTCCTCGCTTCGAAGTTATCCGGGATCCGAAGACCACTTCGGTGTGGTGAGCACTGCACAATTGGCCTCTACACCTGGTATGACGCCTTTGAAGGTCGTCTTTGTAGGTTTAATCCTTGAGGGGTCTATCCCCATCTTGCGCACTGTATCCTGATAAAGCAGGTTCAGCCTGCTGCCGTCGTCCATCAGGACTCTTGTGAGGTGAAATCCATCGACGATTGGGTGTAAAACCAATGCGGCGAATCCGCCATGGCGGATACTGGTGGGGTGGTCCCTTTGATCAAAAGTGATCGGGCAAGAGGACCATGGATTGAACTTCGGGGCTACTGGCTCCATCACATATACGTCCCTAAGTGCATGGTTCCACTCCCTGTTGGGTATGTGGGTTGCGTATATCATGTTTACCGTCCGCACTTGTGGGGGGAAACCCTTCTGTCCTCTATTGTTCGGCGGCCGGGTCTCTTCCTCATCATCGCTATGCAGACCCTTGTCATTGTTTTCGGCAATTAACTTGCCTGCCTGCTTAAATACCCAGCAATCCCTGTTGGTGTGATTGGCTGGCTTTTCGGGGGTGCCATGTATCTGGCACGAGCGGTCGAGTATTCGGTCCAAATTGGACGGACCCGGAGTAGTTCTTTCGAATGGCTTTTTCCCCTGACCGGGTTTGGAGTCTCTGAATCCGGCGTTGACTGTCGTATCTTCAGTGTTATCGCCGTTGACGTGGCGTTTGTTTTTGTTGCGATGCGACCTGCCATTGCGGTCCTTATTATCCGGACTACCAGAATTTTTGCTGAGGTTGTTACTGCGGGCTAGCCAGCTGTCCTCTCCCGCGTAGAAGCGGGTCATGAGTGATGTGAGGGCTGCCATGGATTTCGGCTTTTCCTGTCCTAGGTGCCGGGCCAGCCACTCGTCGCGGATGTTATGTTTGAAGGCTGCGAGGGCCTCTGCATCCGGATAGTCAACGATTTGATTTTTCTTTGTTAAGAACCATGTCCGAACTGTCGGCGATTCGTCTGCTGCTGAATTATGTGGCTTAGGTCATCGGCGTCGGTGGTCGCACATATGTGCCCCGGAAGTTGTCAAGGAATGCAGCTTCGTGTCCCCTAACACCAATTGACTCTGCGGCAAGCTGTTAAGCCAATGCCGAGCTGGTCCTTTAAGCTTGAGTGGGAGATATTTGATGGCGTGAAGATCGTCACCGCGGGCCATGTGGATATGAAGGAGATAGTCTTGATCCAAACCGCGGGTCTGTTGTGCCATCGTGGGATTCAATGTTCATGGGTTTAAACCCTTGAGGATTTGATGATCCATTACTTCATCCGTGAAGCATAGTGGGTGTCTGGCGCCTCTATATTGGGCAATATCACGGCGTAGCTCGGCGAGCTTTGTCTCTCGTGTTCGCCCGGCGGAGTTCTTGTCTCCGGCGCGACGGTAGTCGTCGCGCATCGTGGGGCGCCCACGTGATCCGTAGATCGATCTTGATTGTCCTGCCTTGTCCTCCAATATGGCTCGCAAGTCTGGTGCATTCCCCCGTGGCTTCGTACTTTTCGAGCGGTGCCGGGGTACGGTCCTGATGGAGGGCCTAGAGGCCTCTCTGTCGCGGCCACGAGGTGGTCGGTCTGCCGTATTGTGCACTGGTCATGAAGGTTTATATGCCTCCTCCTCTTATCGGGGGAGCAACTTGCGTTTTGGGTAGCTTTTGGAGGGGCGTTCGAGTTCATACTCTTCGGTCGCAAGGACTTCAGTCCATCTGTCGGCTAGCAGGTCTTGCAGCTCGGAGCTGTTGCTGCTTTTTCTTTAGGTTATTTGTCGTGGCCATAAGCCTGCGTTTAAAATGCTCTTGTTCGACGGGATCCTCGGGCACGACAAATTCGTCGTCGTTGAGGCTTGCCTCGTCTCCGGAGGGAGGCATGTAATTATCATCCTCTACCTCTTCTGCGCCGCTCTCGTGAGGCTGGCTTCTTCGCCCTCTGTCTGAATCTTGCCGGAGGGTTGTCTTCGGCACTCTCTGGGTGTTATTATCTCCGGTGCCGGAATCTCCATTCTTGCTGTGGCGGGATTTAGAGCGGCGCCGCTGACGCCGGCGCTTGGGCTGTTTCTTGGAGGAATCTGCCTCCGCTGCTTCTTCGCCATTCCCATCTTTTGGGATGTCCACCATGTATATGTCGTATGACGAGGTGGTCTTCCAGTGCCCCGTAGGTGCTGGTTCTTGGTCTTCTCTGGCATCGTTGTCCATACCGTCGATGTCTTTGGAGTCGTAGTCTAGCATGTCGGTTAGATCGTCGACAGTGGCTACAAAGTGGGTGGTGGGTCGGTTTTAAATTTCTTCGTCGTCCGCATCCCAACCGTCCTGGCTGTAGTCCAGCCAGGGCTCTCCTGATAATGAGAGATATTTTAGCGAATTCAGGATGTCGCCAAAGGGTGAGTGCTAAAAGATGTCCGCGGCGGTGAACTCCATGATCGGCGCCCAATCGGATTCGATTGGTAAGGGCGCCGGAGGTTCGGAGTCCGGCGAGGAGTCCGGCACCTCGGAGTCACGAGCTTTACAAGGGACAAGGTCAGTATTCGGCTCCATCGCCGTAGAGGTTGCAGCCCCCGAGGCGGTGTCTAGCCACCCGTCGTTGATCTGCGCGGTCGGCTCCGAACTAAGGGTCGGAGCGGACTCATGTGCGGCCTCCAGGGCATTGTCCGGCAGCAGAGCTAAATCATGCCCATCGTGACAGTTTGGCGCGCTCAGCCGTGGCTCGAATCCATCGAAGATCAAGTCTCCGCGGATGTCAGCCGTGAAGTTTAGGCTTCAAATCGACCGACGGCCAGGGCGTAGCTTCGATCTGCTCGGATGGCTGCTTAATTGGCCTGCAATGCAAAGCTGCCGAACACGAAGATCTGTCCGGGGAGAAAAGTCTCACCCTGGACTACATCGTTGTTGATGATCGAAGGAGCCATCAAGCCTATCGGTGACGACACAGAGGAACTCTCAATGAAAGCACCAATGTCGGTGTCAAAACCGCGGATCTCGGGTAGGGGTCCCGAATGTGCATCTAGGCGGATGGTAACAGGAGACAAGGGACAAGATGTTTTTACCTGTGTTCGGGCCCTCTCGATGGAGATAAAACCCTACTCCTGCTTGATTAATATTGATGATATGGGTAGTACAAGAGTGGATCTACCACGAGATCAAGGAGGCTAAACCCTAGAAGCTAGCCTATGGTATGATTGTTGTAATGGTTGTTCGTCCTATGGACTAAAACCCTCCGGTTTATATAGACACCGGAGAGGGCTAGGGTTACACAGAGTCGGTTACAATGGTAGGAGATCTACATATCTGTATTGCCAAGCTTGCCTTCCACGCCAAGGAAAGTCCCATCTGGACACGGGACGAAGTCTTCAATCTTGTATCTTCATAGTCTTGGAGTCCGGCTGATGATGATAGTCCGGCTATCCGGACACCCCCTAGTCCAGGACTCCCTCAAAAGGGGTGCAGAAGGTTCGGAGTCCGGAGAGGAGTCCGGCGCCTTGGAGTCACGAGCTTCGCAAAGGACAGGGTTGGTGTACGGCTCAATCGCCATAGAGATTGCAGCCCCCGAGGTGGTGTCCAGCCACCCGTCCTCGATCGGCGCAGTCGGCTCTGAGCTAAGGGTCGGAGCGGACACTGGTGCGGCCCCCAGGGCACTGTTCGGCGGCAGAGCTAGATCATGCCCATCGTGATAGTGCGGCGCGCTTGGCTGTGGCTCGAACCCGTCCAAGTCTCCGCGGACGTCGGTCGTGTAGTTCAAACTTCCAAATCTGACCTGATGGCCAGGGGTGTAGCTTTCAATCTGCTCCATATGGCCAAGCGAATTGGCCCGCAGTGCAAAGCCGCAGAATACGAAGATCTGTCTGGGGAGAAAAGTCTCACCCTGGACCACATCATTGTTGATGATCGGAGGAGCCATCGGGCCTAAAGATGACGACATAGAGGAACTCAATGAAAGCACCAATGTCGGTGTCAAAACCGGCGGATCTCGGGTAGGGGGTCCCGAACCGTGCGTCTAGGCGGATGGTAACAGGAGACAAGGGACACGATGTTTTAACCCAGGTTCGGGCCCTCTCGATGGAGGTAAAACTCTACTCCTGCTTGATTAATATTGATGATATGGTTAGTACAAGAGTAGATCTACCACGAGATCAGAGAGGCTAAACCCTAGAAGCTAGCCTATGGTATGATTGTTGTTCGTCCTACGGACTAAAACCCTCCGGTTTATATAGGCACCGAAGAGGGTTAGGGTTACACAGAGTCGGTTACAATGGTAGGAGATCTACATATCCGTATCGCCAAGCTTGCCTTCCACGCCAAGGAAAGTCCCATCCGGACACGGGACGAAGTCTTCAATCTGGTATCTTCATAGTCCAGGAGTCCGGCCAAAGGCTATAGTCCGGCCATCCGAACACCCCCTAATCCGGGACTCCCTCAGTTATGTTCTGGACGAAGAAACTGCTGGAGACCTTTTCACTTGCAAAGATAGATATGATCGTAAGAAATTGTTAGCTAAGCTGAAAGAAAAGTCTTTGAATGCTGAATGAAATATGACCCTGCTTTTGCTACTTCACCTATCTGTATTTTTGATAAGGATTATGATTTCTCTGTCGATCCTGAGTTAATTACTTTGGTTGAATCTGATCCTTTTTATGGCTATGAATTTGAAACTATTGTGGCACATCTTACTAAATTGAATGATATAGCCACCCTATTTACTCATGAGGAAACAATTCATTATTACTATATCCTTAAGTTATTTCCGTTCTCATTAAAGAGTGATGCTAAAATATGGTTTAATTCTCTTACTCCTGGTTGTGTGCGTAGTCCCCAGGATATGATTTATTACTTCTCCGCAAAATATTTCCCCGCTCATAAGAAACAAGCTGCCTTAACGGAAATATATAATTTCGTGCAAATTGAAGAAGAGAGTCTCCCAGAAGCTTGGGGGAGGCTTCTCCAATTACTTAATGCTTTGCCTGATCATCCTCTCAAGAAAAATGAAATACTTGATATTTTTTTTGCAATGGACTAACTGATGCTTCCAGAGACCACCTGGATACTTGTGACGGTTGTTTTTTCAGGGAAAGAACTATTGAACAAGTTGAATTGCTATTGAATAATACATTGAGCAATGATAATGGTTGGACACTTCCTGAACTAACCCCTAAGCCAACTCCGAAGAAAAGGGGTATTCTATTTCTCAGTCCTAAAGATATGCAAGAGGCAAGTAAATCTATGAAAGAAAAAGTTATTAAAGCTGAAGATGTTAAGAATTTACCACCTATTGAACAAATACATGGTCTTGATAACCCGACACAGGTAGTAAAGGTAAATTCTCTCTATGGATTTGATGAAGGTGATATTCCTCGTTATAAGTCTGCTAGCCAATGCTTGGGTGACCTTGATAATTTTATTGTTAAACAAGAAAACTTCAATGCTTATGTTGGTAGACAATTTAAACGTAATGCTTATATGATTGAACACTTGAGTGATTATATGTCTAGAGTTAAAGGTGACCTTAAGCTTATTAATAAACATGCATCTATGGTTACCACTCAAGTAGAACAAGTACTTAAGGCACAAAATGATTTGCTCAATGAGTTAAATAATAAGAAAAATGATAATGTTGTTAGAGTTATGACTAGAGGTGGTAGAATGACTCAGGAATCTTTGTATCTTGAAGGCCATCCTCAGAGAGTTGAGCAAGATTCTCAGAGAATTAATGTTGATGCACCTAGTTCTTCTAAGAAAAAGAAAAACAAAAATGATAGGACTTTGCATGCTTCTAGTGAACACGTTGTTAACACTCCTGAGAATCCCAATGATATTTCTATTTCTGATGCTGAAACCCAATCTGGTAATGAACATGAACCTAGTGATAATGTTAATGATGATGTTCATGTTGATGCACAACCTAGTAATAACAATGATGTAGAAACTGAACCTGCTGTTGATCTTGATAACCCACAATCAAAGAATCAATGTTATGATAAGAGAGACTTCGTTGCTAGGAAGCATGGTAAAGAAAGAGAACCATGGGTTCAGAAACCCATGCCTTTTCCTCCTAAGCCATCCAAGAAAAAGGATGATGATGATTTTGAGCGCTTTGCTGAAATGATTAGACCTATCTTTTTGCGTATGCATTTGACTGATATGCTTAAAATGAATCCTTATGCTAAGTATATGAAAGATATTGTTACAAATAAAAGAAAGATACCAGAAGCTAAAATTTCCACCATGCTTTCTAATTACACCTTTAAGGGTGGAATACCGAAGAAACTAGGAGATCCAGGAGTACCAACTACACCATGCTCCATTAAAAGAAACTATGTTAAAACTGCTTTATGTGATCTTGGAGCCGGTGTTAGTGTTATGCCTCTCTCTTTATATGGTAGACTTGATTTGAATAAGTTGACACCTACTGAAATCTCTTTGCAAATGCCCGATAAATCAACTGCTATAGCCGTCAGTATTTGTGAGGATGTGCCTGTTGTGGTTGCAAACGTTACTATTTTAACGGACTTTGTTATTCTTGATATTCCCGAGGACGATAGTATGTCGATCATCCTTGGTAGACCTTCTCTAAATACTGCAGGGGTTGTTATTGATTGCAACAAAGGCAATGTCACTTTTCATGTTAGTGGTAATGAGCATACAGTAGACTTCCCGGGAAAACAACCTCAAGTCCACAATATCAATTCTATTGGAAAAATTTCAATGATTACTATCGGAGGTTTTGAATTCCCTCTTCCTACTGTTAAAAAGAAATATGACATTCTTATTGTTGGGGACATGCATATCCCCGTTGAGGTAACCTAGTGTTATTCAAAAATTCTCCGGTTTCATGTTATTCGGAAGAAGTTTGTTAACAAGACTTGATCAACCTTGTTAGTGGATTCCTTTTGATGAGCATGAGATGGCTGAAGTTGGAAAGCACAACTCTTTGTACCCTCCTTTTCCTTTCCGTTATTTAGATTAAATAAAGAAAAAATAGTATTTGTCTGTCTGTTTTCTGAATTATCCATCCAATAAAAAATACCCCGAAAATAGAAGTTCTCCAAATGCCTTGAAAATGAAGTATGATTTTTTGCAGAATATTTAAGAATTTCTGGCACTCAGAACACACTAGGGGGATCCACCATTTGGCCACGAGGGTGGAGGGCACGCCCTACCCCCCTGGGCACGCCCCTGCCTCATGGGCCCCACGTGGACCCCCTCCACTTATTTCAGCACCCACTCTCTTCGTTTTCCTCTAGAAAAACTCCTCCCATAGCTCAAACCCATGTTCTAGCTCATCTTGCTGCCATTTTCGATCTCCTTGCTCAAAGCTCCATTCACAAAACTGTTTTGGAAGACTGTTCTTCGGTATGTGACTCCTCCAATGGTCCAATTAGTTTTTGTTCTAGTGCTTTATGTATTACAAATTTTTGCTACTGAGGTGACCCTATTCTTGAGCTTGCATGTCAAATTTATATGGTCCAAAGTATTTTTAATGCATGATATAGCCTCTGGGCACTTCTGGGAGTAGTTTCTATCAATCTTGTTGAGTTTGGTTCACTTTTATTTTGGGTCACCCAAATTTCAGAAATTTTTCAGAGAAATAAAATGATGAAGAGATTGTTGAGGGGCTCCTCGGGCCGAAGCTCGAAGGACAAGCAGAATGAGGAGAATAAAAAGCTCAAATACAATCTTCCTCACACCATGGAGGTCCAGCCGTGTGAATGGCATTGCGATGCGTTCTTGAGGGCCGCCAGAATTCACGACGATTTTTACTATTTGGCTGAGAATGCAGGCCTCACCAACTTCCTCCACGACCAGCGTGAACAATATCTCCTACTCACTAATATTTTCGTGCAAAATTTTCGCTTCCATGCTAAGAAATCACCACCTTCGGTGCAGTTTCACTTATATGATGAGGTTAAGGAGATGTCACTCCATAATTTTTGTAGGGTTTGCAAGATACCCTTTGCGGGCAGCATAGAGTGACCACATCCTAGTGATGTGGATGGATTTATTGATAGAATTTCTATAGGGGAAACGAGGAAAGTTTTCGATGCAAGAACTTTGCTAAATTGTTAAGTCTGAACCGTACAAAGGGCCCCATCTTTGGAGGCATATTTGCTTCACGCCTTGCTAAACACTTTGAGATACCTATTAGGCATCATGAGAAAGAGGAAAAGTTGTTGCCCACTATTTTTCTAGATATAAGAGTATGGTAGCACATGAATTTATTGTTAAAAATAAGAAGAAGATGCTTAAGTATAATTTGATATTTGATAAAACTCATTGTGAGACTATTACCAGGCCTGCACCCTCTTTGTTTAACATACTTTTAGGCACATACCTCATCTTGCCTGAGGCCATTTACGCATACTGGAGGCTGACACAAGTCCCAGAGCCTGAGCCTGAGCCACCACTTGACCCATATCGACAGTCTGTTTATCAGTGGGATCCGGAGGAGATCGCTAAGCAGTGGCACCCTGATGACCCTCCTCAGTACACCGGAGAGAGTAGCTTCCATCCATGGGCATAGACCAACTTAGGTCAAAAGCCTAAGCTTGGGGGAGTACGTATTTCTCGCCGACATTACATTCATGTTCACACACTCATGCTAGTTGTCGGTGCTCATACTTTTTCATTGTACCATCCATGCTAGTTTATTTTCTTTTCTTGCTTTTTTCTTGTGTGTTTGAAAAACCTTAAGAAAAACCAAAAAAAATAGTTGTAGATTTTAGCTAGTTTACTTTCCATGCTTGTAGTAGTAATTAAAAAGAAAACCCAAAAAGATTTCTCGTTCTTCTTGTGCTTGTTGGGAGCTTTCCCGTGTAAATAGTTTTATTTCTTTTCTTTTCTTTGGGGGTCGAGAGGAGAAGACCACAATGAAAATGTTGAGTGGCTCTCATATGCATTATTGTTGATCTAACCAGGAGCCCATATAACCTTGTCTTCTCCTTTGTATTAAATGCTTGCAGATTCCAGCTTAGTCCAATGCACGCACACTATTATATTATCCACACCGTTAGGTCGTGCGGGTGAAAGGCAACAATGACGTTATATGATGGACTGATTGGGATGAGAGAAGCTGGTATGAACTCGACCTATCTTGTTTTTGTAAATATGATTAGTTCATCGTTCCTGATTCAGCCCATTATTGACGAAACATGTTTGCAATGACAATTAGAGATTATAGTTGCTCATGCCATGCTTAATTAGCTAGGAGTTTATAATGGTTTACCTTGCGTGCCAACATGCTATTAAAATGGTTATGATGTGGTTTGATAGGGTGGTATCCTCCTTTGAATGATTCGAGTGGCTTGACTTGGCAAATGTTCACGCATGTAGTTGAAACAAAACCAACATAGCCTTCACGATATTTATGTTCATGGTGATTTATATCCTACTCATGCTTGCACTCATTGTTGATTAATTTTAATGCATGTTCATGACTGTTGTCACTCTCTAGTTGGTCACTTCCCAGTCTCTTTCTAGCCTTCACTTGTACTAAGCAGGAATACTCCTTGTGCATCCACTTCCATAAACCCCAAAGTTATTCCATATGAGTCCACCATACCTTCCTATATGCGGTATTTACCTATCGTTGTAAGTAAATTTGTAGGTGCCAAACTCTAAACCTTCAAATGAAATTCTATTTTGTATGCTCGAATAGCTCATGTCCAACTAGGTTTGTCTATATCTTCCATGCTAGGTGGGTTATTCTCACAATGAGTGGACTCCACTCATCATTCACGAGAAAATGGCCGGTAACTGGGATGCCCATTCCCATGCTGAAATCAAATCAAAATAATTGCAAACAAAACTCCCCCAGGATTGTTGTTAGTTGGATGCCATCCGTTATTTCAGACAAGCCATGGATTGATGTTTGTTGGTAGTGGGGGAGTATAAACTGTACCATTCTGTTTGGGAACCGCCTATAATGTATGTAACATGGAAGATATCGAGATCTCTTGGTTGTTATGTTGACAATGAAAGTATACCGCTCAAAATATTATTTTCCTCTATTTCAAAACTCGAGCTCCGGCACCTCTACAAATCCCTACTTCCCTCTGCGAAGGGCCTATCTATTTACTTTTATGTTGAATTTTTATCCTCTTATTAGAAAGCACCAGTTGGAGAGCACCGCTGTCATTTGCATGCGTTGCTATTAATTTACATTGAGTATGACTGGATCTCTTTTACCATGAATTACAATGTCTAGTCAATCCTTGATCTTTAGGGGTGCTCGGCACTGCATATATGTTTTGCGGTCTCAGAAAGGGCTAGCGAGATACCATCTTGTTGTATCATATTATGATGTTTTGAGAAAGTGTTGTCATCCAAGATTTATTATTATTGCTTGCTAGTTGATTATGCCATTGATATGAGTAAACATGAGACCTAAGTGCTATTGTGAATATTGTTAGTTCATAATCTTTGCTGAAAACGTGAATGCTAGCTTTACATATTTGCAACGACAAGATCAAACAGAGTTTGTAAAAGTTTTTCTTTATCACTTTTAGTTTGTCAACTGAATTGCTTGAGTACAAACAAATGTTTAAGCTTGGGGGAGTTGATACGTCTCCAACGTATCTACTTTTCTAAACACTTTTGCCCTTGTTTTGGACTCTAACTTGCATGATTTGAATGGAACTAACCCGGACTGATGATGTTTTCAGCAGAACTGCCATGGTGATATTTTTGTGCAGAAATAAAAGTTCTAGAAATGATCTGAAAATCCACGGAGACATGTTTTGGAATTAATAAAAAATATTAGCAAAAAAATCAGTATCAGGGGGCCCACACCCTATTACAGAGGGTGCAGCCCCCGGGGCGCCCCCTGCCTTGTGGGCCTCCTGGGACTCCACCGACCTCAACCCCGACTCCATATATTCACTTTCAGGGAGAAAAAAAATAAGGAAGAAGGATTCATCATGTTTTAGATACGAAGCTGCCGCCAAGCCCTAATCTTCTTCGGGGGGGCTGATCTGGAGTCTGTTCGAGGCTCCGGAGAGGGGAATTCGTCGCCGTCGTCATCATCAACAATCCTCCATCACCAATTTCATGATGCTCACCGCCGTGCCTGAGTAATCCCATCGTAGGCTTGCTGGACGGTGATGGGTTGGATGAGATTTACCATGTAATCGAGTTAGTTTTGTTAGGTTTTGATCCCTAGTATCCATTATGTTCTAAGATTGATGTTGCTATGACTTTGCCATGCTTAATGCTTGTCACTAGGGCCCGAGTGCCATGATTCCAGATCTGAACCTATTATGTTTTCATGAATATATGTAAGTTCTTGATCCTATCTTGCAAGTCAATAGTCACCTACTATGTGTTATGATCCGGCAACCCCGAAGTGACAATAATCGGGACCACTCCCGGTGATGACCATAGTTTGAGGAGTTCATATATTCACTAAGTGCTAATGCTTTGGTCCGATACTCTATTAAAAGGAGGTCTTAATATCCCTTAGTTTCCATTAGGACCCCGCTGCCACGGGAGGGTAGGACAAAAGATGCCATGCAAGTTCTTTTCCATAAGCACATATGACTATATTCGGAATACATGCCTACATTACTTTGATGAAATGGAGCTAGTTATGTGTCACCCTATGTTATAACTATTGCATGAGGAATCGCATCCGACATAATTATCCATCACTGATCCATTGCCTACAAGCTTTCACATATTGTTCTTTGCTAAGTTACTTTTCCGTTGCCACTGTTACGATTACTACAAAACTGTTACTGTTACTTTTGCCACTGTTACCGTTACCTCCATACTATTTTGCTACTAAATACTTTTTTGCAGATATTAAGTCTTTCAGGTATGGTTGAATTGACAACTCAGCTGCTAATACTTGAGAATATTCTTTGGCTCCCCTTGTGTCGAATCAATAAATTTGGGTTGAATACTCTACCCTCGAAAATTGTTGCGATCCCCTATACTTGTGGGTTATCAAGCATCCAGGTTCTGCTATTGGTTATTGATTGGAGATGTGCCTCGATCATGTCTACATAGTTCTTGAACCCGTAGGGCCCGCATGCTTAATGTTCGATGACAATTTGTATTATGAGTTATGTGTTTTTGATGACCGAAGTTTGTTTGGAGTCCCGGATGAGATCACGGACATGGCGAGGAGTCTCAAAATGGTCGAGAGGTAAATATTGATATATTGGAAGGTTATATACAGACACTGGAATGGTTCTGAAGAAGATCGGGGATTTTTTGGAGTACCGGGAGGTTACCGGAACCCCCCGGGAAAGTTATTGGGACTACTGGGCCATAGTGGAGGAGAAGCGGCAGGCCACGGGAGGTGGCACACCCCTGCCCCCCTTGCCCCAATCCGAATTGGACAAGGGGAGGGGGCGCGGCCCCCCCTCTTTCCTTCTCCCTCTCTTCCTTCGCCTTTCCCCTCTTCGTTGATTGGAAGGAGGGGGGGTCGAATCGTACTTGGACTAGGAGTCCAAGTAGGACTCCCCCTTGGCGTGCCCTTCTTGGCCGCCGGCCTCCTCCCCCCCCCCCCCCCTCATTTATATACGTGGCCAAGGGGCACCCCAAAGGACACCAAGATTTCTCTTAGCCATGTACGATGCCCCCTTCCATAGTTTACTCCTCCGGTCATAACG
Organism: Aegilops speltoides; assembly: GCA_021437245.1. Classification (NCBI taxonomy): domain Eukaryota; kingdom Viridiplantae; phylum Streptophyta; class Magnoliopsida; order Poales; family Poaceae; genus Aegilops; species Aegilops speltoides. The sequence goes on from CM038143.1 coordinate 305,387,760, forward strand.
TCGTAGTGCTTAGGTGAAGCCCTGTGCGGATCACATCATCAACACCGTCACCACGTCGTCGTGCTAACGGAACTCTCCCTCGGCCCTCTATTGGATCAAGAGTTTGAGGGACGTCATCAAACTGAATTCATGCTGAACACGGAGGTGTCATACATTTGGTACTTGGATCTGTTGGATCGTGAAGACGTTCGACTACATCAACCGTGTTAACTAACGCTTCCGCTTTCGGTCTACGAGGGTACGTGGACATACTCTCCCCTCTCATTGCTATGCATCTCCTAGATAGATCTTGCATGATCGTAGGAATTTTTTTGAAATTGCATGCTACGTTCCCCATCAGCAAGATCTATCCATGGAGATGCATAGCAACGAGAGGGGAGAGTGGGTCTACGTACCCTCGTAGACCATAAGCGGAAGCGTTTGTTAACGCGGTTGATGTAGCCGAACTTCTTCGCGCTCCAACCGATCAAGTACCAAAAGTACGGCAACTCCGCGTTCAGCACACGTTCAGCTCGGTGATGTCCTCCGCCTTCTTGATCTAGCAATACGGAGAGGTAGTGGATGAGTTTTGGTAGCACGACGGTGTGGTGACAGTGATGGTGAAACTATCTCTGCAGGGCTTCGCCTAAGCACTATGAATATATGACTGAGGGTGTAAACGGTGGAGGGGGCGCCGCACAAGGCTAAGCAATTGTCGTGGTTATGTGTGGTGCCCCCTCCCACATATATATAGGTGGGGGAGAGGCCAAGGGGCGCCCCAAGTAGGTTCGAATCTTACTAGGGCTCCTGCCTTTGACCCCCCCCCCTTTCCATATTTGTTGGAGGGGGGAAGGAAAGGGGGGAGAGGGAAGGAAGGGGGAGGCCGAGTCCACCCTTTCCTTTCCCTCACTTGGCCGGCTGCCATAGGGGGTGCGCCAGCCCATTGTGGGCTGATGTGCTCCCCTCTAATGGCCCAATAGGCCCATTACCCTCCCAGGGGTGTCCGGTACCCCCTCCGGTATTCCGATGGCTACCTGGTACACTCTGAAACACTTCTGGTGTCCGAATACCATCGTCCTATATATCAATCTTCACCACCAGACCATTTCGGAGCTCCTCGTCATGTACTGATCTCATCCGGGACTCTGAACAACATTGGATCACCAAATCATATAACTCATATAACACTATATCTTCAACGAGCGTTAAGCGTGCGGACCGAGAACTATGTAGACATGACCAAGACACCTCTCTGGTCAATAACCAATAGCAGAACCTAGATACCCATATTGCCTCCTACATATTCTATGAAGATCTTTATCGGTCGAACCTTATGACAACATACGTAATTCCCTTTGTCCATGGGTATGTTACTTTCCCGAGATTCGATCGTTGGTATATTCATAGCTAGTTCAATCTCGTTACCACCAAGTCCCTTTACTCGTTCTGTAATACATCATCTTGCAACTAACTACTTAGTCACTTTGCTTGCAAGGCTTCTTATGATGTGTATTACCGAGAGGGCTTAGAGATACCTCTCCGATACTCAGAGTGACAAATCCTAATCTCGATATATGCCAACTCAACAAACACCTTCGGAGATACATGTAGAGCATCTTTATGATCACCGAGTTACATTGTGACTTTTGATAGCACACAAGGTATTCCTATGGTATCCAGGAGTTGCATAATCTCATAGTCGAAGGAATATGTATTTGTCATCAAGAAAGTAATAGCAATAAACTGACTGATTAATATGCTAAGCTAACGGATGGTCTTGTCCATCACATCATTCTCCTAATGATGTGATCTCATTATCAAATGACAACACATGTCTATGGTTAGGAAAACTTAACCATGTTTGATCAACGAGCTAGTCTAGTAGGGGTTCACTAGGGACACGGTATTTGTTTATGTATCCACACATGTATTTAAGTTTTCGGACAATACAATTCTAACATGAATAATAAACCTTCATCATGATTTAGGAAATATAATAATAACCATTTTATTATTGCCTCTAGGGCATATGTCCATCAGTCTCCCACTTGCACTAGAGTCAATAATCTAGTTCACATAGCCATGTGATTAACACCCATAGTTCACATCGCCATGTGACCAACTCCCAAAGAGTTTAGTAGAGTCAATAATCTAGTTCACATCGCTATGTGATTAACACCCAAAGAGTACTAAGGTGTGATCATGTTTTGCTTGTGAGAGAAGTTTAGTCAACGGGTCTGTTACATTCAGATCCGTATGTATTTTGTAAATTTCTATGTCTGCAATGCTCTGCATGGAGCTACTCTAGCTAATTGCTCCTACTTTCAATACATATCCAGATTGAGACTTAGAGTCATCTAGATTGGTGTCAAAGCTTGCATCGACGTAACCTTTATGGGGAACTCTTTATCACCACCATAACCGAGAAACATTTCCTTAGTCCTCTTAGGTAACTAAGGATAATTTTGACCGCTATCTAGTGATCTACTCCTGGATCAATATTGTACCCCCTTGCCAAACTCATGGCAAGGTACACAACAGGTCTGGTATACAGCATGGCATACTTTATAGAACCTATGACCGAGGCATAGGGAATGACTTTCATTCTTTCTCTATCTTCTGCCATGGTCGGGTTTTGAGTCTTACTCAACTTCACACCTTGCAACACAGTAAGAACCCTTTCTTTGACTGATCTATTTTGAACTTCTTCAAAACTTTGCCAAGGTATGTGCTTTGTGAAAGTTCCATTAAGCGTCTCAATCTATCCCTATAGATCTCGATGCCCAATTTGTAAGTAGCTTCACCGAGTTCTTCCATTGAAAAATTCTTATTCAAGTATCCTTTTATGTTATATAGAAATTCTATATTATTTCCAAGCAACAATATGTGATCCACATATAATATCAAAAATGCTACAGAGCTCCAACTCACTTTCTTGTAAATACAGGCTTCACCTTAAGTCTGTACAAAACCATATGCTTTGATCACCTCATCAAAGCATATATTCCAACTCCGAGATGCTTACACCAGTCCATAGATGGATCGCTTGAGCTTGCACACTTTGTTAGCATCTTTAGGATCGCCAAAACCTTCTGGCTGCATTATATACAACTCTTCTTTAAGAAATCCATTAAGGAATGCAGTTTTGACGTCCATTTGCTAGATTTCATAATCATAAAATGGGGCAATTGCTAACATGATTCGTACAGACTTAAGCATCGCTACGGGTGAGGAAGTATCATTGTAGTCAACTCCTTGAAACTTGTCGAAAATCTTTCGCAAGAAGTTGAGCTTTGTAGACAGTAACATTACCATCAGCATCAGTCTTCTTCTTGAAGATCCATTTGTTCTCTATGGCTTGCCGATAATCGGGCAAGTCCACAAAAGTCCATACTTTGTTCTTATACATGGATCCTATCTCAGATTTCATGGCCTCAAGCCATTTATCGGAATCTGGGCTTACCATAGCTTCTTCATAATTCGTAGGTTCGCCTTGGTCTAGTAACATGACTTCTAGGACTGGATTACCATACCACTCTGGTGCGGATCATGCTCTAATCGACCTACGAGGTTCAGTAGTAACCTACGAGGTCGAGAGAAGTTACAATTACCTCATCAAGTTCTACTTTCCTCCCACTCACTTCTTTCGAGAGAAACTCCTTCTCTAGAAATGGTCCATTCTTAGCAAAAAAATCTTGCATTCGGATCTGTGGTAGAAGGTGTACCCAATAGTTTCTTTAGGGTATTCTATGAAGATGCACTTCTCTAATTTAGGTTCGAGCTTATCAGGATGATGCCTTTTGATATAAGTGTCACATCCCAAAACTTTTAGAAACAACAGCTTATGTTTCTTGCCAAACCATAGTTCATACGGTGTCGTCTCAACCGATTTAGGTGGTGCCCTGTTTAACGTGAATGCGGTGATCTCTAGTGCATAGTCCCAAACGGTAGTGGTAAATCGATAAGAGACATCATAGAACGCACCATATCCAATAAAGTACGGTAACGACATTCGGACACACCATTACGCTGTGGTGTTCCAGGTGGCGTGAGTTGTGAAACAATTCCACATTGTTTTAAATGAAGGCCAAACTCTTAACTCAAATATTCGCCTCCGCGATCAGACCGTAGAAACTTTATTTTCTTTTCATGATGATTCTCTACTTCACTCTGAAATTCTTTGAAATTTTCAAATGTTTCAGACTTGTGTTTCATCAAGTAGATATACACAAATCATCCGTGAAGGTCAGAAAATAACTATACCCGCCGCATGCTTCAACACTCATCGGACTGCATACATCAGTATGTATTATTGCCAATAAGTCATTAGCTTGCTCCATTGTAGTGGAGAACAGAGTTTTAGTCATCTTACCCATGAGGCATGGTTCGCAAGTATCAAGTGATTCCAAAAGTCCATCTGCATGGATTTTCTTCATGCGCTTTACACCAGTAGACCCAAACGGCTGTGTCACAAGTATGTTGCACTATCACTATTAACTTTGCATCTTTTGGCATCAATATTATGAATATGTGTATCACTACGATCGAGATTCAATAAACCATTTACATTGGGTGTATGAACATAGAAGGTTTTATTCACGTAAACAGAACAACAATTATTCTCTAACTTAAATGAATAACCGTATTGCAATAAACATGATCTAATCATATTCATGCTCAACACAAACACCAAATAACATTTATTTAGGTTCAACACTAATCCCGAAGGTAGAGGGAGTGTGCGATGGTGATCGTATCAACCTTGGAATCATTTCCAACACACATCGCCACCTCGCACTTAACTAGCCTCTGTTTATTCTGCAACTCCTATTTCGAGTTACTAATCTTAGCAACTGAACTGGTAACGAATACCCAGGGGCTACTATGAACACTAGTAAGGTACACATCAATAACATGTATATCAAATTTACTTTTGTTCACTTTGCCATCCTTCTTATCTGCCAAGTATTTGGGGTAGTTCCGCTTCTAGTGACCATTCCCTTTGCATTAGAAGCACTCAGTTTCAGGCTTGGCTCCAGCTTTGGGCTTCTTCAAGGGAGTGGAAAGTTGCTTGACAATCTTCTTGAAGTTCCCTTTCTTTCCCTCGCCCTTTTTCTTGAAACTAGTGGTCTTGTTAACCATCAACACTTGATGCTCTTTCTTGATTTCTACCTTCACAGATTTCAGCATCGCAAAGAGTTTCAGGAATCGTTTTCGTCATCCCTTGCATATTATAGTTCATCACGAAGTTCTAGTAGCTTGGTGATAGTGACTAGAGAACTCTGTCAGTCACTATCTTATCTGGAAGATTAACTCCCACTTGATTCAAGCGATCGTAGTACCCAGACATTCTGAGTACATGCTCACTGGCTGAGCTATTCTCCACCATCTTGTAGGGAAAGTACTTGTCAGATGTCTCATACCTCTCAACACGGGCATAAGTCTGAAATACCAATTCCAGCTCTTGGAACATCTCATATGTTCCATGGCGTTCAAAACGTCTTTGAAGCCCTGATTCTAAGCCGTAAAGCATGGTGCACTAAACTATCAAGTAGTCATCATATCGAGCTCGTCAAACGTTCATAACGTCTGCATCAGCCTCTGCAACGGGTATGTCGCCTAGCGGTGCGTCAAGGACATAATTCTTCTATGTAGCAATGAGGATAATCCTCAGATCATGGACCTAGTTCGCATTATTGCTACCATCATCTTTCAGCTTAGTTTTCTCTAGGAACATATCAAAAATAAGGGGAGCTATATCGTGAGCTATTGATCTATAATAGAGATACGAAAAACTATTAAGACTAAGTTCATGATAAATTAAGTTCAATTAATCAAATTACTAATGAACTCCCACTTAAATTAACATCCCTCAAGTTATCTAAGTGATACATGATCCAAATCGACTAACCCATGTTCGATCATCACGTGAGATGGGGTAGTCATCAGTGGTGAACATCTCTATATTGATCATATCTACTATATGACTCACGTTCGACCTTTCGGTCTCCAGTGTTCCGAGACCATGTCTGTAGATGCTAGGCTCGTCAAGTTTAACCCAAGTATTTTGCATGTGCAAAACTGTCTTACACCCATTGTATGTGAACGTAGAGTCTATCACACCCGATCATCAAGAGGTGCTCCAAAACGACGAACTTTGGCAATGGTGCATACTCAGCGAGAACACTTTTATCTTGAAATTTAGTGAAGGGATCATCTTATAATGCTACCACCGTTCTAAGCAAAATAAGATGCATAAAGGAAAAACATCACACAAAATCAAAATATGTGACATGATATGGCCATCATCATCTTGTGCTTCTGATCTCCATCTCCAAAGCATCGTCACCGGCTCGACACCTTGATCTCCATCGTTGCGTCGGGGTCGTCTCGGCAACTATTGCTTCTACAACTATTGCTAACGCATAGCGATAAAGTAAAGAAATTACTTGACACTTGCATTTCATACAATAAAGAGACAACCCTAAGGCTCCTGCCAGTTGTTGATATTACAAAACATGATCATCTCATACATCAACATATATCACATCATATCTTGACCATATCACATCAGAACATGCCCTGCAAAAACAAGTTAGACGTCCTCTACTTTGTTGTTGCAAGTTTTACGTGGCTGCTACGGGCTTCTAGCAAGAACCGTTCTTACCTATGCAAAAACCACAACGGTGATTCATCAAGTTTGTTGTTTTGAACTTCTTCAAGGACCGGCCGTAGTCAAATTTGATTCAACTAAAGTAGGAGAAACAGACACCCGCCAGCCACCTTTATGCAAAACTAGTTGCATGTCAGTCGTTGGATTCGGTCTCATTTGCATGGACATGTAAGGTTGGTCCAGGCCGCTTCATCCCACAATACCACCGAATCAAAATAAGACATTGGTGATAAGCAGTATGACTATCACCGCCCACAACTCTTTGTGTTCTACTCGTCCATATCATCTACGCATAGACCTGGCTCGGATACCACTATTGGTAAACATTGCATGCAAAACAAAAAAATCTATGCACACGTAAGATCTATCCATGGAGATGCATAGCAATGAGTGGGTAGAGTGTGTCTACGTACCCTCGTAGACCGTAAGCGGAAGCGTTTGTTAACGCGGTTGATGTAGTCAAACTTCTTCGTACTCCAACCGATCGAGTACTGAATGTACGGCACCTCAGCGTTCAGCACACATTCAGCTCAGTGACATCCTCCGCCTTCTTTATCCAGCAAAGCGGTGAGGTAGTGGATGAGTTCCGGTAGCACGACGGCGTGGTGACAGTGATGGTGAAGCTATCTTCGCAGGGCTTCGCCTAAGCACTACGAAAATATGACCGAGGGTGTAAACGGTGGAGGGGGGCGCCGCACACGGCTAAGAAATTATCGTTGTTATGTGTGGCGCCCCTCCCACATATATATAGGTGGGGGAGAGGGGAGAGGCCAAGGGGCGCCCCAAGTAGGACCCAGAGGGCCCAGAGATACCTCTTCGATACTCAGAGTGACAAATCCTAATCTCGATATATGCCAACTCAACAAACACCTTCGGAGATACCTGTAGAGAATCTTTATGATCACCCATAGTTATGTTGTGATGCTTGATAGCACACAAGGTATTCCTCCGGTACCCGGAAGATGCATAATCTCATAGTCGAAGGAATATGTATTTGTCATCAAGAAAGCAATATCAATAAACTGACCGATCAAAATCTAAGCTAAGGGATGGTTCTTGTCCATCACATCATTCTCCTAATGATGTGATCCCGTTATAAAATGACAACACATCTATGTTAGGAAACCTTAACCATCTTTGATCAATGAGCTAGTCTATTAGAGGCTCACTAGGGACATGGTATTTGTTTATGTATCCACACATGTATTTAAGTTTCCGGTCAATACAATTCTAGCATGAATAATAAACCTTCATCATGATTTAGGAAATATAATAATAACCATTTTATTATTGCCTCTAGGGCATATTTCCATCAAGATCTGACAAAAATACAAAATAAAATAAATAAATGAAAATTGCAGCAAGGTTTTTTTGTTTTAATTTATGATAAATGATAGACTCGGGGGCCATAGTTTTCACTAGAGGCTTCTCTCGAGAAAATAGCATATGGTGGGTAAATAAATTACTGTTAGATAATTGATAGAAAAGCAAATAATTATGACGATATCCAAGGCAATGATCATACATAGGCATCACGTCCGAGATTAGTAGACCGAAATGATTCTGCATCTACTACCATCACACCACACATCGACCGCTATCCAACATGCATCTAGTGTATTAAGTTCATGGAACAAATGGAGTAATGCTTTAAGCAAGATGACATCATGTAGACAAGATAAACTCACGTATGAATAAACCCCATCTTTTTACCCTTAATAGCAATGATACATACGTGGCATGTCCCTTTCTATCACTGGGATTGAGCACCACAAGATCGAACATTACAAAGAAACTCTTCCTATGGCAAGATAAATCAATCTAGTTGGCCAAACCAAACCAATAAATTGGAGTAGAAATACGAAGCTATATTAATCATGCATAAAAGAGTTCAGAAAAAACTTAAATAATAGTCATGGATAGGTTTGATCATAAACTCACAATTCATCGGATCCCAACAAACACACAGCATAAAAGAATTACATCCGATTGGGAACACCAAGGAGAACATTGTATTGAAAAACTTTAGAGAGAAGAAGCCATCTAGCTACTAACTATGGCCCCGTAGGTCTGTGGTAAACTACGCATGCATCATCGGAGGGGAGGCAAGTTTGATGTAGAGCCCCTCCATGATTGATTCCCCCTCTGGTAGAGTGCCAGAAAGGGTCCCCACATCGGATCTCTCGAGAACAGAGGCTTGAGGTGGCGGAAAAAGTATTTTGTGGACTCCCTGGTACGTTTTCTAATTTTACGGAATTTATAGAGGTGGAGTTAGGTCAAACGGAGGCTTGTGGGCCCCACTAGGTACCTGGGCGTGCCCTGGTGTCTAGTGGGCCACTGCTTCGTCTTCTCGTTCCTTCTTGAAGCTTCCAGGGTCTCTTATTGCCAGAAAAAATTCCAAAAAGTTTCGTGGCATTTGGACTTTGTTTGGTATTGATATTTTGCAAAGTAAAAACAAGCAAAAAAAAAGAACAACTGGGACTGGGCACTAAGTTAGTAGGTTAGTCCCAAAAAATGATATAAAGTTGCTTGTAAATGTATATAAAACATCAAAAGTTGATACTATAATAGCATGGAACAATCAAAAATTATACATACGTTGGAGACGTATCAGTGAATAGTTCCCACCAAACATACGGTTCCATAGCAGTAGCTAGATGTCTCTCTCTCTCTCTCTCTCTCTCTCTCTCTCTCTCTCTCTCTCTCTCTCTCTCTCTCTGATCTTCAATACAATGTTTTCTTCAGAGATCGATTTGATGTAATCCTTTTGCGGTGTGTTTGTTGGGATCTGATGTATTGTAGGTTTATGATTAGATTATTCATTGAACGTAATTGATTCTTCTCTAAACTTTATTATGTGTGATTTTATAGCCTTGTATTTTTCTTCGATCTATCCATCTAGTTCGGTAATTAGATTGATTTATCTTTTGTAGGGGAGGTGCTTGGTAGTAGGTTCAATCTTGCAGTGTCCTCACTCTATGACAGAAGGAGTAGCGAGACATGTATTTTTATTGTTGCTACTAAGGGTAAAACGACGGGGTTCGAACATATTATCAGGTCTTACTTTCTCTACATTATGTCGTCATGCTCCAAGCATTACTCTGTTTGTTATGAACTTAATACCTTAAGATGCATGTTGGATAGTGGTCGAGGGGTGGAGTAATAGTAGTAGATGCAGGTGGATGTCAGTGTACTTGTCTCGGACGTAATGCCTATGTATTGATCATACCATGGATAACGTCATAATTATGCGCTTTTCTATCAATTTTCAAACAATAACTTGTATACTCGCCGTTACTATGCTCATGAGAGAGATGCCTCTACTCAAAACTATGGCCCCCGATTCCATTCACTTCATATTACTAAAACCCTAAATTACTTGCTCACTTTATTTTCTTTTACTTTGTTTTGCGATTTATCTATATATAACTATCAGAATTAATCCTTGCAATTAACGAGTAAATGGGGGATTACAACCCTCTTGCCCGCGTTGGGTGCAGGTATTTGTTTTGTGTGTGTGCAGGTACTGTTGACATTTTTTTGTGTGAGTCTCCTACTTGTTCGATAAACCTTATTTCTTAACCGAGGGAAATACTATTTACTACTATACAACATCGCCCTTCCTCTTCGAGGAAATCACAATGCCTATTACAAGTAGCAGTGCAATAGTATCATTTTTTTAGAATAACAAGGTTACTTATCCTTGCACACGTGCGAATATGATAATCAAATGGCTGCATGACTTGAATATTGTGCAGAGAACCACCGAAAGACAAGAAACATGAAGTGGGGCATAAAAAGGTTCATACGATTTCTTGTGAAGTCTTCAAAATTATGCTTGGGTGGAGTATGATCAACATAATCATTGCTGGATGAAGAAGCTTCATCAAGGACGTACTTTCGTCAGCCTCATGCTTGTAAATTTCATCTCATGTTTGTCTCCTTCTAGAATTAGTATCCATGATACTTGTCTGAACTATTGTATGGTTAAATCATCTTCTGGAGAACTGGCTTGTTGACTCCTAGGATGATGAGGTTTGGAGTTTGGCAGATGTGTGGGTTACCGGATATAATTGATATAGCCCATTGTGGTCTGTGTGGAAAGATAAGTTTACCGCATGTTGTCCCAGGTAGATCATGCATCATCTATGTCTTTTGTTTTCCTATCGGTCCTAATAGTTGTAAATACATTATGGTTTATTTTAATAGAAATTAAAGAGGGGACTATATGAATAAAAAAATCAAAACCACAACATATCATACCATAATTTTTGGTGATCAGATTGACCATCACAACGTATGGCCGTGTTGCAAGTCATTTCTTTTTGTATCCTTGTGTCCCTTTGTTTTCAGCCTCCCAGTCTAAATCCCTTTGCTTTAGTTTAGTTTTAAGCAATTTTGCATTTATAGTATGATGAAATTAAACTAATTTGACGTTGTAGATGTTGTTATATTTTTTTTATTTTTTATTTTTGGGCCGGGCTACCCCTTTCCATTAACAAGATGGCGGAAATACATCAATGTAAAAGAACAAAGGGTACGAGAAAGAAGGGAAAGCGATTCCGAGCACTGCCAGGAAACCAGCTCACATGTTCATCGTCAAAACATGCACCATGGGGCAAAAACATGGACAACACTAGAGCAAGCAGAAACTAGACCTATTACAACACACATAAAGTGTTGCAGCGCAAAGTAACAGGATAGCCACACAACATAGTTAAAAAGAAACATCGTTCTGGACATCATGCAACAAGGATAGCCGACATCCAACATCACCAGCAACTCCGCGAGAGTTCAACCACCAGCAATTGTTCCATTCATAGCACCGCAAATCCTCATAAGCTTCAAAGTGTTGTCGCAAAGGAGATCAGCTCCCACCCTAAGAGTCATCGCATCCTCATCCTTTGCAAGACCTACCTAGTAGATAAGTAAAGTGCACAAAGAAAATATGATCTCAAAAGGGATTTTAATCAGCTTATGCTCAAAAGTAGCACGATTTCATGCATTCCAGATAGCAGAAGTCACTACAGTTAATCCAACAATATAGAATGTTGTAGTAGTGGATTTTAATCCTACTTAAGGTGACACGCATATCCCACATGGAGTGCCCCCAGGCGGTCAACACAAGTCAAGGAAGTCAACAATGGGTCAATCCACCCCCCATGGGCCCAAGCAAGCCACCCGGCCTGGTCAATGGAAGTCCAAGCCAGGCTTCATGGTTAAAAGGTCAAAGGTGGAAGACCACATAAAAGAGGCCCAAGCTCAAGCAAGGAAGTCTACTCATAGTGTAGGGATTCTCCCCTATTGGGCCACAACCCACCTCTTAGCCCAACAAGGAGCACATGGGCCAAAGGACAGAAAATTACCAAGTTCTACCCTCCCACCTCCTTACTTCAAGGGTACCCTTAGCCATTTTTGAAGGACCCCCTAGGCTATATAAATCCCTCCATGGGCATGTAAGCAACTCGCTCTCACTTGAATACACTCAAGTGGAGTGTCACTCTCTTCCTTCCAAGCCCCTTCAAGGGGGAAAATGAAGGGTGAGAGCTCGAAGTCCGAGGGATCTTATAAGGCTCGGACTAGTCGAGAGTCATGGACACCGGAAGGAGTTGCACTCTAAGTGAGCTGTGTGCGAGGCACCACTCTCGACAAGCCTCCCATAGGGCATAGGTTGCACTCCCACAAGACGATTGAACTTATTAAAAAGCATCATCATTTCATTTTGTCAAGTGTACAACAACCTTCGATATAAGCCCGTCGTACATGCCCTCACCAATTTTTTACCACGATACTAAGGATACCCCTGTCGATAGTTTATTCTCGAACGTCAACAAGATTTTTTTCCATTGGTCGAGAAAACATAGGACAAAGAATAAAGTTGCCAACAACTATTGGGACAAAGATCAATTCTCAATACAACACCCACTGTTCGCCAAACAGTTCTAGCTACAAGGCATTTTAAAAGTAAATGTTGAGACATTTCAATACTTTTACAAATACAACTGTTATGGTGATTGGTGATTTTACGAGCCGTCTACCCACCCTAATCTGATGGTGGGGAAATAGGAGTTGCGAGAATAAAATTACTAAAAATTACACATAATGATGGGACCGTTACAAAATTTTGATGAAACAGTTAGTTTTTCAAAGGATGGATCCGTCAATTAGTTTGGAAATTTCCTCACAGATCCAGTTGTCTCGTTCTGCGCCGCCGATGGGATACAATAGGAAATAATCAAGGAGATAGTTACATGAAATTACGTTTCGTAACTCTCCAATCACCGTAAAAAGAGCTCGTTCTTATTTAAGACCCTGTGAACTCTGCTTCTAACCATCAATAAGATTGTATCAAATTCATTTGTGAGATGCAAATTTTCTACAGACACGCACCGCATGCCACTAATTAAGCAACTCAGGATTCAACCTTGTCATGAAGAAGTTGTTCACATTGATCTAGTGGAATTGGGAAACGGTACTTTCAGGCTCATTGCATATAGCAAATAGTTGGGGGAATTGCTCACTAAGGCCTTATACAATGGGAGATGCTTAGGGAGGTGCTTAGAAAAATAAACCGAGTTTTTCTGAAGCACCGGTGCCTATTTCTACAGGAGAGACGCTTAATTAAGCGTCTATCCTGTACAAATAAGCACCGGTGCTTAAGAAAAGCCTGTTTTGCTAGAACTCATCTAGATGAGATATAATTTGGTCTCATTCATCTTTTATAGCCATTGGATATGATGCTATAAGATGTGTGTGTGCTGACGTGGGTTGTATTTGTTCTTGTTTTCAAAGTGAATGAGATCAAATTATATCTCATCTAGATGAGTTCTAGGTACTCCCTTATTTCTCTAAGCACCTCCTCTAAGCACCTTGCATTTGCATTGTACAATGCCAAAGAGGAGTTTGCCTATGAAGGGAGTCTTTCCACACCCTAGCAATATCATCCATCCCGATATTTAATTTTCTTCCAACCATATAAATCTCTTTCACCTTTAGAATGGATTTCTGGCAGAGGAATCAGAGAACTTAGATGGTTATATACTTTTATATAGACTTAGTGAAATCTAAAAAAGTTGACTTAGGACACGCTTCCTCCATTCCAATATAAATGTCTAAGCTTAGTATAACTTTACACTAAAGTTAGTATAAAGTTGAGACACTTGTCTTGGGACGGAGGAAGTACTTAGAACTCCAAATATTTTGAACCGAGATAGTATTTCTATTTCTTTTTAGAGTTCTTTTTTCATACTCATTCCGTCCAAAATAAAGTGTAGCTGATTTAGTACAATATTTTTTTGAAACGGAGTGAATACTTCTATTAAAAAAAACAACATTATCAAGAGTCCCAGATAGGACCAAACGCCGGGATGCCGGCCTTCTTGCACCTCCTCACCACGTCCCTGCTCCCCTCTGGGTTGCTCGTCACCACCACCGCCTCGGCGTTCCACTGTCGTGCCGCGCCAACGGCCAGCTCCGAGACATCCGGACGCCCCATGGTCATCGTGTCGTGCACGATCACACGCCCTCCAAGGTTCTCGTTGCTCGTCACCATGGCTCTTATCCCGTCACCGTAGTTGGCGTCGATGTCCTTGGCCACCCAGACCAGAGATACCTCCGCCCAACTCGGTTGCATCAGGAACGACAGGAACACGCATATGCCGGAGCCGGTCGCGACCATTGTGACTCTCTGGTACATGCTGATGAGGTAGGGCAGCCCGGCGAAGTGGACTGTACGCACCCAAAGGTGGCTGGGCGGGTCGGAGACAAGGCCTCGGGTGAAGTCTCCCACTGCGCCAGCGAGCATGGCGTGAGTGTCCCTGTCGTCGGAGATGATGCCGAAGGCGTGCCACTCGGAGAGCGGCGAGCGGCTGATGCGACCGAGCAGGCCGGCCTTGACGCCGCCTTGGAAGGTTATGATGGACGCGCGGGTAGACGGCGCGGTGACCGTGACTGGCACGCGGCGCACGGTGAGCCACGGGAGGAAGGTGAAGAAGGTGATGGCGGCCGTCAGCCATAGCTCTTGGCGCTTAGCAAGGGAGGCGACGGTCAGCCTGTGGTAAGATCTGATCCCCGGGTTGTAGCCAGCAGTGAGCATGACGAAAGCCCATAGCAGTGCGAGCGCGCTCCAGCCAGCGAATCGGTGCGTACGCTCGAACACGTTGTGATGGAGGTGGCGCACGAGCGGAAATGCCGCGAGGCACGAGAGTGCAACCAGGCCGAGTATTGCGGACGCGACGCCCACGATCTCGGGGGGCGTCACGCCGCGGAGCTCGAGCGCCTGCACGAGCGCGTACACCAGCCACGCCAGCGACGACACGCCGCAGCCGCTGTGGACACCGCCGAGGGACTGGAGGATAGCCGTGACGCCGGTCTTTACGGCGACCGGCACCCATGGCCGGCCGAGGAGCGCGACGGTGAGCCAGAAGACTCCCCGGAGCACCGCCTCGGAGCGGCACAGCGTGAGCGCCAGTATATTCCCGATGGCGAAGACGGCGGCGTGGCGCTTGGCGTAAGGGAAGCGGCCGGTCGCCGCGGCAGCGAGCCCCGCCGCGTTCAGCGCGACGCAGAGCATGAAGAGGCGCTTGTACACGGTGAACAAGCCTTGGTCGAGCAGTATGACGCTGAGTCTGGAGTGCCCAGCCGCCGCCCTCACAGGCTTAGCCGGCGCGTTCGACCTCCTGCTCTGCACGCGAGAAACGTCGGCGGCGGTGAGAGCTATCTCCTCGTCCGTAGCGACAGACTCATCGTCCGTGTCGCCATCGCTGATATCGTCGAGGTCGCAGAAGTGGGTGCTCGCACGGCTGCGCGCCGTGAGAAAGCTCGTGGTGGAGTAATTACGGTTGAAAGGCTGAGGGAACCACACCCATCGGCCGCCGCCGGATTCGGTGGGCGGCGAGTCGGAAGGACTGGCAACAGTGTCTAGAGCGAAGGGGCTTGCCGGCGAGGGCTTGATCTCGAAGGCGACGCCACGGCAGCTGGAGAACTTGATGGCCATGGCCATGGGCTTTGCTGCGGGGCCTTGCTCGTCCATGGCGTCGATCGGCAAGTAATAATATGTTCTCGACACGCCTGTACTTCGAGCTTACAACAGTTGCATGGGTGGGGTGCTACCTATGCAGATGCGCATACGTATTTATAGGCAGGTATGGGTAGCTAGCTATAGGCATCGATCATGCACCCATATGAGTGACGATTCAGTTTAACTATATAAAATTTGAGTTCCAGCTAATCGAAGCAAATTCCGGCGACGGAGAATTAGTCATCTTTCTGACCTTTGCAACTTGATTGGAAATCTATACTACTATATGCCCCGCAAGAAGTGTGCTGGACGAAGCCCTCGCTGCGAGAATTCGCGGCCGCGGCAAGTGTCGATCGTTACACATTGCGACTAGCAGCATCTACTATGTCAACCCCAAGACCTTGTGGCCATGGGTGTTCGAAATGAGAAAGTATCCAATGAAAACTTGGAATCTCTAACACGGGCCTTTGGATCTCGAATGTACGGGTCAGATCGTCCAACAACCTGGACCACACATTTTGCGGAAAACGCCTGCTTGCATGACGTCTTGGCGATTTGATGTTTAGCAATTTTATTTTATTACGAACTTCTAGGTTATATCTTGTTCTTCCTATATTGGCTATCCGATTATTAGCGTTCTCTGGTGAGTACATGCAGAAACTTTAATTACGTGAGACAAGATTTATGTGAAACTCGCTCAATGCGGAGGCTGGGGGGGCTTATCCTCCTTTTCAAAAACCAAAAAAAAAGGTTATGTGAAACTCAGCAAACTGAAGTTAAACAAGTTGGTGTACTTAATCTTTCCAGTCAAATAGTCAAATTCCAATCGAGTTTGTGGCTTGACTATTTCTACTACCGTCATCAGGCTCCTTTGTACATGTAGTTTTGTTTGTTTCGACGCTTTCAAAGATTCCATGAAAAATGTTCATATCAACTCATTGAAATGGGTTCACTTCTCCAAATAGGAACATATCTGTTCAATTGTCAAAAAGATATACCTCACATAATTGGCGTTTCTACTACTATGACACTAGTGTACATGGTCGAGCACTCATATGTAAACAATAATGGAGGAGGATGCATGATTTGTTAAATTAATATATCTAAAAAACATTTTACATCAAAAATCACAACTAATAGGAATGAAAAATTGTTACGTTCTCAACAAGGCTTGCCCATAATGAATCCCGTTAGACCATCTCTAGCCCTTCCCCTATCCTTTAATCCCCTAAACTTCCCCTTATCGTTTAATCCACTAAAATTTTAGGGATTCTGCTTTTTTTTACACCTAGCCCTCACCCTGCAACTTAATTCGTCAAAAAAAAATGTTGTTGTTTTTTTTTTCAAATGATTGCATACAAACTCTATTTAAGCATATATTTTCACAACATATTAGATCGAAACTTCAGACAATACACACAATTCAAGTATATATTGAATTCAATGTTTTCAAATTTAACATTAAAATTCAAACACACATAGAGTGCTAATGAACTAACGATCCAAATGAAATAGGATAAAAGACCAAGAATCAAGTGCTATGAAGTTGCCAATGGTGCTCAGCAAGATCATCTTGGAGTTGGTTGTGAGTTTCTTGGTTGTCGATCGTTCGATATGCTTCAAGGAATGCTTGGATACTGTTTGGGTTACGTTGCGGCTCCACCATGGCACCATTGTTGTTGAATTGCAAGTTCTTGGGTCCTCTCTTTCATGCTCGATGATCATGTTGTGCAAGACAACACATGTTGTCCTGATCCTACAATCTCTGAGGCTGCTCGTACTCAACAGAGATGCGGACAATTTGAAAGCGTTTTTGAAGCACACCAAAAGCTCTCTCAACATCCTTTCTCGCAAATTCTTAGCACGTTGTAAGGTGAGATCCCTTGTTGCCTTGAAGACGCTAGATTGTCTTCACAAATGTGGCCCATGCAGGATAGATACCATCGGCAAGGTAAACCATGTTGTACTCCTGGCCATTAACAAGATAGTTGCCTGGTGGAGCTCACCTGCAGCAAGCCTTGCAAATAGAGGACATCTCTGGAGGGCATTGAGGTCATTGTGCGAGCCAGGCATTTTGAAGTATGAGTGTCAAATCCACGGATCATGTGATGCAACTTCCTCACGAAAGGTTGTTATATCATGGCAATGCCCTTTGAACTGACCTTGTCGTGCCACGAGACAACTTTTCCATGTCCAATGCATACAATCAGTGGATCCAAGCATCCATGTCTACCCTCTCTCTTCACAATCTATCATGAGCCTCTCGATGTCTTCATTAGTGGGTGCCCTCAAGTACTCTAGTAGAAAGATTTTGATCTAGGCCTAGGTGAATCTGTCCACATAGTCAAGGATGAGATCTTCCCCAATGCATACATAGTCATCGTTGGCGTCAGGCGAGTATCCATATGCAAGCACTCGCATGGATGTAGTATTCTTTAACAATGGACTTTCACTGAGTTCTCCCACAACATTCCTTCTCAGTTTGAACCAAGTGTTAGGGCATATTTCTCCCTTACTGGTTTTGGTGATTGATGACAATGCATTTGCGGACTAATCGTGTGCATTGAGCATTTCAGATAATCTATCTTATGGCACAAGACGATTTGAAACCCTCTGGATATTTATGAAGAAAGTATTTTCTTGCATTTCTATTTCGGTGGACTTGAGTCGTAGGAACAACGTACTTTAAGAGGGGGTCCGCTTCGAAAAGGTTTGGGTGGAATCAACACGTACACTATATCTTTGCATCATCGTTCTTTTGAGCTTGTTCCTCCTTGTGTTTGAACCTTGTCAGAACAGGCTAAGCGGTAGTACCACTCTGCACAACGGTAGTACCGCTCCAGCGGAACAACCTCGTCTGGTACCGCGGGGAGTACTGCTTATTTTCCTTGTTCTGGACTATTCTGTTCCATGGGAGGAAGTAGAGTGACAGTTCTAGGCGGTAGTATCGCCTCCGGCGGTGCTACCGCCCTGCCCTCCTCTACTACCGCGGGTATCTGCTGCAGTTCAACACCTCACGGTAGTACCGCTGGTGGGCGCGGTAGTACCACTCCGGTGGCACTATCGTCCCCATAACTTGCTCGGGTTGAACTTCGTAGTCGGCACCTCCGTGCCAACGGTACTACTGCTTATGCACGAGCTATGGGAGCAGAACGGTTGGATCCATTCTCCCACTATATAAAGGAGTCATCTTTCTTTTAGTTGACTACCTCTTCCTCCCCCAAGCTCCATTGTTGCTCACAAGCTCAGTCTTGCCCGATCTCTCTCCCTAGCCAATCAAACTTGTTGATTCTTTAAGGATTGCTTGAGAAGGCCTAGATCTGCACTTCCACCAAGAGAAATTTGATTCCCCCACAAATCCCTTACGGGTCTTGTTACTCTTGGGTGTTTGAGCACCCTAGACGGTTGAGGTCACATCGGAGCCACACTCCATTGTGGTGAAGCTTCATGGTGTTGTTGGGAGCCTCCAATTCGGTTGTGAAGAGAGCCCCAACCTTGTTCGTAAAGGTTCGGCCGCCGCCTTCAAGGGAACCACTAGTGGAATCACGGCATCTCGCATTGTGTGAGGGCGTGAGGAGAATACGGTGGCCCCAAGTGGCTTCTTTTGGAGCATTGTGCCTCCACACCACTCCAACGGAGACGTACTTCCTCTCAAAGGGAAGGAACTTTGGTAACACATCCTCGTCTTCAGCGTCTCCACTTGTGGTTATCTCTTACCTTTACATTGTGCAAGCTTTACTTGTGTTGTATCCTTTGCTTGCTTGTGTTGCTAGCATCATATAGGTTGCTCACCTAGTTGCATATCTAGACAACCTATTTGTTGCTGACCCTAATTTCTCAAGAAAAGTAAAAAATTGGTAGTTGCCTATTCACACCCCCCCCCCCTCTATTCAACCATATCGATCCATTCAACTGGTATGAGATCCTCGTCTCTTTATTAAGGGTTTCACCACCTAAAGAGTATGGTTGACGGAGAGGAGGAAGTGCCCAAGGCCGTGGAGCTGAACTCGATCACTCGATACGACTTAAATGAAGCTATGGCTTCACTTAAGACGTCTATGACGACCGAGGTCAAGTCCATGCTTAAAAAATTACTTGAGGGGTTGAAAACTCCTCCCAATCCGTTGCTTGTGGTTAATTCCATCGCATCGGAGTCGGAGGCCAATTCCGGCAAGGAAGCGGCCAAAGGTACTCAAACCTCCTCCCTTCAAAACAGGAATGGGACGGGAACCTTTGCCTCGGTTCCCCCTCCCCCGGTCTATGGAGGACCGGTACCTACACCTCATATATTAACAACCTTGGTCGACCTCCTAAGCTTATAAAGGGTGATTTTGATAATTGGGTTTTTTGCATCAAGTCTCATTTGAATCACAGCTCAAGGAATCTGTGGAGAATCATCGAGCAAGGCTTCTACCCGCATGATCCAAACAACCTTACTCCAAGAGAAGAGGCGGACAATCAATACAATCACTCCGCATTGTTCATCCTCCAAGTCGCGGTGCCTGCCGAAGATCTATCTCACTTGTGTCCCTTCTCCCGTGCAAAATATTGTTGGGAACACATCATATCTTTGTACAAGGGGAGATCAAGCATCCAACCGTCCAAATTTGAAGTGGTTCTTGATGAGGCCGATGAATTTGTGATGATGGAAGATGAGGATCCTTGTGATATCTACCAGAGGGTGACAACTCTTGCGGACGCTCTCCAAGATCATGGGAGCAAGGATACATATGGCAATTGGATCAAGCGCAAGTTTCTCAAGGTCATCATGCCATTCACATAAGGCCATGTCCGTGATTCGTCAAAGACCGGACACACCTTGTCCTCAAGTGAAGTGTTGGATGAGTTTGTTGCCATGAACATCATGAACAAGACCGCTGACAATGCACTAGCTCGTGTCCGGTCAAAGAAAGCCTCTCCCAACCTTGCCTTCAAGGACAAGGCTATCCCGGAAGAAGAAGAGTGTTGCCCTTAAGACACCAAATATGCTTACCACGAGCACATGGCTCTTGCTTCAAGGCAATTTTGGGGCAACAAGAGAAGCTCAAGGCCCAACTTCGCCAAGAACAACTCAAGTGGTTCTAAGAACAAACAACGAGTGATGACTTGCTACAATTGCGGCAATGTGAGTCACTTTCTGGTGGATAGTCCCTATGAGAAAAGGGAGGACAATGGTGGCAAGCTCATTCGCAAAGACAAAGCCAAGTCCTTTCCGAACAAGAACAACTTTACCAAGAAGATACCTAAAAAGGGGTTGGTGGCACATGAAGAGTATGCCTCCGATGATGAAGATGAAGATACAAGTTGTGAAGGAATGGCAACGGCAATCTTGTCCATTGCTACCTCTTCCCCTTCCAAGGTGTCTCTCTTCGGCGCCCCCAATGAGAACCTCATTGCCAAGTGCCTCATGGCCAAAGGTATCAACAAGGTAACGCCTAACATCAAAACCACCATCACTACTACTCCTTCCTTGCTTGATTGTGTAGATGATAGTGAGGTGGTGAAAGTTGATGAGAATGAGTTTGACAAGTTCTTGAACTAGCTCAAGGGTGAAACAAAGAAGCACTTTGTTGCTCTCTTGGAACAACTTGGTGAAGCCAATGATATCATTGAGTCTCATGAGGACACGATCTCCAAGTTGGAGGGGCATATTCGTGACTATGCCGATGAGATAGCAGATCTCTCCATTGGTCTTGAGGAAGCGAGGTCTTCGTTTGGCTTTTGAGGAGTCAAACAACATTGACCTTACTAAATTACAAAAGGATCTTGATCATGCTATTGTCCTTACTCGTGTGCTTAAAACTGAGAAAGTTGCACTTGGGGTTGGCCATGATAGACTCAAGGAAGAGTTTGACACACTTGACAAGGCTCACAAGGCTAGAAAAGAAGAAGACTTCTGGTGGGATTTCATGGTTGCTTGATAGTGGAGCAACAAATCATATGACCGGGAGCAAGGACTTGGTCGTGGACGTATAACCTACTCCATCCATGCCCACTCATGTCCAATTCGGTGATGCTTCAACATCTAAGGTATTGGGTCTTGGCAAGGTAGTCATCTCTCAAGACTTATCTATTGAGAAGGTCATGCTTGTTGAGTCCCTTGCGTAAAATTTACTTTCCGTTCATCAACTTGCACTCATGGGCTTTGAAACATTCTTTGATCTTGATATCTTGGCATGTTTATGGAGCAAGACTCATAAAGTAGCTTTTGTTGGGCATGTCGAGAACGGTCTTTATATGGTTAACTTTTCAGAGCGACCCACTAAGACCGTGACGTTGATGTCTACTATGAAACCTTCTCCTTATAGACGTTGTTGGGCCTCCAAGTGCAGAGGTTTGTAGGACAGTAGCAAATTTACCTCAAGTGCATGACCTAAGGTTTATCAATCCGTGGGAGGTGTAGGATGAAGATGGTCTCTCTCAAACAACCCTGCAACCAAATAACAAGGAGTCTCTTGTGTCCCCAACACACCCAATACAATGGTAAATTGTATAGGTGCACTAGTTTGGCAAAGAGATGGTGATACAAGTGCAATATGGATGGTAGATATAGGTTTTTGTAATCTGAAAATATAAAAACAGCAAGGTAACTAATGATAAAAGTGAGCACAAACGGTATTGCAATGCTAGGAAACAAGGCCTAGGGTTCATACTTTCACTAGTGCAAGTTCTCTCAACAATAATAACATAATTAGATCATATAACAATCCCTCAACATGCAAGAAAGAGTCACTCCAAAATCACTAATAGCGGAGAAGAAACGAAGAGATTATTGTAAGGTACGAAACCACCTCAAAGTTATCCTTTCTGATCGATCTATTCAAGAGTCCGTAGTAAAATAACACGAATCTATTCTTTCCGTTCGATCTATCATAGAGTTCGTACTAGAATAACACCTTAAGACACAAATCAACCAAAACCCTAATGTCACCTAGATACTCCAATGTCACCTCAAGTGTCCGTGGGTATGATTATACGATATTCATCACACAATCTCATATTCATCTATTCAACCAACACAAAGAACTTCAAAGAGTGCCCCAAAGTTTCTACCGGAGAGTCAAGACGAAAACGTGTGCCAACCCCTATGCATAAGTTCACAAGGTCAGTAAACCCGCAAGTTGATCACCAAAATATACATTGTCACCACAAATAAGCACATGCAAGACATACATCAAGTGTTCTCAAATCCTTCAAGACACAATCCGATAAGGTAACTTCAAAGGGAAAACTCAATCCATTACAAGAGTGTAGAGGGGAGAAACATCATAAGATCCAACTATAGTAGCAAAGCTCGCGGTACATCAAGATCGTGCCAAATCAAGAACACGAGAGACAGAGAGAGAGAGAGAGATCAAACACATAGCTACTGGTACGTACCTCAGCCCCAAGGGTGAACTACTCCCTCCTCGTCATGGAGAGCGCCGGGATGATGAAGATGGCCACCGGTGAGGGATCCCCCCTCCGGCAGGGTGCCGGAACAGTGTTCCGATTCGTTTTTGGTGGCTACAGAGGCTTGCGGTGGCGGAACTCCCGATCTAGGTTATTTTCTGGAGGTTTGGGTATTTATAGGAATTTTTGCCGTTGGTATCACGTCAAGGGGGTCCCTAAGTCGTCCACGAGGCAGGGGGGCGCGCCCAGGGTGGTAGGGCTCGCCCTCCACCCTCATGGACGGCTCGGGACTCTTCTGGCCCAACTCTTGTACTTCGGGGGCTTCTTTTGGTCCATAAAAAACGTCAAAAATTGGCACGCCAATTGGACTCCGTTTGGTATTCCTTTTCTATAAAACTCAAAAACAAGGACAAAACAGAAACTGGCACTGGGCTCTAGGTTAATAGGTTAGTCCCAAAAATCATATAAAATAGCATATAAATGCATATAAAACATCCTAGATGGATAATATAATAGCATGGAACAATCAAAAATTATAGACACGTTGGAGACGTATCAAGCATCCCCAAGCTTAATTCCTGCTCGTCCTCGAGTAGGTAAATGATCAAAACAGATTTTTTTGATGTGGAATGCTACCTAACATATTTATCCTTGTAATTCTCTTTATTGTGGCAAGAATATTCAGATCCATAAGATTCAAGATAAAAGTTTAATACTGACATAAAAACAGTAATACTTCAAGCATGCTAACCAAGCAGTTTATGTCTTATCAAAATAACATAGCCAAAGAAAGCTTATCCCTACAAAATCATATAGTTTGGCCATGCTTCATTTTTCATCACACAAAATGCTCCCATCATGCACAACCCCGGTTTCAGCCAAGCAATTGGTTCATACTTTTTAACGCGCTTCACCTTTTTAACCCTCACGCAATAGATGAGCGTAAGCCATGGATATAGCACTATGGGTGGAATAGAATATGATGATAGGGATTATGTGGAGAACACAAAAAAAGGAGAAAGTCTCATATTGACGAGGCTAATTAACGGGCTATGGAGATGCCCATCAATTGGTGTCAATACGAGGAGTAGGGATTGCCATGCAACGGATGCACTAGAGCTATAAATGTATGAAATCTCAACAAAAGAAACAAAGTGGGTGTGCATCCAACTCGCTTGCTCACGAAGACCTAGGGCATTTGAGGAAGCCCATCATTGGAATATACAAGCCAAGTTCTATAATGAAAAATTCCCACTAGTATATGAAAGTGACAACATAGGAGACTCTCTATCATGAAGATCATGGTGCTACTTTGAAGCACAAGTGTGGAAAAGGATAGTAACATTGTCCCCTTTTTTATTTTCTTTTTCTTTTTTTTTTCTTTTTTTCTTTGGCCTTTCTTTTTTATTTTTGGTCTTCCTTTTTTTCTTTGGCCTTTTTTTTCTTTTTGGCCTTTCTTCTTTTTATTTGGGAACAATGCTCTAATAATGATGATCATCACACTTCTATTTATTTACAACTCATGAATTACAACTCAAAACTAGAACAATATATGACTCTATATGAATGCCTCCGGCGGTGTACCGGGATGGGCAATGAATCAAGAGTGACATGTATGAAAATTTATGCATGGTGGCTTTGCCACAAATACGATGTCAACTACATGATCATGCAAGGCAATATGACAATGATGACGAGTGTCATGATAAACAGAACGGTGGAAAGTTGCATGGCAATATATCTCGAAATGGCTATGGAAATGCCATAATAGGTAGGTATGGTGGCTGTTTTGAGGAAGATATAAGGAGGTTTATGTGTGATAGAGCGTATCATATCATGGGGTTTGATGCACCGCTGAAGTTTGCACCAACTCTCAAGGTGAGAAAGGGCAATGCACGGCATCAAGAGGCTAGCAATGATGGAAGGGTAAGAGTGCGTATAATCCATGGACTCAACATTAGTCATAAAGAACTCATATAATTATTGCAAAAATCTACAAGTCATCAAAAACCAAGCACTACGCGCATGCTCCTAGGGGGATAGATTGGTAGGAAAAGACCATCGCTCGTCCCCGACCGCCACTCATAAGGATGACAATCTAAGAACACCTCATGTTTCAAATTTGTTACACAACTTTTACCATACGTGCATGCTATGGGACTGGCGAACTTCAACACAAGCATTCTTTAAATTAACAATTACCCAACTAGCATGACTCTAATATCACCACCTCCATATCTCAAAACAATTATCAAGTATCAAATTGATCATAGCATCCAATTCACTTCCAATGATAGTTTTTATTATACCCAACTTGGATGCCCATCATTCTAGGACCAATTTTATAACCATAGAAAATACCATGCTGTTCTAAGAGACTCTCAAAATAATATAAGTAAATCATGAGAGATTAACAATTTCTACAAAATCAAGCCACCGCCATGCTCTAAAAGATATAAGTGAAGCACTAGAGCAAAACTATCTAGCTCAAAAGATATAAGTGAAGCACATAGAGTATTCTAATAAATTCCAAACAAGTGGGTTTCTCCCAAAAGGTATGTACAGCAAGGATGATTGTGGTAAACTAAAAAGCAAAGACTAATATCATACAAGACGCTACAAGCAAAACACATATCATGTGGCGAATAAAAATATAGCTCCAAGTAAAGTTACCGATAGACGAAGACGAAAGAGGGGATACCTTCCGGGGCATCCCCAAGCTTAGGCTTTTGGTTATCCTTGAATATCTTGGGGTGCCATGGGCATACCCAAGCTTAGGCTCTTGCTACTCCTTATTCCATAGTCCATCAAATCTTTACCCAAAACTTGAAAACTTCACAACACAAAACTCAACAGGAAATATCATAAGCTCCGTTAGTGCAAGAAACAAAAACCACCACATAAGGTAAAGTATTGAACTCATTCTTTATTTATATTGGTTTTAAACCTACTGTATTCCAACTTCTCTATGGTTCATACCCTACATACTAGACATAGATGCATCAAAATAAGCAAACAACACACGAAAAACAGAATCTGACAAAAACAGAACAGTCTGTAGCAATCTGTAACTCTCGAAAAATAGGAAGTCCTTGGAAATTTGTCTATTGATCTACAGCAAAAAGAATCAACGCAAAAGCACGTTTCTGTGAATTACCAAAATTATTTCATGCACGCAAAGTTTTTGCTTTTCAGCAGAATCAAATTAACTATCACCATAGGTTATCCTATAGGTTCTACTTGGCACAAACACTAATTAAGACATAAAAACACATCTAAACAGAAGGTAGATGAAAAATTTATTACTAAACAGAATAAAAACAAAAAACAAAGATAAAATTGGGTTGCCTCCCAACTAGCGCTATTGTTTAACGCCCCAAGCTAGGCATAAAGGCGAGGATAGATCTAAGTAGTGCCATCTTGGGCACTCAATTCATAAGTAGCTCGCATGATAGATTCATAGGGTAATTTAAATTTCTTTCTTGGAAAGTGCTCCATGCCTTTCCTTAATGGAAATTGGAATCTAATATTCCCTTCCTTCATATCAATAATTGCACCAATCATTCTAAGGAAAGGTCTACCAAGAATAATAGGACAAGAAAGATTGCAATCTATATCGAGAACGATAAAAGCTGCGGGCACATAATTCCTATTTGCAACAATAAGAACATCATTGATCCTTCCCATAGGTTTCTTAATGGTGGAATCCGCAAGGTGCAAATTTAAAGAGCAATCATCAAGATCATGGAAACCTAGAATATCACATAAAGTTTTTGGAATCGTGGAAACACTAGCACCCAAATCACACAAAGCATAACACTCATGATCTTAATTTTAATCTTTATAGTAGGTTCCCATTCATTATAAAGTTTTCTAGGTATAGAAACTTCCAAATTAACTTTTTCATCATAAGATTGCATCAAGGCATCAACAATATGTTTGGTAAAAGCTTTATTTTGACTATAATCATGAGGAGAATTCAACACGGATTGCAACAAGGAAATACAATCTACTAAAGAACAATTATCATAATTAAATTCCTTGAAATCCAAGATAGTGGGTTCAATGCTATTCAAAGTCTTGACCTCTCCAATCCCACTTTTACCAAATTTAGCATCAAGATCTAAAAACTCCGAATCATTGGGACGCCTTTTAACTAAAGTTGACTCATCTCTAGTCCCATAATTATTAAGATTCATATTGCAAAACAAATATTTAATAGGGTACACATCAATAACTTTTAGATCTTCATCATTATTTTCATGGAAACTAGAAGAACACGCCTTTACAAAGCAATCTTTCTTAGCACACAATCTAGCGGATCTTTCTTTGCACTCATCAATGGAAATTCTCATAGCTTTGAGAGACTCATTGATATCATGCTTAGGAGGAGTAGATCTAAGTTCCAAAGAATCAACACCAAGCGAAAGTCTATCAACGTTCCTAGCCAAATCATCAACTTTCAGCAATTTTTCTTCAAGCAAAGCATTAAAATTCTTTTGAGAGATCATAAATTCTTTAACACTAAGGGCATCTTATTAAAATTACCATAAGAATTATTGTAGGAATTTCCATAATTATTAGAGGAATTACTAGGGAACGGTCTAGGATTAAAGTTTCCTCTATAAGCATTGTTACCAAAATTATTCGTACCAACAAAATTCACATCCATAGATTCATTATTATTCTCAATCAAAGTAGACAAAGGCATATCATTGGGATCAATAGGAGCACTCTTAGTAGCAAACAATTTCATAAGTTCATCCATCTTTCCACTCAAAACATTAATTTCTTCTATAGCATGCACTTTTTTACTAGTAGATCTTTCGGTGTGCCATTGAGAATAATTAGCCATAATGTTATCAAGGAGTCTTCTCCTAAAGTGATTTCCATAAAAGTGCCTCCCGCGGCTGAATCAAAAAGATTTCTAGAAGCAAAATTCAATCCGGCATAAAATTTTTGTATGATCATTCATAAATTCAAACCATGAGTAGGGAAATTGCGATCATTAATTTCATTCTTTCCCAAGATTGGGCAACATGATCATGATCAAGTTGTTTAAAATTCATAATATCGTTCCTAAGAGAGATGATCTTAGCGGGAGGAAAATACTTAGAGATAAAAGCATCTTTGCACTTATTCCATGAATCAATACTATTCTTAGGCAAAGACAAAAACCAAACTTTAGCACGATCTCTAAGCGAAAACGGAAATAACTTCAATTTAACAATATCATTATCTGTATCTTTCTTCTTTTGCATCTCACACAAATCAACAAAGTTGTTTAGATGGGTAGCGGCATCTTCACTAGGAAGGCCGGAGAATTGATCTTTCATAACAAGATTCAGCAAAGCAGCATTGATTTCACAAGACTCAACATCATTAAGAGGAGCAATCGGAGTACTAAGGAAATCATTATTATTGGTATTGGCAAAATCACACAATTTGGTATTATCTTGCACCATCGGGACAAGCAATCCAGCACACAAGCAAACAAAAAGGCAAGCGAAAGAGAGAGGAGATTGGGAAAGAGCGGGTGAATAAAACGGCAAGGGTGAAGTGGGGGAGAGGAAAACAAGAGGCAAATGGCAAATAATGTAATGCGAGGGAGATTTTTTTGTGATGGGTACTTGGTATGTGTATCGACCAGACCTCAAACAGTCTGATCTCTGTGCTTTAGTGTCATCCCTGGATCAGTAATGCTGACACGCACAGTACTTGAAGGATTTATAACAGAGTAGCAATCACACACTTATTACATCGAAAGTCTCAAAAGAGAGATTATTACAATAAATATGGCTTAAGGCCATCTAATAACGATAACAGCGGAAGGCTTGGAAGATAAGTGAGTCCATCAACTCCAACGACATCACTGAGTATAGAACCACGACCTAAGGCACCTTACTCATCGTCTGAAAAGTCTACAACATGAACGTTGCAGCTCGAAAACAGGTCAGGACATGGAATATGCTGGCAATGTAACACATAGAGAGTAATGAACAGAAATATGCTATACTACATGCATATATGGCTGGTGGAAAAGCTCTAAGGTTACAGTTTTGCATAAAGCCAATTTTCCCCTACTGCAAAGGAATAAATTTTATTTAACTATCATGGTGGTTGTTAAACATTGAGAAGATAGACACCCTCTCAATCCCAATTAAGCATCATCATTAAAACCCAACAATATTAATTAAAGTAACATGATGAGATTCACATGATAATCCAAGTACTTGATACTCAAGATGTCCATAACCGGGGACACGGCTAACCATGATTAGTTTATACACTCTGCAGAGGTTTGCGCACTTTTCCCCACAAGACCCGATCTCCTCCGTTGGATTTCTTGCACTACATGGTGTTTGAGAAACGGATGACCGAGACATAGTCTTTCAGAAGCGCTAGCACCTTACGATCGGGTAGACAGTACCAACCTACATCCCCTACATCTGCTAGTCTACCACTGTAAGAGTTCGCACGACTTAATCAACTATGCTAGAGCCCATAGTAGCTTGTGGCTGCACACGGAAGTTTCTAGCATGAAAAATCTCATGATCCCTTTGAGGCTGGGTGGCGGTCCATAAAGAAAAACAGGCAATCGCTGGAATACCCAGGTGCCTCAATCCACCCAGATGTGTATTAAAGTTGCCACCTTAAAAAACCATTAAATAACAATCTCACATCTGTCATGGATACACTCACCCAATCCACATCTACTAGCATAGCATGGCATAAAAAGCAAACATAGAGTAACTCCCAAGGGTTTGATAATGAAACAGGCAATAGGTACTACCTCATCTAGTTCCCAAAACCCACATATTAATCAGATCCTAATCATGCAATTGTTTGAGGGTTGATCTAATGCAATAAAACTGGGTAGTAAAGAGGTATGATCAAAGTGTTACTTGCCTTGCTGATGATCCGTGAAACCTAGAGATTCGAAGTAGCAAGCAGTGCACTCCGGGTACTCTATCGCAAACAAACAAGCATACAATAAGTACTCATCTAATGCACGGGTAAAACTCAAATAAGAGAACTAACCGGAAAGTTCAGCTTAAGAACTCCGGTTTGCAAAAAGAATCAAATCGAACGAAGAACCAAAACACAAACGGCGAAAGAAACGGACTTCATTTACTAATCTGGACCTAAGTCAAATTTTACATAAGCAAAAACTTCTTTGAGTTGGTTAAACGGAAAGAGGGTTTCGAGACGAAACTATAGGCGTTTGAATCGCCTGATTCCGATAAATGAGCGAAAAGTTATACTAGAACGAAAATCGCGATCAGAAATAACCGCGGAAAATCCGAAAAAAAAGAAAAACTGACGAACAGATTAACGAACGAATGTTCGTTAACTAAGACTAAACAGTGAACTCGCCAGTTAAAACGAACGAACGGGCGAATGCTTGCTAAATAAATAAACCGAAAAAAATAAAACCGATCTATTTAAAAAAAGTGAAACTAGGGTTTCTAAAAAAAACGGATCGGGTTTTTAAAAAAATCGGACCATGGCGGCGGCGGCGGCTATACCTCCGGCTCGGCTCGTGGGCTCCGCGGCTCAAGGGACGATGGGACAGCTGGGGTGGCGGGCTGCTCGGCGGTGGCGGCTCTAGGCGGCGGCGGCGGCGGCGGCGACGGCAAGGCACATGCACACAAGGCAAGGGTCGGGTGGCGGGGTGGGGAGGGTGGCAAGCAGTATTTAAAAAGGGGTGGCGGCTTGGGGGAGGGGGCAAGGCGGTGGGGAGGAGACCGACTCAGACTTGGAGTCCGAGTTGGTGGCGGCACGGCGCGGGGAAGGCGGCGGTGCGGGGGCGGGCCGGCCTCACTTGGCTGGGCCTTCGGCCCAGTCGGCCGTGGGATTTTTTTAAATAATTCCGCCGAACAGAAAAATAAATTCTAGAAAATTAAAAATCTAAAAATACCAAAACAAATTTTCACCGTCTAAATAAAATATTTAGAACAAGATGAACATTTTCTTGGCTCTAAAATGCAGTTTTGAAAACGTGAAATTTTTCCTATATTCAAATAAAATAGCAAAAAAAAAACTCCAAAATAAAACTTATTTGATTTTTTATTAAATCCTCAATATTTCTTTATTTTGGGAAAGTCATTTTATTCCCTCTCTTATATTTTTATAATAGAAATAATTGAAGATAAAATAAATAAAATCAAATGATCCTATTTTCAAAATTTGAGAAAACTCAAATATGAAAATAAAGAAATCCCCAACTCTCTCCGAGGGTCCTTGAGTTGCGTAAAATTTCTAGGATCAAACCAAAAGCAAATAAAATATGATATGAAATGATGATCTAGTGTATAACATTCCAAATTGAAAATTTGGGATGTTACAAACCTACCCCCCTTAAGATGAATCTCGCCCTCGAGATTCGGGTTGGCTAGAAAATAGGTGAGGGTGGTCCTTCAACAGATCTTCCTCTCGCTCACAGGTGGCTTCATCCTTGGTGTGGTGGCTCCACTGAACTTTGCAAAACTTGATAACCTTGCTACGAGTGACTCGGCTGGCATACTCGAGAATCTATACTGGTTTCTCCTCATAGGTCAAATCACTATCCAACTGAATTGCTTCCACCGGCCTGTATCTCTCAGCAGTATATCAGCCATCTCTGCGTGGCACTTCTTCAACTGGGAAACGTGGAACACATCGTGAACTCCTAACAATCCTTCGAGCAATTCCAACTTGTAGGCAACTTCTCCCATACGCTCCAAAATTTTGTATGGTCCCACAAAACATGGCGCTAACTTCTCCCATAAGCTCCACCGTTCCGTTTATTATGACACGCATCATCATTGTCATATTTATTTTGCATGATCATGTAGTTGACGTCGTATTTGTGCTACGTCTTGAGCTTGCGTTGGTTTTCCTTGAAGAAGAAAGGGTGATGCAGCAAAGTAGCGTAAGTATTTCCCTCAGTTTTTGAGAACCAAGGTATCAATCCAGTAGGAGGCTCCTCAGAAGTCCCACGCACCTACACAAACAAACAAGAACCTTGCAACCAACGCAATAAAGGGGTTGTCAATCCCTTCACGGCCACTTGTGAAAGTGAGATCTGATAGAGATAATATGATAAGATAAATATATTTTTGGTATTTTATGATATAGATGGAAAAAGTAAAGATGCAAATAAAAGTAGATTGAAAGCTTATATGATAAAGGATAGACCCGGGGGCCGTAGGTTTCACTAGTGGCTTCTCTCAAGATAGCATAAGTATTATGGTGGGTGAACAAATTACTGTCGAGCAATTGATAGAAAAGCGAATAATTATGAGATTATCTAGGGATGATCATGTATATAGGCATCACGTCCGTGACAAGTAGACTGACTCCTGCCTGCATCTACTACTATTACTCCACACATCGACCACTATCCAACATGCATCTAGAGTATTAAGTTGATAAAGAACAGAGTAACGCATTAAGAAAGATGACATGATGTAGAGGGATAAACTCATGCAATATGATATAGACCCCATCTTTTTATCCTTGATGGAAACAATACAATACGTGCCTTGCTGCCCCTGCTATCACTGGGAAAGGACACCGCAAGATTGAACCCAAAGCTAAGCACTTCTCCCATTGCAAGAAAGATCAATCTAGTAGGCCAAACCAAACTGATAATTCAAAGAGATTTGCAAAGATAACTTAATCACACATAAAAGAATTCAGAGGAGATTCAAATATCTCATAGATAAACTTCATCATAAACCCACAATTCATCGGATCTCAACAAACACACCGCAAAAAGAGTTACATCGAATAGATCTCCAAGAAGACCAAGGAGAACTTTGTATTGAGATTCAAAGAGAGAGAAGAAGCCATCTAGCTAATAACTATGGACTCGAAGGTCTGTGGTAAACTACTCACAACTCATCAGAAGGGCCTTGGAGATGATGTAGAGGCCCTCCGTGGTCGATTCCCCCTCCGACGGAGCACTGGCGAAGGCTCCAAGATGGGATCTCGCGGATACAGAAGGTTACGGCGGTAGAAATAGTTTTTCGTGGTGCTCCTCGATGGTTTCAGGGTACGTGGGTATATATAGGAGGAAGTAGTAGGTCGGTGGACACTCGAGGGCCCCACAAGGGTGGGGGTCATGCCCACCTATAGGGGGCGCACCGGGCACCCTCGTTGCCGCCTCCTCTGTTGCTTGACATCCACTCCAAGCCCCCTGGATCACGTTTGTTCCAAAAAGATCGCTCCCGAAGGTTTCATTCCGTTTGGACTCTGTTTGATATTCCTTTTCTTCGAAACACTGAAATAGGCAAAAAAAACAGCAACTCGGGCTGGGCCTCCGGTTAGTAGGTTAGTCCCAAAAATGATATAAAAGTGTAAAGTAAAGCCCATAAACATCCAACATTGGTAATATAATAGCATGGAACAATCAAAAATTATAGATACGTTAGAGACGTATCAATTTCTGGCAAGGCCACCTTCATAATTCTTCCATACATGTCACTCTTGATTCATTGCATATCCCGGTACACCGCCGGAGGCATTCATATAGTGTCATATTTTGTTCTAAGTATCGAGTTGTAATCTTGAGTTGTAAGTAAATAAAAGTGTGATGATCTTCATTATTAGAGCATTGTCCCAAGTGAGGAAAGGATGATGGAGACAATGATTCCCCCACAAGTCGGGACGAGACTTCGGACTTTATAACAAAAAAAAGAAAAGAGAAAGGCGAATAAAAAAGAGAGAAAGGCCAAATAAAAAAAGAGAAAAAACAGAAAAATAAAAAATGAGAGAAAAAGAGAGAAGGGACAATGCTACTATCCTTTTACCACACTTGTGCTTCAAAGTAGCCCCATGATCTTCATGATAGAGAGTCTCCTATGTTGTCACTTTCATATACTAGTGGGAATTTTTCATTATAGAACTTGGCTTGTATATTCCAATAATGGGCCTCCTCAAAACGCCCTAGGTCTTCGTGAGCAAGCAAGTTGGATGCACACCCACTTAGTTTCTTTTGTTGCGCTTTCATATATTTATAGCTCTAGTGCATCCGTTGCATGGCAATCCCTACTCACTCACATTGATATCTATTAATGGGCATCTCCATAGCCCATTGATACGCCTAGTTGATGTGAGATTATCTTCTCTTTTTTGTCTTCTCCACAACCACCATTCTATTCCACATATAGTGCTATGTCCATGGCTCACGCTCATGTATTGTGTGAAAGTTGAAAAGGTTTGAGAAATACTAAAGTATGAAACAATTGCTTGGCTTGTCATCGGGGTTGTGCATGATTAAATACTTTGTGTGATGAAGATAGAGCATAGCCAGACTATATGATTTTGTAGGGATAGCTTTCTTTAGCCATGTTATTTTGAGAAGACATGATTGCTTTGTTAGTATGCTTGAAGCATTATTGTTTTTATGTCAACATGAACTTTTATTTTTAATCATTTGGATCTGAACATTCATGCCACAATAAAGAAAATTACATTGAGAATTGTGCTAGGTAGCATTCCACATCAAAAATTCTGTTTTTACCATTTTACTACTCGAGCATGAGCAGGAATTAAGCTTGGGGATGCTTGATACGTCTCCAACGTATCTATAATTTTTGATTGTGCCATGCTGTTATATTACCTGTTTTGGATGTTTATGGGCTTTACTTTACACTTTTATATCATTTTTGGGACTAACCTACTAACCGGAGGCCCAGCCCGAATTGTTGTTTTTTTTGCCTATTTCAGTGTTTCGAAGAAAAGGAATATCAAACGGAGTCCAAACGGGATGAAACCTTCGGCAGTGATGTTTTTGGAACAAATGCAAACCAGGAGACTTGGAGTGGATGTCAAGCAGCAAACGAGGCGGCCACGAGGGTGCCCGGCGTGCCCCAGGGGGGTGGGCGTGCCCCCCACCCTCATGGGCCCCTCGTGGCTCAACCGACCTACTTCTTTCTCCTATATATATATCCACATACCACAAGAACATCCAAGAGCACCACGAAAACCTAATTCCACCACCGCAACCTTCTGTATCTGCAAGATCCCATCTTGGAGTCTTCGCTGGTGCTCCGCCGGAGGAGGAATCGACCACAGAGGGCCTATACATCATCTTCAAGGCCTCTCCGATGAGTTGTGAGTAGTTTACCACAGACCTTCGGGTCCATAGTTATTAGCTAGATAGCTTCTTCTCACTCTTTGAATCTCAATACAAAGTTCTCCTCGATCTTCTTGGAGATCTATTCAATGTAACTCGTTTTGCGGTGTGTTTGTCGAGATCCGATGAATTGGGGGTTTATGATCAAGTTTATCTTTGAGAAATATTTGAATCTCCTCTGAATTCTTTTATGTATGATTGATTATCTTTGCAAGTCTCTTTGAATTATCAGTTTGGTTTGGCCTACTAGATTGATCTTTCTTGCAATGGGAGAAGTGCTTAGCTTTGGGTTCAATGTTGCGGTGTCCTTTCCCAGTGATAGTAGAGGCAGCAAGGCACATATTGTATTGTTGCCATCGAGGATAAAAAGATGGGTTTTATATCATATTGCATGAGTTTATCCCTCTACATCATGTCATCTTTCTTAATGCGTTACTCTGTTCTTCATGAACTTAATACTCTAGATCCAGGCAGGAGTCGGTTGATGTGTGGAGTAATAGTAGTAGACGCAGAATCGTTTCGATCTACTTGTTGCGGACGTGATGCCTATATACATGATCATGCCTAGATATTCTCATAACTATGCACTTTGCTATCAATTGCTCGACAGTAATTTGTTCACCCACCGTAATACTTATGCTATCTTGAGATAAGCCACTAATGAAACCTATGGCTCCCGGGTCTGTCTTTTATCATCTAAGTTTCCGATCTACTTTTATTTGCATCTTTTACTTTCCAATCTATATCATAAAAATACTAAAAATATTTATCTTATCTTATGATCTCTATCAGATCTCACTTTCGCAAGTTTCCGTGAAGAGATTGACAACCCCTTTATTGCGTTGGTTGCGATGTTCTTGTTTGTTTGTGTAGGTATGAGGGACTTTTGAGGAGCCCCCTACTGGATTGATAACTTGGTTCTCAAAAACTGAGGGAAATACTTATGCTACTTTGCTGCATCACACTTTCCTCTTCAAGGGAAAACCAACGCAGTGCTCAGGAGGTTGCACCTACCACCACTTTTCCACACTCGCTATACTAAATTTATTGCTTCTTTACCTAAAAGAGCCCCTAGTTTTTATTTACGTGCTCTTTATATTCTTGCAAACCTATCCCACAACACCTACAAAGTACTTCTAGTTTCATACTTGTTCTGGGTAAAGTAAACATTAACTGTGCGTAGAGTTGTATCAGTGGTCAATAGAACTTGAGGGAATATTTGTTCTACCTTTAGCTGCTCGTTGGGTTTGACACTCTTACTTATCGAAAGAGGCTACAAGTGACCCCCTACACTTGTGGATTATCAAGACCTTTTTCTGGCGCCGTTGCCGCGGAGTTATAGCTTGGGGTGAATATTCTCGTGTGTGCTTGTTTGCTTTATCACTAAGTAGTTTTTATTTTGTGCTCTTGTTTTCTATCTTTAGTTATGGGTAGGAAACGCAAAATACCAAAAAAATTAGTGGTACCTACTAAACTAATGGTTGAAGAACCACTCAAAATCTATCACACTACTTAAGCTTTTTACTTGGATCATCTTCGATCCCTATGTGCTCGGGCTGAAACCCCAACTAGCTTAGTTGAGGGCAAATATTTAGATGAGCATGCTTGTTATGTGCGACACCGCATATCTGAAAAAGGGAAACTTTTACTGTATCAAATTCATCGTTTGCAGTGGTATGCTTGGAATTTATGTGAAATATATGATTGTACTTGTTGTTCTAAAGACCCTAAGAAACACCTACCTTACCAATGTGAGTCTAGTGATAATGAAATCGTATCTTCGTATACTAAGGGTGTTTATAATTACTATGATGTTCAACAAATTGAAGAATTTGCTGCTTTTAGGGGTACTTGTGAAATTGCTTCTTTTATTGAAGAGTGTGATACTACTCTCTACAAATCTGAAAATTTGGCCATATTTAAATATTGCTATGATAATTATGCTTCTAATCCTTATATTAAACCATATATTGAGGACTCCACCGCTGTCCAAGAAGAGAATAATATTTTGCAGGAGTCTATGGAAGAAGAAATTAATGACATTGTGAGCTCATTGGATGAAAAAGATGAGGAGGAGAGCGAAGAACAAAAGGAGGAAGAGCGGATTGATCACCCGTTCCCACCATCTAATGAGAGTAACTCTTTATCCCATACATTGCTTAATTTCCCTTTGAATTTACCAAATGATGAATGCTATGATGATTGTTATGATCCCATTGATTCTTTTGAAATATCCCTTTTTGATGATGCTTGCTATGCTTGTGGCCATGATGCCAATTTGAATTATGCTTATGACGAACTTGCTATCGTTCCTTATGTTAAGAATGAAATTGTTCCTATTGCACCCACACATGATAGTCCTATTATCTTTATGAATTCTCCAAACTACACTATATCGGAGAAGTTTGCCCTTATTAAGGATTATATTGATGGGTTGTGTTTCACTACTACACATGATGATTTTGATAGATATAATATGCATGTGCTTGCTGCTCCTACTTGCAATTATTATGAGAGAGGAACTACATCTCCGCCTCTCCATGTTTCCAATATGATAAAATTGCAAGAAACTGTTTATACTATGCATTGGCCTTTACTATGTGTGCATGAATTGTTCTTTTATGACATGCCAATGCATAGGAAGAGAGTTAGACTTCATTGTTGCATGATATATGTTACTCTATGCTCATTGCTAAATCACAAATCATTGTTAATTAAAATTGGCTTTGATATACCTTGGGATCTGGGTGGATTCATTACTTGAGCACTACATACCTAGCTTAATGGCTTTAAAGAAAGCGTTGCCAGGGAGACAACTCGGAAGTTTTAGAGAGTCATTTATTTCTATTGTGTGATTTTATAAAGTTTAAAAACAAAAAAAAATAAAGAGGGGAACCTAAAACTTTTTCAAAAAGAAAAGCGAAAGTGAGAAAGACGAGCATTGTTAAAATGGGAGCTAGCCTTGAACTTTGTTCATGCCCATGGAAACTTTGTGACCCTTGATTACAGAAACTTTTCAACAAAAATAATTATCCCCTTGTACAAATCCATTGTATCATAAAAATAATGTGCCAAGATTTGCCTTTAGGATGTTTACATTGCTTGTTGGTTTGTGCGGTGCAAAACAGAAACTTTGGCTGTAGTGCGCAATTTTACATTTTTTTTATTGGAATGTCAAACGTTTCTGAAACTTTTTGCACTGTCTTTCTATATAAATTTTTTATTTTTCATAATTTTTGGAGTAACAGAAGTACGGTGAATGTTCAGATTACTACAGACTGTCCTGTTTAAGACAGATTCTGTTTTTGATGCATTGTTTGCTTGTTTTGATGAAACTATCGATTTGTATCAGTGGATTAAGCCATGGAAAAGTTATATTACAATAGCTACAATGAAAAACAAAATATGAATTGGTTTGCAATAGT
Source organism: Aegilops speltoides (assembly GCA_021437245.1). NCBI lineage: Eukaryota > Viridiplantae > Streptophyta > Magnoliopsida > Poales > Poaceae > Aegilops > Aegilops speltoides. The sequence goes on from CM038143.1 coordinate 305,426,372, forward strand.
ACTTAGAGTAATGATTTGCTTTATTATACTAACGGATCTTACCGAGCTTTCTGTTGAGTTTTGTGTGGATGGAGTGATCAAAGATTGAGGAGGTCTCGATATGAGGAGAAGGAGGAGAGGCAAGAGCCCAAGCTTGGGGATGCCCAAGGCAGCCCAAGCAAATATTCAAGGAGACTCAAGTGTCTAAGATTGGGGATGTCCCGGAAGGCATCCCATCTTTCTTCAACAAGTATCGGTATGTTTTCGGTTTCGTTTCGTTCATGTGATATGTGCAAATCTTGGAGCGTCTTTTGCATTTAGTTTTCACTTTTCTTTGATGCACCATGCTGGTCTGAGATAGTCCACGGTTGATTTATAGAATGCTCTTTGCACTTCACTTATATCTTTTGAGTATGGCTTTATAGAATGCTTCATGTGCTTCGCTTTTATCATTTGAAGTTTGGATTGCCTATTTCTCTTCACATAGAAAACCGCCATTTGTAGAATGCTCTTTTGCTCCACTTATATTTGTTAGAACGTGGGCTTATCTTTTGTAGAAAGAATTAAAACTCTCTTGCTTCACTTATATCTATTTAGAGAGTTGACAGGAATTGGTGATTCACATGGTTATTCATAAAATCCTACATAAACTTGTAGATCGCTGAATATGATATGTTTGATTCCTTGCAATAGTTTTGCGATATAGAGATGCTAATATGTGGGAGGTACTAGTGAATGATTGTGGTTTAGTAAAAATATTGGTGTTAAGGTTTGTGATTCCCGAAGCATGCACATATGATCTTCTAACTATGTAACCAAGTTGGTGCCCATTGTATTTTGATTGTTTATCTTTGCGTGAAGGTCAGGGGCGCGCGATGGTTAACTCCTACCAACCTCCCCTAGGAGCATGCGTCGTAGTATTTTGCTTCGAGGGCTAATAGATTTTTTGCAACAAGTATGTGAGTTCTTTATGACTAATGTTGAGTCCATGGATTATCTGCACTCTCACCCTTCCACCTTGCTAGCCACTCTAGTACCGCGCAATTTTCGCCGGTGCATCAAACCACCTTATACCCTTCCTCAAAACAGCCACCATACCTACCTATTATGCACTTCCATAGCCATTCCAAGGTATATTGCCATGTAACTCCACCGTTCTGTTTGTTATGACACGCACCATCATTGCCATATTGCTTTGCATGATCGTAAGACAGCTAGCATGATGTTTTCATGGCTTGTCCGTTTTTGATGTCATTGCTATGCTAGATCATTGCTCACCCCGGTACACCGCCGGAGGCATTCATATAGAGTCACATTTTTGTTCTAGTATCGAGTTGTAAGTAAATAAAAGTGTGATGATCATCATTATTAGAAGATTGTCCCATGTGAGGTTATAAAAAAAAGAGGCCAATGAAGCCCGACTAAGAAAAGAGGCCAAAGAAGCCAACCAAAAAAGAGGCCAAAGAGCCCAAAATAAAAAAAATAAAAAAATGAGAGAAAAAGAGAGAAGGGGCAATGTTACTATCCTTTTACCACACTTGTGATTTAGAGTAGCACCATGTTCTTCATATGGAGAGTCTCCTATATTGTCACTTTCATATACTAGTGGGAATTTTTGATAGAACTTGGCTTGTATATTCCAACGATGGGCTTCCTCAAATTGCCCTAGGTCTTCATGAGCAAGCAAGTTGATGCACACCCACTAGTTTTCCTTTGAGCTTTCATACACTTATAGCTCTCTAGTGCATCCATTACATGGCAATCCCTACTCACTCACATTGATATCAATTGATGGACATCTCCATAGTCCGTTAATTTGCCTAGTCGATGTGAGACTTTCTCCCTACTTTTGTATATCACCACCTTCTATTCCACGCATAGTGCTATGTCCATGGCTCACGCTCATGTATTTTGTGAAGAGTTGAAAAGGTTCAGAAAAGTAAAGTATGAAAAATATTGCTTGGCTGACACCGGGATGGGCATGAGGGGTACCTTGTGTTAAGAAAAGGGAGCATAAAAGACTATATGATTTTGTAGGGATAACGTTCTTTAGCATTGATATTTTGAAAGACTTGATTGTTTGTTGGGATGCCCGAGTATTAAATTCTTTTATGTCAAATGATAGACTATTGCTTTGAATCACTCGTGTCTTAATATTCATGCCATGATTAGATTACATGATCAAGATTATGCTAGGTAGCATTCCACATCAAAAATTATCTTTTTTATCATTTACCTACTCGAGGACGAGCATAAATTAAGCCTGGGGATGCTGATAAGTCTCCGTCCTATCTATAATTTTTTATTGTTCCATGCCAATATTATACAACTTTCATATATTTTTGGCAACTTTTATACTATTTTTGGGACTAACATATTGATCCAGTGCCCAGTGCCAGTTCCTGTTTGTTGCATGTTTTTTGTTTTGCAGAAAATCCATATCAAACGGAGTCCAAACGGGATAAAAACTTACGGAGATATTTTTGGAATATATGTGAAATTTAGGAAGAAGAATCAACGCGAGACGATGCCCGAGGGGGCCATGAGGCAGGGGCGCGCGCCAGGGGGGTGGGCGCGCCCTGACCCTCATGGCCACCCCGTAAGGTGGTTGGTGCCTTGTTTCGCCGCAAGAAAGCCAATATTCGGATACAAATCGTGTTAAAATTTCAGCCCAATTGGAGTTACGGATCTCCGGAAATATAAGAAATGGTAAAAGGCCAGAATCTGGAACGCAGAAACAGAGAGAGACAGAGAGACATATCCAATCTCAGAGGGGCTCTCACCCCTCCGCCGCCATGGAAGCCATGGACCAGGGGGTAAACCCTTCTCCCATCTAGGGGGAAGGTCAAGGAAGAAGAAGAAGGAGGGGCCCTCTCCCCTTCTCTCCCGGTGGCGCCGGAACGCCGCTGGGGCCATCATCGTGTGACGGTGATCTAAACCAACACCTCTGTCATCTTCACCAACATCTTCATCACCTTACCCCATCTATCTACAGCGGTTCACTCTCCCGCAACCCGTTGTACCCTCTACTTGAACATGGAGCTTTATGCTTCATATTATTATCCAATGTTGTGTTGCCATCCTATGATGTCTGAGTAGATTTTCGTTGTCCTGTCAGTAATTGGTGAATTGCTATGATTGGTTTAATTTTCTTGTGGTTATGTTGCTGTCCTTTGGTGCTCATCATATGAGCGCGCGTGTGGATCACACCATAGGGTTAGTTGTATGTTGATAGGACTATGTATTGGAGGGCAAGAGTGACAGAAGCTTCAACCTAGCATAGAAATTTATGCATATGGGATTGAAGGGGAACCAATATATCTTAATGCTATGGTTGGGTTTTACCTTAATGAACGTTAGTAGTTGCAGATGCTTGCTAATAGTTCCAACCATAAGTGCATAGAATTCCAAGTCGGGGATTACATGCTAGCAGTGGCCTCTCCACATAAAACTTGCTATCGGTCTAGTAAAGTAGTCAATTGCTTAGGGACAATTTCGCAACTCCTGCCACCACTTTTCCACACTCGCTATACTAACTTTATTGCTTAGGGACAAAGTACTTCTAGTTTCATACTTGTTCTAGGTAAAGTAAACATTAAGCGTGCGTAGAATTGTATCGGTGGTCGATAGAACTTGATGCAATATTTGTTCTACCTTTAGCTCCTCATTGGGTTCGACACTCTTACTTATCAAAAGAGGCTACAACTGATCCCCTGCACTTGTGGGTTATCATTATCGGCGCAGGCTTCGCCTAAGCACTACGACGATATGACCGAGGTGTGTAACTATGGAGGGGGCACCGCACACGGCTAGAAGATCAACTTGTGTGTCTATGGGGTGCCCCCTCCCCCGTATATAAAGGAGTGGAGGAGGGGAGGGGTGGCCTCATGGGGCGCGCCCAAGGGGGGGATTCCTACTCCTAGTAGGAGTAGGTTTCCCTCTTTCCCTAGTTGGAGTAGGAGAAGAAGGAAGAGGGAGAGGGAGAGAAGGAAAGGGGGGTCGGCCCCCTCCCCAATTCGGATTGGGCTTGGGGGTCGCACGCCTCCCACTTGGACGCCTCCTCCTCTCTTCCACCATGGCCCATTAAGGCCCATTAACTCCCTGGGGGGTTCCGGTAACCTCCCGGTACTCCGGAAAATGCCCGAACTCATCTGAAACCTTTCCGGTGTCCAAACATAGCCTTCCAATATATCAATCTTTATGTCTCGACCATTTCGAGACTCCTCGTCATGTCCGTGATCACATCTGGGACTCCGAACAACCTTTGGTACATCAAAACAAATAAACTCACAATACCGATCGTCATCGAACGTCAAGCGTGCGGACCCCACGGGTTCGAGAACTATGTAGACATGACCGACACTCATCTCTGGTCAATAACCAATAGCGGAACCTGGATGCTCATATTGGTTCGGACATATTCTACGAAGATCTTTATCGGTCAAACCGCATAACAACATACGTTGTTCCCTTTGTCATCGGTATGTTACTTGCTCGAGATTCGATCGTCGGTATCATCATACCTAGTTCATTCTCATAACCGGCAAGTCTCTTTACTCGTTCCGTAATGCATCATCTCGTAACTAACTCATTAGTCACATTGCTTCCAAGGCTTATAATGATGAGCATTACCGAGAGGGCCTAGAGATACCTCTCCGAAACACAGAGTGACAAATCCTAATCTCAATCTATGCCAACCCAACAAACACCTTCGGAGACACCTGTAGAGCATCTTTATAATCACCCAGTTACGTTGTGATGTTTGATAGCACACAAGGTGTTCCTCCAGTATCCGGGAGTTGCATAATATCATAGTCATAGGAACATGTATAAGTCATGAAGAAACCAATAGCAATAAACTAAACGATCATAGTGCTAAGCTAACAAATGGGTCTTGCCCATCACATCATTCTCCTAATGATGTGATCCCATTCATCAAATGACAACACATGTCTATGGTTAGGAAACATAACCATCTTTGATAAACAAACTAGTCAAGTAGGGGCATACTAGGGACACTCTGTTTGTCTATGTATTCACACATGTACTAAGTTTCCGGTCAATACAATTCTAGCATGAACAATAAACATTTATCATGATATAAGGAAAATATAAATAACAACTTTATTATTGCCTCTAGGGCATATTTCCTTCAGCTTGCATATGCATCTCATCATGATTTGAAATTGCAACAAATGGATGTGAAGAGTGCATTTCTTAATGGTCCTTTGAATGAGTTGGTATATGTCAAACAACCCCCGGGATTCGAGGATCTCAAGCTCCCCAATCATGTATACAAACTCAACAAGGCACTCTATGGCCTTAAACAAGCCCCACGTGCGTGGTATGAGCACCTTACCGAGTTGTTACAAGATCGTAGGTTTGGAATTGGGAAAATCGATCCCACCCTTTTTACTAAGAGGGTCAAAGGGGATTTGTTCATATGCAAACTATATGTTGATGATATCATATTTGGTTCTCCTAACAAATCTTTCAATGATGAGTTTGCCGCACTAATGACCAAGAAGATCGAGATGTCTTTGATGGGAGAGTTGAAGTTCTTTCTTGGATTTGAAGTCAAGCAAAGAAGAAAAGGACCTTCACCAACCAAGCCAAATACACCCAAGACATGCTTAGGAGATTCAAGCTAGATGATGTCAAGCCGGTCAAGTTTCCTATGCCTACCAAATGCAAGCTTGACATTGATCCCAATGGTAAAGCGGTGGATCAAAAGGTATATTGCTCCATGATTGGATCCTTGCTTTACCTTTGTGCATCCTGACCGGATATTTTGTTAAGTGTGGGAATGTGTGCAAGATTCCAAGCCGCACTGAAGGAAATTCACTATGTGGCAGTCAAGCGAATCTTTCGATATTTGGCTCATACCCCAAACATTGGCCTATGGTACCCCAAAGGAGCAAGCTTTGATCTCATGGGTTATTCGGACTTGGATTGGGCGGGAGATCTTGTGGATAGGAAGTCAACTTCTGGAGGGTGCCAATTTCTTGGTCGCTCTTTGGTAAGTTGGTCTTCGAAGAAGCAAAATTGTGTGTCGCTGTCTTCCACCGAGGCCGAGCATGTAGCCGCTGCAAGTTGTTGTGCACAATTGCTATGGATGAGGCAAACTTTAAAGGATTATGGTGTCACTTGTGACAAAGTGCCTCTTCTATGTGACAAGGAAAATGCTATCAAGATCTCCTACAATCCGGTGCAACATAGCAAGACAAAGCATATTGAGATTCGTCATCATTTCATCCAGGATCATATCAAGCGTGGGGAGATTGTGATTATCTACGTCAACACTCAAGAGCAACTAGCGGACTTTTTTACGAAGTCCTTGGATGAAGCAAAATTTTGCGAGTTAAGGAATGAGCTAAATATCATTGATTCGAGCAACATGGCTTGAATCTAGGCACACCCCACCGCATTCATCATATTATCTTGTTCTAGATGTAGGCATGAACATAGGGGGAGTGTTGCTCCCTCAATGAGTTGTCCCTCCCCCATTATGCATAAATTGATCAAGTCTTTCACATTAGCTATTTTTATGGTACTTGTGCTTCAAAGATGAGTTTTGGTCATGGGCCCAAGGTTAAAATCGTTGCGGTGCCATACCAATTGACTCAAACATAGGTGACTTCGGTCACCGCCCTCTCATTGAGAGGTGCGCCTCCTTTAAGTTTGAGGTGTGATGTCATTTCCTTGGCTTTCGGTTGTTGGATTACTCCAAGTGTGCTCTCCTTTTGTTGGCTTTTGACCTTGGAGTACTCCTTCCCATTTGATGTGTTTTTTTTGTCTCCAACCTAAGCCTCTCCTTGCCTCAACCTCTCATACATTGCATAAGCCCATTTCCCCTCCTTGATCAAGTGCGGTTTTCTGGTAGCAGGCGGTACTACCGCTGTGGGGCACGGTACTACTGCTTAGGCGGCACTACCTCGCAGGACGGCAGTACTACCGCTGAGCGTAGTGTGTTGACCCCCTGTCAATGCACTGAGGCGGAACTACCGCAGAGGGGCACTGGACTACCACTTAGGAGGTACTACATCTTGTCCCAGTGGTACTACCGCTTCAAGGACTCACGTGGGGTTAGGTGCTGGGCACGGGGAGTTCCAACTTCCCCATACCCATTCACTTCTCCTACCCCCGAGTTCCGGCTCTCCGAATCCGTGTCATCTTCTCCATTTCCAACCAATGGGATCGATGCCCACCTCTCCTCTTGCCATGGATACCGGCATTGCCCTCGTTTTCCTCTCCTACGGTTCTATGTTTTGAATCTTGGTTTTAGGGCAATGCATGTCATATTCGTAGATTTTTGGCTAAATCTAGGCATGAGTAGGATGCAGGATGATTCTAGATAGGATTATAGTTACTGCCTAGATTTTGCACTTCAACGTCACCGGTACTACTGGATCCACTCCGCGGAAGTATTTCCGTCAGGTGAGCGATACTACCACTTGGACACGGCCGGTACTACCACTTGCAGTGGTACTACTGCTCGTGTCCAGCGGTACTACCACTTAACCTGCGGCGGTTCTACCGCGGCTAGGCATGATACTACTGTTGTGACCTAGATTTTCATGATTTTCGCAATCATGTATATTCTCATTTTACATCCTTTGGCTTATGCAATGACTTTACACCTGCTTTTCCCTCGATCTATGTTTGTGGGTTCCAGGTGATGGTAGCTTTAGTCCTCATCATACTCGTCGCAAGAACCCAGATCGTCAGGGTGGTTCCAAGCGCTACCGTGCTGCTGACAGCACCCCTGCCAGTTCTAGTCGTCCACCCCGGCAGAATGTGAAGACGACAGTCGGCAAGCAGAAGGAGAAGGAGAAGTACACCCCTCCTGATGAGATGTATGGAAAGGAGTTTTAGGAGTTCCGCATTCGCAATCCGTATCGTCGTCCACGGGATGCGGCTTTGGTTGGTCGTCCCTTCTGGATCAAGGAGCAATCATTGATCTATTTGGACATTCTGAGAAGAACTTGTTTGTCAAGTTCAAGTCGATTGATGTCACTCGCATGGAGAAGGATCTGGCGTACTTTGGAGAGGCCCTTGCTCTTTGTCAACAGTGGAGGCTCATTCCCTTCATCACATACAACAAGGACTATGATCCAGAGATTGTGGCTCAGTTTTATGCCATGGTTCACTTTCATGACAATGAGGAGAGATCTATGTCATGGACGACCGGTAGGAGAAGATTCAGGGTTGATTGGAAGGACTTCATGAATTGCTTGGGCGTTGCTGATGAGGGGGAAGACAAACCAGTTGGTCTCTGGCCTCATAAGGAAGCACCTCCCACTCACAAGTCCAAGCTTATCCGGTACTCCAGGACCGTGAAGACACTCAAGGGGCCCACTCGCACGGCGCTCATTCCTGTTCTGGACATCATGCACCGTATCTTCCGCAACACTCTCTTCCCTCGCGTTGGGAACTTGGATATGCTGCACTCTTACCTGGTGGATCTTCTGTTGATGTGCATCAAGGAGAAGGGCAAGACTTCTACGTTGGATATCTCTCACATCATGTGGCGTGAGCTTCGCTCTACTATGTTGGATCGCAAGGTGCCCATCTATGGTCCATATCTGTTCAAGCTTATTAAGGAGAAGTGGGTTGCTGACTACCCAGAAGAGGCTCTTCCTACGGAGCACATGTTTTTCATCCAGTTCTAAATTTGCGCCTGAAGGATAACTAGGGGAATGCGCATGCTGGCACCAGAGAGGAGATTGCTCACACTGACTCAGATGATGAGGAGGAGCCTGATTACGAGTTTTTTCCCTCTCCAGAGAAGGTGCCATCTTGGGCATCTAAGCTCAAGTCAAAGATGAAGAGGCTTTTCTGCATGGAAGCTCGGGGCCAGTATAGGGCTCATGTGGCTGAGAAGGCCGCTCTCACTCGCCATAAGAACATGATGAGGGCTCTTGGTCAGAAGATCACTAGTGTCTCTGAGGAGCGGGTAACAGATGAGGAGAGCTGGATCTCACATCATTGCAAATGGTCAGATTACGAGACGGAGCATCAGCATGCAGCTGCAGAGTCTGAGGGGCACGAGGAGTCCGAGGGGCATGAGGACTCTGATGAGCACGAGGAGTATTGATGATCCGGCGCATTACTATCACCTTGGTCGTGTCTAGCACTCTTTGCCCTTTTGGTGTCTCGATGCCAAAGGGGGAGAGAGTTTAGGGATTTGTCGAGTCATGAGTGTGTCCTCTTTGTTGTTGTTTTCGTTCTCTCGTGAACACTTTATCGTCGTTTGGTTTGCGTTCATTCGTGTGTGGAACCTATCATATGGTGTGAGACATATGCTACCTTATCTTTATCCTTATGTCAAATACCGTATTAGCTTGTGAGATATTGCTTGTCGTATGCTCTATCTTTATGCTCACATGCTACTATCTTGCATCCATGCTTTACCTTCTCCTACTATTGTTGCAAGTATTGTCAGTCTATAAAATATAGGGGGGGTGTTGATAGTGTGTGGGTTTTGCATTCCAAAGGCATACCCATATAGTGCACACATCTTGGGGGAGCCCGTCTATATTTTTGTAGAAGTGGGTTTGCATGTTATCTTATCACATATTTGTGCAAATCCCGTATTGTCATTAATCGACCAAAAAGGGGGAGATTGTTAGGGCATATTTCTCCCTTAGTGGTTTTCGTGATTGATGACAATGCATTTGCGGACTAATCATGTGCATTGAGCATTTCAGATAATCTATCTTATGGCACAAGACGATTTGAACCCCTCTGGATATATATGAAGACGGTGTTTTCTTGCGTTTCTTTTTCGGTGGACTTGAGTCGTAGGAACACCGTACTATTAAGAGAGTGTCTGCTCCGAAAAGGTTTGGGTGGAATCAACACGTACACTATATCTTTGCACCCTCTTTCTTTCCTGACAATTGAGCTTGTTCCTCCTTGTGTTTGAACCTTGTCAGAACAGGCTAAGCGGTAGTACCGCTCTGCACAACGGTAGTACCGCTATAGCGGAACTACCGCTGTCTAGTACTGTGGGGAGTACCACTTATTTCCCTTGTTTTGGACAGTTCTTTCCATGGGCGGAAGTAGAGTGGCAGTTCTAGGCGGTAGTACCGCCCTGCCCTCCTCTACTACCGCAGGTATCTGCTACAGTTCAACACCTCGCGGTAGTACCCTGGTGGGCGTGGTAATACCGCTCCGGCGGCACTACCGTCCCCCTGACTTGCTCAGGTTGAACTTCGTAGCCGGCACTTCCGTGCCAGCGGAAGTACCGCTCACCTGAGCGGTACTACCGCTTATGCACGGGTTGTGGGAGCACAATGGTTGGATCCATTCTCCCACTATATAAAGGAGTCATCTTTCTTCTAGTTGACTACCTCTTCCTCCCCCAAGCTCCATTATTGCTCACAAGCTCATTCTTGCCCGATCTCTCTCCCCAGCCAATCAAACTTGTTGATTCTTTAGGGATTGCTTGAGAAGGCCTAGATCTACACTTCCGCCAAGAGAAATTTGATCCCCCCCCACAGACAAATCCCTTGTGGATCTTGTTACTCTTGTGTGTTTGAGCACCCTAGACGGTTGAGGTCACCTTGGAGCCACATTCCATTGTGGTGAAGCTTCGCGGTGTTGTTGGGAGCCTCCAATTCGGTTGTGAAGAGAGCCCCAACCTTGTTTGTAAAGGTCCGGTCGCCGCCTTCAAGGGCACCACTAGTAGAGTCACAACATCTCGCATTGTGTGAGGGCGTGAGGAGAATACGGTGGCCCTAGTGGCTTCTTGGGGAGCATTGTGCCTCCACACCGCTCCAACGGAGACGTACTTCCTCTCAAAGGGAAGGAACTTTAGTAACACATCCTCGTCTTCACCGTCTTCACTTGTGGTTATCTCTTACCTTTACATTGTGCAAGCTTTACTTGTGTTGTATCCTTTGCTTGCTTGTGTTGCTAGCATCATATAGGTTTCTCACCTAGTTGCATATCTAGATAACCTATTTATTGCTAACCCTAATTTGTTAAGAAAAGTTAAAAATTGGTAGTTGCCTATTCACCCCCTCCCCTCTAGTCAACCATATCGATCCTTTCACCAAGTATCACGGTTCTCAACTTCTCTTGTAATGTTGTTGAAGACATCCCGGTGCATCTGGAATCGCCCTCGTAAATTCTTCTCTGAGTTTGTTGCATTTGTCTTAAAGTAATCCCTCACAAGATCGTCATGACCCTTTGTCATATCTCGATGAATGTGGATGCGGTAAATCTGAGAACCAATACTCGGTCTCCTAAATTCCCTCTCTTGAATGATCGCGGTCACCACCATCTCAAAATCATCTTTCCTCCTCTGACGAAGAATCCTAGTAGCACATCTCCCACAATCATAGTAGCAGTTGGCCGAACATCTTGTGTGCCGAGGAGGCCCGAGCTATGTCGTCGAGCGATGGAGCTACAGCGATAGCCTGGTAGATGCAAAGAGGCCAGTGATGGTTCCAAGCAGCCCATAGCACAGATGCATGGGGTCCTCGGTGACGCACGCGAGCTAGAGGAAGTTGTGAAGAACTAGGCCTATTCTGGCATTGGTGGCCACAAGGTCTTGTGTGGTGACGTTGCTCTAGCGGTCCCGTTCCCGATGAAAACGGAGTTTGTTGGAGAGATTCTCGATCTAGGCGGCAACAATGAAGAAAATATCGAGCTTAGATCATGATTTGCTTGTGAAATGTGGTGTCGTTGCACCAATGCCGCCGGTTATCATGGACGGGTCGCTCCATGCACGATGCCAATCTCGGTGATGGTACACAACACATTACCACTTCGCCAAGACAATTACGCGACATTGAAGTTGAGAACAAAGGTGATGCATTTACAAGACTACTGGATCTATATGACATGTTGTATGAACAACCTAACATTAAGTAAACAGGAAAAACAAATATTTTGGTATTAAGTTTTGTGAAACAGAGCTCAAAACAGGTTATTAGTAATAACTTGTGTCTAATTAGTAATAACTTATGTCTGCATTTGCATTACCAATAAGTCTAATGAACTAAATTCAATAAATAAAAATAAATTATATATCCATTAAGTCACCAAAGTTAAGTTACTAATACAATCTCATAACAGTAAGTTTCAGCTGGTGACTTAACACAAGACTCTTTACACATCGTAATTATTGGAATCATTTTAATTTTAATGGCAACAATTGCACATCAGAATCTTTGTAATATTATTAATTATGAAGTAGAAATATTAAATAAATCAAAATGATGAATTAATTAAGTTTCATTAACAGTAACTAACTAGTTCAGTCTCATAATATTAAGTTTGAGCCCCAGTAACTTAACGCGACACTTTTTACATACATAAAGGTATCGCTACCATTTTTATTTGCATTTTAAGATCTGAGATCATAATATTTCATGTTACACTTACTTAATATGTCCAACAATAGAGTTCTTCCAAGAAAACAAGCGACTACAAGAACACATAGGTAGCAACATAATTTAAATGAGATTTAACAGGTATCAAAGAGATTAAACAGGTCTTGAAAAACAAACAAGAATACATACCGAATATACAAGAACCAACCTTTTCAGCAAAATCTTTAGCTATAACTCTGCTCCTCTTGTTGATATTGTAGGTGTTATCCAATTGTTGAGAAAAGTAACTGCTCTTTTTTCTTTCTTCTACAGAAATGCTGGTCCATGATGATTGTTCTTGCATGAGAACATGGAAGTGCAAGAACAGACAACAAGCAACAAGAACAGCACCAAGTATGGGCAAGATGAATCATTTTTGCTCATCCCTTCTATTTTTCTATGTTAGATTATATATCTACTATTACGCGCCCCCACACGAACATGTATACCGCTCTGATTTACAAATGCATTATGCACATATAAGTTGAAAATAGGCAGGCCAGTTTACTAACAACAAGTGAAATCTTACGATGCCAACCAAGTAAATAAACATCCAATAATATGTATCTCAATTGATCTCTAGCAGTTCTTTGATTCTCTCGAAGCATCATACGAGGGTTATAAGGTGTTGTGAAAGGCTAGTAGTCTATGTAACCAATGGAGCTTAGAATTATCTCCACGTCATGAGATTCCAAAAGTTCAATCACATCCCAACCTTTTTTATCAGCTTATGTTAATAAAACTATTAGTTACTCTTGATCTTTCATGTCAAAATTTTGGAATACAACATTTGACATCCCTTATCACACCAAATTTAGTCCCCAAAAATAAGTACGGCATTGACATGCAAACAGGGTATCACACACTCATGTCCAAGATATGGCAGGGGTACCCACCTATGCTAGTTATGTTTCCTATAAGAAGCGTGTAGATCTCGAAGTTATGTCAAATTTATCATGCCATCGCTTGGATGTTTGCTTGAGACATACAAAGACTTTTAATTATAGGCTTTGGGGGCACGGATTTTTGGAACATGATTCCACACACACCACCATCATGAATATTAAAATCATAAAAATGCTAGAAAAATCAGGCAAATTTGAATTATTATTTTTGTAACATACATGATCGTTGTTCTACTCACGTGTGAAGTTGCATGAAGAAATGACATAGGTGGTATATACTAGGCACAAAAGAAAATCATTGCTATAAAAAAAAGATCATGTTTGAAGTAATTTGGAGGTCCGGTTTTTTCCTTCGCTAAGAATACGACATTCATTCACAAAATTTCATGTGTGAGTAGAACAGTCAATTAAGTTTGATGACCTACAATTTTAGAATTGTTTGGATTTGATTGCTATTTTTTAGATTCTACTGTTCATAATGGGTGCACATGTCCACCAGTCTATTCACATGGAACCATCTACACCATTGTATTTTCGTAGGCATTGCCCTCTTGACTATTTGCTAAAAGTCCACAAGTCAATTTACATGGAACAATGGGCATCATGCATTTTCGTAGGCATTGCCCACTACTTCCTGTGCCATCTTGGTACTAGTAGTACAGTATTTCCTAAATGCCCACCAGTCTATTTTTAAGTAGCCCGGTTTGAATCTTGTACAGATCCAGCACACCTTCAGCTCCGACTGACTGCACGCGCTTTGCCGAGACCAGCCCCATATGTTCAACAACTTGTGTAACTGGATGCAGAGGTGAATCCACCGCATGATTCCTGGTTAGCAGCCACAAAGGCAAGACCACCCAAGCCATAACTGCAGCAGAAAGAAGACAAGACTCCATTCTCCCAGCTTAAGACAAATTGGGTTTGAATGAGTCCGTGGACCTAGTAGCAAGGCAATACTTCAGGGCAACCTCTCAAACGATCACACGGCACAAAAAGAAGAGAATGCGGTCAACATCCTCAACCTCCCCACACCATACAACACGAGATGACAATGTGCATGCCAATTCCAATGAACTCCAACAATGGAGCTCACCGCGAGATTGCCTTCTTAGCCTCTTAGGGTAAGATAACCGTCGACGCCAGGCAGCAGGACTACCGGGAGGCTTCATGGCCTCCCCCTATTTTGACCCTTTCTCTGTTCATAACAGTTATACATACTTATTGCCTACGAGAATTTCCAGTTCCCCTCTCCCGGCCAGGTTTTTTTTTCAAGTTTTCCGCTGTTCCAATACAACAATTCCTCCAGGCTAGCATTAGTAACCGACGTAGACTGCAGCATTGACAATGTAGCAGTCATCGTTTTTATCTCCCATTGCTTCGATGCATGTTCCACTTGAACAGATCATCCCGCCGTCAACGACCTCGCAGCTGGTGATCTCACCACTACAAATAACGACAAAAAGGGTATGAGATGTTATGTTTTAAAAGGGGGAGTATAACATGTTATGTGGTACACCAAGATGCAAATTATCAGTAGTTCAGTAACTCCACTAACTCCAAGTTAGCTATTGTCGATTATGATGCACTTATATCCAAGCCTTTGTGACACACTAATATTACTCAACTGTGGTGACGTTTACTGTGAATAATACCATGAAATATGGCATACATTTTTGGATTGCTTGCAACTTTGAAAGGAACATTAATTGGAGGCAACTGTATTACACTTCCAGCAAAATCATGAGTGCATTCAACACAATATTGGAATAGTGGCTTATGGTCTCACCACTATGCTGAAATTGCCCTTGGAGTGTACAATTGGTTGCATTGTTCGAAACGGCATAAAGAAATATGCCTACCTGTTCTTCCACTGAGACAAAATTTGTATCTCTAAATGGCATCCCTCTCAAAGGCACTGGACCAAGTTACGAAAAATATACTTCTTTTTTCGCGAATACGCAAAGCTTGCGTATCATTGCATTGATAGAAGGAAAGCGGAATGAGTACATAGAAGGGTACAACACATATCACGGACGCATACAAGAGAAGGCGTGGACATGGGACCCGGAGCAGAGAGACACAGGATGCTTAGCCCGAACAAAGAAAACAAACCACAGCTAAACCACCAAACCAAGCCCGAGTAGAGAGGCTTGCCAAAGCAGCAGAACATCGAACATATCTAGATCCAACACTGGGAACGCCACGAGCAAGCAAGATGACGCCTTCAAGAAGGGGAGCGACGACGTGACGCCGCCGCCATCCGATCCGAAGAACCGGATCAAGGGTTTCCCCTGTTGCTCGAAGAGGGGCACGGACATAGGCCATGGCAGCGCCTCCAAGAAGGGAAACGACACTCGCCGGTGCCGCCGCTGCCAGCGTCGGAGAGCCGAGCAGGGATTTCGCCCTGGCTTGAGTCCGAGCAATCCCATGCCGCAGATCAGGGTCCGGAGATGAGGAAGTTGCTTTGCTGATGGAGATCACCACCTCAGGAGGGGGGTGGTTGGGGTTGCGCCTGCCGCTAGATGAAAAATATACTTCTCCATCTGAAAATCTCCTTTACATCTCAATTGGTCTCCCGTAAGGATGGATGTTTGAATGCATGTGTGATTGGCCGAAGTTCTATCACTAGCATACAAAGCTTCGATGATAGCCAATTAGTCATCTTCCCTACGTTAGCACGCCAAAAAATTACCAAACATTCTAATTTACAACGTGCCTGCTAAGATGTGCATATCACATATCAGGCATAAAGTTTTACCGGATTGCCCCAAAAATGATTGATAATAGGACACACATGCTAACTTGTCGTAATCACATTCGTAAAGCGGGACTTTTTTTTTGTTGAAGATTAACATATCTTGCAATGGCGTGTTCATTTGAAGCAGAATACATATAGGTGTGTTAGTTGAAGCCTTAAACATCAGCCACCTGATGTTAGTTGAATCCAGGTGCTAGATTAGGTGACACATACTTGCTAGAAGTACAGGAGGCAGGGATAGACATACAAGTGAAAACTCAGGCTGCTACAGATCCTAGCATCTAGGTGCGGACGTGCTGACCTCATGCATGGCGACTGCAGGCAGCCTGCAGCCGTTAGCAGACGCTAATTAGTCCGGTCGTGTAACTCCTTTAGTGTAGCTGAGTTAGGTTCAGTTGCCATCCACACGTAACAACCGGTCAAAACTATGGTAAAACAGCACCAGCCAAACACCTCGGTAGTTTTGGTAAAACTGAAAAAAAACTACGGTTTAAGAAACTGTAGTATTCCTTGCCCGCGCATTGGAATAATGTAGTTTTGAATTACCACGGTTTTCTAAAAACTGTGCTGCCAAACTAAGCCCTAGTCATCAGCCCCGTGTAACTGGACGGCTATAATTTTTAGATCACATAACAGTACAACAATTTACAGAATTTGTTATATGTGAGATATATAGGAATACATTGAAAGAATATTACTGAAAACATATCATACTTTTAATTGCTAAAGGGTGTACCCAGTGCTGAAAGCTCCCACACAAAGTGGGGTCTGGGGAAGGGAATTTCTAGACAACCTTACCCTTGCATAATAATTCTGCAAAGAGGCTGGTTTGAACCCAGGACCGCCAGGCCACAAATGGAGAGAGACTACCACTGCGCCCGGCCCGCCCTTCATACTTTAAATTGCTACCCAAAGATAAATACTATTACTACTTCAATTAGTTTTACTTAATTGTATTGTCAATTTGTCATTCTCAATTGTTTTACTTCCAATTTTCGGAAGTCTTGCAGCCCAATGACTTGGATTTCCAAGAACTGTTTTTTATTGTCAACCAAGATTGATTTGTTAGATTTCTATCTAGGATTGGTACACTTATCTGTAGTCTAATGGATAATTTGACACATTTGTTAAATTCAAGGACGATTTAAAAAGACCAATGAACTGAAATCACGGCACATGTATTATGTTCAAAATGGATGAGGATGCTCGCCTGCTATTTACTTAATCAGAATGGACTTCCAACTGTTTACTTAATCTGAGAATATGTGTATATATGATACCTAAGACAGACATAATCTTGATGTAACATTAACATATACTCCCTCCGTCCCATAATATAAGAACGTTTTTGACACTACACCAGTGTCAAAAACGTTCTTATATTATGGGACGGAGGGAGTACCACTTTCTACATAGGCAATATTGATTGAGAATTATGAGACGTTCTCTTCTATAGATGGAATGGCTATGCTACACACAACATTTAGTTCCGGGTTAGTTTTATTTGTTTTCCCCTTACATTATTCCAGTATATACCACAATCAATGGGTGGTGAAAAATAATACGTAGCATCCATCATAGATCCTGTTCGTCTCTTATTAATACAGGAAATTTCACCCTCTTTTCAGAAGTAAGATAGATGCATACTACTCCCTCCGTCCCATAATGTAAGACGCCTTTTGACACTAATGTAGTGTCAAAAAAGCGTCTTACATTATGGGACGGAGGGAGTATTTCTTAGCAGCCTCCTCGTACTTGTGCCAACAGATAACTATCTATCCTATTAGGGAACATGACCAACAGCAGCTTTCTTCCTGCTAATTACGATTATTCAGTTTCATTTTTCTTTTTGACAGATGGTTCAACTTAATAGGTACGCACATTATACCATGACATCTATGGAATAGTTGTTGTATCCATCCGATATGGCAATGTGTCCATCAAAACTTTTCTCTCCTCTGATTAACTATGACTGGTTGGACTCTTTTGTCGAGGGACGAATCAACTTCGCATGTACCATGTATCATGTGCAAGTAACACTTCTGCTATCGTGCACAACAAAAACTATTACAAACATGAAATATCTGAGGGTTCTTGTACTGTCTCAAAATGTAAGACGGCTTTTGACACTATTACATTTTGAGACAGAGGGAGTATTATCAAACTAATAGTCAGATGATCTCCTTTTGAAAACTTCTAATAAATTCCTCTAGAGAAGTGGATGCTTGAAAAGAGCCCCCAATTAGTAAATATAGCCTGCAAGAATGACTATAGCCTTATAGGAACTGTATGAGTACTACGCAATATGCAATATTCAACTCTTGCAAGTATATCTTCTCGACAAGTCATGTGAATCGCATGATTGCTCTCCTGTATATCCACATAAGGTGCTTTTGTGATGTTGACTGTTATCTTGCCTCACATTGCATAATGCCTCATAAAGTTGAACATTTAATGAGACACTAGCCTTGGGTTTGGCCGCCTTGTTACTTACACTTGCTAGTACACGTGGTGGTACTGTTTTCTGACCTGAATAAAATCTTTCACAACTGAAACACATGGTGGTGTTGAGAATTCTAAATCACTCCTGCTCAGTACAGTACTGACCACACATCCTTCTGTTGTGCTGCTTGATAAAACTTTGGCAGCTTTGCCACTCACGCCCAGACGGTATAATAGGCGTTTTGACTAATTCCTTAACCAAGATTGAAATACGCATGCTCTGCAGTAAGGAATTATATACCTCACTCTAATGATTGAGTCAGCACTAATCTAGGCACCGTGACAATTTACTTGTCATAAATAAGAGCCCATCACAATGCAACATTGCACTTGATTCTAGTTCCATCCCTTGAATGGTCAAGTTCGAAGATTTCATAGGAACAAAGAAAAGGCAGAGAAAATGCTCACTAGGGGAAGACGGCCTTGATTCTCTCAAAGTCCAACAGATGCTGCACCGGCCTCGGGACACCCAGCTTGATCTGCAGTTTCATCTGTTCACTGTTCACCCCTGGTATCGACCCTGCAGACGCAATTGGCACCAAAAGTAGGGTCAGCTGATGATCCGAGTGAACGCTTTGTGTGCCGGGGAGGTGTTCGGCGGAATAACTGAGGGAAACAGGTAAGCGATTGGGTTACCGCGGCGGAAGGCGGGGATGGAGTTGGAGGAGATGGCATCCTTGCAGGCGCGCACCGCGGCGGAGGTGATGTCCTGTCCGTGCTGGTCGTACCCGACGCCCATCTCGACGAACAGCAGCTTCATGGCCTCCTCCGCCCGTTGTTGTTGGCCGTCGCACGTCTGGGGCTGGGCTGCCGCCATGGAAGAGGAGGCGATGGCTCCGGCGATTGGGCTTTTTGCCTTGGCGGGGCGGGTTCGAAGGTGGAAGTGGGAGCGAGACGGCGGAGGGGAGAAGAACTGGGGCTGTGGCGTTCCTGGTTTTGTCAGGCGAAGGAGACTGCCTGTGCCGGAGAATGGCGCTGCTGATGCCATCGTGTTTTGTCTGATTTGGTTTGATCTGCTCCGCACTGACTGAATACACACTATCCTGGTCTACCCTGGTTGGGTCCGCTATCTGAAGCACTACTCCTACCAGACCTGTGAGTACGTGACTCACAACGAAAAGGTGATATATCATCAAAAACTGCCGTCGATAGACCCAAAGAGTGACCTCCATTCTTTATTGTCTCTGCCACCTTGATGTTGTCGAGTTCACCTCATTGCGGTTAAACCCGATTGTAGTTGCCAAATTGAGACCAACCCGTAAGGCCAGTGCCTCGGTCATAAGCGCATCTCCACACCAATCGATTTTCCCGTTTCCTGCCGCGACGAATCTGCCATTTGAATCTCTCATGACAGCGTCATACGAGCCCTGGAGTAAGTCTGGGTCAAAAGCCCCATCCACGTTTAGCTTCACATAGTCGCTCCTTGGTCCAAAGTCACTTGTTCATCATCTTTGCATCCCTCGCTATAGTATAGTTAGCAATCAAGCTCTTTATTGCCATTGCTATGAACTTAGGTTTCTGGACATTTTTATTATGCACTAAATTTCTCCTCTCCTAGGCAAGATGGCTATGGCTCAGACGTACGGACAGACAGCGGCAGTGGGCGGAATTTGAGATCAACAACACTTCTGAAGCGAGAGGGATCTTCCAGGCAGCAACACATGCAACCAGTAGCAATGGGGATACGGTTCTATTTTGGGAGGATAGATGGCTCCAGTAACAGAGTACAAGATGTGGCGCCTAACGTATATGATGTAGATCAAGGCCTCACGTTCCTTACGGCAAGCCCTTCTAGACAATACTTGGGCGATGGATGTTGGCCCTAACCTTGGGCTCGATAATATCGACAAATACATGCAGTTATGGGAAAGAGTGACAGTGGTGGAACTGCATGCAAAGAGGGATGATGCCATCTGCTGGGCTTGGAGGCCAATGGGTCCTATTCCATCCGATTAGCGTACGTGGCATAGTTTATGGGATGAGAGGTGGCACCATAGGTGGATTTCGTGTGGAAACAGAAGGCACCTCTACAATGCCGCTTCTTCGCATGGTTGGCCATGCGGAGCCGCTGCTGGACTTCGGACCGATTAGCTCGACGTGGACTGCCTCACCAAACTACGTGTCCCTTCTGCAACCAACTGGCTGAAACGATCAATCACATACTACTCACATGGGTCCTTGCAAGAACGTTGCGGCTATGGATGTGAGTGCACTTGGAGACCCGAGACAGGCTCCGGCACCAGAGGATACATTGGTGGAATGGTGCTCCACACGTGTGGCGATACATAGTTCCACTAGAGACTTAAAAACAATCATTACTCTAAGACTATGGGAATTGTGGAAACGCTGCAACACAATAGTCTTCGATGGAGAAACACCATCACTTCAACTGCTGCTGCGGAACATTGATCGCAAAGGACAGATATGGAGGTCAGCAGGACTGCTCAAGGGTGACCTGGACTTCTTCTTTAGTGGTATAAGTAGGCGGGCTAGTGGTGAGTAGTTCATGCTTGATAGTGAATGGCAAGTGGAGGCCGGAGTGCCTTGTAAATAGTATGTAAACCTTGTGGAGGGTTTCTTCACCCCTTTCTTCTCTAATATATGATATGCACACTTCTGCATATTCTAGAAAAAAATTCTCCTCTCCCACCATATATACCAAGAACCAATAGCAATTATCTTCGTTGAATTTCCTAGGCCGAGGACAACATATTCTTCAACTGGTTGTAGCAATAAATATTATAGCATAACTTCTCCTGCATAATCCATAGTGCATGCTTTATCAATAGCAAAGTCCAAACCCAGTAACTGTCATACCTCTTTAGCTTTTGCACAAGTAAATACCCTCTGCTCCTATACCTCATGTAGGACATTGCCTAATGACTTTTTATATGTATGTTAGCCAAAGTCACTGACATGGTAGCGATCTTAACAAAGTTCGCCAGAGGAAAGTTTTAACCTTGACATGACATCTTACGCTCCAGATCGTCCCTCATATTGGTGAATTCTGTGAGAGTCCGACTGTATTTTCTCGTGATATTTAATGTTCATATTGGATGTGCCACTCTGCAAAGTATGTCAATGTCACCGAGAATCTCCTGTTTTGCACAACTTCCATTCTACAAAGTCTGACATGTCAAATTCAGGCAACGGAATCGCAAGGATCCGCACCACATCAACTTGGTAGAATGTTTGAGAAACCAACTCTTCAACCAAACAACCCATAAGAGGGTCAATGAAATCACTTACTTTTGATAGTAAATTTCCTCCACGAGACCGTGATCACTTTCCTGGTAAGTGAGTTAGGGATCCATTCATCATTCCACACATTGATCCCACCACCACCACCAATTCTCTAGATATGACCTTGCTACGTCTTGAGCTTGCATTGGTTTTCCTCGAAGAGGAGAGGGTGATGCAACAATAGTAGCGTAAGTATTTCCCTCAGTTTTTGAGAACCAAGGTATCAATCCAGTAGGAGGCTCCTCAAAAGTCCCACGCACCTACACAAACAAACTGAGAACTCGCAACCAACGCAATAAAGGGGTTGTCAATCCCTTCATGGCCACTTGCGAAAGTGAGATCTAATAAAGATAGTAAGATAAGATAGATATATTTTTGGTATTTTATAATATAGATGCAAAAAGTAAAGATGCAAATAAAAGTAGATTGAAAGCAAATATGATAAGAGATAGACCCGGGGGCCATAGGTTTCACTAGAGGCTTCTCTCAAGATAGCATAAGTATTACGGTGGGTGAACAAATTACTGTCGAGCAATTGATAGAAAAGCGCATAGTTATGAGATTATCTAGGCATGATCATGTATATAGGCATCACGTCCATAACAAGTAGACCGACTCCTGCCTGCATCTACTACTATTACTCCACACATCGACCGCTATCCAGCTTGCATCTAGAGTATTAAGTTCATAAGAACAGAGTAACACATTAAGCAAGATGACATGATGTAGAGGGATAAACTCAAGCAATATGATATAAACCCCATCTTGTTATCCTCGATGGCAACAATACAATACGTGCCTTGCAACCCTTTACATCATTTGGTAAGGACACGCAAGATTGAACCCAAAGCTAAGCACTTCTCCCATGGCAAGAAAGATCAATCTAGTAGGCCAAACCAAACTGATAATTCGAAGAGACTTGCAAAGATAACTCAATCATCAGAAAAGAATTCAGAGAAGATTCAAATATTATTCATAGATAAACTTGATCATAAACCCACAATTCATCGGAGCTCGACAAACACACCGCAAAAAGAGTTTACATCGAATAGATCTCCACAAGAGAGGGGAAGAACATTGTATTGATATCCAAAAAGAGAGAAGAAGCCATCTAGCTAATAACTATGGACCTGTAGGTCTGTGGTAAACTACTCACAACTCATCGGAGGGGCAAGGATGTTGATGTAGAAGCCCTCCGTGGTTGATTCCCCCTTCGGCAGAGTGCCGGCGAAGGCTCCAAGATGAGATCTCGCGGATACAGAAGGTTACGGTGGTGGAAATTGTGTTTCGTGGTGCCCCTGGATATTTTCGGGGTACATAGCAATATATAGGAGGAAGAAGTACGTCGGTGGCCGCCCGAGGGGCCCACGAGACAGGGGGCGCGCCCTACGGGGGGGCCTCCTATCTCGTGGCTGCGTCAGCTGCTTCTTGACTTGCACTCCAAGTCCTCTGGATCACGTTCGTTCCAAGATCATGCTCCCGAAGGTTTCATTGCATTTGGACTCCGTTTGATATTCTTTTTCTTTGAAATACTGAAATAGGCAAAAAAAACAACAATATGGGTTGGGCCTCCGGTTAGTAGGTTAGTCCCAAAAATGATATAAATGTGTAAAATAAAGCCCATAAACATCCAAAAGGGGTAATATAATAGCATGGAACAATCAAAAATTATAGATACGTTGGAGACGTATCAAGCATCCCCAAGCTTAATCCTGCTCGTCCTCGAGTAGGTAAATGATAAAAAAGAAATTTTTGATGTGGAATGCTACCTAGCATAATTCTCAATGTAATTTTCTTTATTGTGGCATGAATGTTCAGATCCAAATGATTCAAAATAAAATCTTATAAAACATAAAAATAATAATGCTTCGAAGCATACTAACAAATAATCATGTCCTATCAAAATAACATAGCCAAAGAAAGCTTATCCCTACAAAATCATATAGTTAGGCCATGCTTCATTTTCATTACACAAAATACTCCCATCATGCACAACCCCAATGACGAGCCGAGCAATTGTTTCATACTTTTTAACGCGCTTCAACTTTTTCAACTCTTACGCAATACATGAGCGTAAGCCATGGACATAGCACTATGGTGGTATATGGTGGTTGTGAGGACAAAAAGGAAGAAGATAGTCCCACTCAACTAGGCGTATTAACGGGCTATATAGAGATGCCCATTAATAGATATCAATGTGAGTGAGTAGGGATTGCCATGCAACGGATACACTAGAGCTATAAATATATGAAAGCTCAACAAAAGAAACTAAGTGGTTGTGCATCCAACTTGCTTGCTCACGAAGACCTAGGGCATTTTGAGGAAGCCCATCATTGGAATATACAATCCAAGTTATATAATGAAAAATTCCCACTTAGTATATGAAAGCGACAACATAGGAGACTCTCTATCATGAAGATCATGGTGCTACTTTGAAGCACAAGTGTGGAAAAAGAGATAGCAGCATTGTCCCTTCTCTCTTTTTCTCTCATTTTCTTTTTTTTTCTTTTTTTTTCTTCTTCTTTTTCTTTCTTTGGCCTCTTTTTTTTCCTTTTTGGCCTTCCTCTTTTTTTTCCTCTTTTTTTCTTTTTTGTAAAGTCCGAAGTCTCATCCCGACTTGTGGGGGAATCATAGCCTTCATCATCCTTTCCTCACTAGGACAATGCTCTAATAATGAAGATCATCACACTTTTATGGATTTACAATTCAAGAATTACAACTCAAAGCTATAACAATATATGACTCTATATGAATGCCTCCGGCGGTGTACCGGGATATGCAATGAATCAAGAGCGACATGTATGAAAATTATGAAAGTGGCCTTGCCACAAATACGATGTCAACTACATGATCATGCAAAGAGCAATATGACAATGATGGGACGTGTCATAATAAACGGTATGGTGGAAAGTTGCATGGCAATATATCCCGGAATGGCTATGAAAATGCCATAATAGGTAGGTATGGTGGCTGTTTTGAGGAAGGTAAATAAAGGGTTTATGATACCGGCGAAAGTTGCGCGGTAATAATAAAGGCTAGCAAAGTGGAAGGATGAGTGTGCATATATCCATGGACTCACATTAGTCAAAAAAGAACTCATATACTTATTGCAAAAGACTACCTAGCCCTCAAAGCAAAGTACTACTACGCATGCCCCAAGAGGGATAGATTGGTAGGAAAAGACCATCGCTCGTCCCCGACTGCCACTCATAAGGAAGATAATCAAAAGAGCACCTCATGCAACAAATTTGTCACACAACTTTTACCATACGTGCATGCTACGGGACTTGCCAACTTCAACAAAAGTATTTCTCAATTTCATAATTACCCACTAGCATGACCCTAACATTACTACCTTTATATCTCAAAACAATTATCAAGCATCAAAACTGATCATAACATCCAATTCTTTTTCTATGATAGTTTCTATTATACCCAACTTGGATGCTCATCATTCTAAGACTAACTTTGTAACCATAGCAAATAACATGCTGTTCTAAAAGACTCTCAAAAAGATATAAGTGAAGCATGAGAGACTAAAAATTTCTTCAAAATTAAGACACCACCGTGCTCTAAAAGATATAAGTGAAGCACATAGAGTATTCTAGCAAATTCTAATCAAATAGGCTTCTCCCAAAAGGTGTGTACAGCGAGGATGATTGTGGTAAACTAAAAAGCAAAGACTAATATAATACACGACGCTCCAAGCAAAACACATATCATGTGGCGAATAAAAATATAGCTCCAAGTAAAGTTACCAATGAACGAAGACGAAAGAGGGGATGCCTTCCAGGGGCATCCCCAAGCTTAGGCTTTTGGCTATTCTTGAATATCTTGGGGTGCCATGGGCATCCCCAAGCTTAGGATCTTTCCACACCTTATTCCATAGTCCATAAAAGCTTTACCCAAAACTTGAAAACTTCACAACACAAAACTCAACAGGAAATCTTATAAGCTCCGTTAGTGAAAGAAAACAAAACTACCACATAAGGTACTGCAATGAACTCATTCTCTATTTATTTTGGTGTTAAACCTACTGTATTCCAACTTCTCTATGGTTTATAAACTATTTTACTAGCCATAGATGCATCAAAATAAGCAAACAACACACGAAAAACAGAATCACAAAAATGTAATAGTCTCAGAGCAATCTGTAACTAAGGCAAACTTCTGGAACTCTAAAAATCCTACCAAAATAGGAAGTCCTGGACAATTTGTCTATTGATCAGCACACATCGTCACTTCACCCTTAACTAGTTTCTGTTTATTCTGCAACTCCCGTTTCGAGTTACTACTCTTAGCAACTGAACCAGTACCAAATACCGAGGGGTTGCTATAAACACTAGTAAAGTACACATCAATAACATGTATATCAAATATACCTTTGTTCACTTTGCCATCCTTCTTATCCGACAAATACTTGGGGTAGTTCTGCTTCCAGTGACCAGTCCCTTTGCAGTAGAAGCACTTAGTCTCAGGCTTAGGTCCAGACTTGGGCTTCTTCACTTGAGCAGCAACCTGCTTGCCGTTCTTCTTGAAGTTCCCTTCTATCCCTTTGCCCTTTTCTTGAAACTAGTGGTCTTGTTAACCATCAACACTTGATGTTCTTTCTTGATTTCTACCTTCATTGATTTCATCATCATGAAAAAACTCGGGAATCATTTTCATCATCCCTTGCATACTATAGTTCATCACGAAGTTCTACTAACTTGGTGATGGTGACTAAAGAATTCATCAATCACTATCTTATCTCGGAAGATTAACTCCCACTTGATTCAAGCGATTGCGAGACCTGCACAATCTGAGCACATGCTCACTAGTTGAGCGATTCTCCTCCATCTTTTAGCTATAGAACTTATTGGAGACCTCATATCTCTCAACTCGGGTATTTGCTTGAAATATTAACTTCAACTCCTGGAACATCTCATATGGTCCATGATGTTCAAAACATCTTTGAAGTCCCGATTCTAAGCCGTTAAGCATGGTGCACTTAAACTATCAAGTAGTCATCATATTGAGCTAGCCAAACGCTCATAACGCCTCGCATCTGCTCCTGCAATAGGTCCGCACCTAGCGGTGCATCAAGGACATAATTCTTACGTGCAAAGAATGAGGATAAACCTCAGATCACGGATCCAATCCGCATCATTGCTACTAACATCTTTCAATACATTTTTCTCTAGGAACATATCAAAATAAACATATGAAAGCAACAACGCGAGTTATTGATCTATAACATAATTTGCAAAATACTACCAGGACTAAATTCATGATAAATTTAAGTTCAATTAATCATATTACTTAAGAACTCCCACTTAGACAGACATCTCTCTAGTCATCTAAGTGATCACGTGATCCAAATCAACTAAACCATAACCGATCATCACGTGAGATGGAGTAGTTTTCAATGGTGAACATCACTATGTTGATCATATCTACTATATGATTCACGCTCGACCTTTCGGTCTCCGTGCTCCGAGGCCATATCTGCATATGCTAGGCTCGTCAAGTTTAACCCGAGTATTCCGCGTGTGCAAAATTGGCTTGCACCCGTTGTAGATGGACGTAGAGCTTATCACACCCGATCATCACGTGGTGTCTGGGCACGACGAACTTTGGCAACGGTGCATACTCAGGGAGAACACTTCTTGATAATTAGTGAGAGATCATCTTAAAATGCTACCATCAATCAAATCAAGAATAAGATGTATAATAGATAAACATCATATGCAATCAAAATATGTGACATGATATGGCCATGATCATCTTGCGCCTTTGATCTCCATCTCCAAAGTATCATCATGATCTCTATCGTCACCGCACGACACCATGATCTTCATCATCTTGATCGATATCAATGTGTCGTCACATGGTCGTCTCGCCAACTATTGCTCTTGCAACTATTGCTATCGCATAGCGATAAAGTAAAGCAATTATTTGGCACTTGCATCTTATGCAACAAAGAGACAACCATAGGGCTTCTGCCAGTTGCCAATAACTTCCACAAAACATGATCATCTCATACAACAACTTATATCTCATCACGTCTTGACCATATCACATCACAACATGCCCTACAAAAACAAGTTAGACGTCCTCTACTTTGTTGTTGCAAGTTTTACGTGGCTGCTACGGGCTTAAGCAAGAACCAATCTCACCTACGCATCAAAACCACAACGATAGTTTGTCAAATAGACTCCGTTTTAACCTTCGCAAGGACCGGGCGTAGCCATACTTGGTTCAACTAAAGTTGGAGAAACTGACACCCGCCAGCCACCTGTGTGCAAAGCACGTCGGTAGAACCAGTCTCGCGTAAGCGTACGCGTAATGTCGGTCCGGGCCGCTTCATCCAACAATACCGCTGAACCAAAGTATAACATGCTGGTAGGCAGTATGACTTATATCGTCCACAACTCACTTGTGTTCTACTCGTGCATATAACATCAAACCATAAAAACCTAGGCTCGGATGCCACTGTTGGGGAATGTAGTAATTTCAAAAATTTCCTACGCACACGCAAGATCATGGTGATGCATAGCAACGAGAGGGAGAGTGTTGTCTCGTACCCTCGTGAGACCGAAGCGGAAGCATTGACGCAACATAGAGGAAGTAGTCGTACGTCCTCCCGGTCCAACCGATCCAAGCACCGTTACTCTGGCACCTCCGAGTTCTTGACACGCGTACAGCTCGATGACACACCCTCGATCTCCAATCCAAGAGAGGCTCCGGGGGAGTTCCGTCGACCGACGGCGTGGTGATGATCTTGATGTTCTCTGTTGCGGGGCTTCCCTAAGCACCGCTACAATATGATCGAGGTGTAATATCATGGAGGGGGCACCGACGCGCTAAGGAACGATCAATGATCAACTTGTGTGTCCTAGGGTGCCCCTACCCCGTATATAAAAGGAGGGAGGAGGAGGTGGCCGGCCCAAGGGGCGCGCCATAGAGGAGGGGGAAACCTACTCCAAGTAGGTTTCCTCCCTTTCCTTATCTTATTTGGAGGGAAGGAAAGAGTACTAGTATTAGGAAGTAGTACTAGTAGTAGTAATAGGAAGAAGGGAAGGAGAAAGGAAAGGGGCCGCCCCTCCCCAGTCGGATTGGGCTTGGGGGCGCCCCTCCTGTTCCTTCTCCTTCCTCCTACATGGGCCCAATAAGGCCTATATACCTCCCGGGGTTCCAGAACCTCCCGAGCTCCAAACTTCTCCGAACCTTTCCGGTGTCCAAATATATCCGTCCAATATATCAATCTTTATGTCTCGACCATTTCGAGACTCCTCGTCATGTCCGTGATCATATCCGGACTCAACAACCTTCGGTACATCAAAATACATAAACTCATAATATAACTCATCATCGAAACCTTAAGCGTGCGGACCCTACGGTTCGAGAACAATGTAGACATGACCGAGACATGTCTCGGTCAATAACCAATAGAGGACCTGGATGCCCATATTGGTTCCTACATATTCTACGAAGATCTTTATCGGTCAAACCGCACAACAACATACGTTGTTCCCTTTGTCATCGGTATGTTACTTGCCCGAGATTCGATCGTCGGTATCCAATACCTAGTTCAATCTCGTTACGCAAGTCTCTTTAGTCGTTCCGTAATACATCATCTCACAACTAACTCATTAGTTGAAATGCTTGCAAGGCTTAAGTGATGTGTATTACCGAGAGGGCCCAGAGATACCTCTCCGACATTCGGAGTGACAAATCCTAATCTCGAAATCGCCAACTCAACAAGTACCTTCGGAGACACCTGTAGAGCACCTTTATAATCACCCGATTCGTTGTGACGTTTGGTAGCACACAAAGTGTTCCTCCGTAAACGGAGTTGCATAATCTCATAGTCATAGGAACATGTATAAGTCATGAAGGAAGCAATAGCAACATACTAAACGATCGTGTGCTAAGCTAACGGAATGGGTCATGTCAATCGATCATTCAACTAATGATGTGACCTTGTTAATCAAATAACAACTCCTTGTTCATGGTTAGGAAACATAACCATCTTTGATTAACAAGCTAGTCAAGTAGAGGCATACTAGTGACACTCTGTTTGTCTATATATTCACACATGTATTATGTTTCCGGTTAATACAATTCTAGCATGAATAATAAACATTTATCATGATATGAGGAAATAAATAATAACTTTATTATTGCCTCTAGGGCATATTTCCTTCAGATCTCCCACTTGCACTAGAGTCAATAATCTAGATCACATCACCATGTGATTCACATTGATAGTTCACATCATCATGTGATTAACACCCATAGTTCACATCGCCATGTGACCAACATCCAAAGGGTTTACTAGATTCAGTAATCTAGTTCACATCGCTATGTGATTAACACCCAAAGAGTACTTAGGTGTGATCATGTTTTGCTTGTGAGAGAATCTTAGTCAATGGGTCTTTCACATTCAGATCCGTTATGTATTTTGCAATTTTTATGTCTACAATGCTCTGCACAGAGCTACTCTAGCTAATTGCTCCCACTTTCAATATGTATCTAGATCGAGACTTAGAGTCATCCAGATCGGTGTCAAAACTTGCATCGACGTAACCCTTTACGACGAACCTTTTGTCACTTCCATAATCGAGAAACATATCCTTATTCCACTAAGGATAATTTTGACCGTTGTCCAGTGATCTAATCCTAGATCACTATTGTACTCCCTTGCCAAACAGTGCAGGGTATACAATAGATCTGGTACACAACATGGCATACTTTATAGAACCTATGGCCAAGGCATAGGGAATGACTTTCATTCTCTTTCTATCTTCTGTCGTGGTCGGGTTTTGAGTCTTACTCAATTTCACACCTTGTAACACAGGCAAGAACTCTTTCTTCGACTGTTCCATTTTGAAAAATCTTGTCAAGGTATGTACTCATTGAAAAAACTTATCAAGCGTTTTGATCTATCTCTATAGATCTTGATGCTCAATATGTAAGCAGCTTCACCGAGGTCTTTCTTTGAAAAACTCCTTTCAAACACTCCTTTATGCTTTGCAGAATAATTCTACATTATTTCCGATCTACAATATGTCATTCACATATACTTATCAAAAATGCTGTAGTGCTCCCACTCACTTTCTAGTAAATACAGGCTTCACTGCAAGTCTGTATAAACTATATACTTTGATCAACTTATCAAAGCGTATATTCCAACTCCGAGATGCTTGCACCAGTCCATAGATGCACATTTTGTTAACACCTTTAGGATCGACAAAACCTCTTGGTTGCATCACATACAACTCTTTTTTAATAACTCGATTAAGGAATGCAGTTTTGTTTATCCATTTGCCGATTTCATAAAATGCGGCAATTGCTAACATGATTCGGACAGACTTTTAAGCATCGATCTGAGTGAGAAAATCTCATTGTATTCAACATCTTGAACTTTGTCAAAAACCTTTTTCGACAAGTCTAGCTTTGTAGATAGTAACACTACTATCAACGTCCGTCTTCCTCTTGAAGATCCATTTATTTTCTATGGCTTGCCGATCATCGGGCAACTCCGCCAAAGTCCACACTTTGTTCTCATACATGGATCTCATCTCAGATTTCATGGCCTCAAGCCATCTCGCAGAATCTGGGCTCATCATCGCTTCCTCATAGTTCGTAGGTTTGTCATGGTCAAGTAACACGACCTTCAGAACATGATTACCGTACCACTCAGTGCGGATCTCACTGCTTTACCTCACGGTTCGGTAGTAACTTGATCTGAAGTTACATGATCATCATCATTAGCTTCCTCACTAATTGGTATAGTAGTCACAAGAACAGATTCTGTGATGAACTACTTTCCAATAAGGGAGAAGGTACAATTACCTTATCAAGTTCTACTTTCCTCCCACTCACTTCTTTCGAGAGAAACTCCTTCTCTAGAAAGGATCCATTTATTAGCAACAAATGTTTTGCCTTCGGATCTGTGATAGAAGGTGTACCCAACAATTTCCTTTGGGTATTCTATGAAGACGCACTTCTCCGATTTGGGTTTGAGCTTATCAGGATGAAATTTTTTCACATATGCATCGCAGCCCCAAACTTTAAGAAACGACAACTTTTGGTTTCTTGCTAAACCACAGTTCATATAGTGTCGTCTCAATGGATTTAGATGGTGCCCTATTTAACGTGAATGCAGCTGTCTCTAATGCATGATCCCAAAACGATATTGGTAAATCGGTAAGAAACATCATAGATTGTACTATATCCAATAAAGTACGGTTATGACGTTCGGACGCACCATTATGATGTGGTGTTCCAGGTGGCATGAATTTGTGAAACTATTCCACATTGTTTTAATTGAAGACCAAACTCGTAACTCAAATATTTGTCTCCGATCGATCGTAGAAACCTTATTTTCTTGTCACGATGATTTTTCCACTTCACTCTGAAATTCTTTGAACCTTTCAACTATTTCAGACTTATGTTTCTTCAAGTAGATATACCCATATCTGCTCAAATCATCTATGAAGGTCGAAAATAACGATACCCGCCATGAGCCTTAACAAATATTGGATCGCATACATCGGTATGTATTATTTCCAATAAGTCAGTTGCTCGCTCCTTTATTCCGGAGAATGGAGTCTTAGTCATCTTGCCCGTGAGGAATGGTTCGCAAGCATCAAGTGATTCATAATCAAGTGATTCCAAAATCCCATCAGCATGGAGTTTCTTCATGCGCTTTACACCAATATGACCTAAACGGCAGTGCCACAAATAAGTTGCACTATCATTATTAACTTTGCATCTTTTGGTTTCAATATTATGAATATGTGTATCACTACGACGAGATCTAATGAACCATTTTCATTGAGTGTGTAACCATATAAGGTTTTATTCATGTAAACAGAACAACAGTTTATTCTCTTACTTAAATGAATAACCGTATTGCAATAAACATGATCAAATCATATTCATGCTCAACGCAAACACCAAATAACATTTATTTAGGTTCAACACTAATCCCGAAAGTATAGGGAGTGTGCGATGATGATTATATCAATCTTGAAACTACTTTCAACACACATCGTCACTTCACCCTTAACTAGTTTCTGTTTATTCTGCAACTCCCGTTTCGAGTTACTACTCTTAGCAACTGAACCAGTACCAAATACCGAGGGGTTGCTATAAACACTAGTAAAGTACACATCATGTATATCAAATAAACCTTTGTTCACTTTGCCATCCTTCTTATCCGACAAATACTTGGGGTAGTTCTGCTTCCAGTGACCAGTCCCTTTGCAGTAGAAGCACTTAGTCTCAGGCTTAGGTCCAGACTTGGGCTTCTTCACTTGAGCAGCAACCTGCTTGCCATTCTTCTTGAAGTTCCCTTCTATCCCTTTGCCCTTTTCTTGAAACTAGTGGTCTTGTTAACCATCAACACTTGATGTTCTTTCTTGATTTCTACCTTCATCGATTTCATCATCATGAAAAACTCGGAATCATTTTCATCATCCCTTGCATACTATAGTTCATCACGAAGTTCTACTAACTTGGTGATGGTGACTAGAGAATTCATCAATCACTATCTTATCTCGGAAGATTAACTCCCACTTGATTCAAGCGATTGCAGTACCTGCATAATCTGAGCACATGCTCACTAGTTGAGCGATTCTCCTCCATCTTTTAGCTATAGAACTTATTGGAGACTTCATATCTCTCAACTCGGGTATTTGCTTGAAATATTAACTTCAACTCTGGAACATCTCATATGGTCCATGATGTTCAAAACATCTTTGAAGTCCCGATTCTAAGCCGTTAAGCATGGTGCACTTAAACTATCAAGTAGTCATCATATTGAGCTAGCCAAACGTTCATAACGCCTCGCATCCGCTCCTCGCAATAGGTCTGTCACCTAGCGGTGCATCAAGGACATAATTCTTACGTGCAAAGAATGAGGATAAACCTCGGATCACGGATCCAATCCGCATCATTGCTACTAACATCTTTCAATACATTTTTCTCTAGGAACATATCAAAATAAACATATGAAAGCAACAACGCGAGTTATTGATCTATAACATAATTTGCAAAATACTACCAGGACTAAATTCATGATAAATTTAAGTTCAATTAATCATATTACTTAAGAACTCCCACTTAGATGATCTCTCTAGTCATCTAAGTGATCACGTGATCCAAATCAACTAAACCATAACCGATCATCACGTGAGATGGAGTAGTTTTCAATGGTGAACATCACTATGTTGATCATATCTACTATATGATTCACGCTCGACCTTTCGGTCTCCGTGCTCCGAGGCCATATCTGCATATGCTAGGCTCGTCAAGTTTAACTTTGAGTATTCGCGTGTGCAAAATTGGCTTGCACCCGTTGTAGATGGACGTAGAGCTTATCACACCCGATCATCACGTGGTGTCTGGGCACGACGAACTTTGGCAACGGTGCATACTCAGGGAGAACACTTCTTGATAATTAGTGAGAGATCATCTTAAAATGCTACCATCAATCAAATCAAGAATAAGATGTATAATAGATAAACATCATATGCAATCAAAATATGTGACATGATATGGCCATGATCATCTTGCGCCTTTGATCTCCATCTCCAAAGTACTGTCATGATCTCTATCGTCACCGGCACGACACCATGATCTTCATCATCTTGATCGATATCAATGTGTCGTCACATGGTCGTCTCGCCAACTATTGCTCTTGCAACTATTGCTATCGCATAGCGATAAAGTAAAGCAATTATTTGGCACTTGCATCTTATGCAACAAAGAGACAACCATAGGGCTTCTGCCAGTTGCCAATAACTTCAACAAAACATGGTCATCTCATACAACAACTTATATCTCATCACGTCTTGACCATATCACATCACAACATGCCCTACAAAAACAAGTTAGACGTCCTCTACTTTGTTGTTGCAAGTTTTACGTGGCTGCTACGGGCTTAAGCAAGAACCAATCTCACCTACGCATCAAAACCACAATGATAGTTTGTCAAATAGACTCCGTTTTAACCTTCGCAAGGACCGGCGTAGCCATACTTGGTTCAACTAAAGTTGGAGAAACCGACACCGCCACCACACTGTGCAAAGCACGTCGGTAGAACCAGTCTCGCGTAAGCGTCGCGTAATGTCGGTCCGGGCCGCTTCATCCAACAATACCGCTGAACCAAAGTATAACATGCTGGTAGGCAGTATGACTTATATTGTCCACAACTCACTTGTGTTCTACTCGTGCATATAACATCAAACCATAAAAACCTAGGCTCGGATGCCACTGTTGGGGAACGTAGTAATTTCAAAAAAAATTCCTATGCACAGGCAAGATCATGGTGATGCATAGCAACGAGAGGGGAGAGTGTTGTCTACGTACCCTCGTAGACCGAAGCGGAAGCGTTGACGCAACGTAGAGGAAGTAGTCGTACGTCCTCCCGGTCCAACCGATGCAAGCACCGTTACTCCGGCACCTCCGAGTTCTTGACACACGTACAACTCGATGACACACCCTCGATCTCCAATCCAGTAGAGGCTCCGAGGGGGAGTTCCGTCAGCACGATGGCGTGGTGACGATCTTGATGTTCTCCTGTTGCAGGGCTTCGCCTAAGCACCGCTACAATATGATCGAGGTGTAATATCGTGGAGGGGGGCACCGCACACGGCTAAGGAACGATCAATGATCAACTTGTGTGTCCTAGGGTGCCCCCTACCCCCGTATATAAAGGAGGGAGGGAGGAGGTGGCCGGCCCAGGGGGCGCCATAGAGGAGGGGAAACCTACTCCAAGTAGGTTTCCTCCCTTTCCTTATCTTATTTGGAGGGAAGGAAAGAGTACTAGTATTAGGAAGTAGTACTAGTAGTAGTAATAGGAAGAGGGGAAGGAGAAAGGAAAGGGGTCCGCCCCCTCCCCAATCGGATTGGGCTTGGGGGCGCCTCCCTTGTTCCTTCTCCTTCCTCCTACATGGGCCCAATAAGGCCCATATACCTCCCGGGGGGTTCCGGTAACCTCCCGGAGCTCCAAACTTCTCCGGAACCTTTCCGGTGTCCAAATATATCCGTCCAATATATCAATCTTTATGTCTCGACCATTTGGAGACTCCTCGTCATGTCCGTGATCATATGCGGGACTCCGAACAACCTTCGGCACATCAAAATACATAAACTCATAATATAACTGTCATCGAAACCTTAAGCGTGCGGACCCTACGGTTCGAGAACAATGTAGACATGACCGAGACATGTCTCCGGTCAATAACCAATAGCGGGATCTGGATGCCCATATTGGTTCCTACATATTCTACGAAGATCTTTATCGGTCAAACCGCACAACAACATACGTTGTTCCCTTTGTCATCGGTATGTTACTTGCCCGAGATTCGATCGTCGGTATCAATACCTAGTTCAATCTCGTTACGGCAAGTCTCTTTACTCGTTCCGTAATACATCATCTCACAACTAACTCATTAGTTGAAATGCTTGCAAGGCTTAAGTGATGTGTATTACCGAGAGGGCCCAGAGATACCTCTCCGACATTGAAGTGACAAATCCTAATCTCGAAATCGCCAACTCAACAAGTACCTTCGGAGACACCTGAGAGCACCTTTATAATCACCCGATTCACGTTGTGACATTTGGTAGCACACAAAGTGTTCCTCCGTAAACGGAGTTGCATAATCTCATAGTCATAGGAACATGTATAAGTCATGAAGGAAGCAATAGCAACATACTAAGCGATCGTGTGCTAAGCTAACGGAATGGGTCATGTCAATCAGATCATTCAACTAATGATGTGACCTTGTTAATCAAATAACAACTCCTTGTTCATGGTTAGGAAACATAACCATCTTTGATTAACAAGCTAGTCAAGTAGAGGCATACTAGTGACACTCTGTTTGTCTATATATTCACACATGTATTATGTTTCCGGTTAATACAATTCTAGCATGAATAATAAACATTTATCATGATATGAGGAAATAAATAATAACTTTATTATTGCCTCTAGGGCATATTTCCTTCAAAAAACACATCTAAACAGAAGGTAGATGCAAGATTTATTACTAAACAGGAGCAAAAACAAAAAACATAAAGAAAATTGGCTTGCCTCCCAACTAGCGCTATCGCTTAACGCCCCTAGCTAGGCATAAAAGCAAAGACAGATCTAACGGGTGCCATCTTTGGCACTAAATTCATAAGTAGCACGCATGATAGATTCATAAGGTAATTTGACTTCCTTTCTTGGAAAGTGCTCCATGCCTTTCTTTAGTAGAAATTGGAATCTAATATTCCCTTCCTTCATATCAATAATCGCACCAATCGTTCTAAGGAAAGGTCTACCAAGAATAATAGGGCAAGAAAGATTGCAATCTATATCAAGAACGATAAAATCTACGGGCACCAAATTTCTATTTGCAACAATAAGAACATAATTGATCCTTCCCATTGGCTTTTTAATGGTGGAATCCGCAAGGTGCAAGTTTAAAGAGCAATCATCAAGATCATGGAAACCCAGAATATCACATAAAGTTTTCGGAATCGTGGAAACACTAGCACCCAAATCACACAAAGCAAAACACTCATAGTCTTTAATTCTAATCTTTATAGTAGGTTCCCACTCATCATTAAGTTTTCTAGGTATAGAAACTTCCAGTTAAGTTTGTCATCATAAGATTGCATCAACGCATCAACAATATGTTTGGTAAAAGCTTTGTTTTGACTATAAGCATGAGGAGAATTAACAACGGATTGCAATAAGGAAATACGACCTTTTAAAGAGCAATTATCATAATCAAATTCCTTGAAATCCGAGATAGTAGGTTCAATGTTATTAAAAGTTGAGGATTCTCCAATCTCACTTTTACCAAATTTAGCATCAAGATCTAAAGACTCCAAATTCTGGGAAGCCTTCTAGGCAAAGTTGATTCATCATCTGTCCCATAATCATCAAAATGCATATTGCAAAACATAGATCTAATAGAAGACGCATCAATAACTTTAAGATCCTCATCATTATTTTCATAGAAACTAGAAGAACACGCTTTTATAAAGCTATCTTTTTTAGCACGCAATCTAGCGGTTCTTTCCTTGCACTCGTCAATGGAAATTCTCATTACTTTGAGAGACTCATTGATATCATGCTTAGGAGGATAAGATCTAAGTTTAAGAGAATCAACATCAAGCGAAAGTCTATCAACGTTCCTAGCCAAATCATCAACTTTGAGCAATTTTTCTTCAAGCAAAGCATTAAAATTCTTTTGAGAAGTCATAAATTCTTTCACACTATTCTCAAAATCAGAGGGCATATTATTAAAATTACCATAAGAATTATTGTAGGAATTTCCATAATTATTAGAGAAATTACTAGGGAACGGTCTAGCATTAAAGTTTCCTCTATAAGCATTGTTTCCAAAACTATTCCTACCAACAAAATTCACATCCATAGATTCATTATTATTCTCAATCAAATAAGACAAAGGCATATCATTGGGATCAAGAGGAGTATTTTTAGTAGCAAACATCTTCATAAGTTCATCCATCTTTCCACTCAAAACATTGATTTCTTCTATAGCATGCACTTTTTTACTAGAAGATCTTTCGGTGTGCCATTGAGAATAATTAGCCATAATATTATCAAGAAGTTTTGTAGCATCTCCTAATGTGATTTCCATAAACGTGCCTCCCGCGGCCGAATCTAAGAGATTTCTAGAAGCAAAGTTCAAACTGACATAAAAATTTTGTATGATCATCCATAAATTCAAACCATGAGTAGGACAATTGCGAAGCATCAATTTCATTCTTTCCCAAGATTGGGTAACATGCTCATGATCAAGTTGTTTAAAATTCATAATGTCGTTCCTAAGAGTGATGATCTTAGCGGGAGGAAAATATTTAGAGATAAAAGCATCTTTGCACTTGTTCCAAGAATCAATACTATTTTTAGGCAAAGACGAAAACCAAACTTTAGCACGATCTCTAAGTGAAAACGGGAATAACTTCAATTTGACAATATTGTTATCCGTATCTTTCTTGTTTTGCATATCACACAAATCAACAAAATTGTTTAGATGAGTAGCGGCATCTTCACTAGGAAGGCCGGCAAATTGATCTTTCATAACAAGATTCAACAAAGCAGTATTGATTTCACAAGACTCAACATCATTAAGAGGAGCAATCGGAGTACTAAGGAAATCATTATTATTGGTATTCGAGAAGTCACACAATTTGGTATTATCTTGCGCCATGGCAACAAGTAATCCAACACACAAGCAAACAGAAAAAGGGCAAGCGAAAAGAGAGGAGGAGATTGGGAAAGAGAGGGCGAATAAAACGACAAGGGTGAAGTGGGGGAGAAGAAAACGAGAGGCAAATGGCGAATAATGTAAATGCGAGGGAGATGAGTTTGTGATGGGTACTTGGTATGTCTTGACTTGAGCGAAGACCTCCCCAGCAACGGCGCCAGAAATCCTTCTTGCTACGTCTTGAGCTTGCGTTGGTTTTCTTGGAAGAGGAGAGGGTGATGCAGCAATAGTAGCGTAAGTATTTCACTAAGTTTTTGAGAACCAAGGTATCAATCCAGTAGGAGGCTCCTCAAAAGTCCCACACACCTACACAAACAAACTGAGAACTCGCAACCAACGCAATAAAGGGGTTGTCAATCCCTTCACGGCCACTTGCGAAAGTGAGATCTAATAAAGATAGTAAGATAAGATAGATATATTTTTGGTATTTTATAATATAGATGCAAAAAGTAAGGATGCAAATAAAAGTAAATTGAAAGCAAATATGATAAGAGATAGACCCGGGGGCCATAGGTTTCACTAGAGGCTTCTCTCAAGATAGCATAAGTATTACGATGGGTGAACAAATTACAGTCGAGCAATTGATAGAAAAGCGCATAGTTATGAGATTATCTAGGCATGATCATGTATATAGGCATCACGTCCATAACAAGTAGACCGACTCCTGCCTGCATCTACTACTATTACTCCACACATTGACCGCTATCCAGCTTGCATCTAGAGTATTAAGTTCATAAGAACAGAGTAACACATTAAGCAAGATGACATGATGTAGAGGGATAAACTCAAGAAATATGATATAAACCCCATCTTGTTATCCTCGATGGCAGCAATACAATACGTGCCTTGCAACCCTTTACATCCTTTGGTAAGGACACCGCAAGATTGAACCCAAAGCTAAGCACTTCTCCCATGGCAAGAAAGATCAATCTAGTAGGCCAAACCAAACTGATAATTCGAAGAGACTTGCAAAGATAACTCAATCATACATAAAAGAATTCAGAGAAGATTCAAATATTATTCATAGATAAACTTGATCATAAACACACAATTCATCGGATCTCGACAAACACACCGCAAAAAGAGTTTACATCGAATAGATCTCCACAAGAGAGGGGGAGAACATTGTATTGAGATCCAAAAAGAGAGAAGAAGCCATCTAGCTAATAACTATGGACCTGTAGGTCTGTGGTAAACTACTCAAAACTCATCGGAGGGGCAAGGATGTTGATGTAGAAGCCCTCCATGGTCAATTTCCCCTCCGACAGAGTGCCGGCAAAGGCTCCAAGATGGGATCTCGCGGATACAGAAGGTTACGGTGGTGGAAATTGTGTTTCGTGGTGCCCCTGGATGTTTTCGGGGTACGTAGGTATATATAGGAGGAAGAAGTACGTCGGTGGCTGCCCGAGGGGCCCACAAGACAGGGGGCGCGCCCTACAGGGGGCACGGCCTCCTATCTCATGGCTGCCTTGGCTGCTTCTTGACTTGCACTCCAAGTCCTCTGGATCACGTTCGTTCCAAAAATCACGCTCCCAAAGGTTTCATTCTGTTTGGACTCCGTTTGATATTCCTTTTCTTCGAAATACTGAAATAGGCAAAAAAAAACAGCAATATGGGCTGGGCCTCTGGTTAGTAGGTTAGTCCCAAAAATGATATAAATGTGTAAAATAAAGCCCAGAAACATCCAAAAGGGGTAATATAATACTCCCTCCGTCCGAAAATACTTGTCGTAAAAATGGATACAAATAGATGTATCTAGAACTAAAATACATCTAGATACATCCATTCCTGAGACAAGTATTTTCGGACGGAGGGAGTAGCATGGAACAATAAAAAATTATAGATACGTTGGAGACGTATCAGACCTCTCTTTAGTTTATGCACCCCTGACATAATACTTTGCCATGTGAATGGGGCTCTCTTTGTCAGAGTTGCATTAAAAATATCACAATTTGGATAATATTTGGCTTTGAGAACACGGGCACAAAGGGAATCTGAATTATCAATTAATCTCCAAGCCTGTTTCGCAAGCAGGGTTAGGTTAAAACAATGAATATCTCGAAATCCCATTCTACCTTTTTCTTTGGCACACACAACTTCCACCACGCAAACCCGGGAATTCTCCTATGATTGTCACCGTCACCCCACCAATAATGCGACATCACGTCTATAATTCCTTCACAAACCTGTTTTGGAATTTTGAAACCGACATTGCATAAGATGGTATAGCCTATACAATTAATTTTAGTAGCACTTCCTTTCCTCCTGTTGAAAGTTGACTTTCCTTCCATCCCATAATTCTTCTCATAATTGGATCCATCAAAAACTGGAAACAATCTGTCATATCTAAACCTACAGTGGATGATAAGCCTAGATAAGTATCCGATAGTGCCTCGGTCATTATATTTAAATTGTTATTTTTTTGTTAGTGGTTATAAGCTTGTTGTTGAAGCCTCTCCACCCAAAGCCATGTCCTTTTTAACTCAATTATTAAATTAGAAAATCACTATAAATCCGATGTCATATTCATAGCCTCCTAGCATGAACATGTTGTTTGCCGTCAGATTAGTTGCACGGATCTTAAAGCGGTAGAGAGAGACATGTCAGACTCTTTCGGTGACACCTGGCTCAGTGCAAATGTGAGCGCCTTATCCATAGTCTTTCCTCCCATTCGCGCACTCTCCATTCCCCCACCTTCTTTAATTCCACCTGCCTTCGCGGGGTGCTCTAGCCGGAGGCGGATGCGGCGACACATCCCCTTGGTGGTCAGCGCGACTGGGTTGCTCGTGCAAGCACGCGATATGTCTCCAACATGTCTATACTTTATGAAGTGTTCATGCTATATTTACCACAATTATATATGGTTTTAGTGCACTTTTATGTTATCTTATGGACTAACTTATAATCGAGTGCTCATTGTCAGTTAATGTTTTCTACATCTTTTTTTTACAGAAAAGCAATATCTAGGAAGGTCAAAATACCCCAACAATTTAATATGATTTTTATGAAACATATATGATTTTTGGACAAAGGAATTGGCGCAAAATAGTGCCCGAGGGCCCCACAAGGGCGGGTGGCGTGGCCACACCCCTGGTCGCGCCATGGGCCCTTGTGTTTGGCCCTTAAGTCAGTCGGTGCCCTTCTTTCGCTGCAAGAAAGCTAATTTCTAGAGAAAATACCCTCAAAATTTTAGCCTAATAGAAGTTACGCATCTCCGACTATAAAAGAAGCACTGAAAGGCTAGAAAACAATCACTACACAGAGAAGAAAACACAAGGAGAGGTCCAATCTCAGAGGGGCTCTTGCCCCTCCGGGCGCCATGGAGGCCAAGGACCAGAGGGGAGAACCTCTCCCCATCTAGGGGGGAGGCCAAGGACTAGAAGGGAGAACCTCTCCCCATCTATGGGGGGCATGGAGGAGCAAGCCGGAGGGGAGCCTCTCTCCCCTTCTCTCCTAGTGACGTCGAAGTGCCGTTTGGGGAACCATCATCATGGTGATCGTCTTCATCAACATCGTCGTTTTCATCACCTTACTCATCTCTTTTCAGCGGTCCACTCTCCCGCAACCCATTGTAATCCCCTACCTTGAACATGGTATTTGGTCCTATGAATTATCATCCAATGATTTTTGTCATCTCTATTTTGTTTGAGTAGATTTTTGTTGTCCTATAGGTTAATTGTTGAATTGCTATGATTGGTTTAAATTGCTTGTGGTTATGTTATTGTCCTTTGGTGCCCATCATATGAGCATGCGCGTGGATCACACCATATGTTTAGTTGTAAGTTGATAGGACCACTATTCAAGAAATCTTCCGATTCAGGATTTATCGTCCGATTTATCGCTACTCATGGGGCGACCAATAAGATTATGCCTTATCTTCACTGTTTATCTTTTGGGCCGATTTATCACTCTAACAAGTGATTTATCAGGAATCTACCGATAAATTGGGCCTATTCCTAACATTATGTTTGCAAAAATTATGTTTATTTGTGTTTTGTTGACCTTATTTTGCCATATGTTCTATTTTCCTATTTTGTTTGTCATCATACGCGTATTCAAAGCCTAGGAATCAAGCTAACACTTTTGTCTAATATTATTCTGGTGTTGAGTATAGCATATTTTGGTGTTGGGAACCTGGGATATGCAAAAAATGGCCGATTAATAGCTGACCGATAAAATCGATTAATCGGCCGATTTCTGATTAATCTGTAATCCCCAACTGGCCGAAACGCTAATGATAAGCGATATCCTCAACATTGGATAGGACTATGCATTGGGGGCCGAGAGCAACATAAACTTCTTCCTACCATAGAAATTGATACATACGGGATTGAAGGAGGGTCAATTTACCTTAATGCTATGGTTGAGTTTTACCTTAATGAATAATGTTAGTAGTTGCAGATGTTTGCTAATAGTTCCAATCATAAGTGCATAGAATTCCAAGTAAGGGAGGACATGCTAGCAGAGGCCTCTGCTACATGAAAACTTGCCATTGGTCTAGTATCTTAGCTAATTGCTTAGGGAGAATTCTGCACACCATAACACCATTATTCCACACTTGCTATTTGTATTATATTGTAATATATTGTATCTTTATTTAGGCAACACATACTTTTATGTTTATGTTCTTCGTTATCTTGCAAAGCTATCCTTTATACCCACTTTGAAGTTTTATTTCTCGTTTCTAGATAAAAAGCAAACCTTGGTGTATGTGGGGTTGTATCATTAGTAGATAGGACTTGACAGAATATTGATCTTAACTTTAGCTCCTCGTGATTTTGACACTCCATACTTACCACTTACATCTTTGGAAAGTGCTACGATGATTCCTTGCACTTGGGGATTATCAAGCTCTTTTCTAGCGCCGTTGCCGGGGAGCAATAGAGTAGGGTGAATATTTCCTTGTATGTTTGTTTGCTTTTATCGCTAATGTGATTTTGTTTTCTTGTTCTTGTTTTCTTCCTTTAATTGTGGGTTGAAAACAAAAAAAAAATGCAAAATACAAAAAAATCACTTGCCTCTTATGTCTTAACTTAATTGAAAGTGTTGTCTGGGAGACAACCCGAAACTTTTAGAGGGTCCTTTTCTTATTTTGTGTGCCTTTAAACTTTTCAAAAACAAAAATAAATAAATTGGGGAACCTAAAACTTCTTCAAAAAGAGAAGTGATTAGAATTTTATGCATTGAAGAAGTGAGGGTCAACCTTGAACACTTGTGTTCATGCTCATGGAAACAATGTAAAATATTCATGGAAGTTTCTCATAAAAATAATTATCCCCTTGTATATACCACTTTAT
The DNA here is from genome assembly GCA_021437245.1 of Aegilops speltoides. NCBI lineage: Eukaryota > Viridiplantae > Streptophyta > Magnoliopsida > Poales > Poaceae > Aegilops > Aegilops speltoides. The sequence goes on from CM038143.1 coordinate 305,470,721, forward strand.
CATAAGAATAATGTGCCAAGATTTGCCTTTAGGACCTTGTAATTGCATGTTTGTTAGGTTCTGTACAGAAACATAAAATTTTACCTCGACTATTAGAATTATTTTTCTGTGCTTGAACGTGATCAATTCTTGAAATTTTTACCCAGTACTGAAATACAAATTCTCTATTACTTCCTAATTTTTTAGATTTTTTTCTAGATACAGAAGTATGCATCTTTATTAGATTACTATAGATTATTTTGGTTTTGACAAATTGTTGTTATAGTTTTGTTATCTACTTGTGATGGAGTTTTGATGGCTTCTATTGAGTGATATAAATTATGGAAATGATAGTATATATTCGAAATTAATTATGCAGCTTGTCTTTTTTTGGCGAAATAGTATGCAATTTGTCTTGACGGTACATGATTGGGTGATCTATTTTTTATATAACCTATCTCACTAGAAAGGACTTTAAGCCCACGTGGTGTACAAATAAAACATCTTTATTCCCATGGAAAATTTGTAGAACTGTTTCATGTAGTATCATCGAACTTTTATATGAATTTGGTTTTGGCATGGCATTTTTCTGTAAAGTGATACAATTGCGATGGAAACTCAAATTATAGGACCATGTCAACTCAACTTTATACCACCACATCTCTAAGTCCTAGGTTTTTCGTTCACATGGCAAAAAACTTAAATTGGTGCGATGGGGTAGCTCCACAATTTTAGTGATGAAAACTATTTTTGTAGGACAAAGTGTATACACACTCTCTTTTTTTATGGGCCAATAGTATGAATCTTTTTTGAAAGAATGGGATGGCATTTTTTGTATGATTGTGTTGAATTATTCACATGGAAACTTGTTTTCTCATGGAAATTCTGTAGATAATCACCACAAAATCATATAACTGCTTGACTCATTTTTTTGCCATGTGCAATTTTATTATAGATACCATGTCATTTTAGTAATCAGACCATGACAATTTTACTATTGAGAACATGGCAGTTTTATTTTAGGTACCACGACATTTCTATTAGTTAGATGATGGCAATTTTTTAATGGAACATGGCAATTTCAATTCATATACCATGGCAATATTATGTTTTACATCATGGCAATGTTTTTTGAAATTTTGTTTTTTTACTTGTCAAGTGTATACATCTTCTTTTTGGTGGTGGTTGGGGGGAGGGGGCAAATAGTATGTCTTTTTTAAATGTTTTAACACGACAATTTTTGCATAAAATGTTCTAAATTCTCCCATGGAAATTTGATTCTCATGGAAATTATGTAGATAATCCTCATAACATCACAAATTGTTTTTTAGACTCATGCTAGTAGTTTGCAGTGCCATGTGCAACTTTAATATAGGTGGCATGGCAAATTCACTAATTAGACCATGAAATTGTTACTATTTTCATAACTTGTAATTTTATATTACGTACCATGGTAATTGTTTTAGTTAGAGGATAGCATTTTCTAAAATTAGACCATGAAAATTCAAAGTTATATACTGTTGTGGTGGAATCACGACTAATAGAGGCGAGGGTGTCCTGATGTTTCGATGAGATAGCTATCGTTTTCTATGGGAGTCGACCTTGACGATCCGACGACGAACATGCAGGACGTCGCGCCTTAGCAATCGCTAAACCAGCTTCTGAGGGGTTATTGACAACACCGGAGCACGATCAACCTGACCACGAGGGTCTATTTCCTGCGAGCTAACGAAGAACAAGCAAGAAACTGAGATTGCAATCTGGATATTGCGAATATAAAAGGAAAGCTTTAGTGATGAAAGTGAGGTTCTGTGACAGTCTTGGTCAGGTCGTTGAACACAAACAAAGTACCAGAAGTTGCAGCTATGGCAAACTTTTAATCTAAACAAGACCCAAAGTCTAAACGATGCCCTAAGGGCTGTATATATGGAGGAAGAGGGGGGGGGGGATTCGTGGCCCTTGGAGGAGGGGTCTGAAACCAACCATAACTCTTGTTTCCCCACACATACGAACTCTAAAAACAACCTATACTCAAGTATTTCGAAATTACATGGGCCTAGCCCAATAATAAGGTGATGCATCACCTAGAATAGCCTCTGGATGAAATTTATGAAGTGGCATCTTGTATATTTCATCCAAGGCTTCATGCACTCATTATGGTGGCTTCAAAGTCCTGAAATCATCACTTGTAACTCCGTTCTTGTTCCCCTTGTGCATGCCTTCATTTCCATGCTTGAACTTGCTCCAAGGTTCATCTTTCTTGTCCAAGCTAGGCCCTTCATTTGTAAGCAAAACAAATGTATCGAATTTAGGCAGCATCATATTCTCATGAACATTAGAATCGTTACCTAGAAACAGAAGTACCTGGTAATTCAATTGGCATGCGTGAGCTCTAGTAATTGGTCCAGTATGTATAGCAGCAGGGGCTGTGGGTGTAACAATGGTATTGATGTCCTCACCATGTTCCCCTTCTTGAAATGAAGTCGTCGTTGGCGGAAGCTCATTTTCCTCACCTAGATAAGGCTTCAAATCTTCAATGTTAAAAGTGGGACTAACCCAAAATCTGCAGGCAGCTCAAGTTTATATGCATTGTCATTTATTTTCTCTAACACCTTAAAAGGACCATCAGCACGTCGCATTAGCTTTGATTTGTGCAAATTGGAAAATCTATCTTTACGCAAATGTAACCAAACAAGATCTCCAGGTGCAAACACAACATGTTTTCTACCTTTATCTCCAACAAGTTTATATTTAGCATTCATACGCTCAATGTTTTCCTTAGTTAACTCATGCATTTTTAAGATCAATTCAGCATGTTGTTTAACATCGAAATTAACCTTCTCCGAAGATGGAAGAGTCCACAAATCAATAGGTGCACGAGGTAGGAAACCATACACAATTTCAAAAGGGCACATCTTAGTAGTAGAATGCAGCGAACGATTATAAGCAAATTCAATATGGGGCAAGCATTCTTCCCATATTTTCTTGTTATTCTTCAAAACATCCCTAAGCATAGTAAACAATGGTCTATTGGGTACTTCAGTTTGTCCATCAGTTTGGGGGTGACATGTAGTACTAAAAAGCAGTTTAGTCCCCAACTTAGACAATAAACATCTCCAAAAGTGGCTAAGAAATTTAGTATCATGATCTGAAACAATAGTATTTGGCACACCATGCAAGCGAATAATTTCATGAAAGAACAAATCAGCAACATTAGCAGCAACATCACTTTTATGACATGGTATAAAGTGTGCCATTTTCGAGAATCTATATGCTATCCCTCCCCTTCTTTGTTCCAGGTAAACCCAAAACAAAGTCCATAGATATATGCTCCCATGGAACCCTAGGTACAGGAAAAGGCATATATAAACCATGAGGATTGAGTCTTGACTTAGCTTTTTGACATGTAGTGTAGTGAGCAACAGAGCGCTCAACATACCATCTCATCTTTGGCCAAAAGAAATGTGTAGCAAGTACATCCTCCGTCTTCTTCACGCCAATGTCCCAATAATCCTCCTCCATGTGCCTCCCAACAACAAAAGACGAACAGAGCTAGCTGGAATGCATAGTTTGTTAGCACGAAACACAAATCCATCATTAACGATGAACTTGTTCCATATTCTTTGATAACCCACAAATATAGGGGATCGCAACAGTTTTTGAGGGTAGAGTATTCAACCCAAATTTATTGATTCGACACAAGGGGAGCCAAAGAATATTCTCAAGTATTAGCAGTTGAGTTGTCAATTCAACCACACCTGAAAGACTTAATATCTGCAGCAAAGTATTTAGTAGCAAAGTAATATGGAAGTAACGGTAATGGTGGCAAAGGTAACAATGGCAGTTTAGTAGCAATCGTAACAGTGGCAACGGAGAAGTAACTTAGCAAGGATCAATATGTGAAAAGCTCGTAGGCAATGGATCAATGATGGATAATTATGTCGGATGGCATTCATCATGCAACAGTTATAAGATAGGATGACACAGAACTAGCTCCAATTCATCAATATACTATAGGCATGTATTCCGAATATAGTCATACATGCTTATGGAAAAGAGCTTGCATGACATCTTTTGTCCTACCCTCCTGTGGCAGCGGGGTCCTATTGGAAACTAAGGGATATTAAGGCCTCCTTTAATAGAGTATCGGACCAAATCATTAGCACTTAGTGAATACCTGAGCTCCTCAAACTACGATTATCACCGGGAAGTGTCCCGACTTTTGTCACTCCAGGGTTTGTCGGATCATAACACATAGTAGGTGACTATAACTTGCAAGATAGGATCAAGAACACTCATATATTCATGAAAACATAATAGGTTCAGATCTGAAATCATGGCACTCGGGCCCTAGTGACAAGCATTAAGCATGACAAAGTCATACCAACATCAACCTTAGAACATAATGGATACTAGGGATCAAACCCTAACAAAACTAACTCGATTGCATGGTAAATCTCATCGAACCCATCATCGTCCAGCAAGCCTACTATGGGATTACTCATGCACGGCGGTGAGCATCATGAAATTGGTGATAGAGGATGGTTGATGATGACGATGGCGACAGATTCCCCTCTCCGGAGCCCCAAACGGACTCCAGATCTGCCCTCTCGAGGAAGAACAGGGCTTGGCGGCGTCTCCGTATCGTAAAATGCGATGAATCCTTCTCTCTGACTTTTTTTCTCCCCGAACGTGAATATATGGAGTTGGAGTTGAGGTCGGTGGAGCTCCAGGGGGGCCACGAGGTAGGGGGCGCACCCTAGGGGGCGCCCCCCAACCTCGTGGCTAGGGTGTGGGCCTCCTTCTGTTGATTCTTTCGCCAGTATTTTTTATTAATTCCAAAACGTGACTCCGTGAAGTTTCAGGTCATTCCGAGAACTTTTATTTCTGCACAAAAATAACACCATGGCAATTCTGCTAAAAATAGCGTCAACCTAGGTTAGTTCCAGTCAAATCATGCAAGTTAGAGTCCAAAACAAGGTCAAAAGGGTTTGGAAAAGTAGATATGTTGGAGACATATCAACTACCCCAAGCTTAAACCTTTGCTTGTCCTCAAGCAATCCAGTTGACAAACTGAAAGTGATAAAGAAAAACTTTTACAACTCTGTTTGATCTTGTTGTTGCAAATATTTAAAGCCATCATTCAAGTTTTCAGCAAAGATCATGAACTAACCATATTCACAATAACATTTAGGTCTCATGTTTACTCATATCAATGGCATAATCAACTAGTGAGTAATAATAATAAATCTCAGATGACAACACTTTCTCAAAACAATCATGATATGATATAACAAGATGGTATCTCGCTAGCCCTTTCTAAAACTGCAAAACATAAATGCAGAGCACCCCTGAAGATCAAGGACTGACTAGACATTGTAATTCATGGCAAAAGAGATCCAGTCACAGTCATACTCAATATCAATCAATAACAATGCATACAAATGAAAGTGGTGCTCTCCAACTGGTGCTTTTTATAAGAGGATGATGACTCAGCATAAAAGTAAATAGATAGGCCCTTCGCAGAGGGAAGCAGGGATTTGCAGAGGTGCCAGAGATCAAGTTTTGAAACAGAGATAAATCGTATTTTGAGCAGTATACTTTCATTGTAAACTTAACAACCAAGAGATCTTGATATCTTCCATGCTACATAAATTATAGGCAGTTCCCAAACAGAATGGTAAAGTTTATACTCCCCCACCACCAACATGCACATTCCACGGCTGGTCCGAAACAACGGGTACCGTCCAACTAACAACAATCCCGGGGGAGTTCTGTTTGCAATTATTTTGATTTGATTTGAGCATGGGACTAGGCATCCCGGTTACCGACCATTTTCTCGTGAATGATGAGGGAGTCCACTCATCGTGAGAATAACCCACCTAGCACGGAAGATATAGACAACCCTAGTTGATACATGAGCTATTCGAGCATACAAAATAGAATTTCATTTGAAGGTTTAGAGTTTGGCACATACAAATTTACTTGGAACGGCAAGTAAATACCGCATATAGGAAGGTATGGTGGACTCATATGGAACAAGTTTGGGGTTTATGGAAGTGGATGCACAAGCAGTATTCCCACTTAGTACAGGTGAAGGCTAGAAAGAGACTGGGAAGCAACCAACTAGAGAGCGACACAGTCATAAACATGCTTTAAGATTAACCAACAATGAGTGCAAGCATGAGTAGGATATAAATCACCATGAACATAAATATCGTGGAGGCTATGTTGATTTTGTTTCAACTAAATGCGTGAACATGTGCCAAATCAAGCCACTCGAATCATTCAAAGGAGGATACCACCCTATCATACTACATCACAACCATTTTAATAGCATGTTGGCACGCAAGGTAAACCATTATAAACTCCTAGCTAATTAAGCATGGCATGAGTAAGTATAATCTCTAATTGTCATTGCAAACATGTTTCATTCATAATAGGCTGAATTAGGAATGATGAACTAATCATATTTACAAAAACAAGATAGGTTGAGTTCATACCAGCTTTTCCTCATCTCAATCATTCCATCATATATCGTCACTATTTCCTTTCACTTGCACGACCAAACGGTGTGTATAATAATAAAAGTGCATGTGCATTGGACTAAGCTGGAATCTGCAAATATTTAATTCAAAGGAGAAGACAAGGTAATATGGGCTCTTTGTTAGATCAACAATAATGCATATGAGAGCCACTCAACATTTTCATCACGGTCTTCTCCTCTCGACCCCCAAAGAAAAGAAAAGAATTTCAAAGGAACACACTGAAATATTTTTGGAGTTTTTGTTTTTATGACAGAATTAAACAAGAACAAGAAAAACTATTTACACGAGAAAGCTCCTAACAAGCAAAAGAAGAACGAGAAATCTTTTTTGGTTTTCTTTTAATTACTACTACTACAAGCATGGGAAGTAAACTAGCTGAAAGCTATAACTAATTTTTTTGGTTTTTCTGAAAGTTTTTCAAACACACAAGAAGAAAGCAAGAAAATAAAGTAAACTAGCATGGATACAATGAAAAAGTATGAACACCGACAACTAGAATGAGTGTGTGAACATGAATGTAATGTCGGTGAGAAATACGTACTCCCCCAAGCTTAGGCTTTTGGCCTAAGTTGGTCTATGCCCATGGATCAAAGTAGTCCTCTCTGGTGTACTGAGGAGGATCCTCGGGGTGCCACTGGTTAGCGAGCTCCTACGGATCCCACTGATAAATAGACTCCTGATATGGGTCAGGAGATGGCTCAGGCTCAGGCTCTGGGGATCGTGTCTGCTCCCAGTACGCATAAATGTCATTGGGCATGATAAGGTATGTGCCTGAATGAATGTTAAACAAAGAAGGTGTAGGCAAGGTAATAATTTGACAAGTAGTTTTACTAAATACCAAGTTATAAATAAGTCTCTTCTCCTTATCATCACCAATAAAATCATGTGCTACCATACTTTTATGGCCTAAGAAAATAGTGGGCAACACCTTTTCCTCTTTCTCATAATGCCTAATAGGTATCTCAAAATATTTAGCAAGACGCGAAGCAAAGATACCTCCAGAAATGGGTCCCTTTGTATGATATAGACTCAACCATTTAGTAACCATAGCGCCTAAACTGAAAGTTCTATCACGAAGTAAAGCATGGCTCAAAATGGCAAGGTCAGGAGCACTGAGGCCCCCACTGTTCCCGCGACCAATTAAACATCTACTAGCAAATATTGCATAATAACGTAGAATAGGAAAGTGTACACTAGTAGTTCTTGCATCTGACACTTTTCTACTTCTCCCTATAGTAATTCTATCAATAAATTCTGCCACATCACTAGGATGTGGTTCCTCGACGATGCCCTCAAAAGGCAACTTGCAAACCACACAAAAATCATAGAGTGACATCTCCTTAAACTCATCATATAAATAAAAGTCCACCGAAGGTGGTGATCTCCTAGCATGGAACTGAAAGTTTTGCATGAAAATATTAGTGAGTAGGAGGTATTGATCCAACTTATCATGGATGGATTTAGTGATGCCTACATTCTCAGCCAAGTAATAAAAGTCTTCATAAATTCCAGTGGCCCTGAAGAATGCGTCACAAGGCCATTCACATGGCCGAACCTCCGTGGTGTGGGGAAGGTTGTACTTGGGCCTTTTATTTTCTTCATTCTGCTTTTCCTTCGAACTTCGGCTCGAGGAGCCTCTCAACAATCTCTTCAACATTTTCTTCCTCTGAAAATTTCTGATTTTTTTAGTGACTCAAAATGAAAGTGAATCAAACTCAGCAAGATTGATAGTAACTACTCCCACAAGTGCCTAGAGACTATATCATGCATTAAAACTACTTTGGACCATATAAATTTGACATGCAAGCTCAAGAACAGGGTCACCTCAGTAGAATTTTTTTTGCAATAAATAAAGCACTAGAACAAAAACTAATTGGACCATTGGACGAGTCACATACCGAAGAACAATCCCCCAAAGCAGTTTTGTGAATGGAGTTTGAGCAAGGAGATCGAAAATGGACGCAAAATGAGCAAGAACACGAGTTTGAGCTATGAGATGATTTTTTCTGGACGAAGACAAAGTGGGTGGGTGCTGGAATAAGTGGAGGGGGCCACGTGGGGTCCATAAGGCAGGGGGACGCGCTCAGGGGGTAGGGCACGCCCTCCACCCTCGTGGCTAACTGGTGGGTCCCCTGGTGTGTTCTAGGTGCCAGAAATTTTCAAATATTCTATAAAAAAATCATACTCAATTTTCGGGGCATTTGGAGAACTTTTATTTTTGGGGAATTTTTTATTGCAAGGAGAATTCAGAAAACAGACATAAAATACTATTTTTGCTTTATTTAATCTAAATAACAGAAAGTAAAAGGAGGGTACAGAAGGTTGTGCTTTCTAACTTCATCCATCTCATGCTCATCAAAAGGAATCCACTAACAAGGTTGATCAAGTCTTGTTAACAAACCTCTTTCGAATAACATGAAACCGAAGAATTTTCGAATAACACTAGGTTACCTCAACGGGGACATGCATGTCCCCAATAATAAGAATATCATATTTCTTTTTGACAGTAGGAAGAGGGAATTCAAAACCTCCTATAGTAATAGTTGAAATTTTTCCAATAGAATTTATACTATGAACTTGAGGTTGTTTCTTCGGAAAGTGTGCCGTATGCTCATTACCATTAACATGAAAACTGACATTGCCTTTGTTGCAATCAATAACAGCTCCTGTAGTATTCAAAAAGGGTCTACCAAGGATGATCCACATACTGTCGTCTTCGAGAATATCAAGAATAACAAAGTCCATTAAAATAGTAACGTTTGCAACCACAACAGGCACATTTTCACAAATACCGATGGGTATAGCAGTTGATTTATTAGCCATTTGCAAAGAGATTTTAGTAGGTGTCAACTTATTCAAATCAAGTCTATGATATAAAGAGAAAGGCATAACACTAACACCAACTCCAAGATCACATAAGGTAGTGTTAACATAGTTTCTTTTAATGGAGCATGGTATAGTTGGTACTCCTGGATCTCCTAGTTTCTTTGATATTCCACCCTTAAAAGTATAATTAGCAAGCCTGGTGGAAATTTCAGTTCCGGTATCTTTCTTTTATTTGTAACAATATCTTTCATATACTTAGCACATGGATTCATTTTAAGCATATCAGTTAAATGCATACGCAAAAAGATAGGTCAAATCATTTCAGCAAAGCACTCAAAATCCTCATCATCCTTTTTCTTGGATGGCTTAGGAGGAAAGGGCATGGGTTTCTGAACCCATGGTTCTCTTTCTTTACCATGCTTCCTAACAACAAAGTCTCTCTTATCATAACGTTGATTCTTTGATTGTGGGTTATCAAGATCAATAACATGTTCAACTTCTACATCATTATTGTTACTAGGTTGAGCATCAACATGAACATCATCATTAACATTATCACTAGGTTCATGTTCATTACCAGATTGTGTTTCAGCATCAGAAATAGAAATATTTGGGATTCTCAGGTGTGTCAATAATAGGTTCACTAGAAGCATGCAAAGTCCTATCCTTATTCTTTTTCTTTTTATTAGAAGGACTAGGTGCATCAGTATTAGTTCTCTGAGAATCTTGCTCAACTCTCTTAGGATGGCCCTCAGGATACAAAGGTTCCTGGGTCATTTTACCACCTCTAGTCATAACTCTAACAACATTATCATTGTTCTCATTATTCAACTCATTGAGCAAATCATCTTGTGCCTTAAGCACTTGTTCTACTTGAGTGGTAACCATGGAAGCATGTTTACTAATAAGCTTAAGATAACTTTAAACTCTAGACATATAATCAGTCAAGTGTTCAACCATATAAGCATTGTGTTTCAATTGTCTACCAAAATAAGCATTGAAGTCTTCTTGTTTAACAATAAAATTATCAAACTCATCCAAGCATTGACTAGCAAACTTATTAGATGGGATTTCACCCTTATCAAATCTATAAAGAGAATTTACCTTTACTACCTGTGTCGGGTTATCAAGACCATGTATCTCTTCAATAGGCAGTAAATTCTTAACATCTTCAACTTTAATACCATTTTCTTTCATAGATTTCTTTGCCTCTTGCATATCTTCAGGACTGAGAAATAGAATACCCCTTTTCTTCGGAGTTGGCTGAGGAGTTGGTTCGGGAAGTGTCCAATCATTATCATTACTTAATATATTATTCAAAAGCAATTCAGCTTGCTCAACAATTCTTTCCCTGAAAATACAACCAACACAACTATCCAGGTGGTCTATGGAGGCATTAGTTAGTCCATTATAGAAGATATCAAGTATTTCATTTTTCTTGAGAGGATGATCAGGCAAAGCATTAAGTAATCGGAGAAGCCTCCCCCAAGCTTGTGGGAGACTCTCTTCTTCAATTTGCACAAAATTAAATATTTCCCTTAAGGCAGCTTGTTTCTTATGAGCAGGAAAATATTGTATAGAGAAGTAGTAAATCATATCCTGGGGACTACGGACACAACCAGGAGCAAGAGAATTAAACCATATCTTAGCATCACCCTTTAACATGAAAGGAAACAATTTGAGAATATAGTAATAGCGAATTTTTTCCTCATGAGTAAATAGGGTGGCTATATCATTTAGTTTAGTAAGATGTGCCACAATAGTTTCAGATTCATAGCCATATAAAGGATCAGATTCAACCAAAGTAATTAACTCAATATCGACAGAGAATTCATAATCCTTATCGGTAATACAGATAGGTGAAGTAGCAAACATAGGGTCATATTGCATTCTAGCATTCAAAGACTTTTCTTTTAGCTTAGCTAACAGTTTCTTCAGATCATATATATCATTGCAAGCAAGAAAGTCTCTAGCAGTTTCTTCATCCATAACATAACCCTTAGGTACAACAGGCAATTCATATCTAGGGGGAGAATCTTCATCATCACTTTCATTAATATCATCAGTTTCAGTAATTTCATTCTCTCTAACCCTCGCAAGTTGTTCATCAAGAAATTCACCTAGTGGCACATTATTATCAAGCAGAGAAGTAGTATCGTCATAAGCATAATGCATAGCAAAAGTGGCATCATCAGTAACATGCAACATATTAAAATCAATAGCAGGTGTAGGTGTTGCAAGTTTACTCAAAACAGAAGGTGAATCAAGTGCAGAGCTACATGGCAGTTCCATACCTCCTCTTGTAGTTGAGGGAAAAAATCTTTGTTCTTTGATCTTTAAATTCCTCATAGTGGTCAACAGATATAAATCCCAAGTGACTCAGAGAATAGAGCTATGCTCCCCGGCAACGGCACCGAAAAAAGGTCTTGATAACCCACAAGTATAGGGGATCGCAATAGTTTTCGAGTGTAGAGTATTTAACCCAAATTTATTGATCCGACACATGGGGAGCCATAGAATATTCTCAAGTATTAGCAGCTGAGCTGAAAGACTTAATATCTGCACCAAAGTATTTAGTAGCAAAGTAATATGGAAGTAACGGTAATGGTGGCAAAGGTAACAGTGGCAGTTTTATAGCAATCATAACAGTGGCAATGGAGAAGTAACTTAGCAAAGATCAATATGTGAAAAGCTCATAGGAAATGGATCAATGATGGATAATTATGTCGGATGTCATTCATCATTCAACAGTTATAACATAGGATGACACAGAACTAGCTCTAATTCATCAATATAATGTAGGCATGTATTCTAAATATAGTCATACGTGCTTATGGAAAAGAACTTGCATGACATCTTTTGTCCTACCCTCCCGTTGCAGCGGGGTCCTATTGGAAACTAAGGGATATTAAGGCCTCCTTTTAATAGAGTACCGGACCAAAGCATTAGCACATAGTGAATACATGAGCTCCTCAAACTACGGTCATCACCGGGAAGTGTCCCGACTATTATCACTCCGGGGTTTGCCGGATCATAACATGTAGTAGGTGACTATAACTTGCAAGATAGGATCAAGAACACTCATATATTCATAAAAACATAACAGGTTCAGATCTGAAATCATGGCACTCGGGCCCTAGTGACAAGCATTAAGCATGGCAAAGTCATAGCAACATCAATCTTAGAACATAATGGATACTAGGGATCAAACCCTAACAAACCTAACTTGATTACATGGTAAATCTCATCCAACCCATCACCATCCAGCAAGCCTACTATGGGATTACTCACGCACGGTGGTGAGCATCATGAAATTGGTGGGAGGATGGTTGATGATGACGATGGTGATGGATTCCCTTCTCCGGAGCCCCAAACGGACTCTAGATCTGCCCTCCCAAGGAAGAACAGGGCCTGGCAGTGGCTCCGTATTGTAAAACGTGATGAATCCTTCTCTCTGATTTTTTTCTCCCCAGACGTGAATATATGGAGTTGGAGTTGAGGTCGGTGGAGCTCTAGGGGGCCCATGAGGCAGGGGGCGCGCCCTGGGGGCGCCCCCACCCGCGTGGCCAGGGTGTGGCCCCCTTATGTTGATTCTTTTGCCAGTATTTTTTATTAATTCCAAAACGTGACTTCGTGAAGTTTCAGGTCATTCCGAGAACTTTTATTTCTGCATGAAAATAACACCATGGCAATTCTGCTGAAAACAACGTCAGTCTGGGTTAGTTCTAGTCAAATCATGCAAGTTAGAGTCCAAAACAAGGGCAAAAGGGTTTGGAAAAGTAGATACGTTGGAGACGTATCATTCTTCCTTCTCTACAATTCTGCATTACATCTCTAAAATCGGCATCATGCACATATTGATCTTTGATGGCCTCCAAACCAAATATTTTAAAGTCAAGTTGTGAAAGCATAGTATAGCGATGAGACAAAGCATCAACAATAACATTTTCTTTACCCTTTTGTGTTTAATAACATAAGGATAAGTCTTAGTAAATTCAACCCATTTGGCATGTCTACGATTCAGTTTTGCTTGACTTTTAGTATGTTTCAAAGATTCATGATCAGAATGTACAACAAATTCTTTGGGCCATAAATAATGTTTCCATGTTTCTAAAGTCCGAACAAGAGCATATAATTCTTTATCATAAGTATAATAGTTCAGACTAGGCCCACTCAATTTTTCACAAAAGTATGCAACATGTTTGCCATCTTGTAATACCACACCTCCTGATCCAATTCCACTAGCATCACATTCAAGCTCAAAAGTCTTATTAAAATCAGGAAGTTGGAGTAAAGGAGCATGTGTCAACTTATCTTTCAATATCGTGAAGGCTTCTTCCTGTGCAGTACCCCAAACAAAAGGCACATCCTTCTTTGTGAGCTCATTGAGAGGTGCAGCAATGGTGCTGAAATCTCTCACAAAACGCCTATAGAAACTAGCGACTCCAAGAAAACTCCTCACTTGTGTGACCGTTTTGGGCTGTGGCCAACTCTCAATAGCTTTAATCTTGGCTTTATTAACTTCAATTCCCTGTGGAGTAACAACATAGCCAAGAAAAGATACTCGGTCGGTGCAAAAGGTGCACTTCCCAAGGTTACCAAACAAACGTGCATCATGTAGAGAAATAAAAGCAGCACGTAAATGTTCCAAATGTTCCTCCAAAGATCTGCTATAAATCAGTATATCATCAAAATAGACTACCACAAATCGTCCAATGAAAGCACATAAAACATCGTTCATTAATCTCATGAAAGTACTAGGTGCATTAGTTAACCCAAAAGGAATGACTAACTACTCATATAATCCAAACTTAGTTTGCTATTTTCCATTCATCTCCCAGTTTCATATGAATTTGATGGTATCCACTACTGTAGTGACCACTATCCGAATGGACCGAAGTCTCTGTGCATCAGTGTCATCCCTGGATCGATAATGCTGACATGCACAGTACCCGAGGAATTATAACAGAGTTCAATCACACACCTATTACATCGAGTCCTCATAAAGAGTATGATTACACAAAATATCATGGATGTAGGCCATCTAAACTAAATAACTATGAAAGCTTCAAAGGTAAATGAGTCCATCAACTCCAATGACATAGCTGAGTGCAAAACAATGACCTATCGCACGTTATTCATCGTCTTAGTAGTCTACAACATGATATTTTGTGTCATAAAATTCTTTGGGCCATAAAATGGACTTAGTCTGCAACATGAGACGTTGCAGCCGTGTAGGTCAACACATTGAATATGATGGCAGAGTTACACTGTAAAGCAATGAAATGCAAGAACTATATCTACATGCAATATTTGGCTGGTGGAGGCTCTAAGTTTATGATTTTGCATAAAGTTAGTTTTTCCCTATAACAAAGGAATAAATTTATTTAACTACTCCCATGTTGCCCAATATTTGAGAAGGTAACCCCAACTCAAATCCCAATCAAAAGTATCATCTTTAAACCCAATTCAATTAGTTAACGAGTGATGAGATCACAACAATAATTCAAGTACCAGATACTCAAGATGTCCATAACCGTGGACACAGCTAACCATGATTAGTTTATACACCCTGCAGAGGTTTGCACACTTTTCCCCACAAGGCTCGACCGCATCCATGATCGGATGATCGAGACATAGTCTTTCTGAAGCACTTACTCTCTACTCCGGGCGGACTGGTACACCTACTTTCCCCTACATCTGCTAGTCCACCTCTTCAAGAGCTCACTCAACTTACTCAACTATGTCGAAGCCTATAATGGCTTGTGGATGCACACGAAAGTTTCTAGCATGAATAATCTTATGACCCCTTTTAGTTTGGGTGGCGAACCGAAGGAAAAAATCACATGGGTACTCCGGGATTTCCTTAAATAGGCAACACTGGGTTCCCCGGGTGCCTCAACCAATCCACCCAGATGTATATTAAAGTTGCCACCTTAATGTTAACCATGATTAATAGCTCTCAAACTTCCATGTGTGAATCACGATCCAATCCCCGTCTACGAGCATGGCTAAGCAATAAAGCATAACATATATTCCCGGGGTGATCAAAAGGTATTAGGTTCCTACCTCAAGCACTACAACCAAACTACATGTTCCCAATCCTACTCATGCAAATATCTGAGGGGTGGTACTAATGCATAGTAAAAACTAGGTATAGAAGAGTATGATCAAAGTCTAACTTGCCTTGCTGACGATCTACAAACTCTAGGGATTCATAGTAACAAGCTTTGCAGTCCAGGTAATCTAGCGTAGACAAACAGTAGCATACATAAGCAATCACTCAAATGAAACAACGAGAAAACCGAGAGAAGATCCAAATCAAACACGAAACAAGCAAACGGCTTGAACTAACAAAAAGTAAAACCTAACAACATTATTATCATGTGGATTAGATCTTAACAGTAGGTACATGTGATTAGCTACGATTTGCAAAAAGAAACAACTCAAACGGAGAAACGAAACTCAAAATACGAACGATACAAGATCATTTAGTAATCTGAACTAAACTCAAATTTTACAGTACCAAAATCATGTTCAAGTTGGTTAACTGGAGAGAGCAGAACGATATGAAGATTTAGGCGTTGGTTTCATCTAATTTGGATAAACGAGTAAAAAGTTATGCTAGTTTTAAGATCAGGGGATAAATCACGAGAAAACTAATCATCGATAAGTCCCTGGCCGGAAAGTAAACTAAAAAGAAAAAAACTACGGCACGAACGTTCGCTAATAGAACTAATCAGACGAAAACCGTCTGTTAAAACTAATGAAAGAACGGACGTTCGTTAAATAACTAAAATAAAACGAAAACCGATCTACTATAAAACCCGAGAAAAACCTAAAAAATCGGGACGGTTCGGAGGTTATACCGGTTCGTCTAAAAAAACTGGCGTCCCGGCGGATCGGATCGGGAACGACGGCGGCGGCGGCTCTGGCGACGGGGCGGCTCCGGCGGCGGCGGCTAGCTGCGATGGCGGCGGTGGCGGCTGCGGCTGCTACTGCTGCTGCTCGGGGCGGGGTGATGCGAGGTGGAGAGGCGGTGGGGCGGTGGCGTATATAAAGGGGGCCGGGGGGCGACTTGGGGCAAGGGGCGACCGAGGCGGCGGCAGCTCGGACTCCTGCTAGAGTCTGGCTCGAGGACGGTGGCGGTGGCGGTTGTGAGCTGCTGGGCCGGCTGGGCTTCGGCCCAGTCGGTCCAAATTTTTTTTAAACAATTTCACCGCGAAAGAAAAATCCTAAATAAATATAAAAACTTCAAAAAATTCTAGAAACAAGTTTCACCATCCAAACCTAATATTTAGGACAAGATGAACCTTTTTTGGACTAATATGTAATTTTCAAAAATGCAATTTTTTTCTAATCCAAATAAAATAGCAAATAAAATATCAATAAAATAAATAATTTGATTTGAAAATTCTTTCTCCAATATTTCTCTTAGGTTGGAGAAGTCATATTATCTTCTCTCATATTTTTTTATTATTGGAAATAATTGGAGAGAAAATAATAAAATCAAATTGATCCTCTCTTCATATTTGAAATAAATTCAAATATGAACTTTTGTGAAACCTCCAACTCTCTCCTTGGGTCCTTGAGTTGCTTAAGATTTCTAGGATCACAACAAAATGCAGAAATAAATATGATATGCATATGATGATCTATGTATAACATCCAAATTGAAAATTGGGATGTTACAACTACGCAAATCAACTTTGGAGAAATTGTAGAGCCACTCAATTCATTAACCATATCATCTAGCCTAGAAATAGGATGACAATAACGAATAGTAATATTATTAATGCCTTTACAATCAACACACATACGCGATGTACCATCCTTTTTTGGCACTACTATAATAGGAACAACACAAGGACTGAGAGATTCACGTATATAACCTTTATCGAGTAGCTCCTGTACTTGACGCATAATCTCCTTCGTCTCCTCTGGATTGGTACAGTATGACACACGGTTTGGCAGCGAAGCACCGGAAATTAAGTCAATCTGATGCTCAATCCTTCGAATAGGTGGTAATCCCGGTGGCACATCTTGTGGAAAGACGTCAGCAAACTCCTGCAAAATGTTAGTGACAGCAGGAGGCAAAGAGGAAGGCACCTCCTCGAATGAAAATAATTCCTCTTTGCACACAAAAGCATAGCAAACAGATTTGCTGAAATCTAGATCATCAATATCAGATTTGGTGGCAAGTAAACATGCACTTTTCAATTTAATTTTAGAAGCAACACTAGATGGTTTATTATTAGGCTTCTTTTGTTTCTCAAATTCTTTTGCCACAATCTGATTTTCACTCTTTTTTTCTCCTATTTTGCTTTATTAGCTCTATTAGTATCATCTTTCAAAATGGAATCAGGAGACATAGGAAGCAAAGTAATATGTTTATCATTATGAACAAGAGTATACTGATTGTTCTACCATGGTGTACAGAATTTTTATCAAATTGCCATGATCTACCAAGTAATAAGGAACATGCTTGCATGGGTATCACATCTCAATCAACATAATCAGCATAGGTAGAGATACTAAAATGCACCCGAACAGTACGTGTTACCTTTACCTTGCCACTGTTGTTGAGCCATTGGATGTAGTAAGGATGTGGATGTGGTCTTGTGGTGAGAGATAGCTTCGCCACCATCTCCATACTAGCCAAGTTGTTCAGCTCCCTCCATCTATGATGAAGCGAACAGAACATTCCTTCACAACTCCCTTTGTATGGAACAAATTATGCCTCTGATTCTGCTCAGCTTGTGTGACCTGCACACTCAAAACATGTTGAGCAACTAAACTTTCATACCTGTAAGCTTCTTCAGCAGCCATTATTGCGTCTCAGGATCAGAATCATCTCCACCGTGTTCTTCACTTGTAATAAGAGCCAAAGTCTCCTCATCATAGTCACTGATACGTCTCCAACGTATCTATAATTTTTGATTGTTCCATGCTATTATATTACCCGTTTTGGATGTTTATGGGATTTACTCTACACTTTTATATCATTTTTGGGACTAACCTACTAACCGGAGGCCCAGCCCGAATTGCTGTTTTTTTTTTGCCAATTTCAGTGTTTCGAAGGAAAGGAATATCAAACGGAGTCCAAACGGAATGAAACCTTCGGGAGCAATCTTTTTGGAACAAACGCAATCCAGGAGACTTGGAGTGGACGTCAGAAGTAACCGAGGCGGCCACGAGGGTGCCCGGCGCGCCCTAAGGGGGTGGGCACGCCCCCCACCCTCGTGGGCCCCTCATGGCTCCCCTGACCTACCTCCTTCACCTATATATATCTACGTACCCTAAAACATCCAGGAGCACCACGAAAAACTATTGCCACCGCCACAACCTTCTGTATCTGCGAGATCCCATCTTGGAGCCTTCACCGGCGCTCCGCCGGAGGGGGAATCGACCACGGAGGGCCTCTACATCATCTCCAAGGCCTCTCCTATGAGTTGTGAGTAGTTTACCACAGACCTTCAGGTCCATAATTATTAGCTAGATGGCTTCTTCTCTCTCTTTGAATCTCAATACAAAGTTATCCTTGATCTTCTTGGATATCTATTCGATGTAACTCTTTTTGCGGTGTGTTTGTCGAGATCCGATGAACTGTGGGTTTATGATCAAGTTTATCTATGAGAAATAATTGAATCTCCTCTGAATTCTTTTATGTGTGATAGGTTATCTTTGCAAGTCTCTTCGAATTATCAGTTTGGTTTGGACTACTAGATTGATCTTTCTGGCAATGGGACAAGTGTTTAGCTTTGGGTTCAATCTTGCGGTGTCCTTTCCCAGTGACAGCAGGGGCAGCAAGGCACGTATCGTATTGTTGCCATTGAGGATAAAAAGATGGGGTTTATATCATATTGCATGAGTTTATCCCTCTACATGATGTCATATGCCTTAATGTGTTACTCTGTTCTTCATGAACTTAATACTCTAGATGCAGGCAGGAGTCGGTCGATGTGTGGAGTAATAGTAGTAGATGCTGAGTCTTTTCGATCTACTTGTTGCGGACGTGATGCCTATATACATAATCATGCCTCTGTTTCTTGCTTTATTTTTGTTTCTTCCTTTTTACTTCTGTTTAGTAATAAATATTTCATCTAGCTTGTGTTTAGATGTGGTGTTATGTTTTAATTAGTGTTTGTGCCAAGTAGAACCTATAGGATAACCTACGGTGATAGTTAATTTGATTCTGCTGAAAAACAGAAACTTTGCACGCACGAGAATAATTTTAGTAAATCACAGAAATGTGATTTTGCGTTGATTCTTTTTTGTGTAGATCAATAGACAAATTTCCGAGGACTTCCTATTTTGGTAGGAGTTTTAGAGTTCCATAAGTATTCTAAAGTTACAGATTGCTACAGACTGTTCTGTTTTTGACAAATTCTGTTTTTCATGTGTTGTTTGCTTATTTTGATGCATCTATGGCTAGTATCGGGGGGTATGAACCATAGAGAAGTTGGAGTAAAGTAGGTTTAACACCAATATAAATAAATAATGAGTTCATTACAGTACCTTATGTGGTGGTTTTTCTTTCTTGCACTAACGGAGCTTATGAGATTTCCTGTTGAGTTTTGTGTTGTGAGGTTTTCAAATTTTGGGTAAAGATTTGATGGACTATGGAATAAAGAGTGGCAAGAGCCTAAGCTTGGGGATGCCCATGGCACCCCAAGATATTCAAGGACAACCAAAAGCCTAATCTTGGGGATGCCCCGGAAGGCATCCCTCTTTAAATCTTCGCTCTATCAAGAACTTTACTTGGAGCTATATTTTTATTCGCCACATGATATGTGTTTTGCTTGGAGCATCTTGTATGATATGAGTCTTTGTTTTTTAGTTTACCACAATTATCCTTGCTGTACACATGTTTTGAGAGAGACACACATGATTTGGAATTTATTAGAATACTCTATGTGCTTCACTTATATCTTTTGAGCTAGACAAAATTTGCTCTAGTGCTTCACTTATATCTTTTAGAGCACGGCGGTGGCTTGATTTTGTAGAAATTGTTGATCTCTCATGATTCACTTATATTATTTTGAGAGTCTTTTAGAACAGCATGGTATTTTCTATGTTCATAAATTTGGTCCTATAATAACGAGCATCCAAGTTGGGTATAATAAAAACTATCATAGAAAGTGCATTAAACACTATGATCAATTTGATGCTTGATAATTATTTTGAGATATATAGGTGGTAATGTTAGAGCCATGCTAGTTGGGTAATTATGAAATTGAGAAATAGTTGTGTTGAAGTTGGCAAGTCCCGTAGCATGCACGTATGGTAAAAGTTGTGTGACAAATTTGTCGCATGGGGTGCTCTTTTAATTGTCTTCCTTATGTGTGGAGGTCGGGATCGCGCGATGGTTAATTCCTACCAACCCTTCCCCTAGGAGCATGTGTAGTAGTACTTTGCTTCGTGGGCAAGTAGACTTTTGCAATAATTATATGAGTTCTTTATGACTAATGTGAGTCCATGGATTATACGCACTCTCACCATTCCACCATTGCTAGCCTCTATTATGCTGCACAATTTTCGCCGGTATCATGCACCCATTATTTACCTTCCTCGAAACAGCCACCATACCTACCTATTATGGCATTTCCATAGCCATTCCGAGATATATTGCCATGCAACTTTCCACCGTTCCGTTTATTATGACACGCTCCATGATTGTCATATTGCTCTTTGCATGATCATGTAGTTGAGATCGTATTTGTGGCAAGGCCACCTTCATAATTTTTCATACATGTCACTCTTGATTCATTGCATATCCCGATACACCGCCGGAGGCATTCACATAGAGTCATATTTTGTTCTAAGTATTGAGTTGTAATTCTTGAGTTGTAAATCAATAAAAGTGTGATGATCTTCATTATTAGAGCATTTTCCCAAGTGAGGAAAGGATGATGAAGACTATGATTCCCCCACAAGTCGGGATGAGACTTTGACTTTATAAAAATAAAAGAGGCCAAAGAAGCTCCCTAAAAAAAGGAGGCCAAAGAATCCCACCAAATAAAAAAGAGAAGAAAGAAAAGAGAAAAGAAAAAAAATAAAAAAAGAAAAAATGAGAGAAAAGAGAGAAGGGACAGTGCTACTATCTCTTTTCCACACTTGTGCTTCAAAGTAGCACCATGATCTTCATAATAGAGAGTCTCCTAGGTTGTCACTTCCATATACTAGTCGGAATTTTTCATTATAGAACTTGGCTTGTATATTCCAATGATGGGCTTCCTCAAAATGCCCTAGGTCTTCGTGAGCAAGCAAGTTGGATGCACACCCACTTAGTTTCTTTTGTTGAGCTTTCATATATTTATAGCTCTAGTGCATCCGTTGCATGGCAATCCCTACTCACTCACATTGATATCTATTAATGGGCATCTCCATAGCTCGTTGATACGCCTAGTTGATGTGAGACTATCTTCTCCCTTTTTGTCTTCACAACCACCACCCTATACCACATATAGTGCTATGTCCATGGCTTGCGCTCATGTATTGCGTACGAGTTGAAAAAGTTGTAGCACGTTAAAAAGTATGATCCAATTGCTTGGCTGAAACCGGGGTTGTGCATGATGGGAGTATTTTGTGTGATGAAAATGAAGCATGGCCTAACTATATGATTTTGTAGGGATGAGCTTTCTTTGGCTATGCTATTTTGATAAGACATGATTACTTGGTAGTATGCTTGAAGTATTACTATTCTTATGTTTTATAAGCTTTTATCTTGAATCATTTGGATCTGAACAATCATGCCACAATAAAGAAAATTACATTGATAATTATCCTAGGTAGCATTCCACATCAAAAATTCTGTTTTTATCATTTACCTACTCGAGGACGAGCAGGACTTAAGCTTGGGGATGCTTGATACGTCTCCAATGTATCTATAATTTTTGATTGTTCCATGATATTATATTACCCCGTTTTGGATGTTTATGGGCTTTACTTTACACTTTTATATCATTTTTGGGACTAACCAACTAACCGGAGGCCCACCCCGAATTGCTGTTTTCTTTGCCTATTTCATTGTTTCGAAGGAAAGGAATATCAAACGGAGTCCAAACGGAATGAAACCTTCAGGAGCGATCTTTTTGGAACAAA
The DNA here is from genome assembly GCA_021437245.1 of Aegilops speltoides. NCBI lineage: Eukaryota > Viridiplantae > Streptophyta > Magnoliopsida > Poales > Poaceae > Aegilops > Aegilops speltoides. The sequence goes on from CM038143.1 coordinate 305,493,178, forward strand.
CGCAATCCAGGAGACTTGGAGTGGACGTCAAGAAGTAACCAAGGCAGCCACGAGGGTGCCCGGCGCGCCCTAAGGGGGTGGGCGCGCCCCCACCATCATGGGCCCCTCGTAGCTCCCCTAACCTACCTCCTTCGCCTATATATATCTACGTACCCCAAAAATATCCAGGAGCACCACGAAAAACTATTTCCACCACCGCAACCTTCTGTATCCGCGAGATCCCATCTTGGAGCCTTGGGGCTCACCGAGGGGGGGAATCGACCATGGAGGGCCTCTACATCATCTCCAAGGCCTCTCCTATGAGTTGTGAGTAGTTTACCACAGACCTTTGGGTCCATAGTTATTAGCTAGATGGCTTCTTCTCTCTCTTTGAATCTCAATACAAAGTTCTCCTTGATCTTCTGGGAGATCTATTCGATGTAACTCTTTTTGTGGTGTGTTTGTCGATATCCGATGAATTATGGGTTTATGATCAAGTTTATCTATCAGAAATAATTGAATCTCCTCTGAATTCTTTTATGTGTGATTGGTTATCTTTGCAAGTCTCTTTGAATTATCAGTTTGGTTTGGCCTACTAGATTGATCTTTCTTGCAATAGGTCACATGTTTAGCTTTGGGTTCAATATTGTGGTGTCCTTTCCCAGTGACAGCAGGGGCAGCAAGGCATGTATTGTATTGTTTCCATTGAGGATAAATAGATGGGGTTTATATCATATTGCATGAGTTTATCCCTCTACATCATGTCATCTTTCTTAATGCGTTGCTCTATTCTTCATGAACTTAATACACTAGATGCAGGCAGGAGTCGGTCGATGTGTGGAGTAATAGTAGTAGATGCAGAATCGTTTCGATCTACTTGTTGCACACGTGATGCCTATATACATGATCATGCCTAGATAATCTCATAACTATGCACTTTTCTATCAATTGCTCGACAGTAATTTGTTCACCCACCATAATACTTATGCTATCTTGAGAGAAGCCACTAGTGAAACCTATGGCCCCGGGTCTATCTTTTATCATATAAGTTTTCCATCTACTTTTATTTGCATCTTTTATTTTCCATTCTATATCATAAAAATACCAAAAATATTTATCTTATCTTATTATCTCTATCAGATCTCACTTTCGCAAGTTACCGTGAAGGGATTGACAACCCCTTTATCGCGTTGGTTGCGAGGTTCTTATTTGTTTGTGTAGGTGCGTGAGACTTTTGAGGAGCCTCCTACTAGATTGATACCTTGGTTCTCAAAAACTGAGGGAAATACTTACGCTACTTTGCTGCATCTGAAACGCCCTCGATGCGGCTATATCTCCCACGTGTCGAAGCACGACTTAGAGGCATAACCGCATTGAAAGCAATGTCGCAAGTGAGGTAATCTTCACACAACCCATGTAATACATAAGGGAAAGAGATACATAGTTGGCTTACAATCGCCACTTCACACAATTACATGAATAAGGCATTACATCATCCAGATACAATCAAGGTCCGACTACGGAACCAAAATAAAAGAAGAACCCCAAATGCGACAAAGGTCCTCGATCGACCCCAACTGGGCTCCACTACTGATCAACTAGTACGAAACAACACAAAGGGCAAGATCTTCATCAAGCTCCTCCTTGAGCTTGGTTGCGCCACCGCCGGGTAACATAGGCACCGCAAACTGGTTTGAAGTATCCGTGAGCCACGAGGACTCAAAGAATCCCATTACCATGGGTATCAAGACTAGCAAAGCTTAATGGGAAAGGAATGGGTAAAGTGGTGAGGTTGCAGCAGCGGCTAAGCATGATATGGTGGCTAACATACGCAAATAAGAGCGAGAAGAGAACAAGCGGAACGGTCGTCAACTAGCAATGATCAAGAGGTGATCCTGAACTCCCACTTACGTCAAACATAACCCAGAAACCATGTTCACTTCCCGGACTCCGCCGAGAAGAGACCATCACGGCTACACACTCGGTTGATGCGTTTTAATTCGGATCTGGTGGCAAGTTATCTTCAACCGGACATTAACAAATTCACATCTGCCACATAACCGCGGGCACGGCTCTCGAAAGTTTATACCCTGCAGGGGTGTCCCAACTTAGCCCATGACAAGCTCTCGCGATCAACGAAGAATAGACCTTCTCCGGGAAGACCCGATCAGTCTCGAATCCGGTTTACAAGACATTTCGACAATGGTAAAACAAGACCAGCAAAGCCGCCCGATGCGCTGACAATCTCGATAGGAGCTGCACATATCTCGTTCTCAGGGCAACACCGGATAAGTCAAGCTACGAGTAAAACCAGCCCTCGAGTTGCCCCGAGGTGGCCCCGCAGGTTGCTCGTTTCGGACCAACACTTAGACAAGCACTGGCCGGGGCTAAAATAAAGATGACCCTTGGGTTGGCCGACCCAAGGGAAGGGTATAGGTGGTGGTGAGGCAAATGGTAAAACCAAGGTTGGGCCTTGCTGGACAAGTTTTATTCAAAGCGAACTATCGGGGGGTCCCATAAATCAACCGACCGCGTTAGGAACGCAAAATCCGGGAACATAACACCGGTATGACGGAAACTAGGGCGGCAAGAGTGGAACAAAACACTAGGCATAAGGCCGAGCCTTCCACCCTTTACCAAGTATATAGATGCATTAATAATATAAGAGATATTGTGATATCGCAACAAAACCCTGTCCACCATGGAGCAATCTTCAACTTCACCTGCAACTAGCAACGCTATAAGAGGGGCTGAGCAAAAGCGGTAACATAGCCAAACAACGGTTTGCATAGGAAAGGTGTCAAAGGTTAGAGGTTCATGGCAATATGGGATGGCTTGATAAACAGTAATAGGTAGCGCAATAGCGATAGAACGAAGCAACTAGCATAGCAATGATAGTAGTGAGATCCAGGGTGATGGTCATCTTGCCTGAAATCCCGCTAGGAAGAAGAACGAGTCCATGAAGAAGACAAGCGGACGTAGTCAAACGAATCCTCACAATCGCAACATTACCGGAACTAAGAGGCAACACCGGAAAGAAACAAACAACATGGTAAACAACCATCACATAAGCATGGCATGATGCACAATCAAGTTTGATGCATGTCCAGTTTAAATAGGCATGGCATGGCAAAGTGCAACAAACAATACTACAAATTAAGTGGAGCTCAATATGCAACGAGTTGCATATTGACAAAACACCACATCCGAGTTATTTAGTTCGCTCTCGTTTAAACTACCAAGCAATGTTAAATGTTGTTAAACATGGCAAGGGGTGAGGCATAAGTAAACTAACTATTTAGGCAAGTTTAAATGAGGCCGGAACAACAAACAACAATTCCGGAAAAACCTCATATGCAATTTATGAATTTGCTACTGTTCTTCCCTAAAACATATTTTAAAGTTGTTAAACAGGAAAATAAAGTGGACCATGTTAATCTAGGCATTTTTCCACCCCATTTACATATAAAGAACATTTAAAACCGAGCTACGGTTATTTAGTTATGAATTAAATCATTTTAGCATGACATTAGAGCAAATTTAAACAAACATCATTTTAAACATTTTAAACATGGATGAAAATGGCATATTATTAATCTACACAATTTTTTGAGCATCTCACATATATAAATCATTTTAAACCAATGCACGGTTAATTAGATATTAGATGCATGAACATGAGGGGTTTTTTTGTAAAACAGTAATTCACGGGATAATGCTAAAATCGCAGTTCTGAAAAAAAACGCTACGGGCCGAATCCGCTGGGCCAACAGTGCACAGGAGGGACTCGGGGCTGCTCACCCTTGGGCCTTGGCCCGTTCGGGGGATAGGGAAGGCAGGGCGACGGATCTGCGCGGCTGGGCCTTGCGCGGTTGCGGCCCAGGCGCTGGCAACCGGTCAACGGGCGAGCGGGCTCGTCTCCTTGATGCAGAGGATGCAGAGGCCGCGACGGCTTCAGGCGATGCAGGGAACGGAGGAGGTCGGAGATGGACAGGTTCATGGAGGAGGCGGCGAGATCCGGCGGTCCCCGGCCGGATCTGACGCGAAACGGCAGCGGTGATGGACTCGGGGTAGCGCATGGGCGTCCATGGCGTCGGCTGTTATCTGAAGAACAAAAACAGAGAATTCAGAGAAGAAAAACGGGGAAGGGGAAGAAGGCAGAGAGAGAAAGGGGAGGACGAGGGTCCTTCTGGTGCTCCGGCAGTGGCGCGCCGGCGACGGTCGGACTGGGGCTCGGGCTGTGCTGCTGCCGTAGGACGGACGCGGGCAAGGCTGGGAGACGGCGAGGCGTCCGTGCTCAACCATGAGTAGAGGCGCAAGGAAAGCGGCGAAGGGCACGGGACTCGGGCATGGGGAGGACGAGGAGAAGAAGAGGGGAAGTGGCGACGGGGGAGATGCTCGGGACCCTCCTGGTCCAGATCGAGCGAGGTGGGGGGACTCCTGGAGATGCTCGATCGGGTGCTGGTGGTGGTGATCTGGTGGCCGGCCGGTCAAGGAAGTATGCTCAGGGACGAGCGAGCAGCGGGATGCGGGAGGAGGCAGCGAGCGCCTTCGGGATTGGGTGGAGGAGGAAACCGAGGAGAAGGGGATCGGGGAGGATCCCAATGTGGTTTGAGTGAGGCGGCGGCAAGGAGGAAGATGGGACAACCCCTAGGATCTAGGGTTAGACTGCTATATATAGCGAGTGGGTAGGCTTAGGGTCATTTGGTCCCTTCGATTAAAATCGGACGGTTGCGAACAAAATAGTTAGGGAGCCCAAATAACAAATGGAGATGTTTTGCAGACGTTAGGGGATGATCCGGATCCAACGGTCGCGACCGTGCGGTTCGGGTTTCGGGGCAAGTTTCGGACGCGCGCGTGAGGGGTCGATGGTTGTGCAGAGAGGTTAGGTGGTATGACAAGAGGGAAACGCAAACACGGTTGGCCTTGGAACGGTCAAAGGAGGCAAGGGGAACGCGGCAACTACGAGCGGATGCAAGTTTTATGAAAAACGATGCCGATGCAATGCGAATGATGCGATGATGAAATGCATGACATGAACAAAATGCAAAACGAAAGACAAAAACCCAACCACGGAGAAAATAATATATCGCATCTCCGGAAAAGGCAGGAGTTGGAGTTACGAATATGGAAAGCTACATCCGGGGCGTTACAACACTCCACCACTACGAGAGGATCTCGTCCCGAGATCTAGGATGGCACTGGAGGGAAAACGGAAGAGGAAGAGAAGAGGTAAAACTAAGTTGCTTCTTTGACCAGTGAGTGAAACCAAAGAACCTTGAGAGGTTGAACAAATTGAAAGAAACAAAACAACGGAGATGACCAAGATTGCAAACAATTCGTTGGACAAGAGGAACAAGGAATATGATGAGAACCAAGAGGTTTAGTGATAAGATAGATATTGAAACCACTCCGGTTAAAACTAGATAGAGAAGGAATAAGATTGATATAATTTGGGCAGCACTCCGACTGAAAGAAGAAGGAAAACTTGATAGGATGAGATGATATTGAGGAGATGACACAACACTCCGGTTAAATGGATAAGCATGAAAAGAACACGATCCTCACAATTCAAGATGATGAGTGAAAAGAGCAACATCACAATGCCTCCGTAAGAAAGAATAGAAGTAGATCGTTGGAATAAAGGGACGGAGAAGAAAATGACAACTTCTACCACAATTGAATTTGGAAGGCATCCTTGCAAGAAGGTTAGAATAGAGTTGTTGGAAGACCAACAACGAAAAGAATAAGTTTGTAGTGGGCTTATGGAAACATCTCAACATTATGAGGTGAGCTTCTGCCACCAACGGAAACAAATCATTGGATTGATATCAACAAGGAGACGAGAAACCTATTTCACCGGGAGGACAAATGAAGAACTTGGGTCATTTATAAGCACCATAAATAGCAACAATCCTTAGGGAAAGCTTTAGGTGAAATATAACCCAAGATAACTCCAATGAAGAAGTTGATGGTTGAAAAGATCTTTTGAACAAAGAGAAAATGATGGATTTAACTATGTCACTCTTGAGAACTTGTGAATCATGAAACGCGAAGGGAAATTGTCAAGAATGATATAACACCACCTCAAAAGATAAGATAGAAGGAATTGCACTTCGGAATGCAAGATGAAGAATGCTTCAACGCCTCAAAACAAAACATGTGTTGAGCACCATGTTTAATTTTAGAGTATAGCTCTGCGGATCATAACTTCGAGAGAAATCTTGAAGAACAATTGAATAATTAAAAGAATCCTTGACGAACCACCATGTAGAGCCTCCATGAAGAACTCCGGAAAACAAAAGGGTGATAGAACGAAAGAGAAGTTGAAAACACAAGGTGAAGCCTTGCAATGATTTAGATGGAGCTTCACGATTATATAACCGAGAGAACTTGGAACTCCGAAGAAGAAGGATGAGCAATTGAAACCAAGAATTTTTTGATGAACCTCCGGAATATGGAATTAAATTTACTCGATGAAACAAGAATAAGAATTACATTATGCTTATCCCTCATCAATTAAATTGATGACCCACAATGGATTTGGCATGCCACTTATTCTCATAGAAAGGATTAAGATAGATATGGCGCAAGCTTGGGAAGGTCTTCAACGATCCACCGGTAGGATTGTGAAGAACGAATGAATTAAATGATAACGAAAGAGGTGAAATCTTCAACAAACCACCGTAAGAATTGAAAATGAACGTAGCAAAGGCACAATTCACCGGGAAGAATTGGAAAACGAATGAAGATATTTGAGGGGATTTAGATACATGAGAATGAAGAGAACATGAACTGATTAGAGGATATTTGAACAAATCACCGGTAAGATTTGGAGAACGATAGCTACACGCTGAGAATGAAGAATTATGACATGATGGCCTTCGGAGGAAAGAAATGGAAACAACTCATGAAATGCTCCGGATGGTAAGAAAAGAGTTGTCTCAATCGAAAGCAATTATGAGAGGATGGCATCAGGCTAGGACCATGAATCTTCAAGAGAATGGACAAAGATTTAGGAGAAATCCTTCTTCGGTCTTCACAGGCTGAGAATGACAACGAGAAACACCACCAAGAATTATTGAGGCACACCGGAAGAATCAAAAGCGAAGAGGTTGAGCCAACTATGAAATGAATTTGAAAGATCTTGGAGAAAAGCATTTGACTGATGATAACTCATTCTTACGTCAAACTTGGAGAAGAATTTAGGATAGCTCTAGGAAAATAGAAGAGTCAGGTAAGATCCTGGGAAAAGACCTGTGGGTTAGGGCCCAATCAAGAGAAACACCGTTGAAATGATTTAAAGAGATATTGCACCGGTTGAATTAAATGGCTTGAATGAGATTATAATCTCCAAATAGGTTGAAGGATTAAGAATGGAAACAAAAATCTTCTGAGATATCTCCAACACTCTGGAACAAATAGCGAGAAGTGAATGATAATGAGGTGCACCGGTATGAGAAGACATTGAAATGAGGAAAAAAAAGGTATGATCAACAAAACTTGACTTGAATCCACCGGAGAAGAGAAAGGAATGAGGAATGACGAACTAGTAGAACATCTTCTTGAGAACCACCGGGGTAAGAACATTGATGGAAAAGAATGGAGAAACTTCACAAAAATAAAAGGATACTTGGTAAAGAAATCTTAGTCCTTGAGGAAAAAGGGTGGGTGGGTGGGAAAAAACAAAGGCAACTTGGGATGAACGAAACAAACACCGTTGAGAAAACTTAGAGTTGATCTTGCGGGTGGGGAGAATGATGGGATCATCTCGAAGAGAAGCGCACCAGTTGGAAAAAGGATTAACATGACAATCTCGTTGATCAAAAGGATTAGTACTCCCATAGAAATATGAGAACACCGTTTAGGAAAGGTATGGATTCAACATTTGACTTCGAAGCAACTCGAATACTACAAATAAAACAAAACAAAGGATTTGGCTTGCAGAATAAGCCGGAACAAATACATATGATAGAGATTTACCCAATCCCATATCATGCATCTGTCGAAAAGATATTCTAGGAGCTACTTGAATTCCCACCTATGAAACTCCCGAAATTCTCCGGTTATGCAATCAGGTGTTGGGGATACAGGGGAAGCATAATATCTCACCCAAAACTAGCAAATCCTACATCGAGCTGTATCCATCCTTCAACACATAACCAAGAAACCTTCAGAAATCGTCTACCTCAACCTTCGAAAAGCATCAGTTATACGAGTCATGGCAATACTCCCGTACTCACCTCGATCTTTGGGTTATCGGGTTATCTCACCAACAACTGCATAAAAGAGATTTTCGATGTCGGCAGACTAAACTCGGTATTCCGAACTGCAATGATAAAATTATGACGACAACACCTCAGAGCTCAACTCCCCGGGACACTTCCACTAAACCCCTGACAGGAGGCACCAAGACAATGTTCTGATCATAAAACCATCAGAACGATTCTAAGATACCCGCGTGATCCTAAAATTTTTTTAGTGAAATTTGAGGAGAGAAGAGTCAAAACTCTATGTCAGGAGTCCTCACCAGAGCGACGAAGGGGGCTGAGGAGTAAAAAGAATCCTACTCTCCGATATATATAATCCTAAATGACTCAAAACATTTTTCTAGACACAACTCGGCCGCTAAAAACGATCAAGCAGTGGGGCTCCTAAGGTCGGGGATGGCTCTGATTACCAACTTGAAACGCCCTCGTTGCGGCTATATCTCCCACGTCTCGAAGCACGACTTAGAGGCATAACCGCATTGAAAGCAATGTCGCAAGTGAGGTAATCTTCACACAACCCATGTAATACATAAGGGAAAGAGATACATAGTTGGCTTACAATCGCCACTTCACACAATTACATGAATAAAGCATTACATCATCCAGATACAATCAAGGTCCGACTATGGAACCAAAATAAAAGAAGAACCCCAAATGCGACAAAAGGTCCCGATCGACCCCAACCGGGCTCCACTCTTGATCAACTAGTACGAAACAACACAAAGGGCAAGATCTTCATCAAGCTCCTCCTTGAGCTTGGTTGCGCCACCGCTTTCATTAACATAGGCACCGCAAACTGGTTTGGAAGTATCCGTGAGCCACGAGGACTCAACAATCCCATTACCATGGGTATCAAGACTAGCAAAGCTTAATGGGAAAGGAATGGGTAAAGTGGTGAGGTTGCAAAGAATGGCTAAGCATGATATGGTGGCTAACATACACAAATAAGAGCGAGAAGAGAACAAGCGGAACGGTCGTCAACTAGCAATGATCAAGAGGTGATCCTGAACTCCTACTTACGTCAAACATAACCCAGAAACCGTGTTCACTTCCCGGACTCCGCCGAGAAGAGACCATCACGGCTGCACACTCGGTTGATGCGTTTTAATTTAGATCTGGTGGCAAGTTATCTACAACCGGACATTAACAAATTCCCATCTGCCACATAACCGCGGGCACGGCTCTCAAATGTTTATACCCTGCAGGGGTGTCCCAACTTAGCCCATGACAAGCTCTCGCGATCAACGAAGGAATAGACCTTCTCCGGAAGACCCGATCGAGTCTCGGAATCCCGGTTTACAAGACATTTCGACAATGGTAAAACAAGACCAGCAAAGCCGCCCGATCTACCGACAATCTCGATAGGAGCTGCACATATCTCGTTCTCGTGGCAACACCGGATAAGTCAAGCTACGAGTAAAACCAGCCCTCGAGTTGCCCGAGGTGGCCCCAAGAAGTTGCTCGCTTCGGACCAACACTTAGACAAGCACGGCCCGGGGCTAAAATAAAATGACCCTTGGGTTGGCCGACCCAAGGGAAGGGTATAGGTGGTGGTGAGGCAAATGGTAAAACCAAGGTTGGGCCTTGCTGGACAAGTTTTATTCAAAGCGAACTATCAGGGGGGTCCCATAAATCACCAGACCGCGTTAGGAACGCAAAAATTCGGGAACATAACACCGGTATGACGGAAACTAGGGCGGCAAGAGTGGAACAAAACACCAGGCATAAGGCCGAGCCTTCCACCCTTTACCAAGTATATAGATGCATTAATAATATAAGAGATATTGTGATATCGCAACAAAACCCTGTCCACCATGGAGCAATCTTCAACTTCACCTGCAACTAGCAACGCTATAAGAGGGGCTGAGCAAAAGCGGTAACATAGCCAAACAACGGTTTGCATAGGAAAGGTGTCAAAGGTTAGAGGTTCATGGCAATATGGGATGGCTTGATAAACAGGTAATAGGTAGCGCAGCATAGTGATAGAACGAAGCAACTTGCATAGCAATGATAGTAGTGAGATCCAGGGTGATGGTCATCTTGCCTGAAATCCCGCTAGGAAGAAGAACGAGTCCATGAAGAAGACAAGCGGACGTAGTCGAACGAATCCTCACAATCGCAACATTACCGGAACTAAGAGGCAACACCGGAAAGAAACAAACAACATGGTAAACAACCATCACATAAGCATGGCATGATGCACAATCAAGTATGATGCATGTCCGGTTTAAATAGGCATGGCATGGCAAAGTGCAACAAACAATACTACAAATTAAGTGGAGCTCAATATGCAACGAGTTGCATATTGACAAAACACCACATCCGAGTTATTTAGTTCGCTCTCGTTTAAACTACCAAGCAATGTTAAATGTTGTTAAACATGGCAAGGGGTGAGGCATAAGTAAACTAACTATTTAGGCAAGTTTAAATGAGGCCGGAACAACAAACAACAATTCCGGAAAAACCTCATATGCAATTTATGAATTTGCTACTGTTCTGCCCTAAAACATATTTTAAATTTGTTAAACAGGAAAATAAAGTGGACCATGTTAATCTAGGCATTTTTCCACCCCATTTACATATAAAGAACATTTAAAACCGAGCTACGGTTATTTAGTTATGAATTAAATCATTTTAGCATGACATTAGAGCAAATTTAAACAAACATCATTTTAAACATTTTAAACATGGATGAAAATGGCATATTATTAATCTACACAATTTTCTGAGCATCTCACATATATAAATCATTTTAAACCAATGCACGGTTAATTAGATATTAGATGCATGAACATGAGGGGTTTTTCTGTAAAACAGTAATTCACCAGATAATGCTAAAATCGCAGTTCTGAAAAAAAACCCGCTACGGGCCGAATCCGCTGGGCCAACAGTGCACAGGAGGGACTGGGGGCTGCTCACCCTTGGGCCTTGGCCCGTTCGGTGGATAGGGAAGGCAGGGCGATGGATCTGCGCGGCTGGGCCTTGCGCGGTTGCGGCCCAGGCGCTGGCGACCGGTCAACGGGCGAGCGGGCTCGTCTCCTCGATGCAGAGGATGCAGAGGCCGCGAGGGCTTCAGGCGATGCAGGGAATGGAGGAGGTCGGAGATGGACAGGTTCATGGAGGAGGCGGCGAGATCCGGCGGTCCCCAGCCGGATCTGACGCGAAACGGCAGCGGTGGTGGACTCGGGGTAGCGCACGGGCGTCCATGGCGTCGGCTGTTGTCTGAAGAACAAAAACAGAGAATTCAGAGAAGAAAAACGAGGAAGGGGAAGAAGGCAGAGAGAGAAAGGGGAGGACGAGGGTCCTGCTGGTGGTCCGGCAGTGGCGCGCCGGCGACGGTCGGACTGGGGCTCGGGCTGTGCTGCTGTCGTAGCGCGGACGCGGGCAAGGCAGGGAGACGGCGAGGCGTCCGTGCTCAACCATGAGCAGAGGCGCAAGGAAAGCGGCAAAGGGCACGGGACTCGGGCATGGGGAGGACGAGGAGAAGAAGAGGGGAAGTGGCGACGGGGGAGATGCTCGGGACCCTCCTGGTCCAGATCGAGCGAGGCGGGGGGACTCCTGGAGATGCTCGATCGGGTGCTGGTGGTGGTGATCTGGTGGCTGGCCGGTCAAGGAAGTATGCTCGGGGACGAGCGAGCAGCGGGATGCGGGAGGAGGCAGCGAGCGCCTTCGGGATTGGGTGGAGGAGGAAACCGAGGAGAAGGGGATCGGGGAGGATCCCGATGTGGTTTGAGTGAGGCGGCGGCAAGGAGGAAGATGGGACAGCCCCTAGCATCTAGGGTTAGACTGCTATATATAGCGAGTGGGTAGGCTTAGGGTCATTTGGTCCCTTCGATTAAAATCGGACGGTCGCGAACAAAATAGTTAGGGAGCCCAAATAACAAAACGGAGATGTTTTGCAGACGTTAGGGGATGATCCGGATCCAACGGTCGCGACCGTGCGGTTCGGGTTTCGGGGCAAGTTTCGGACGCGCGCGTGAGGGGTCGGTGGTTGTGCAGAGAGGTTAGGTGGTATAACAAGAGGGAAACGCAAACACGGTTGGCCTCGGAACGGTCAAAGGAGGCAAGCGGAACGCGGCAACTACGAGCGGATGCAAGTTTTATGAAAAACGATGCCGATGCAATGCGAATGATGCGATGATGAAATGCATGACATGAACAAAATGCAAAACGAAAGACAAAAACCCAACCACGGAGAAAATAATATATCGCATCTCCGGAAAAGGCAGGAGTTGCAGTTACGAATATGGAAAGCTACATCCGGGGCGTTACAGCATCACCCTTTCCTCTTCAAGGGAAAACCAACGCAGTGCTCAAGAGGTAGCAGTCACTAGCAGACTCATATCGACCATCCTCAGTAGCAATCATAACACGCGGAGATTGGCATTCACTCGTATAATGACCTCTCCCCTTCCAACGATGACAAATAATATCATGGGTGTGCCCTGTTGATGCCATTGATGAATAAGAGCTCTAGGCAGGCCCAGAAGGTGTACTCCTGGCAGATGGTTGTGGTGGTGCCTGTTTTCTTGTATCTCGGTTGGAATTGGTGGTTGAAGTCAGTGGTGCTGCAGTAGTACGTGTGGGAGTAGATGATGTACATGGTGTCCATGATGAAGATCGACCTGCAGAAAAATTAGTTCGCGCCAATGCCTGTCGATCTTGCACTGCACGTTCAGCTTTGCAAGCAAGATGGAATAAACGGGTGATATTATTATACTCCTTATACTCTAGAATGGTCTGAATCTCTTTATTTAATCCAGCCATAAAACGTGCAAGCGTAGCTTCATTATCCTCAACAATACCACGTCTAATCATGCCCGTTTGTAATTCCTGATAATATTCTTCTACAGATTTTTTCCTTGTCTTAACGCTGCAATTTTTAAGTAATTCATGTTGATAATATGGTGGAACCCAACGAGTACGCATAACAGATTTCAAAGCTGTCCAAGTAGCTGGAATAGGATATAATGTACAATGTTCAAACTTCAGACCACCAAACACATGCAAAACTAGTGAAAGCACAAATGGCAGCAGGAACACGTCTCTCCTCAGGATATTGTAAACATGTAAAACGTTGTTCAGTTTCTAACTCCCAAGTAAGATATATATTAGGAATATATCTACCCTCAAATGGTGGAATATTCAATTTTAGTTTAGGAAGATGGTCATGTTCTCGTACCTTAGGTGGTGGTGCAGCCTTACCGTTGCGATGATATGCATGAGGACGACCTGGTGGTGGTGGTGCTGGTGGTTGCACGTAGTTCTAATTTTGATCAACCTCATCCTCGTAATGGTCCTCCACCTCTACAGTACCAGCAGGAGCTACAGAAGCATCAACAGCAGTAGCAGCAACACCAGAAGTTTGTCCTGGCTCAAAAGGAACACGCTGCACTCGCCCTACTGGATTGCGACATGGAGGTGGTGGTTGTTGTTGTTGCAATGCTGCAACAGATACGGGTGGTGGTTGTGGTAGACGCACAAGTACTTCATCGAACTTGGCGTCCAACTTGGTGTCAATTATCTTCTCAATATCATCAATCCTCTCCAGGCCTTTCCAAAGCTAGCCATCATGTCTTCCACCTGTTGACCTAACATTTGCTGAAATTTATCATGAAGCTCCTTCTTTGTCATGCTCTCCCAGTCAATCTCGTCGGCTTGTGGTCCTACCATGGTTAGCAGCAATAGAAACACAGGAATACAATCCTACAGACTACTAGAAAGTGGTGGTGGTGGTGTGTCACAAATCCGTCAAGCAAATCTCAAATTCTTACCAGTTCTTACCCAGCAGCAAGCGGTGATCAGCAACCGTTGTAGCCAAAACTCTCAAAGCTTGGATAGAGCGATTGCCAGGGAGAGTCAAACGCATGACGTAGATGTATGTGGAGCTGGGATGGCTTATAAGATGGTAGCAAAAGTGTAACACCCCAAAATTTTGACCTTGATTTATTAATTAAAATTTTGCCAGGAAATTATTTTTTTATTTTCTGGTTTTATCTCTTAATTGCAGATCACTCCGTCTCTCTGAATTTTTGAGTTTTTCCTTCTAGGTGGAAACCTTTCAAAAATATTGATGGACTTGTATATCTTCCCAAGACCATTTCTTTTTATCAGTGGAATTATTTCTACAATTATTTTTCCTGAGCTTTATTTCTTTTAAAAAATGATCTTTCATAAGTTTTAGAGTCCCATTTGCACTACAACCCTTTTAAATACTTCTTTAAAATTTCCACAAAAATTTGGGGATGTCATGTGATGTTCCCACATCACTTTTATGCAAAAATCTCATTTTAGTCATTTGGAGATTTTGAGCCCTACCTCAAGTTTTCAAATCTGGTCCAGTTTGTAATTTGCACTACAATCTATTTAAATATTTCTTTAAAAATCCCACCAAATTGGGGATGTTAGTAGTAGTGTATAATTCAACTTTATGCAAAAACCCATTGGTGTTCTTTGAAAAATTTGAGCAAATCATCCTCATCTTCATTCTGGTCCAGTTTAGTGTTTTGCACTGCAACCATATTTTATCTTGCTCTTGTTGCCTTGGGATTTGTCTTGCTTATTGACCACTATACCAAACCCTTAAGTCCAGGAGATTGGACCCATTGGAGTATTTTTGGTCCATGCAATAATGCCCTTTACTTTCTGTCCAGAACTGAAGATTTGCAAAACTTGCACTAACAAGTTTCTGGTTTTGCCCAAATAGCCTTGCCATCATCACTTGCACCTAAAGAGACCCCAACCTAGAGATTTGGGCCACCAGAAGAGATGCATAGATACCCATGGCATTCTATCGAGCACCTTGTGTTCATGGACAACTTTGGCATAGTTTTTTGTTTGCACTGTGATCTTGCCCCTCTGGACAAACCATCATGTCCACTAATCTCCTAGCCACCTCTAACCTAGACCTGTTAATTGCCAGCCTCACCCAAGACCTCTAGGCCACCCTGGCTTTTCATCGAGCACCTGGCGTGCGTGCTCTGGGCGCGTGTAACGCCCCGGATTCGATGCGCCAGGTGTCTGCCAATTATTCGCCGTCGTTGCCATGTCATTTGCTTGCGTGTTGCACTTTGCCATGTCATCATCTGCATTTCATATCATGTCGTCATGTGCATTTCATTTTGCATACGTGTTCATCTCATGCATCCGAGCATTTTCCCCGTTGTTCGTTTTGCAATCCGGCACTCCTATGCCCTCCGGCGTCCCCCTTTTGTCTCTCGTTGTGAGCGGGTATTAAACTTTCTCGGAATGGACCGAGGTTTGCCAAGCGGCCTTGGTATAGCACCGGTAGACCGCCTGTCAAGTTTCGTGCCATTTGGAGGTCGTTTGATACTCCAACGGTTAACCGGGTAACCGTAAAGCCCTCTTTTGTGTGCAGCACAACACCCCTTCCAAAGTGGCCCAAAACCCATCTAACTCCCCTCCATGCTCTCGGTCGTTCGATCACTATCACATGGCCGAAAACCGCTCCTCATTTGGACTCTCCTAGCTCCCTCTACCTATAAATATGTGACTCCCCCCGAAATTCGCGGATGAATCCCCCCGAAACCCTAATTTCCCCTCGCAAGCGCGGACATGTCCGGACGGACCGACACGCCCAGCCGCCGCCCGCCTAATCGCCTCTGCCACGTGGCACTCCCGCCGCCTCCGCCGTCGGGCCCGCCCGCTCCCCAGCTGCCCAGCCTGCTGCCAGCAGCGCCCGCGTCGCCGCCCGATCCGCCGCCACGCCCAGCCGCCGCCAGCGTCCTCACCGGCCGGCCACCGCAGTCTTGCCGCCGACCTTCATGCCCTTCACGCCAAGCCGCCCGGCATCCATGCCAGTCATGATCTCCCGCCTCGGACTCCCCTCCGTCCGCCTCTGCCTTCGGCGCCCATGACCGAGCCCTCGAGCCCTGGCCGGCGAGCTCATGCTCCAACTCCGGCGCCCGCTCACCGACCCCGCCATGACAGCGGCCCGCCTCCGCTTCGCCGGGGCCAGCGCCAGCCTCGAGCCCTGCTCCGGCCGTCGTGGCTCCGCCCGCCGGCGACCCGCCGCTTATCGTCCCGGCCCGTCGCCATCTCCGGCGACCTCGCCGTCGTCTCCGGCCGCCGCCGTCATCGCCGAATCTGGTCAGGTGGACCAGATCCACCACCTCAGCCAACCAAACACGTCGCCCGCGCCCGGATCCCTCCGTCCCGGATCTTCCCCGTCCCATTTTTCGCGAGGGTATAATTCGCCTAAGTCCCTAAATAACTGCATAATCATGCCATGTTCATCATGTTGTATCTCTGCATCCGTAGCTCTGTTTCGTGCGTGTAATATGTCAAATTGTTCGCCTTGACGAGTACTTCATTTCATTCCATTGCCTCATTTTCATTTGAGCTCATCTTGATGCCCGAAATGCTGTTGGAAAAGTGCATGTTGATGTTAACCTGCTGAAACTGTTATAACTTGCTCATTTGTCATTTTTGCCATGATTGATGTGTGCATCCTATGAGGTTAATGTCTTCATGTGTTTTGATCTATGCCATGCCATCTTTCCAGGGGTGTTAACCATGTATTTTTGTGAGTTGTGTGCTGAGTGTATCGAGCTTGTTAAGTAGGGTAGTTGCTGTTGCTGTTTTCCTGACAGTTTCTGTTATATTTTGTTGCTATGTTATCATGCTTCTACTAGTCATTGTGGGCATAATCTGGAGATGTTCTATAAACATGTTTTGATCTAAATGTGTTTCTCTATCCATTCATGCCCTTGGTTGCAATTATAGCCTGCTGGAACATGTTGTTATCTTGCTCCAAAGTTGCTTGATAAAGATGCTATCAGCCTGTTAACATTAAGTTCACTAGTTCCCATGTGTTTTGCTAGTGATCCATGCACCCTATGACCTTGCTCTTACCATGATTAGCTTCATAAACATGCCTTCTTACTGTTGGTTGCCTTGCCATGCCATGTATTGCTCTGTGGTGAGTGGTTCAAGCTCACCAACATGCCTACTTATTGTTGTTCCTGCCATGTATGAATCTGTAATATAACTTGCCATGTTTACATGGGTGCCATCATATTTTCTGTGCCTTTTTGGCTCATGGTCAGTAAGGGACTTTTGATCTATGATATTATTAGATTCGTTCCATGCCTTTGTTTTCCATGATATGTTTCTGTAACATGTCGTTTAATAGATCTAAACATTGCAACCTGATGTTATTTCTGCTAAAGTCTGAAACTGTTATTATTTGCAATATCTCCATGTCATTTTGAGCATGATCTAGTGATTTCTGGAGATAGCTCAGTGTTCATGATTTGTTATGCTTTACCAGTACTTCATGCCCATGTCTTTTGTTTTCATGTTGAGGTCCTGTAGCATGTTGTTTTGATGCTTGTAAGATGCCTAGTTGCTGTTATGGACAGATTGTTGCTATGACTTGTATAGAGTGTATGTGTTGCACCGTTGCTCCGTTTTGAGTGTGCTCTATATGAAACTTGCTTCATTTTGCATGTAGTTTCATATTATCATGTTGCATCCTTGTTTTGGTGTGTTTGCTTGATGTTTGTATGCATTTTGCATCAATGCCATGTTTAACTTGTTTTGCTCATATCTTCTAGGCCGTAGCTCCGAATCTAATGAACTTTATATGTAACTTGACTAGAATTTCGTGTAGATCATCTTGGTGCATCTTAACTTTCTGTTTAACAACTTGAACATAAGGTTTATTCAGTTCTGGACCAATTTGAAATTTGCATATGAGGACTTGCCGGAATTGTTATATGTTGTTCCCGGCCTCATTTAAACTTGCCTTGATGTGTTGTTTTGTTTGCATCATCTCTTGCCATGAGTAGCTTCATGTAGCTTGGTCATGCATCATGCTTGTTGTGCATCATGCCTTGTTCATGTGTGGTGTGTTTACCTATGTTGTGTGCTTCTTCTTGTTAGTTCCTGTTTCGTTGCGATCGTGAGGATTCGTTCGTCTATGGTTGGTTCGGCTTCATCCGTTTGTCTTCTTCATGGACTCGTTCTTCTTCCTTGCGGGATTTCAGGCAAGATGACCGTTACCCTGGATCTCACTACTATCATTGCTATGCTAGTTGTTTCATTCTATCGCTATGATGTGCTACCTATCACCTGTTTATCAAGCCATCCCATATTGCCATGAACCTCTAACCTTTGACACCATTCCTACGCAAACCATTGATTGGCTATGTTACCGCTTTGCTCAGCCCCTCTTATAGCGTTGCTAGTTGCAGGTGAAGTTGAAGATTTCTCCATGGTGGACAGGATTTATGTTGGGATATCACAATATCTCTTTTATATTATTAATGCATCTATATACTTGGTAAAGGGTGGAAGGATCGGCCTTATGCCTAGTGTTTTGTTCCACTCTTTCCGCCCTAGTTTCCGTCATACCGGTGTTATGTTCCCGGATTTTGCGTTCCTTACGCGGTCGGGTGATTTATGGGACCCCCCTGACAGTTCGCTTTGAATAAAACTCCTCCAGCAAGGCCCAACCTTGGTTTTACCATTTGCTTCACCACCACCTACTTTTCCCTTGGGAGTAATTAACCCAAGGGTCATCTTTATTTTAGCCCCCCCGGGCCAATGCTTGTCTAAGTGTTGGTCCAAACTAGAGCACCATGCGGGACCATCCCTTGGCAACTTGGGTTACGTCGGTACCTGTACGCTTAGCTTATCCGGTGTTGCCCTGAGAACGAGATATGTGCAGCTCCTATCGGGATGTCGGCGCATCGGGCGGTCTTGCTGGTCTTGTTTTACCATTGTCGAAATGTCTTGTAAACCGGGATTCCGAGACTGATCGGGTCTTCCCGGGAGAAGGTCTATTCCTTCGTTGATCGCGAGAGCTTGTCATGGGCTAAGTTGGGACACCCCTGCAGGGTATAAACTTTCGAGAGCCGTGCCCGCGGTTATGTGGCAGATGGGAATTTGTTAATGTCCGGTTGTAGATAACTTGACACCTGATCCGAATTAAAATGCATCAACCGCGTGTGTAGCCGTGATGGTCTCTTCTCGACGGAGTCCGGGAAGTGAACACAGTTTCTGGGTTATGTTTGACGTAAGTAGGTGTTCAGGATCACCTCTTGATCATTGCTAGCTTCACGATCGTTCCATTTGCTTCTCTTCTCGCTCTCATTTGCGTATGTTAGCCACCATATATGCTTAGTCGCTGCTGCAACCTCACCACTTTACCCCTTCCTTTCCCTTTAAGCTTTGCTAGTCTTGATACCCTTGGTAATGGGATTGCTGAGTCCTCGTGGCTCACAGATTACTACAACAACAGTTGCAGGTACAGGTTATACGATGATCATGACGCGAGAGCGATGTTTGCTTGTTTGGAGTTCTTCTTCTGCTTCTTCTTCGATTAGGGGATAGGTTCCAGGTCGGCAGCCTGGGCTAGCAGGGTGGATGTCGTTTGAGTTTCTGTTTGTGTTTCATCCGTAGTCGGATGTTGATCTTATGTATGATGTATTGTTGTATCGTGTTGCATTGTATGCCTCTTGTATGTATCCCCATCTATTATGTAATGTTGATGTACTGATATCCACCTTGCAAAAGCATTCCAATATGCGGGTCTATCCTTGGTGGGACCTTCGAGTTCCTTTTGGATAGGGTCGCATATTGGGCGTGACAGCGCGCCCAGAGTGCACGTTTTGCACGCGCGCGCAACCGAGCCGCCGCGTCTTGCCCCTGGCCTTTGCTCACCCCTAGGGCCACGCCCTTTGCTCACCCGCTCGCCAGAACCCTCCAAGCCACCCCTGGCGCACTACAGCGCCGCCGTCAGAGCTCCCTTGGCGGCACGCCGGCGTCCGCAGCAGGCTCCTGCCATGGACGGTGCCGCCCGAGCCACTCCAGCGCGCCAGCTCGCCCCTGAATAGCCCGAGCGCATCCACGAGCCCGTCCGTTATCGCCCGTCGCCGCTACGTCGCCCTGCTAGCAACAGAACGGCGGTTCGCCGGTGTTCATATTTGCAGCCGCAGGAACCGACCTCGGTCGCCTATAAAAGGAGCCCCCGAGCTCGTCCAGACCCTCAGGCGACCTCAGGCCATCTCCCTAGTGCTCCCATAGCCAGCAATCGACGGAGGGAGGCCGCCGGCCTCGTCTCCGGCCAGTTCGGCCCCCGCCACGCTCCGGTGCCGTACGTCGCGAGCAGGGCCTCCCCAGTTCTTCCAGCGCCACCGTCCAACTACCCTCAACCGTGCGAATCCGCCCCACCTCTCTAGTCCGATCGGGAGCCACCATAGCTCGAGACTCCGATCCACCCGAAACCACCGTCCGCCACGGAGTTCGCCGCCGGAAACCCCCTCCACCCCCGCCAGCCTATCGATCACTGAGAGGACCGTCCTGGACCAGCGGATCCATCCCCACCCTTAGAATCCCACGGGGAGCCGCCGTTCGTCGGCGGCAATCGCAGGAGCCCCGCCACCGCTCGGCCAGAGAAGGAAGGAGGGTGCGGGCGACTGGTCAAACCTGACCAGTGGACCCGACGGCCCCACCTGCCAGTGACCCCAGCTCTGCCGACGTGTTTTAAGTGGAAACGTAAAACACAGGAGTACGTCTTCTCTGTCTCGAAAGTGTAAGCCCCCGAACCGTTTTTCTTTTTCTGATTTTTATTAAAAATAGAATTTTGACTAAACTTTGACTGGCTATAACTTTTTAAATATAAGTCCAATTGATTTGATTCTTTTTCTGTTGTTTCTCAAATTTTGTCTAGTTTATTTTCATGTTTATTTGAAAATTTTACAAACAACTTTTTGTACTGTTTTGAAACTATGTGTTAATTTTAAATTTTCTTAAAATAGGACTTTTGAAGAAGGAAGCAACTTTCAAAAAGTGCACCCCACTTACATACTCTTGAAGGCAGGCATTCTGAACCCCAGCATAATATTTGTTGTGCGTCATTTGATGCAAATACGACACCACCTTGACGCGAAGTATTCGATATTTTATGTGGTGTTATGATCACATTCATGAGTGCATAATGATGATTCTTTGCTATTGGAATTTGATATGCTTCGGATAGTAATCACCCTCGTATGCCTTTCATGCCTATCGGGAGGAATCCGGGAAAGTCTCTGTCTTGAGTAGACACAAACTTGTCTCTAATAATTCGTTGAGACGATTATGTGTCACATCCAATATGCGATACTATCCTAAAGAGACTCGAAGGTCCCACCAAGGATAGAAATGCATATTGAAACGCTTTTGCAAGGTGGATATCATTACATCAACATTACATAATAGATGGGGATACATACAAGAGGCATACAATGCCACACGAATACAACATCATCATAAAAAAGAGCACCATCCGACTACGGATGAAACACAAACAGGAACTCAAATGACATCCACCCTGCTAGCCCAGGCTGCCGACCTGGAACCTATCCCCTGATCGAAGAAGCAGAAGAAGAACTCCAAAACAAGAAAACATCGCTCTCGCGTCATGATCATCGCATAACCTGTACCTGCAACTGCTGTTGTAGTAATCTGTGAGCCACGAGGACTCAGCAATTCCATCACCATGGGTATCAAGACTAACAAAGCTTAAAGGGGTAAGGAAGGGGTAAAGTGGTGAGGTTGCAGCAGCGACTAAGCATATATGGTGGCTAACATACGCAAATAAGAGCGAGAGGAGAGCAAACGGAACAGTCGTGAAGCTAGCAATGATCAAGAGGTGATCCTGAACTCCTACTTACGTCAAGCATAACCCAAAACCGTGTTCACTTCCCGGACTCCGCCGAGAAGAGACCATCACGGCTACACACACGGTTGATGCGTTTTAATTCGGATCTGGTGTCAAGTTATCTACAATCGGACATTAACAAATTCCCATCTGCCACATAACCACGGGGACAACTTTCGAAAGTTCAAACGCTGCAGGGGTGTCCAAACTTAGCCCATGATAAGCTCTCGCGATCAACAAAGGATATTCCTTCTCCAAGGAAGACCCGATCAGTCTCGGAATCCTGGTTTACAAGACATTTCGACAATGGTAAAACAAGACCAGCAAGACCGCCCGCTGTGCCGACAAATACCGATAGGAGCTGCACATATCTCGTTCTCAGGGCACACCGGATGAGCAAGACGTCGGGTTGGCATAGACCCTGGTTGCCCAGGGAGCGCCGGAGATCGCTCGATTCGGACCAGCACTTAGAGAAGCACTGGCCCGGGGGGGGGGATAAAATAAAGATGACCCTCGGGTTGGCCGACCCAAGGGAAAGGTATAGGTGGTGGTGAAGCAAATGGTAAAACCAAGGTTGGGCCTTGCTGGAGGAGTTTTATTCAAAGCGAACTGTCAAGGGGGTCCCATAACTCACCCAACCGCGTAAGGAACGCAAAATCCGGGAACATAACACCGGTATGACGGAAACTAGGGCGGCAAGAGTGGAACAAAACACCAGGCATAAGGCCGAGCCTTCCACCCTTTACCAAGTATATAGATGCATTAGTTAAATAAGAGATATTGTGATATCCCAACATAAACATAATCCAAGATGGAGCAATCTTAATCTTCACCTACAACTAACAACGCTATAAGAGGGGCTGAGCAAAAGCGGTAACAAAGCCAAACAATGGTTTGCTAGGAAGGGTGAAAAGGTTAGAGGCTGGCATGGCAATTTGGGGAGGCTTGAAGAGCAAATGATAGGTAGCGCAACAAAGCGATAGAACGAAGCAACTAGCATAGCAATGATAGTAGTGAGATCCAAGGTGACGGTCATCTTTCCTGAAATCCCGCAAGGAAGAAGAACGAGTCCATGAAGAAGACGAACGGATGAAGCCGAACCAAGCGTAGACGAACGAATCCTCACGATCGCAACGAAACAGGAACTATCGAGAAGAAGCACACAACATGGTAAACACACCGCACATAGACAAGACAAGATGCACAACAAGCATGATGCATGACAAACTTAAATGAAGCTACTCATGGCAAGAGATGATGCAAACAAGAACATATCAAGGCAAGTTTAAATGAGGCCGAAAACAACATATAACAATTCCTGCAAGTCCTCATATGCAAGTTTCAAAGTTGGTCCAGATCTAAACAAACATTAAGTTGAAGTTATTAAACAGCAAGTTAAAGAGCAACAAGAGGATCTACACGAAATTCTAGTCAAGTTACATATAAAGTTCAATTAGTTCGGAGCCACGGCCTAGAAGATATGAGCAAAACAAGTTAAACATGGCATTGATGCAAAATGCATACAAACATCAAGCAAACACTCTCAAAACATGGATGCAACATGATAATATGAAACTACATGCAAAATCAAGCAAGTTTCATATAGAGCACACTCAAAACGGAGCAACGGTTCAACACATACACTATACAAGTTTAAAGGACAAGCTGTCCAAAACAGCAACTAGGCATTTAGCAAGCATCAAAACAATACGCTAGAGCATCCCAACATACGAACAAAAGGCATGGGCATGAATTAAAGGTAAAGCATGACAAAACATGAACACTGAGATATCTCCAGAAATCACTAGAACATACTCGAAAGGACATGGCAAGATTGCAAATAATAACAGTTTCAGACTTAGCAGAAATAACATCAGGTTGCAATGTTTAGAGCTATCAAACAACATGCTACCGGAACTTATAATGGCAAAAAAGGCATGGCATGAATCTACTAATTGCATAGAACAAAAGTCCCTTACTGACCATGAGCCAAAAGGGCACCGAAAATATGATGGCACCCATGTAAACATGGCAAGTTATATGACAGATTCAGACATGGCAGGAACAACAATAAGTAGGCATGTTGGTGAGCTTGTACCACTCACCACAGAGCAATACATGGCATGGCAAGGTGACCAACAGCAAGAAGACATGTTTGTGAAGCTAATAATCGCAATAGCAAGTTCATAGGGTGCATGGATCACTAGCAAAGCTCATGGAAAAACTGAACTTAATGTTAACAGGCTGACAACAACATTAGTTAGGAATCTGAGAGCAAGATTACAACAAGTTACAACAGACTATAAATACAACAAGGGGCATTGATGGATATAGCATGACATGTAAAACAAATCATCCTTAGTGAACATGTCCATATTGTGCATAGAATGACTTGTAGCAGCAGGTTTACATAGCAACATAATATAACAGAATCAGCCTAGCAGAACAGTAACAGCAAGTACCCTACTTCATGAGCTCGATACACTCACTACAAGACTCACAAAAATACATGGATTGCACCACAGTAAATATGGCATGATGTAGCTCAACGCTCATGTAGACATCATACTCATAGGATGCACACACAAAATGCAATGAAAAAGACAAAAGAGCAAGTTATAATAGTTTCAGCAGGTTAACATCATATAGCACTCTTGCAACGATGATTCGGGCATCAAGATGATCTCAAACAAGCATGGCACAATGGAATGAAATGAAGAGAATATCACAGTGAACATTTTGAGATATTATGCATGCAAAACAGAGCTACATGCAGGGAGATATGACAGGTCAAAGTTAGCACCAGAATGTAAGAAATCAGGGACTTGGACGAAATTTTTACCCTCCGAGGAGTCAAAGCGGGATGAGGAGGAGCGGGACGGAGGGATCCGGAGCGCGGGTGTTGTTTGGTTCGCGGGACGGGTGGATCTCGTCCACCCGCCCAGATCTGGCGACGAGGCGACCGACGATGGCGGTCGGAGGGCGGGGCAACGACGGGGCCGGCGAGGTCGATGGGCGGCGGAGCGGGCGCCGGGCGCTGGTGAGGCGCGGCGCCCAGCAAAGGGGCTCGGGCGGCGGCGACGGTTGGCGGGACCGCGGGCGTGAGGTCGGGCGCGAGACGCTGGCGGAAGCTCCGGTGGTGCAGCAGGGGCGATGGTGGCGGCGCGCCAAGCGGCGGGGACGGGACCCGCAAAGAAGCGGCCATGAGCAATGGAGGCGGCGCATGCGGCGGCGCCGGAGGCAAGCGAGCGCAAGGGCCGCGCTGGCCAGCAGGGCCGGGCGGGCGGACGGCGGAGGCGGCGGGAGTGCCATGTGGCGCTCCTTGGTTGGCTGGGCGCGGCGGCGGGATTCGTCCGGCGGCGGCCGGACGTGTCCGGTGCGGAGAGGAGAGGAGGCTAGGGTTTGTACCGCGTAATTTCGGGGGAGTCACATATTTATAGGTAGAGGGAGCTAGGAGACTCCAAATGAGGAGCGGTTTTCGCCCACACGATCGTGATCGAACGACCGAGAGGATGAAGGGGGTTTGGATGGGTTGTGGGCCACTTCGAAGGGGTGTTGGTCTGCAACACACACGAGGCCTTTACGGTTCCCCGGTTAACCGTTGGAGTATCAAACGGACTCCAAGTGGCACGAAACTTGACAGGGGGTCTACCGGTGGTGTACCAAGGCCACTTGGCAAACCTCGGTCCATTCCGAGAATGTTTAACACCCGCTCACAATAGGAGAGAAGAAGGGGACACCGAATGACATAGGAGTGCCGGATTGCAAAACGGACAACGGGGAAATTCTCGGATGCACGAGACGGACACGTATGCACAATGAGTTGCACATGATGACATGATAAAATGCAACACGCAAGCAAATGACATGGCAATGACGGTGAATAACTGGCAGATACCTGGCGCATCGGATCCGGGGCGTTACATTATGTCTGGTAAGGCATGGTGAGGTATGATGAGTGGTGATTCTGTTTGCTGGTGTGAAATATATTTGTTATACTAATCCTGTAGGGAATGCCTTAACCTCCTGAGTCGACCGTAGATCGAGTCTTGTTTCAGTAACCCCCATACTTGTTTCGTACTACCACTTGTCCCTGTCATAGGTAGGATACGGTTCAGTACGTTGTCAACCCCTTCCTAGCACACACCGTACAGAGAGGCCATGGTGGAAGATATCAGCTGCATCCGGTAGACATGCCACCTGGTCCGGGGACATGGGTGTTTCCGGTTGGAGCCGAGGGGGTAGCTCCCCTAGTTTGCGCGCGTTTTAAATTTTGTGATCCCATGCTAGTCGAGGTTGTAGCCTCACCACTTAGAGTTTTGCTTAACGGGTGTCGTGGGTGATTCCAGACACCGGTAAGTTAGGCTGGTGTGTGTGGTCAGGTCTGTTTTCAATTAAAAGACCGTAGACGGAATTAGTCCCGATGGACTAAAGGAATCCGTTACTCGCGGGTAAAGAGTACACCCTCTGCAGAGATTATATCTATTCGAATAGCCGTGTCCATGGTTAAGGACTACAGTCTGGGATGGGTCAAGTGTCTGTCTTAGTGTCGGTGTTCAGAGGAAAAATTGCTAAACCAGAACATGGATCATGACTTGTGACTCATGATGATTATGATTACTATTATTATGGACTAACCATTTACATTATTTGAATTATTGAGTATCCCTGGGATGGTTCTACCTCCTGGATATTCACTGTGATTATTCTCTTATAAGCCTTTTATGTGGTGTCGCCGACGCCTTGATCGTGGCATGCTTGTTATTTAAATTACTTATAAGCCCTTTATGTGGTGTCGCCGCACAACCGATCGTGGCATGCTTTTTATTTAAATTATTTATAAGCCCTTTATGTGGTGTCGCACGCAGCCTCGATCGTGGCATGCTTGTTATTTAAATTATTTATAATCCCTTTATGTGGTGTCGCTCGACGCCTTGACTATGGCATGCTTGTTATTTAAATTATTTATAAGCCCTTTATGTGGTGTCGCCGACGCCTTGATCGAGGCATGCTTTATATTATTATCCTTTCGAGGCGCCGCTCAAACACCCGATCGGTGCATTCTATTTCTACTCCCTTTATTGCATATTCATATTGTATATGAATAACCTGCTTGCGTGCATCATGGATTTTTATTTCGTGACTGACGTTGTGATCATGAAACATTTCAGAGCATGATTATCATTCATTATTTTATACCTTTGTTCATAATGTTTGCGAGTACATTCAAAGTACTCACTGGCTTGTCCCTGGCTATTGTCTTGGCTAGATTTCTTGCATGGAGAGGAGCGTTGCAATGACGGCGCCGGAACCTACGCAATGATGATAGCAGCCTTGCGAAAATAGGAGTTATCCAGGTCAGCTGTTCCTGTGGGAGATGGAGTCCCATAGATGCTGATGAACCGCAAATCGCTTCCGCCATCAACCACTAGAAACAATTTGTTGTACTCATAGGCCAAAATGGTCTTGTACTACACATTTTGTATTTTGCTTGGAGTTTCTGTATCAAGTTGGTGTCTCATCAGCTAACAGAAATCCTTGGGCTGGTGAGCACAAGGGCCATTTTCTGGGAAATTAATATCCTAGAAAACCTGTCCTGACAACCTTGGTATCAGAGCCAGGCTGACCATAGGCTAACCCTATCTTGGCCAGGTCAATAAACCTAGATTAACCAATCCACCAGACCTTAACCAAACCCCGGCCAAGCTTCTCGTGTAAGATAGCCACACAGTGACCCCGACACCTTTTGGCAGTCGGTGCCCAACCTATCAGCCTAGCCTGTCGATCACGCGCTAGTGACCGACACCTAAATAGTCTCTTTCGCAAGCATGCGAAGGATGACTTCGTCCCCTTTTTCTATAAAAAGGGCATGCTAGCCTTGACCCAGGACAACACAACCTCTTCCCCAAACCGAGCTATAATGCCTGGCCCCATTATGCACAATGAGACCATAGCAACCAACCTTAGAGGTTTTGTGACCGTGCTAGCAAACCTCACCCGCCGTGCCTTTGCATTAGAAGAGCCCCCAGAATATGTTGTGTACCAAGGGCCCATGAGCGGCGAGAGCCGTCAATT
This sequence comes from Aegilops speltoides, assembly GCA_021437245.1. NCBI lineage: Eukaryota > Viridiplantae > Streptophyta > Magnoliopsida > Poales > Poaceae > Aegilops > Aegilops speltoides. The sequence goes on from CM038143.1 coordinate 305,521,171, forward strand.
TTGGGCCACTGTGCACGTCTATGGTAGGGGTCTATCGCCAGAACGCCCCTACAGGTTCACCGGAAGGACAACTTCCTTTGAGCCACAAGCCATCCAACTAGCTGCTCGAGAGGCTATAGTTCAACTCCGGCACTTGTCGCCCAGAGTTGACTGTCGCTCGTTCTACTACTACCCCAGCCGTGACGGGTATGGTAGGCCACCCCAGGTTGCCAATGGAGATCACGAAACGAATCCTGCATTGTTGCATCTGGTGCGCTATGTAAGTGCACTAGAGGAACTGTTCGATCAAATCACCCTTGATCTAATCGCAGCTCGTGGAGAACTGGTTCGCCGAGCCCTAGCAAGAGGAGAAGATGAGCCCGATGCCGACAACCCAGTCGTGCTGTTCGGACAACCGATCGAGTCCTTGAGGTCTGCCCCAGCCATCGACCAAAATACTCTGGTGTCCCCAGAAGTACTTCGTCGCCTTTTGGGAACACGCTCCAACAGGATTGTGGCCAACAACCCCTGCGATGGTCATCATCGCTACCCCGACCCTGCAGCCCCTCAACTCCATCCAGCTAACCCCGACGGTGAAACCCGTGGAGAAGCCTCGACGTCCACAAGGCACGCCCGCTTAGATATTAACGAGGTAGACTAAGTCACTCGAGTAGTACCAAGCCTTAGTATTTCTAAGCCTCGTAATAGTGTGACCTTGTATCGCCATAGATAAACGCAGCCTGCTTGTGTGCCTCTGTTTTGAATAGTAGCCATGCATAAGTATGTTGGTGTGTGGTTGCATTTTTAATTCCGGGCACAGCTACCAAAAACCACCCCGACGACACCCACAGTAGTACATCACTTTTGTGAGATATGTGTATCTGTAGCATTGACCCCGACCCCATAGAGCAGAACCGACAAACTAGTTGCCCCTCACCGCGATAAATGACCCAGCCCAGATGCTATATAAAAGGCCACCTCGTGACCCTGCCAAGTACCCCTCACCTTGTACACAACTCTCACAGCCATTCCTTGCCATGCCAAGCCCTAGTATTTATCTAAGAACTCCAGATGCAACCCAGGTAGTTTCGTTAAAATAATGTGGGACTTTACCTGCAGTACCATGAGTTCTACCCATCCACCCCAGTACGAGTTACTCAAATCGAGGATCACCCCATACACCTCGAAATATTGGGAAGGGGAGCACATCCCTCCCGCAAACCCAAACCAAGACCCAACGGAAGTCTCCTTTGTGGGGAAATCTATGCCGACTCCGCAAATGGCCATAGAAGCTACTGCGCACGAAGCGCCTGCTCGCCTTCGATTCACGGTACCCTATGCCAGCGAACGAGGGTATTATTACTTCCCGAGTCGTGCAGCACCCGGAGAAATAGCATCTTTTCCCGGTGGACGAATTGAGAGAGACCCAGTACTGGCCAACCTTGCCCAGTATGTCATCGCTCAAGAGCGTTTGACCCAACGAGTAATGGGTTATCTCCAGAGCCTCGCTGATTTAAATCCTCAGATCGCCATCGGCAGACCACTGAGGCCCGACCAAGAGAGACGCATTCTTCGACTAGTCAACCCGCTTCCCCCGATAGAAGAGGAGTGTGCCCCAGTACCAGAGACGTTTCCTCAGGACCCTGTCTATTTACCGTTTTCGTTGTAGACGTCACTGCTGCTATGTTTATTGTCCCAGCATTTATTTATGTGTTGAAACTTATGCGTGGTATCCTAAATTTGTGCGATGAATTGAATATTTGGTTTCAATTAATGTGTGTAGTTTTTACTGTTGTTAATTTTGATTAACTGTTTTCACTCCCGGTAAATTCTGAAGTGAGATTTTCCCCTAAGTTGTTGCAGCGTATATCTCTTCACGACATAGATTTGTATTCACGCAGCACCACGACAGCAGACACACAACCACAACCACTCGACCACGTGCACTAATTGCAAATCCACGTGCACATTTTGCACCTAAGTGATCACCTCCCTAGCACACCACAGTCTCCGAAGGAGAGATTTGTGGGTAATTATTCGGGTGCAAGTTGCCTCCAGCACACTGACAACAGTTAGCACCCGACACCACACTTAATCGTCATGACCACCGCCACTGCCGAGAGGTAACACTCGAGCGGCAGCATCACGACGATCATCGAGGATCATCACGCACAACAGCACGAAGAGGCCCAGCAATGCCGCCAACCCTCCGCACATCAGGATCATGTACCAGTCCGGCATCACCTCCGCCATTAGAGCCTCGTTTCGAGCTCTTGCAAACAGAAATGGAGGAGAAGGAAGGAGAAGGAGAAGCGAGGCCAGGTGTGAGGAAGAAGAAAGGAGCACCTCGGACATTTTGTAGCTCGAGATCGGTGCACGATGGGCAAAGTCCACTAGCGCCGCTCGTCGCTCGATCACCGATGTTCGGAGGCGAATCCACGAGCAGTGCCAACAGTGCACTGGCCCACGAGGTGAGTGCACGCTGCACCGACAGCTAGGGCGCCACGCACTACCACAGTACGGCCTAGATGCTCTACGCGCTAGACGTCGCCGGTGGAGAAAGTGCGGGAAAGCGCGCGAGAGAGAGGAAGAAGAGAGAGCCAGAGGTAGAAGAAGAGACTGACAGTGAGCCCCGGGTCCATATGTCAGCCAGAGAGAGCACTGTGCTCTCGGGTACGACCAGCGTATTTTAGGTATTTAGAAATTTATTCTAAATTTACTATAACCAAAAGTAGAAATTTCTCGTTTTCCCCCAACCATAGATTTTTCCACGCAGTGCTAATATTCCACACTATAGTTTTACACCACTTAATTGCCCACTCATTGTAGCCACATTTTATTGCATGGGTAGGATGGTTATTTTTGTGATATTACTTTGAGATAGTAGGAGTAATTCTTTTCAAAGCAGCCCTTAGCAAATCTCGAGGATGAGATTTTTTTCTTAAGGGGGGGGGGGGGGTAGTGTTGTAACACCCCAAAATTTTGACCTTGATTTATTAATTAAAATTTTGCCAGGAAATTAAATTTTTATTTTCTGGTTTTATCTCTTAATTGCAGATCACTCTGTCCCTCTAAATTTTTGAGTTTTTCCTTCTAGGTGGAAACCTTTCAAAAATATTGATGAACTTGTATATCTTCCCAAGACCATTTCTTTTTATCAGTGGAATTATTTCTACAATTATTTTTCCTGAGCTTTATTTCTTTTAAAAAAAGATTTTTCATCAGTTTTAGAGTCCCATTTGCACTACAACCCTTTTAAATACTTCTTTAAAATTTCCACCAAAATTTGGGGATGTCATGTGATGTTCCCACATCACTTTTATGCAAAAATCTCATTTTAGTCATTTGGAGATTTTGAGCCCTACCTCAAGTTTTCAAATCTGGTCTAGTTTGTAATTTGCACTACAATCTATTTAACTTCTTTAAAAATCCCACCAAAATTGGGGGATGTTAGTAGTAGTGTATAATTCAACTTTATGCAAAAACCCATTGGTGTTGTTTGAAAAATTTGAGCAAATCATCCTCATCTTCATTCTGGTCCTGTTTAGTGTTTTGCACTGCAACCATATTTTATCTTGCTCTTGTTGCCTTGGGATTGGTCCTGCTTATTGACCACTCTACCAAACCCTTAAGTCCAGGAGATTGGACCCATTGGAGTATTTTTGGTCCATGCAATAATGCCCTTCACTCTCTGTCCAGAACTGAAGATTTGCAAAACTTGCACTAACAAGTTTCTGGTTTTGCCCAAATAGCCTTGCCATCATCACTTGCACCTAAAGAGACCCCAACCTGGAGATTTGGGCCACCATAAGAGATGCATAGATGCCCATGGCATTCTGTCGAGCACCTTATGTTCATGGACAACTTTGGCATAGTTTTATGTTTGCACTGTGATCTTGCCCCTCTGGACAAACCAGCATGTCCACTAATCTCCTAGCCACCTCTAACCTAGACCTGTTAATTGCCAGCCTCACCCAAGACCTCTAGGCCACCCTGGCTTTTCATCGAGCACCTGGCGTGCATGCTCTAGGCGCGCCCAGAGCGCACGTTTTGCACGCGCGCGCAACCGAGCCGCCGCGTCTTGCCCCTGGGCTTTGCTCACCCCCAGGGCCACGCCCTGTCCTCACCCACTCGCCAGGACCCTCCAAGCCACGCCTGGCGCCCTACAGCGCCGCCGTCAGAGCTCCCTTGGTGGCACGCTGGCGTCCGCAGCAGGCTCCTGCCATGGACGGTGCCGCCCGAGCTACTCCAGCGCGCCAGCTCGCCCCTGAATAGCCCAAGCGCAACCACGAGCCCGTCTGCTAGCGCCCGTCGCCGCCACGTCGCCCTGCTAGCAACAGAATGGCGGTTCGCCGGCACTCTTATCCGCAGTCGTGGGAACCGACCTCGACCGCCTATAAAAGGAGCCCCCAAGCTCATCTAGACCCTCAGGCGACCTCAGGCCATCTCCCTAGTGCTCCCATAGCCAGCAATCGACGGAGGGAGGCCGTCTGCTTCGTCTCCGGCCAGTTCGGCCGCCGCCACACTCCGGTGCCGTATGTCGCGAGTAGGGCCTCCCCAATTCTTCCAGCAACCACCGTCCGACTACCCTCAACCGTGCGAACCCGCCCCACCTCTCTAGACCAATCGGGAGCCACCATAGCTCGAGATCACGTCCACCCGAAACCACCGTCCGCCGCGGAGCTCGCCGCTGTCGACCCCCTCCACCCCCGCCAGCCTATCGACCACTGGAAGAACCGTCCTGGACCAGCGGATCCATCCCCACCCTCAGAATCTCACGGGGAGCCGCCGTTCATCAGCGGCAATCGTCGGAGCCCCGCCACCGCTCGCCCAGAGAAGGAAGGAGGGCGCGGCCGACTGGTCAAACCTGACCAGTGGACTCGACGGCCCCACCTGCCAGTGACCCCAGCTCTGCCGACGTGTTTTAAGTGGAAACGTAAAACACAGGTGTACGTCTTGTCTGTCTCGAAAGCGTAAGCCCCTGAACCATTTTTCCTTTTCTGATTTTTTATTAAAAACAGAATTTTGACTAAACTTTGACTGGCTATAACTTTTTAAATATAAGTCCATTGATTTGATTCTTTTTCAGTTGTTTCTCAAATTTTGTCTAGTTTATTTTCATATTTATTTGAAAATTTTACAAACAACTTTTCGTACTGTTTTCAAACTATGTGTTAGTTTTAAATTTTCTTAAAATAGGACTTTTGAAGAAGGAAGCAACTTTCAAAAAGTGCACCCCACTTACATACTCTTGAAGGCAAGCATTCTGAACCCTGGCATAATATTTGTTGTGCGTCATTTGATGCAAATACGACACCACCTTGATGCGAAGTATTCGATATTTTATGTGGTGTTATGATCACATTCATGAGTGCATAATGATGATTCCTTGCTGTTGGAATTTGATATGCTTCGGATAGTAATCACCCTCGTATGCCTTTCATGCCTATCGGGAGGAATCCGGGAAAGTATCTGTCTTGAGTAGACACGAACTTGTCTCTAATAATTTGTTGAGACGATTATGTCCGGTAAGGCATGGTGAGGTATGATGAGTGGTGATTCTGTTTGCTGGTGTGAAATATATTTGTTATACTAATCCTGCAGGGAATGCCTTTACCTCCTGAGTCGACCGTAGATCGAGTCTTGTTCCAGTAACCCCCATACTTGTTTCGTACTACCACTTGTCCCTGCCATAGGTAGGGTACGATTTAGTAAGTTGTGAACCCCTTCCTAGCACACACCGTACAGAGAGGCCATGGTGGAAGATACCGGCTGCATCCGGTAGACATGCCACCTGGTCCGGGGGCATGGGTGTTTCCGGTTGGAGCCGAGGGGGTAGCTCCCCTAGTTTGCACGCGTTATAAATTTTGTGATCCCATGCCAGTCGAGGTTGTAGCCTCACCACTTAGAGTTTTGCTTAACGGGTGTCATGGGTGATTCCAGACACCAGTAAGTTAGGCTGGTGTGTGCGGTCAGGTGTGTTTTCAATTAAAAGACCATAGACGGAATTAGTCCCGATGGACTAAAGGACTCCGTTACTCGTCGGTAAAGAGTACACCCTCTGCAAAGATTATATCTTTTCGAATAGCCGTGTCCATGGTTAAGGACTACAGTCTGGGATGGGTCAAGTGTCGGTCTTAGTGTTAGTCTTCGGAGGAAAAATTGCTAAACCAGAACATGGATCATGACTTTGACTCATGATGATTATGACTACTATTATTATGGACTAACCATTTACATTATTTGAATTATTGAGTATCCCTGGGACGGTTCTACCTCCTGGATATTCACTGTGATTATTCTCTTATAAGCCTTTTATGTGGTGTCGCTCAGATGCCCGACTGTGGCATGCTTGTTATTTAAATTACTTATAAGCCCTTTATGTGGTGTCGCTCAGACGCCCGACTGTGGCATGCTTGTTATTTAAATTATTTATAAGCCCTTTATGTGGTGTTGCATAGACGCCCGACTGTGGCATGCTTGTTATTTAAATTATTTATAAGCCCTTTATGTGGTGTCGCTCAGACGCCCGACTATGGCATGCTTGTTATTTAAATTATTTATAAGCCCTTTATGTGGTGTCGCTCAGACGCCCGACTGAGGCATGCTTTATATTATTATCCTTTCGAGGCGTCGCTTCAAACACCCGATCGGTGCATTCTATTTCTACTCCCTTTATTGCATATTCATGTTTTATATGAATAACCTGCTTGCGTGCATCATGGATTTTTATTTCGTGACTGACATTGTGATCATGAAATATTTCAGAGCATGATTATCATTCATTATGTTATACCTGTGTTCATAATGTTTGCGAGTACATTCAAAGTACTCACTGGCTTGTCCCTGGCTATTGTCTTGGCAAGATTTCTTGCATGGAGAGGAGCGTTGCGATGACGGCCCCAGAACCTATGCAATGATGATAGCAGCCTCGAGAAGATAGGAGTTATCCAGGTCAGCTGTTCCTGTGGGGAATAGAGTCCCATAGACGCTGATGAGCCGCAAACCGCTTCCGCCATCAACCACTAGAAACCATTTGTTGTACTCATAGGCCAAAATGGTCTTGTACTACACATTTTGTATTTTGCTTGGAGTTTCTGTATGAAGTTGGTGTCTCATCAGCTAACAGAAATCCTGGGGTTGGTGAGCACAAGGTCCATTTTCTGGGAAATTAATATCCTGGAAAACCGGTCCTGACAAAAAGGTCAGCAATAATCAATTAAGAGATGCAAAGTTGAATAAACGCTCAACGACGTACTGTGTTGGTCCTAGGCTAGACCGTGCTAGAGACGCGAGCCTAGAACACTAACAAAATCACAGCGTTGCACGTAAACAAGGGAGGAGCACACTCTGATTATTTTTCCTTTTTTCACTTTTTTCACCTTTTCCCTCTTTTTTTTGCTCCCCAACAAATTGTTTTTCAAAAAAGTCTACAAATGACCTAAAAACTGCCTAGCCAGAATTTTCTAGACTTAGTTTTTTTTTGAAACTGGAACTATTTTTCTGTTAGTTTTTTAAAACTGGAAATATTTTTCTTCTACAGGTGGCACGAAAGTTGGGGGGTTCGACTTGGTCACTGAGGGAGTCCTGGATTAGGGGGTATCCGGACAGCTGAACTATATACTTTGGCCGGACTGTTGGACTATGAAGATACAAGATTCAAGACTTCGTCCCGTGTCCGGATGGGACTCTCCTTTGCATGGAAGACAAGCTTGGCGATTTGGATGGTCTCCTTCTTTGTAACCGACTTTGTGTAACCTAGCCCCCTCCGGTGTCTATATAAACCGGAGGGTTTAGTCCGTAGAAAGGGCACAATCAGAATCATACACTAGCTCCTAGGGTTTAGCCTCTACGATCTTGTGGTAGATCAACTCTTGTAATACTCATATCATCAAGATCAATCAAGCAGGAAGTAGGGTATTACCTCCATCGAGAGGGCCCAAACCTGGGTAAAACATCGTGTCCCTTGCCTCCTGTTACCATTAGCCTTAGACGCACAGTTCGGGACCCCCTACCCGAGATCCGCCGGTTTTGACACCGACATTGGTGCTTTCATTAAGAGTTCCTCTGTGTCGTCACAGCAAGGCTCGATGGCTCCTTCAATCATCAACAACAACGCGGTCGAGGATGAGACTTTTCTCCCCGGACAGATCTTCGTGTTTGGTGGCTTCGCACTATGGGCCAATTCGCTTGGCCATCTGGAGCAGATCGATAGCTACACCCCTGGCCATCAGGTCAGGTTCGGAAACTTGAACGACATGGCCGATATCCGTGGAGACTGGATCTTCGACAGATTCAGGCCTACGCCAGGAGCGCTGAACAGTCCGGACGAGCACGGATTAGATCTGCTGTCAGGCAATATTCGGGATATCGCCCCTGCAATGGCTCCCGCCCTGGAAGCCGCATACTCATCGGCGGTAGAGCCTAACACAGACTCCACCTCCAAGGAAATCTGTGTCACCGGACCCCCGGACTGTGTCCGGTTTTAGGTTCCAGATCGTAGGCACCCGGGCCCATCGAATCCGATTGGGCTCCGGTAATGGAGTTCACCGCTGCGGATATCTTTCAGCACTCCCCCTTTGGCGACGTGCTAAACTCTTTAAGGTTCCTCTCCTTGTCAGAGGACTCTTGGCCTAACTATGTCCGGCTCGATGGGATTCGGACAACGAAGAAAATCTCCGCCCACCCACCACCCACTTAATAGCCACTGTCGATGACGTAACAGACATGCTTGACTCCGACTCCGACGACACCGACGGTATGGACGTTGATGTCTACTACACAACCTTCTTCTTGTAGATGTTGTTGGGCCTGCAAGTGCACAGGTTTGTAGGACAGTGGCAAATTTCCCTCAAGTGGATGACCTAAGGTTTATCAATCCGTAGGAGGCGTAGGATGAAGATGGTCTCTCAAACAACCCTACAACCAAATAACAAAAAGTCTCTTGTGTCCCCAACACACCCAATACAATGGTAAATTGTATAGGTGCACTAGTTCGGCGAAGAGATGGTGATACAATTGCAAAATAGATAGTAGATAAAGGTTTTTGTAATCTGAAATAATAAAAACAGCAAGGTAACAAGCGGTAAAAGTGAGCGCAAACGGTATTGCAATGATAGGAAACAAGGCCTAGGGTTCATACTTTCACTAGTGCAAGTTCTCTCAACAATAATAACAAAGATAGAACATATGACAAACCCTCAACATGCAACAAAGAGTCACTCCGAAGCCACTAATAGCAAAGAACAAACGTAGAGATTATGGTAGGGTACGAAACCACCTCAAAGTTATCCTTTCTGTTCTATCTATTCAAGAGTTCGTAGTAAAATAACATAAAGCTATTCTTTCCGCTCGATCCATCATAGATTTCATACTAGAATAACACCTTAAGATACAAATCAACCAAAATCCTAATGTCACCTAGATACTCCATTGTCACCTCAAGTATCCGTGGGCATGATTATACGATATGCATCACACAATCTCAGATTCATCCAACCAACACAAAAGTACTTCAAAGAGTGCCCCAAAGTTTCTACCGGAGAGTCGAGAACGTGTGCCAACCCCTATGCATAGTTTACCAATGTCACGAAGCCCGGAAGTTGATCACCAAAACATACATCAAGTGGCACATGATACCCATTGTCACCACAGATAATCACAGCAAGACATACATCAAGTGTTCTCATAAAAGACTCAATCCGATAAGAAAACTTCAAAGGGGAAACTCAATTCATCACAAGAGAGTAGAGGGGGAGAAACATCATAAGATCCAACTACAATAGCAAAGCTCGGGATACATCAAGATCGTGCCCTAGAGGGAATACAAGAGAGAACACGAGAGAAAGAGAGATCAAACACATAGCTACTGGTACATACCCTCGGCCCCGAGGGTGAACTACCCCCTCCTCGTCATGGATAGCACCGGGATGATGAAGATGGCCTCCGGTGATGGGATCCCCCTCCGGCAGGGTCCAGGAACAGGGTCCCGATTGGTTTTTGGTGGCTACAGAGGCTTGCGGCGGCGGGACTCCCGATCTGTCTTCTGTTCTGGAAGTTTTAGGTTACGTAGGTATATATGGGTGAAAGGGGTATGTCGGGACCTCTGGGGGCTCACGAGGTAGGGGGCGCGCCCGGGGGGGAGGGGTGCGCCCCCACCCTCGTGGGCAGCCCGGGGATCCCCTGACGTGCACTCCAAGCCCATCTGGTTGGTTTCCTTCCAAAATTAACTTCTTCAGTTGATTTCGTTCCGTTTTGACTCCGTCTGATATTCCTTTTCCTTGAAACACTGAAATAGGCATAAAACAACAAATCTGGGCTGGGCCTCTGGTTAATAGGTTAGTCCCAAAAATAATATAGAAGTGGATAATAAAGCCCAATATTGCCTAAAACAGTAGATAAAGTAGCATGGAGCAATCAAAAATTATAGATACGTTGGAGATGTATCAAGCATCCCCAAGCTTAATTCCTGCTCGTCCTCACGTAGGTAAATGATAAAAAAGAATTTTTGATGCGGAGTGATACTTTGGCATAATTTCAATGTAGATCTTCTGAATTGTGATATAAATATTCAGATCCGAAAGATTCAAGACAAAAGTTCATATTGACACAAAAATAATAATACTTCAAGCATACTAATCAAAGCAATCATGTCTTCTCAAAATAACATGGCTAAAGAAAGTTCATCCCTACAAAATCATATAGTCTGGCTATGCTCCATCTTCGTCACACAAAGATGTTCCCAACTTCTATACCCCCGATGACAAGCCAAGCAATTGTTTCATACTCAAATAATCTCAAACTTTTTCAACCTTCACGCAATACATGAGCGCGAGCCAAGGATATAGCACTATGGGTGGAATAGAATATGATGATGGGGATTGTGTGGAGAAGACAAAAAAGGAGAAAATCTCACATTAACTAGGCGTATCAACGGGCTATGGAGATTCCCATCAATAGATATCGATGTGAGTGAGTAGGGATTGCCATGCAACGGATGCACTAGAGCCATGAATGCTCAACAAAAGAAAACTAGTGGATGTGCATCCAACTCGCTTGCTCACGAAGACCTAGGGCATTTGAGGAAGCCCATTGTAGGAATATACAAGCCAAGTTCTATAATGAAAAATTCCAACTAGTATAAAAAGACAACTTATGAGACTCACTACATGAAGAACAAGGTGCTACTTTGAAGCACAATATATGAGACTCACTACATAAAGAACAAGGTGCTACTTTGAAGCACAAGTGTGGGAAAAGAGATAGTAGCATTGACATTTTTATTATATATTTTTTTGGGCCTTTTTTTGGCCTTTCCTTTTTTTGGGCCTTTCTTTTTTTTTTGGCCTTTTTTTATTTGGGCAATGCTCTAATAATGATGATCATCACACTTTCATTACAACATATGAATTACAACTTGAAACTAGAACAAGATATGACTCTATATGAATGCCTCCGGCGGTGTGCCGGGATGGTGCAATGAATCAAGAGTGACATGTATGAAAAATAATGCATGGTGGCTTTGCCACAAATACGATGTCAACTACATGATCATGCAATGGCAATATGACAAAACTAAAGTATGTCATGATGATGATGATGGAAGTTGCATGGCAATATATCTCGGAATGGCTATGGAAATGCCATGATAGGTAGGTATGGTGGCTGTTTTGAGGAGGATATAAGGAGGTTTATATGTGATAGAGCGTATCATATCACGGGGCTTGGATGCACCGGCGAAGTTTGCACCGACTCTCAAGGTGAGAAAGGGCAATGTACGGTACCGAAGAGGCTAGCAAAGGCGGAAAGGTGAGAGTGCGTATAATCCATGGACTCAACATTAGTCAAAAGAACTCATATACTTATTGCAAAAATTTAGAAGTCATCAAAAATCAAGTATTACACGCATGCTCCTAGGGGGATAGATTGGTAGGAAAAGACCATCGCTCGTCCCCGACCGCCACTCATAAGGATGCACAAGCCAGGTACACTTCATGTTTCAAATTTGTTACACAACTGTAACCATACGTGCATGCTACAGGACTTGCAAACTTCAACACAAGCATTCTTTGAATTCATAATCACCCAACTAGCACGACTTTGATATTATCACCTCCATATCTCAAAACAATTATCAACTTTTCTTAGTATTCAACACACTCATAAGAAAGTTTCACATATCTTGAATGCCAAGTATATTAACATTAAGAAAATTACCATGATATTTAAGACTCTCAAAATAATATAAGTGAAGTATGAGAGATCATCTATTTCTTCAAAACAAATCCACCACCATGCTCTAAAAGATATAAGTGAAGCACTATGAGCAAAACTATCAAGCTCAAAAGATATAAGTGAAGCACTACGAGCAAAACTATCAAGCTCAAAAGATATAAGTGAAGCACATAGAGTATTCTAGCAAATTCCAATTTGTGTAAGGCTCTCTCTCATTAAAGAATTTCAGATCTTGATACTTATTCAAACAGCAAGCAAAGCTAAAGAAAACTACATTGCAAGGATAGCACAACTCATGTGAAGAAGCAAAAACTTAGGCTCAACCGATACTAACCGATAGTTGTTGAAGAAGAAAAGTGGGATGCCTACCGGGGCATCCCCAAGCTTAGATGCTTGAGACTTCTTGAAATATTATCTTGGGGTGCCTTGGGCATCCCCAAGCTTGATCTTTTGTGTCTCCTTAATTCCTCTCATATCATGGTTTCTCTTTTTTATCAAAAGCTTCATTCACAACAAACTCAACAAGAACTCGTGAGATAGGTTAGTCTAAGCCAATGCAAAACCTTATCATATTATACTGTAGAAAATCACTTAAATTATTATTCAACATTGCATACTAAATGCCTCTGTATATTTAATACTCCTATCCTCAAATAGAATCATTAAACAAGCAAACATACACAAACAATGCAACCATAGCAGCAATCTGCCAAAACAGTACAGTCTGTAAAGAATGCAAGAGTATCAATACTTCCCTGACTACAAAAATTATGAACTAAAATTTCCACTGTAATAAATTTATCAGAGATCAATATGCAAAAAGATTCAATGTTAGAACATGCTCTGACTTTTCTAGGGAATTTTTGCAACAGCGGTAAACTTTCTGTTTTCAAACAGCAACATGCAAACTAGAAAAATAAGCATGGCAAAGGCTATCCTTGACTTTTTTATTGAAACTAAAGAGGCAAAACACAATTCTAACTAACAGCAAGCAAAAAATAACAAAATAAATTGACGCTCCAAGCAAAACACATATCATGTGGCGAATAAAAATATAGCTCCAAGTAAAGTTACCGATGAACGAAGACGAAAGAGGGGATGCCATCCGGGGCATCCCCAAGATTAGTTGCTTGGTTGTCCTTGAATATTACCTTGGGGTGCCTTGGGAATCCCCAAGCTTAGGCTCTTTCCACTCCTTATTCCATTGTCCATCGAATCGTTACCCAAAACTTGAAAACTTCAACCACACAAAACTCAAAACAAAATTCGTAAGCTCCGTTAGTATAAGAAAATAAAACCACCACTTAGGTACTGTAATGAACTCATTTTAAATTCATATAGGTGTTATATCTACTGTAATCCAACTTATCTATGGTTCATACCCTCCGATACTACTCATAGATTCATCAAAATAAGCAAACAACACATAGAAAACAGAATCTGTCAAAAACTGAACAATCTGTAGTAATCTATATAAAACGTATACTTATGGAACCCCAAAAATTATGAAATAAATTTCTGGACCTGATAAATTTGTCTATTAATCATCTGTAAAAAGAATCAACCTAAAAGCACTCTCCAGTAAACAATGGCAGCTAATCTCGTGAGCGCTAAAGTTTCTGTTTTTCACAGCAACATCACATAAACTTCACCTAAGTCTTCCCAAAGGTTCTACTTGGCACTTTATTGAAACAAAAGCTATAAAAAATGATTAATACAGTAGCATAATCATGTGGACACACAAAAACAGTAAGGATAAATATTGGGTTGTCTCCCAACTAGCGCTTTTCTTTAATGCCTTTTAGCTAGGCATGATGATGACAATGATGCTCACATAAAAGATAAGAATTGAAACATAAAGGGAGTATCATTAAGCATATGACCAGCACATTTAAGTCTAACCCACTTCCTATGCATAGGGATTTTGTGAACAAACAACTTATGAGAACAATAATCAACTAGCATAGGATTGTACAACAAGCATAACTTCAAGAATTTAAGCACATAGAGAGGAAACTTGACATTATTGCAATTCCTACAAGCATATGTTCCTCCCTCATAATAATTTTCAGTAGCATCATGAATGAATTCAACAATATAACCAGCACCTAAAGCATTCTTTTCATGATCTACAAGCATAGAAAATTTTCTACTCTCCACATAAGCAAACTTCTTCTTTATAGCATACGTATCATCACAATAATCATCATAAATAGGAGGCATGCTTTCATCATAGTTGCTCATCAAAGCTTGGGGGACAAAAAATATCATCTCCATCAAACATAGCATCCCCAAGCTTGTGGATTTGCATATCATTAGCATCATGGATATTCAAGGAATTCATACTAACAACATTGCAATCATGCTCATCATTCAAAAATTTAGTACCAAACATTCTATAGATTTCTTCTTCTAGCACTTGAGCAAAACTTTCCTTCCCATCATACTCACAAAAGATATTAAAAAGGTGAAGCGTATGAGCCAAACTCAACTCCATTTTTTTGTAGTTTTCTTTTATAAAATAAACTAGTGCTAAAACAAGAAACAAAAAGATTCGATTGCAAGATCTAAAGATATACCTTCACTTACCTAGCCTCCCCGGCAACGGCGCCAGAAAAGAGCTTGATGTCTACTACACAACCTTCTTCTTGTAGACGTTGTTGGGCCTGCAAGTGCACAGGTTTGTAGGACAGTAGCAAATTTCCCTCAAGTGGATGACCTAAGGTTTATCAATCCATAGGAGGCGTAGGATGAAGATGGTCTCTCTCAAACAACCCTGCAACCAAATAACAAAAAGTCTCTTGTGTCCCCAACACACCCAATACAATGATAAATTGTATAGGTGCACTAGTTCGGCGAAGAGATGGTGATACAAGTGCAAAATAGATAGTAGATAAAGGTTTTTGTAATCTGAAATAATAAAAACAGCAAGGTAACAAGCGGTAAAAGTGAGCGTAAACGGTATTGCAATGATAGGAAACAAGACCTAGGGTTCATACTTTCACTAGTGCAAGTTCTCTCAACAATAATAACATAGATAGAACATATGACAAGCCCTCAACATGCAACAAAGAGTCACTCCGAAGCCACTAATAGCGGAGAACAAACATAGAGATTATGGTAGGGTACGAAACCACCTCAAAGTTATCCTTTCTGTTCTATCTATTCAAGAGTTCGTAGTAAAATAACATAAAGCTATTCTTTCCGCTCGATCCATCATAGAGTTCATACTAGAATAACACCTTAAGATACAAATCAACCAAAATCCTAATGTCACCTAGATACTCCATTGTCACCTCAAGTATCCGTGGGCATGATTATACGTTATGCATCACACAATCTCAGATTCATCCGACCAACATAAAAGTACTTCAAAGAGTGCCCCAAAGTTTCTACTGGAGAGTCAAGAACGTGTGCCACCCCCTATGCATAGGTTCCCAATGTCACGAAGCCCGCAAGTTGATCACAAAAACATACATCAAGTGGCACATGATATCCCATTGTCACCACGGTTAATCACGGCAAGACATACGTCAAGTGTTCTCATAAAAGACTCAATCCGATAAGAAAACTTCAAAGGGGAAACTCAATTCATCATAAGAGAGTAGAGGGGGAGAAACATCATAAGATCCAACTACAATAGCAAAGCTCAGGATACATCAAGATCGTGCCCTAGAGGGAACACGAGAGAGAACACGAGAGAGAGAGATCAAACACATAGCTACTGGTACATACCCTCAGTCCCGTGGGTGAACTACTCCCTCCTCGTCAGATAGCGCCGAGATGATGAAGATGGCCTCCGGTGATGGGATCCCCCTCGCAGGGTGCCGGAACAGGGTACCGATTGGTTTTTGGTGGCTACAGAGGCTTGCGGCGGCGGAACTCCTGATCTATCTTCTGCTCGGAAGTTTTAGGGTGCGAGGTATATATGGGTGAAAGGGGTGCGTCGGTGGACCTCCGGGGCTCACGAGGTAGGGGCGCGCCAGGGGAGGGCGCCCCACCCTCGTGGGCAGCCCGGGATCCTCAAGTGCACTCAAGCCCATCTGGTTGGTTTCCTTCCAAAATTAACTTCTCCAGCTTGATTTCTTCCGTTTTGACTCCGTCTGATATTCCTTTTCCTCGAAACACTGAAATAGGCATAAAACATCAAATCTGGGCTGGGCCTCCGGTTAATAGGTTAGTCCGAAAAATAATATAGAAGTGGATAATAAAGCCCAATATTGCCTAAAACAGTAGATAAAGTAGCATGGAGCAATCAAAAATTATAGATACGTTGGAGACGTATCAGACATCGGCACAGGGGACGATTTGTAACCACCGCCCACGGGGCGCTGGACTGCCACCTCATCATATGATATATACATGGTGGGCACTCCTAAGGAGGACAATGGCGACAAAAAGGATACATCGGAGGATAAAACCCCCGGACAAAAGCCAAAACAACGGCGCAAACGCCGCTCTAACTCTAGCCACAATAAAAATAGTGATAGCACGGCTGGAAAATTCGACACCCCAGTTAACTCCAAAGGCAACAATGACCATATGGACCCATCGATGGAGCTGGATGAGCCAGGTCACACCCAACACAGCCCAGAGCGGACGCTCGAACACAGCGATCCCGAGGGCCGAACTCATCAACTTGCCTCCGGAGAAGAGTACAGTCCGGACGATGATGCATTCATCATCACAGAAAAATGTTTGGAACAAGATAACCTCCGCAGAAGGCTTATGACCACTGTGAGAAGCCTAAAGAAGCAGAAGCAAAGGCTTAAGGCCGCGCAGGAAATGCTCAACCGCAGATGGAATAAAGTGCTAGACACTAAAGAAAAATATGGCGACGATCGCCACACAAAGAGCTACCCAAAGCGCAAGCTGCTGCCAGAATTCGACGATGAGGCCATTCTGCCGAAGAACAATACGACCAATAGGCCGGACCAACCACTTCATGACCGCGATAGAGCAGCTACTGATGCGCACACGATTTACGTGAGCTCCTGGACAAAAAGGCCGGCATGACCAGGTCCATCTATGGATCGAGAGGACATGCTCCAGTGCAGGACTATGGTCACCAAAATGATCAGACTGATCGAATACCAGTTTGGAATCAACACCGGACACAACAGCAGTCGACAACATGCCACAACATGTCCAGATACAGAGGGGATGCGCACCCTCTATGCTTCACCAAAGAGGTACTGGATCACGAATTTCCACAGGGATTCAAACCCATGAACATAGAGGCATATGACGAAACGACAGACCCTGGGGTCTGGATTGAGGAATTTATCCTTCATATCCACATGGCTCGTGGGGATGACCTCCACGCCATCAAATACCTACCCCTCAAGCTGAAGGGGCCAGCTCGGCACTGGTTGAAAAGCCTCCCCGAAAATTCAATCGGAAGTTGGGAAGAACTTGAGGACGCTTTCAGGGCCAATTCTCAAGGACCTATGTCCGACCTCCGGACGCTGATGATTTAAGTCACATAATACAACAGCCCGGAGAGTCCGCCCGTAAGCTTTGGAACAAATTTCTCACTAAGAAGAATCAAATTGTCGATTGTCCGAATGCCGAAGCCCTAGCAGCCTTCAAGCACAGTATCCGAGACGAGTGGCTTGCCAGACACCTCGGCCAAGAAAAGCCGAGGACAATGGCAGCCTTAACAAGCCTCATGACCCGCTTCTGCGCAGGTGAGGACAACTGGTTGGCCCGTAGAGCTACCAGTGACCCGGGCACATCCGAAATTAGGGATGGCAACGGGAAGCCATGACGCAATAAAAACAAGCGTCGAAACAAGGAAGAAAGTCCAGACAACACGGCGGTCAACGCCGGATTCAGGGACCCTCGACCCGGTCAACAAAAGAAGCCATTTAAAGGCAGCAAGAGGGACCGTCCGGCCTGAACAAAGTCCTGGACAAATTGTGCCAAATTCATGGCACCTCCGAAAAACCTGCGAACCACACTCACAGAGAATGCTGGGTCTTTAAGCAGGCCGACAAGTTAAATGCCGAACACAAGGGAAGGGAAACACCAAGTGAAGACGAGGATGAGCCTCGCCGGCCGAACACTGGGGGACAAAAAAATTCCCACCAGAGGTAAAAATAGTAAACATGATCTACGCGACTCATATACCAAAGAGAAGGCGCAAACGCGCACTCAGAAACGTATACATTGTAGAACCCATTGCCCCCAAACTCAACCCCTAGTCAGCCTGCCCGATCACCTTTGATCACAGGGACCACCCGACTAGTATCCGACACCGAGGATCGGCTGCCTTGGTGCTCGACCCAATAATCGATGGATACCATCTCACTCGTGTCCTCATGGACGACGACAGTAGTCTCAATCTAATATATCAGGATACTGTCCGCAAGATGGGGATAGACCCATCCAGAATCAGGCAAAGTAACACCACCTTTAAAGGGGTGATACCAGGCGTTGAGGCCCGCTGCAGGCGCTCCCTCATATTAGAGGTGACATTCGGTTCGCTCGACAACTTCAGAAGCGAGGAATTACTCATCGCCATCGCTCCCCTCCGAAGCGGTTATCATGCATTGCTCGGAAGAACGGCCTTCGCTCGCTTCAACGCAGTACCACACTACGCCTACCTTAAACTCAAGATGCCCGGTCCACGTGGCGTCATCACCGTTAGCGGAAACACAGAGCGTTCCATACGTGCGGAAGAGTATGTGGCGGCTCTAGCAGCCGGACACAAAGCGGCCTCTCCTATCAGAACGCATGATTGGTCGTTAAGACCACGGACACGGTTAGACGAGTCCGGCGCACCACCATCGGTAACAGCCCAGATAAACCTGAGTCGGGTGCTATACAATTAATCCCATAGAGGACATCAGGGGCTACAAACATGCAATAAAGCCCACCTTTTGGCTTGACCTTATTAACATGCCAATGTCTAACACTTCTACTATCCATTGATAATAACCAACTCTTCGCATGATTATGCCATACTCTTTTACTTGAGTTTTCCTCTTTACAGACACCATTCATGCGACACCCTACCAGGACAATGCACAACAGAGACAAAGGCGCAGACATGCAGCAGGGCCCCGCTCAAAGGTTTCTCTTTAGATTAAGCCCCTGTGTAAACCTTCTTTATTGTCTCTTGTTGCTTGACATCCCATGGGTACTCCATACACCCACAGGGGATACTGCCGTTATTGGCATTTCACCATGATAGACTAACACACGTACCTGGCAAAACAGGGTTCATAATTAAGGGCGCTATTCAGTCCAGTATATGTTATAAAGTTCGAATACCTTCGGGAGTGTTCGGCATCGCGAGTTTGACCTTATATGCATCAGCTCCAAATCATGTCTTTGGTCAAATGTTGGGTTTGCCCGGCTCCTAGGTTTGCTGCCTTACGTTCCGCTTCTATCGGCTAAGGAGGCCAAAGGAGAACTACTGCGATTGTGGCCTGGTTATTCCGGATGAGCACCTCAGTAGAGAAAGCCGAAAACTGACTGTCATGATATAGCGAGAGACTGGTCAACCACTCGAGGACTCATCGGAATCTTTGGGATTCCTCCGCATTAACGAAGGGCCGTTTCGCGGTCATGTACATACGCGCCCGTATCCAGATGCATGCGAAGGTACCAGGGGCTACATAGTAGCCCCACCGTCAAACTCCTATGGCTAAGTGAAAGTGTTACAGCTATATAGTCCGGTTGCCTAGTTCGACGTGCGATCACCTCCTTAATGGACCAAGACCTTGGATCAAGTGTGATTACGCACATTTTTTCGAACACCCCCGCATTGTATGCGTGGGGGCTGAAGCTAACGACTGCTAACTTTCAGGTTAAAATATATATATACATCAAACGGCCGCACAGGAGGCACGATAACACTTTCGAGCGAAAGTATAAACATATCCTCTATAATCAAAATAGAATTGTTTTTACAATTGAACGACTTGTCACTCGAACATGACACTCTTCGAGCACTGAGCCTCTATTAAACGAGCACCTTCTGTCACCTGCTCAAAATAGTGCTCGGCTGGATCCCGGCTTCCTGCCGGATTCTGGGCTGCAATGATGGTGGCCTCCATATCCGCCCAATATGTTTTAACACGGGCAAGAGCCATCCGTGCACCCTCTATGCACGTCGACCTCTTCATGGCATCGATTCATGATACGGCGCCAAGGAATTGTTGCACTAAACCAAAATAATTGTCCGACCTTGGTCCCTTCGGCCATAGATGGTCTATTACAGACCTCATTGCAAGACCGGACAACCTATGGAGCTCGGCCACAGCGGCCATCCTTTCACTCAATGGAAACAGGCGCGTTGGAGCACTGTGACCAGAACAACCTTTCTACTTCACTATCTTTCTGGTCCTTGAAAAACTTAGTCACATCAGCCGTACTTTTTGCCAAATCGGCATACGCGTCTGCAGTGCTCCAGAGCTGATCCAGAGGAGCGTACTTTGGATCTAAGAACTTCATCCACAACAAATAGGGGTTTCCAGCCGCGATTTCTCTGGCCTGTCGAAGCTCCTCCCCCGCATCCCTAATTTCGGAACGCGTCTCCTTGGCCGCATCAAGGGCCTTCTTCAGGTCAGCCCACTTCGCCTGATTCTCCTTTTCAAGGAGCTCGTACCGGCCGGTGGCATCTCTCAGCTCCACAGCCATCTCGGCTATTTTATCTTCGCTTCGGCGATGAGCAGCCTGTTCGGCTCTCAAATCTTTGGCCGCCTTTAGGGCAGTCGCATTGCTAGCCCGGGCTTGTTACTTGGCTAGGGCAAGTTCCGCCCTCAGGGCCTCCACGGCAGCAGCTTCGCCTGCAGCCAATGCATATCACATTGACATTATGCTCCTCTTAATATTTCCTATAACAAATGAGGAAAACAGAGCACATACTCTGTGACTCGTCAAGCCGCTCGTTCACAAGCGTGATGTCGGCGTCCACAACTTCAATTTGTCGCCTCAGTTCGGCGAATTCAGCGGTCCGGTCTACTGCTGGACCCTTAGCCACCTGCGCATGAATGCAGTGCGATCATTACTTAGGAGTTTGATCCTCCGTTTGCCGCCTAGGGATGGCAACCAGAGTCTCAGGGGCTACTATCTATACGGAGCACACCTAGCGCATGCGGTACAACGAAAAAATTATGTATGTACCTCAAAGCCTTTGAGCAGGCTCGTAAAAGCTTTATTCAACCCGCTTGTGGCGGATGAAATCTTCTCAAGCACTGTGCCCATTAATGCACGGTGATCCTCCGAGAGAGCAGCTTGCTCCAGAAGGCCCGTCAGCGTGTCCGGCCGGCCGCCGTACTGTACCAAACCCTTCTTATTGCCCCCCGTGGGAGCCGAACGCTCCGGGCTCAGGGCGGCCAAAGTGTTAGGTTCTGGCCTCGGCGAATCTGGATTCCTCCGTGACGACACCTCAGGGTCACCCGCCCCTTGGGGCGGAGAGGCAGGTGGGGTTTCACTCTCCATCATCTCCGAAAGAAGATCCCCCGAAGACGAACTCTGTCGAGAAGAGCTACTAGCCGGACTGCAAAGGATGGATCCTGGTTATTGATCTCAGAGGAGGAAGTAGTAGCTTTGTACTTACGATTAACTTACAGCTCGGTGGAGGGCTGGCCCGTTTGCGGGCATAGCACGGTGAGGATGCCCTCCGGGGCAGGGCCCCCTGGTGAAGTTTTCTTCCCTTGTCTAGGAACCTCCATTTCCAAGTCATCGGAGGCGGCCCTCTTCTTCCCGTGGGGGGAGGAGACCTAATATTCCCCTCCCCGACTATCCTCCTTCGTGGAGATAGTAATTCCCCCGGTTTGGATGTGCAATGTTTGAAGTTCTGCTTCTCTACTCTTCCCTTCGTCTTTCCCCGAGGGCACTTGACTTAGCACATGACTAAGCATCCTGGCTATTGCAGGGCTAGGCGAGCCTTCGGGAAGTGGCGCCGGACACCTGATTCTCTCCGCCTTGCTGAGCCAATCTTGGCCACGGAAGGTTTTCAGAATAATGTTGTGATAAATATAAACGAAGTGTTCGGTTTCAGGGTTACTTACTTGGGTATCTGGGTGGTTGCAGCTCAGACCCGCATCCTCGATGGTGTCCGGACACTTTACTTGTGGTCTGAAGAATAACCTATACATCCCTTCGAGCGTCATGCTGAAGAAGTGTTGAATGGTTCGCGGACCTTCCGGGTTGAACTTCCACATCCGGAGAGGCCGACGTTTGCACGGCAAGATACGTCGGACTAACATTACCTGAATTATGCTGACAAGACTGATGTCCCTCTCAAGAAGCTCCCGCATGCGGCTCTGCAATGTCGGTATGTCATTAGCAGGCTCCCAGTCCAGTCCCACGTTGGCCCACGACGCCAGTTGAGGCGGAGGGCTCGAGTGGAAGTCGGGGGCAGCCGCCCACTTTGTACCTCAGGGAGCCGTGATGTAGAACCACCTCCGCTGCCATAGATCGCACACCTCCGGGAAGGAGCCCTCTGGCCATGGGGCACCAGCGTTTCTGCTTATTACAGCGCCTCCGCACTCCGTGTGTTGCCCCTCGATCGCCTTCCGCTTTACATTGAAGGTCTTGAGCCATAAGCCGAAGTGCGGGGTGATGTGGAGGAAGGCTTTGCACATGACGATAAATGATGAGATGTGAAGGATGGAGTGTGGAGCTAGATCATGAAAATCTAGCCTGTAATTGAACATGAGCCCTCTCACAAAGGGATCGAGGGTGAAGCCTAGGCCACGGAGGAAGTGAGAGACAAATACGACGCTCTCGTTGGGCTCGGGAGTAGGGATGACCTGCCCTGGAGCAGGAAGCCCGTGCTTGATGTCGGCGATCAGATATCTGACCTCCCTAAGCTTCGCAATGTCCTCTTCTGTGACAGAGGAGGCCATCCGCCGGCCTTGAAGGTTGGATTCAGACATGATTGAAGATCCGAAGTGCCTAAGCTTGAGCTTCGGGTGTTGGAACTCGAGATGCGGAAAGGCGCAAGCGTGGTAAGAGAGAGGGATAGGCCTCGGCCCCTCTATAAAGGGGGTGAATATCAAGCGTCCTCAGCGTAACCATTTGGGACTTGCCTAAAAACACGGGGTTATACCAACATGCGTAGTGGGGTTGCCCGCACCCGTATTGATGGGAATCCCGCAATAAGGGGAACACGATATCTGCTTTGACGAGGCATGCCAATAAAACCGCCTTGCAGTGTGTGTCGTGGCAGGCCGAGAAAAACCGGTTCGTATCAAGCCAGGCCGCGGCGTAAGGGCACACCTAAAAAAATGTCAGCAGATTGGATTTGTAAAGTGTTATGCTCTCTACGATGGTGTGTGGAAATTATCTTGCAGATCCGGACACGGTTTAAGTGTTCCAGAATTACTTTGGAGTATTCGGAGATGGAACCTACCTTGCAATGCCGAAGACAATCTGCACGCCGGACTCATCGTCATTGAAGCCTGGTTCAGGGGCTACTGAGGGAGTCCTGGATCAGGGGGTATCCGGACAGCCGGACTGTATACTTTGACCAGACTGTTGGACTATGAAGATACAAGACTCAAGACTTCGTCCCCTGTCCGGATGGGACTCTCCTTTGTGTGGAAGACAAGCTTGGCGATTCGGATGTTAGATCTCCTTCTTTGTAACCGACTTTGTGTAACTCTATCCCCCTCCGGTGTCTATATAAACCGGAGGGTTTAGTCCATAGAAAGGGCACAATCAGAATCATAGGCTAGCTCCTAGGGTTTAGCCTCTACGATCTCATGGTAGATCAACTCTTGTAATACTCATATCATCGAGATCAATCAAGCAGGAAGTAGGGTATTACCTCCATCGAGAGGGCCCAAACCTGGGTAAAACATCGTGTCCCCTGCCTCCTGTTACCATTAGCCTTAGACGCACAGTTCGGGACCCCCTACCCGATATCCGCCGGTTTTGACACCGACAGTCACGACTCGTAGTATGGCGTGATCTGGAAATAAAAACAAAGCAGCAAATACTGGACTCGGACTGGTGGCGGAGATGAATCTGGTGGAACTCGGACTAGTGGCAGAGATGAATCTGGTGGAACTCGGACTGGTGGCGGAGATGAATCTGGTGGAACTCGGACTAGTGGTAGAGATGAATCTGGTGGAACTCGGACTGGTGGCAGAGATATGTAGGTCAGTGGAACACAGACTAGTGGCGATATTGTGATGGAGGTGGACTCGGATTAGCGTGATGGCGGCGGATATGTGGTATTTGGCAGCGGATATTATGATGATGGTATATGATAGCGGTGACGACGATGGTGGTATATGGCAGCGGTGGTGATGATGGTGGTATATGGCAGTGGTGGTGATGATGGTATGGCGGCGACGTGACAACTTGTGAACAGAACTCGAAACTAAAGGACTAGACACTAAGACCAGCAACTTGACATGACGATGCAACCGCAAATTCAACAAAGCAAATACAGAAAAGATTATGCTATGGCTCAGATTGATTTGGATGATGAACTAACCCTAATTTTTTTGGCTTTTTCGTGGACTATAGGTATGAATAACAAACTCCATCTAAACTACGAAAGACTATAAAATCTCACCAAGCAACCTGGAAATCCGATACCACTTGATAGAGGCGAGGGTGTCCCGATGTTTCGATGAGATAGCTGTCTTTTTTGTGGGAGTCGACCTTGATGATCCAACTACGAACATGTGAGACGTCGCGCCTTAGCAATCGCTAAACCAACTTCCGAGGGGTTATTGACCACGCCGGAGCATGATCAACGTGACCACGAGGGTCTATTTCCTGTGAACAAATGAAGAACAAGCAAGAAACTGAGATTGCCATCTTGATATTGCGAATATAAGAGGAAAGCTTTATTGATGAAACTGGGTTCTATGACGTGTTGGTCTGGTCGTTGAAAACAAACAAAGTATGCAAAGTTGCAGCTATGGCGAACTTTTAATCTAAACAAAACCCAAAGTCTAAATGATGCCCTAAGGGTTGTATATATGGAGGAAGAGAGGGGAATTTCATGGCCCTTGGAGGAGGGATCCGAAACCAACCCTAACTCTTCTTTCCCCACACATACGGACTCTAAAAACAGCCTATACTTAAGTATTTCGAAATTACATGGGTCTGGCCCAATAGTAAGGTGACGCAGCACCTAGAATAGCCTCTGGATGAAATTTATGAAGTGACAACTTGTATATTTCGTCCAAGGCTTCATGCACTCATTATGGTGGCTTCAAAGTCCTGAAATCAACACTTGTAACTCTGTTCTTGTTCCCCTTGCACATGCCATCATCTCCATGCTTCAACTTGCTTCAAGGTTCATCTTTCTTGTCCAAGCTAGGCCCTTCATTTGTAAGCAAAACAAATGTACCCAGTTTAGGCAGCATCATATTCTCATGAACATTGGAATCATTACCAAGAAACAAAAGTACCTGGTAATTCAATTGGCCTGCGCGAGCTCTAGTAATTGGTCCAGTACATATAGCAGCAGGGGATGTGGGTGTAACAATGGTATTGATGTCCTCATCAATGATAGATGCCATGAGATGGCTGAAAGTGGAGGGTTGCGTGAGGACGTCGGTGGGCTCCAGAAGCGAGGTCGGTGCGCGCAAGTGTGTGACACCAGACGAACCCAGGTTCAGGGCCCTCCAGAGAGGTAACACCCCTAGTCCTGCCGAAATGGTATGAAATTCACAAGGGCTA
Source organism: Aegilops speltoides (assembly GCA_021437245.1). Lineage (NCBI taxonomy): Eukaryota > Viridiplantae > Streptophyta > Magnoliopsida > Poales > Poaceae > Aegilops > Aegilops speltoides. Next base: position 305,547,046 of record CM038143.1, read on the forward strand.
CAATGGTGCTCCCGAAGCTGTATGGTGGAGGAGGAAGAAGGAGCTAGCTCTCCATTCCTTGCCTCTCATGTGAGTGGGTGAGTGAGTGAGTGAGTCAGTGAGAGTGTGTGTGTGTGTGTGCGCATGCGCGCAATGATCTAAGAGTCCACCAAGATGCTTTGCATGGAGGGCGCCTGGGGGTCTTATAGACCGACCCCCCAGGGATACAATGGTAAAGTTACATGGACGCGGGGCCCTGGTGTCATCGTCAAGATCCAGCCGTGGGGCCTGCCGGCTGCCGGCTCCACTAGACACGGGTATCGTGGGAGGCGTAGCACTATAGGGCGTCGGCCCCTTCGTCATAGGGCGGTCGGCATCATGGGTCTACCGTGGCGGACCACGCGAGCGCCGGTCACCCGGGTCTGCGGGGCGCCCGCGCTGTAGCTACGCTTCCCCGTCGTGGAGGGTTTTCTTCTCGTACAGATGGATGGGATGGCTACTGACCTACTGCTAGACGGCTTGTGGCCTGCTGGTTGGCCGGGTTGCCGCCTCAAGTCGGCCCGCACGGAGAGACCAGATGGAGTGCCAGCCGTACTAAGGGGCGCCAGCCTGCCCGATGTTTTGAAAAGGTGCTTGGGCTTGATTCGGGCTCCGGTGCCTACCCGGGGGTCATCCCCCTGACAGTAGTCCCCGAAGCTGTGAAGGCCCGCCTACTCCAGGAGGCGGGCCTTTGCAGCTTACCCCTCAAAGGACTCGGCAAACAACAAGCACCCGGACCTGGCCAGGGGTCGCCCCACTGCCGGTTTGCTATCCCAGCCAAATCGCAGAGTGGGAGAGCCCGCTGGTCAAACTGACGTGACGATTCACGCCCGCCGTGGTCAGGAGGACCGCCACATGCGGCCCAATGGCGGGCGAGGCCCTACCAGGCCACGCACGCGACGGGACGAGATGGAAAGTTGGGCCCTACTAGGGCGTGCCCTCGGCCCGCACATCGGATTTATTGCGGCATCGTCCATCGATTGGGTTTCCCGACACAGTTACTGCCCATGCGTTATGCGCCACATCGTGAGGGGGTAAGGATCATGGGCACAAACGATCCCACTCCCCCATGTTTTCCTGTGGGTTTAAATGGAGGGGTGATAGGTCTGCATCGTATCTATAATTTTTTTATCGTTCCATGCCAATATTATACAACTTTCACATACTTTTGGCAAAAACTTATATGATTTATTGGACTAATATATTGATCCAGTGCCCAGTGCCAGTTCCTGTGTGTTCAACCAAAGTCCAAATGCGAATTTTTTTTACAGAGGTTCATTTTGGAATATATGTGAACTTCTTAAAGAAGAATCAACACAAGACGGTGCTCGAGGGGCCCACTAGGCACCAGGGCGTGCCAGGGGCGCGCCCTGATAGGTAGTGGGTAACTCATAAGGCGGTTGTTGCCCTTCTTTCGCTGCAAGAAATATAATTTATGGATAAAAATCCCCTCAAAATCTCAGCCGAATCGGAGTTACGGATCTCCGGGAATTTAAGAAATGGTGAAGGGCCAGAAAACAGAACATGAAACAGAAGAGAACAAAGAGAGATCTAATCTAGGAGGGGCTCCTGCCCCTCTTCCGCCATGGAGACCATGGACCAGAGGGGGAACTCTCCTCCTATCTAGGGGAGGCCAAGGAAGAAGAAGAAGCAGGTGGGCTCTCTCCCCCTCTCTCCCGGTGGTGCCGGAACACCGCCGGGGCAATCATCGTGACGATGATCTACACCAACAACTTCGCCACCGTCACCACCAACTCTCTACCTCTCTATGCAATGGTGTAACACCTCTTCTTCCCGCTGTAATCTCTACTTAAACATGGTGCTTAATGCTATATATAATTATTCAATGATGTGTTGCCATCCTATGATGTTTGAGTAGATTTGTTTTCTCCTATAGGTTTATTGATGGTCATGATTAGTTTGAGTTGTATATTTTATTTTGTTGTTGTCATATGGTGCCCTCCGTGTCATGGAAGCGTTAGGAATTCCCAATGTAGGGTATTGCAATACGTTCATGATTCGCTTATGATGGGTGGCGAGGGTGACAGAAGCTTATACCCAAGTAAGTGGGTTGTTGCGTATGGGATAAAGAGGACTTGATACTTAATGCTATGGTTGGGTTTTACCTTAACGATCTTTGGTAGTTGCGGGTCCTTGCTAGATTTCCAATCATAAGTGCATATGATCCAAGAAAAAGGGTATGTTATCTCATGCCTCTCCCTCAGATAAAATTGCAATAATGATTACTGGTCTACTTATCGATTGTTTATGGACAAAATACTTATCTTGTGTTATAAAAATCTTTCTACTAAACAACTAAGATCAACTCAAGCAGACCCTGCATCCTGCCCCTACCCGGGAAATAACCGCCAAAATGCGGGTCGGGCGGAAAAACCTGCCCGATTAGATCCCGCATCTCACCCTGGCCCGCAAAAAATTTTAGGGGGCGCGGCAAAATCTCGGCCCAACCCACGAATACGCGGATTTCCCCGTCGCGGCTGCGGTGCCCTGCATCACAGAGAAGTAGTTGGCGGGAGGGACATTTCATCTCGCGTGCATTTTCCCCACCCCCTTCCACCGCCGACCGCCTTTGCTTCCGCCCGCCCGTGGCCGATGATTCTGCCAAATCTGCGGGTAGAAACGCGTGGCGGGGTGCTACGTCTTGAGCTTGCATTGGTTTTCCTTGAAGAGGAAAGGGTGATGCAGCAAAGTAGCGTAAGTATTTGCCTCAGTTTTTGAGAACCAAGGTATCAATCCAGTAGGAGGCTCCTCAAAAGTCTCACACACCTACACAAACAAACAAAGAACTCACAACCAACACAATAAAGGGGTTGTCAATCCCTTCATGGCCACTTGCGAAAGTGAGATCTAATAGAGATAGTATGATAAGATAAATATATTTTTGGTATTTTGTAATATAGATGCAAAAAGTCAAGATGCAAATAAAAGTAGATTGGAAGCGAATATGATAAGAGATAGACCCGGGGGGCATAGGTTTCACTAGTGGCTTCTCTCAAGATAGCATAGATATTACGGTGCGTGAACAAATTACTGTCGAGCAATTGAGAGAAAAGCGAATAATTATGAGATAATCTAGGCATGATCATGTATATAGGCATGACGTCCGCAACAAGTAGACCGACTCCTGCCTGCATCTACTACTATTACTCCACACATCGACCGACTCCTGCCTGCAATCTAGAGTATTAAGTTCATAAAGAACAGAGTAACGATTAAGCAAGATGACATGATGTAGAGGGATAACCTCAAGCAATATGATATAAACCCCATCTTTTTATCCTCGATGGCAACAATACAATACGTGCCTTGCAACCCTTTCTGTCGGGGATATACCCCGCGGTGTAAACCGGCCGGAAGTTTAACCCGGCCGGACTGGACGATTCACGGGATACCCGCCCGGTCTTGACGGTTCATTCGTAACCCGGCGGGCGGGTCAGATGGATGACGAGGCCCATGGCCCAGAAGGCCGGTTCATGTTTAATGGTGGGCCGGTTTATGAGGAAAGCATAAGGACTACTCTCCTACAAAGGAAGCAAGACTAGGACTCCACTTGTAATAGAGTAATACTAATCCAACTAGGACTAGTCATGTAAAACCGCCCCTTCAACATATATAAGGAGGGGCAGGGCTCCCCAAAGAGGGACAAGTTAGAAGCTACAAGCAAGAAGAAACAATCTTAGGGCTAGACACAAAGAGGAGAGCCGGTTTACGGCGAATCCCTCGTGATGATAATGAGATCTAGCCTCAAACAGCATGTAGGGTTTTTACCGGATGATGTTTCCCGGGGCCCGAAGCTGTCTAAATCCCTGTCTTGTGTTGCGTCTCTCGATTCCGCCAACCCCTCTCAAGCTACCACATGGATGCGTTGGCCTCGCGACTAAGTCCTGACACTAAGGACATCTGCCGTGACAAATCCACGACAGTTGGCGCCCACCGTGTGGCCTGCGCACGATGGTGATGAGTTCTTGAAGGGATCTTTTCAAAGGATCGAGAAATTCGAGATGTGCTGGATGAAGAAGAACCGGCGCAGAAGAAGGTACATCGTCTCCGTGGCAAGCAGTCGGAGGGAGATACAAGATTAAGATCGAGAAATTAGGGTTGCTTACAGTGCGACAGCTCATGACCCGGCGATCCGTGGAGTCAGAAGATGAATCGGTATTTGCTACGTTAAACATCAAAGCTGGCGAGTCACGGTGTCCTGGTCGGATCGGAGGAGCCGTTGAGCCACCTTCGGCCTCGAGCCATTGAGCCATCGCACTTTGGGTCGCTGACCCGCCTCATCAGGCGCTTCGCCGCCGTCCTGCTAGGACGAATCGCCATACATGAAAGTCCGACTAAAGATCACTTCGCCAGAGCGGCGGTATGGTCCGGCAAGACCGAGACCGTTCGTAATACTTCGCGCTTTATTATTGTTTCGATCGCGAGAGCTAACGTGCGTGAAGGAAATTGCATCGATGGCAGCCGATGTACGAGATTCGCTTCAAGTTCGGACGCTGCTACCTGTTGTTGTTGCTGCATATGGTGCCAAACATCAAATCGATCAGATTAAGTGTTACTAGTGGCCGACTTAGTACTCACGTGAAGATAGAATCGATCCGCAAAGATCAGTTTTTATTCCTTTTATCAATTGCTACATCACCGCGACGGCGGTGTTGGAAAGATTTGTTGTACGCCAACCAAGGGAACAGAGCTCTAGGAGGAAGAATCAAATCATCAAAGCCGCGAAGCCTCTCAGGACACGTGTGCGTGGCTTCGCACGCATAGATTGACCGATATGGCTCCATGATACAGATCAGACATCAGTGAAAGGCACAGCTATCACGCTGTATGCGGAGCGAGTCGCTGTAATCCTCGGGCCTGGCGAAGCAAGAAATTCAAAACGGCCATAGCACTATGCGAACTTGGGAGAACTACCATATCCTGGTCTGCCCACACAAAGTACGAGAAGAATCTTCACGTTGCACACCTGCCCGTGCAAAAGAGAAGAAGGCAATTTGACCTGGCGCTGGACTGCTGGATGCTATTCATAGTTCCAACTGTGGATTTATCTGTGTATTGCAACTTGGTCTGCTCCGTCTCTGTTTATCTGACAAAAAAGCCAGGTGATATCCATCTAAATTTATTTTATTAAAATATATTGTTTTTCATCAAAGAACAATTACTTTGGTCTGTGGTAAATTTTTGCAGGACCATTATTCATTACAAAGGTGCCGTAAAGGGGTGTGCGCCAATATTATTTTTGCACTAGCACGTTCGGGCCGTGTTGCTCGACGAATACGCGCACAAGTTATCGCCCCCGATGTTCAATTTACATCTGTCTGCGCCTGTGGCCGAGTCGCCCGTCTGCACCGGTTTACAAACGCCACGGACGACTCGCCCGTCCGCTCTCGCGACCGGTTCACGCGTCCGCGCCGGTTTACAATGAGGAGGACAACTTGCCCGTCCGCACCGGCTTACGACTCCCGCTGGACCATCTCCGACTTCGCCGGCTTATGCCACATCATAAAAACAAGCTAAGTCACTTTTACATTTAAATTTCATTTTTTCCAGCCAATTAAATATATCCGGCACCTTTGAGTTAATCTTGGGCCGGGGGCTATCATTTCTTCTTATAAAGTTGAGTCGTAAGGTTACCAAAGAGGACTATTTGCCACGATGCACAGTTCAAACATGGGTGCCCTACATATCAGCGAAATAATTTTATGTTCGTTCTTTACTAAGTCGATGCAACTCAGAATCCGACCAAGTAGTGGGTATGGTATTGTCAATCGACTCGATGCTTATCATGGACTTTGTCGACCTTGAACATATCGATTCCACGAAAAAAGTCCACGCGTGAGCCTACTTAGTCGAAATCAAACGATTAACAACTTGAGCACAAGTTGACAAAGTCATCAAAATTATTATTTAATTTTGTTGTATATATCACTTAACGTTGTAATGCATTCATATGTTTTATTTCAGAACAAAGAGCTTGAAGACTCCTCGAGTCGCCTCAAGCCTCGGGGGCTATCAAGCCAGAATTTGTGAAAAAATGGACTTTGTTCGTTACCAAAACACAAGTTCACATATTTTTCCGTCCGCGCCGGCTTACAACGCCGTGTTCGGTTCATCTGTTTGAGCCGCCTGTGATGCTGAGGTCATCCTTTCCGTCCATTTCTCACGGCCTGGTCTACATCAACATACCGGGCCGCACCTGTCTGAATGAGCTGTTTATTGAGTATGAGCAAGTCACAGCTTGGGTAGCCCGGTTTTCTTTCAACAAATGGAGGCAAATTATCATCAACTGCCGTTTGCACTGGATGGCTCAATGGGCAGGCGCACGAGTCGCCACTACAGTTTAGTTAATTTCAAATCGCCAGTTGGAAGGAACCATTGGCCGAGTTGCTGACACGGCTCATACGGGATCATTTATAACCCGCCGCAGTCACCTCAATCTTCTGTGGATTCACATCGTGCTATCAACACCAATGATATACAAATTATGCCGATTTATATCACGGTCAAATATGGAGAGTTTCAAGCCAACTCCTCGAGTCACCTTGAGACTCGGGGGCTACGATGACATGACTCAGCAAATCTTGCCAGTTTCAGTGAAGTCAAGAACAACAGGACGCTGGAGGGAAAGATAACCCGGTCCCGGAAGCTACTACCATATGAAGGAAAATTTAAAGGCCGTCAGAAAATTTCCGGTTTGGAAAGTATATGACAATTACAAAATCCTGGCTCAATGAAGAAGTTTCGGGTCATCAGAAAAATTTCCGGTTTAAAATCCGGCTCAAGGGAAGCCAGTCTCACTGAAGCTCTCAAATCCGGTTTAAGAATTTCCGGTTTGAAAAGGAATTAACTTCTCGCAGGTTCGAGTTTGAAGGCCGTCAGAAAATTTCCGGCTGAAAATGAAGATTCCGGTTTAAAATCCGGTTCAAGGGAGGCCAGTATCATTGAAGCTCTCCAAAAATCCGGATTACAATCCGGTTCAAGGGAAATTTATCTATCATGAAGCTTTGAAGCTCTCAAATCCGGATTACAATCCGGTTCAAGGGAAATTTATCTATCATGAAGCTTTGAAGCTCTCAAATCCGTTCAAAATTCGTTTAAGGGGAAATCTATCTCCCACAAATCAAGACGCCAATATCCGGTTCAAAATCCCGGTTCAAGAAGAATTTATTTCTTGCAAAAAGTTAAAGGTTGCCAAAGAGGACCTGCTGCCATGATGCGCGGTTCAAACATGGGTATACCGCCTTATTGGCTTATCATATTATTGGTTACATGGGGCTTCAACTGACAAAGTGGAGTTCTGTCCATTAATCCGGCTATCACGCCACAACATAGCTTGGGAGCTTCACACCCAAGGGGCCAAAGAGAGTCTGGATGCTATGCACAGCTCAAACATAGGCACCCAATGAGCACAGCTCATCACGTTACTTGGGGGCTCCTTGTGTCAAATACCAAGGAGTTTGAAAGGACCCTTGTAGCTGGGTATCGACCCACGGCTTGGAAGCCTGGTATATTTACCTAAAACCCCGGGTTAACCTGCCTTCATCAAGTAAGACACTCCTATCCAGGTAATCCTGGCATGACCCTCCGAACGCTTGACAGTTACTCTCATTGAGACCCTGAACTTGTCAAAGTTAAAACGGTGATTGGTTAGTTGGAGGTCCATCTTAAAAGGCTTTGCTAAATGGTTCAACTCAGCGGCCTGGCAGCCCATGAAAAGCCTCGAATTTGGGCCTGGCAGCCCTTGAAAAGCCTCGACTACACGGTTTTATTTGCATTTGTCACTTCTCTTTTGATAAATTTTGTGTTAAACCGGTTTCTTTGACCCGGTATGGCTTTTCAGTCATCAAATTAATCCGGTGTTTATTGACCCGTCCTGGCTTTGGACTATAAGTCGCCAGTATATATTTGGATTGCGCCATTGGAATCATGCGCTTATAAATCATTGAGTTCTATTATTCAAAATAGGCAAACTTGGCTGGATTTTCATTATGATATTGAATGATTGAGGTTTCATACCGGATTATATTATCTTGAATAGCCAACATGGCTGGATTTTTATTATGGTTATTCATATTATGGTTGAGGTTTTCAAAGTCGCTTTAGCGCAATGGATATTATGTTATCAATGGATATATTCTACAATTGAAGGAATAGTCCCGAGTTGCTGCAGGCTTACAACCCGGCACTTGGGGGCTACATTATTGAAGTTGAGATTATATCAAATATGCAAGTCTCATGTCGCTGCAAGCATGCACCATGACACTTGGGGGCTAATGCAAAGTCATTTTGCTCATCTTATTGAAGACCCAACTCATCACATTATAATGAGCTGGCCCTTGGGGGCTACCAATTGCTCATGTCAACAATTCAAGGTACACAAATTTTTCATTATATTGAAGGGTCCACTGCTCAGTTGGTAAAGCACAAGGCTCTTAACCTTGTGGACGTGAATTCAAGCCCCATGATGGGGGTTACGTCATATGGTGTTATTTTCATTGAAGTATATATCAAAGTCCCTGCTCATTATTGCATAATGACCCGGCCCTTGGGGGCTACGCTGGTTGAAGTTTTTATGAGCATCAGGAAATTACAAGTCCCAGGTTGCTGCAAGCATAACAACCCGGCACTTGGGGGCTACATAATATGGAGTATTCAGTTTTACTAAGTGACTGGGATGAATAATATGGATTTCTTCAAAGTGGTAGTAATTATACGGAAACAAGTCTCAAATCATCACTTTGTTCTGTTCAAGACTTGGGGGCTACACGTAATATGGTTATAAGGAGAAAATCTTCAAATTCTCGTTTTGAGCAATAATTACGACCGAGTTGGTGACAATTATGACTTGGTGCCATCCATATTTACAATCCGCAATTTTGGTAATATCAATCCGATAAATTTTACATCTTCAAACCGCTGAATATCGATGAGTATGTCAAGACCAATATTTCTTAAACCGCGATTTCAAGTTGGTTCAAATGGGTTATTCTTCACAATATTTTTCTATGAGAAGCCAACATCAGCAATTTGAGTATGAAGCTGGTTATTGACCCGGATTTTCTAGAAGGAGGAAAATGACAAGGACTTAAGGACGATCAGGTGCCGGTCTACAAGAATATTTAAACCGGAGCACAACCCGACAAATTTGTTCTTGTGTTTATGTTGCAGATCAGTTTAACATGGATAAATCCAAGCAAAAGTGGGGGCTAATGTCGGGGATATACCCCGCGGTGTAAACCGGCCGGAAGTTTAACCCGGCCGGACTGGACGATTCACGGGATACCCGCCCGGTCTTGACGGTTCATTCGTAACCCGGCGGGCGGGTCAGATGGATGACGAGGCCCATGGCCCAGAAGGCCGGTTCATGTTTAATGGTGGGCTGGTTTATGAGGAAAGCATAAGGACTACTCTCCTACAAAGGAAGCAAGACTAGGACTCCACTTGTAATAGAGTAATACTAATCCAACTAGGACTAGTCATGTAAAACCGCCCCTTCAACATATATAAGGAGGGGCAGGGCTCCCCAAAGAGGGACAAGTTAGAAGCTACAAGCAAGAAGAAACAATCTTAGGGCTAGACACAAAGAGGAGAGCCGGTTTACGGCGAATCCCTCGTGATGATAATGAGATCTAGCCTCAAACAGCATGTAGGGTTTTTACCGGATGATGTTTCCCGGGGCCCGAAGCTGTTTAAATCCCTGTCTTGTGTTGCGTCTCTCGATTCCGCTCAACCCCTCTCAAGCTACCACATGGATGCGTTGGCCTCGCGACTAAGTCCTGACACTAAGGACATCTGCCGTGACAAATCCACGACACTTTCTGTCACTGGGTAAGGACACCGCAAGATTGAACCCAAAGCTAAGCACTTCTCCCATGGCAAGAAAGATCAATCTAGTAGGCCAAACCAAACTGATAATTCAAAGTGACTTTCAAAGATAACTCAATCATACATAAAAGAATTCAGAGAAGATTCAAATATTATTCATAGATAAACTTGATCATAAACCCACAATTCATCGAATCTCGACAAACACACTACAAAAAGAGTTTACATCGAATAGATCTCCACAAGAGAGGGGGAGAACATTGTATTGAGATCCAAAAAGAGAGAAGAAGCCATCTAGCTAATAACTATGGACCCGTAGGTCTGTGGTAAACTACTCACAACTCATTGGAGGGGCTATGGTGTTGATGTAGAAGCCCCCCGTGGTCGATTCCCCCTCCGGCGGAGTGCTGGCAAAGGCTTTAAGATGGGATCTCGCGGATACAGAAGGTTACGGTGGTGGAAATTGTGTTTCATTGGCTCCCTGGATGTTTTCGGGGTACGTAGGCTTATATAGGAGGAATAAGTATGTCGGTGGACGCCCGAGGGGCCCACGAGTCAGGGGGGCGCGCCCTATAGGGGGGGGGGCGCCCTTCTATCTAGTGGAGGCCTCGGCTGCTTCTTGCTTGCTCTCCAAGTCCTCTGGATCACGTTCGTTCCAAAAATCACGCTCCCGAAGGTTTCATTCCGTTTGGACTCCGTTTGATATTCCTTTTCTTCGAAATACTGAAATAGGCAAAAAAACAGCAATACGGGCAGGGCCTCTGGTTAGTAGGTTAGTCCCAAAAATGATATAAATGTGTAAAATAAAGCCCATAAACATCCAAAAGGGGTAATATAATATCATGGAACAATCAAAAATTATAGATACATTGGACACGTATCAAGCATCCCCAAGCTTAATTCCTGCTCGTCCTCGAGTAGGTAAATGATAAAAAAAGAATTTTTTGATGTGGAATGCTACCTAGCATAATTCTTTATGTAATTTTTTTTATTGTGGCATGAATGTTCAGATCCAAATGATTCAAAATAAAAGTTCATATTGATAAAAGAAATAGTAAGACTTCAAGCATACTAATCAAAGTAATCATGTCTTCTCAAAATAACATGGCAGAAGAAATTCATCCCAACAAAATCATATAGTTAGGCTATGCTTCATTTTCGTCACACAAAGATGTTCCCAACTTCTACACCCCCGATGACAAGCCAAGCAATTGTTTCATACTTAAATAATCTCAAACTTTTTCAACCTTCATGCAATACATGAGCGTGAGCCCTGGATATAGCACTATGGGTGGAATAGAATATGATGATGGGGATTGTGTGGAGAAGACAAAAATAGAGAAAGTCTCACATTAACGAGGATAATCAACGGGCTATGGAGATGCCCATCAATTGATGTCAACATGAGGAGTAGGGATTGCCATGCAACGGATGCACTAGAGCTATAAATGAATGCTCATCAAAAGAAAACTAGTGGGTGTGCATCCAACTTGCTTGCTCACGAAGACCTAGAGTATTTGAGGAAGCCCATCGTAGGGATATACAAGCCAAGTTCTATAATGAAAAATTCCCAATAGTATGAAAAAGACAACTTATGAGACTCACTATATGAAAAACATGGTGCTACTTTGAAGCACAATATATGAGACTCACTACATGAAGAACAAGGTGCTACTTTGAAGCAGAAGTGTGGAAAAAGGGATAGTAACATTGCCCTTTTTATTTATTTTCTTTTTTTTCGTTTTTTCTTTTCTTTTCTCTTTTTTTGGGCCTTCCTTTTTTTTCTTTTTGGCCTTTCTTCTTTTTTTTCTTTTTTTTCTTTGGGCAATGCTCGAATAATGATGATCATCACACTTTCATTGATTACAACATATGAATTACAGCTCGAAACTAGAACAAGGTATGACTCTATATGAATGCCTCCGGCGGTGTAAAGGGATGGTGCAATGAATCAAGAGTGACATGTACGAAAAATAATGCATGGTGGCTTTGCCACAAATACGATGTCAACTACATGATCATGCAATGGCAATATGACAAAATTAAAGTATGTCATGATGATGATGAACGGAACGGTGGAAAGTTGCATGGCAATATATTTCGGAATGGCTATGCAAATGCCATAATAGGTAGGTATGGTGTCTGTTTTGAGGAAGATATAAGGAGGTTTATGTGTGATAGAGCGTATCATATCACAGAGTTTGGATGCACCAGCGAAGTTTGCACCAACTCTCAAGGTGAGAAAGGGCAATGCATGGTACCGAAGAGGCTAGCAATGGTGGAAAGGTAAAAGTGCGTATAATCCATGGACTCAACACTAGTCAAAAGAACTCATATACTTATTGCAAAAATTTAGAAGTCATCAAAAATCAAGCACTATGCGCATGCTCCTAGGGGGGATAGATTGGTAGGAAAAGACCATCGCTCGTCCCCGACCGCCACTCATAAGAATGCACAAGCCAGGTACACTTCATGTTTCAAATTTGTTACAGAACTTTAACCATACGTGCATGCTATGGGACTTGCTAACTTCAACACAAGCATTCTTTAAATTCATAATCACCCAACTAGCATGACTTTAATATCACTACCTCCCTATCTCAAAACAATTATCAAGTATCAAATTGATCATAGCATCCAATTCACTTCCTATGATAGTTTTTATTATACCCAACTTGGATGCCTACCATTCTAGGACCAATTTATAACCATAGCAAATACCATTCTGTTATAAAAGACTCTCAAAATAATATAAGTGACGCATGATAGACTAGCAATTTCTACAAAAATAAGCCACCGCCGTGCTCTAAAAGATATAAGTGAAGCACTAGAGCAAAAACTATCAAGCTCAAAAGATATAAGTGAAGCACATAGAGTATTCTAGCAAATTCTAATCAAATAGGCTTCTCCCAAAAGGTGTGTACAGCAAGGATGATTGTGGTAAACTAAAAAGCAAAGACTAATATGATACACGATGCTCCAAGCAAAACACATATCATGTGGCGAATAAAAATATAGCTCCAAGTAGAGTTACCAATGAACGAAGACGAAAGAGGGGATGCCTTCCCGGGGCATCCCCAAGCTTAGGCTTTTGGATGTCCTTGAATATCTTGGGGTGCCATGGGCATCCCCAAGCTTAGGCTCTTGCCACTCCTTATTCCATAGTCCATCAAATCTTTACCCAAAACTTGAAAACTTCACAACACAAAACTCAACAGGAAATCTTATAAGCTCCGTTAGTGAAAGAAAAGAAAACCACATCATAAGGTACTGTAATGAACTCATTATTTATTTATTTTGGTGTTAAACCTACTGTAATACAACTTCTCTATGGTTTATAAACTAATTTACTAGCCATAGATGCATCGAAATAAGCAAACAACACACGAAAAACAGAATCTGTCAAAAACTGGACAGTCTGTAGCAATCTGTAACTAACGCAAACTTCTGTAACTCTAAAACTCCTACCAAAATAGGAAGTACTGGAAAATTTATCTATTATCGTCAGCAAAAATAATAACACAAAAGCACATTTTTGTGATTTAACAAAACTAAATTTGTGCGAGCAAAGTTTCTGTTTTTCAGCAGAATCAAATCAACTATCATCGTAGGTTATCCTATAGGTTCTACTTGGCACAAACACTAATTAAAAGCTAAAAACACATCTAAACAGAAGGTAGATGCAATATTTATTACTAAACAGGAACAAAAACAAAAAACACAAAGAAAATTGGGTTGCCTCCCAACTAGCGCTATCGTTTAACGCCCCTAGCTAGGCATAAAAGCGAAGATAGATCTAACGAGTGCCATCTTTGGCACTAAATTCATAAGTATCCTGCATGATAGATTCATAAGGTAATTTGACTTTCTTTCTTGGAAAGTGCTCCATGCCTTTCTTTAGTGGAAATTGGAATCTAATATTCCCTTCGTTCATATCAATAATCGTGCCAATCGTTCTAAGGAAAGGTGTACCAAGAATAATAGGGCAAGAAAGATTGCAAAATATATCAAGAACGATAAAATCTACGGGCACCACATTTTTATTTGCAACAATGAGAACATCATTGATCCTTCCCATTGGCTTTTTAATGGTGGAATCCGCAAGGTGCAAATTTAAAGAGCAATCATCAAGATCATGGAAACCTAGAATATCACATAAAGTTTTCGGAATCGTGGAAACACTAGCACCCAAATCACACAAAGAAAAACACTCATGATCTTTAATTCTAATCTTTATAGTAGGTTCCCACTCATCATTAAGTTTTCTAGGTATAGAAACTTCCAAATTAAGTTTTTCATCATAAGATTGCTCAAGGCATCAACAATATGTTTGGTAAAAGCTTTTTTTTGACTATAAGCATGAGGGGAATTAACAACGGATTGCAACAAGGAAATACAACCTTCTAAAGAACAATTATCATAATCAAATTCCTTGAAATCCGAGATAGTGGGTTCAATGCTATTTAAAGTTGTGACCTCTCCAATCCCACTTTTACCAAATTTAGCATCAAGATCTAAAAACTCCGAATTCTTGGGATGCCTTCTAGGTAAAGTTGACTCATCATCAGTCCCATAATTATCAAGATTCATATTGCAAAACATAGATCTAATAGGAGACGCATCAATAATCTTCATCATTATTTCCATGGAAACTAGAAGAACACACCTTTACAAAGCAATCTTTCTTAGCACGCAATGTAGCGGTTCTTTCCTTGCACTCATCAATGGAAATTCTCATGGCTTTGAGAGACTCATTGATATCATGCTTAGGAGGAGAAGATCTAAGTTTAAGAGAATCAACATCAAGCGAAAGTCTATCAACGTTCCTAGCCAAATCATCAACTTTAAGCAATTTTTCTTCAAGCAAAGCATTAAAATTATTTTGTGAAATCATAAATTCTTTCACACTATTCTCAAAATCGGAGGGCATCTTATTAAAATAACCATAAGAATTATTGTAGGAATTTCCATAATTATTAGAGGAATTACTAGGGAACGGTCTAGCATTAAAGTTTCCTCTATAAGCATTATTTCCAAAACTATTCCTACCAACAAAATTCACATCCATAGATTCATTATTATTCTCAATCAAAGTAGACAAAGGCATATCATTGGGATAGAGAGGAGTATTTTTAGTAGCAAACAATTTGATATGTTCATCCATCTTTCCACTCAAAACATTGATTTCTTCTATAGCATGCACTCTGTTACTAGAAGATCCTTCGGTGTGCCATTGAGAATAATTAGCCATAATATTATCAATAAGTTTTGTAGCATCTCCTAACGTGATTTCCATAAACGTGCCTCCCGTGGCTGAATCTAAGAGATTTCTAGAAGCAAAGTTCAAACCGGCATAAAAATTTTGTATGATCATCCATAAATTCAAACCATGAGTAGGGCAATTGTGAAGCATCAATTTCACTCTTTCCCAAGATTGGGCAACATGCTCATGATCAAGTTGTTTAAAATTCATAATATCATTCCTAAGAGTGATAATCTTAGTGGGAGGAAAATACTTAGAGATAAAAGCATCTTTGCACTTGTTACAAGAATCAATACTATTTTTAGGCAAAGACGAAAACCAAACTTTAGCACGATCTCTAAGTGAAAACGGAAACAACTTCAATCTAACAATATCATTATCCGTGTCTTTCTTCTTTTGCATATCACACAAATCAACAAAGTTGTTTACATGAGTAGCGGCATCTTCACTAGGAAGGCCGGCGAGTTGATCTTTCATAACAAGATTCAGCAAAGCAGTAATGATTTCACAAGACTCAACATCATTAAGACGAGCAATCGGAGTACTAAGGAAATCATTATTATTGGTATTCGAGAAATCACACAATTTGGTATTATCTTGCGCCATGGCAACAGGTAATCTAACACACAAGCAAACAGAAAAAGGCAAGCGAAAAAGAGAGGAGGAGATTGGGAAAGAGAGGGCGAATAAATCAGCAAGGGTGAAGTGGGGGAGAGGAAAAGGAGAGGCAAATGGCAAATAATGTAAATGCGAGGGAGATGGGTTTTTGATGGGTACTTGGTATGTCTTAACTTGAGCGAAGACCTCCCCGGCAACGGCGCCAGAAATCCTTCTTGCTACGTCTTGAGATTGCGTTGGTTTTCCTTGAGGAGGAAAGGGTGATGCAGCAAAGTAGCGTAAGTATTTCCCTCAGTTTTTGAGAACCAAGGTATCAATTCAGTAGGAGGCTCCTCAAAAGTCCCACGCATCTACACAAACAAACAAAGAACTCGCAACCAACACAATAAAGGGGTTGTCAATCCCTTCACGGCCACTTGTGAAAGTGAGATCTAATAGAGATAGTATGATAAGATAAATATATTTTTGGTATTTTATAATATAGATGCAAAAAGTAAAGATGCAAATAAAAGTAGATTGGAAGCGAATATGATAAGAGATAGACCCAGGGGCCATAGGTTTCACCAGTGGCTTCTCTCAAGATATCATAGATATTACGATGGCGGAACAAATTACTGTCGAGCAATTGATAGAAAAGCGAATAATTATGAGATTACCTAGGCATGATCATGTATATAGGCATCATGTCCGCAACAAGTAGACCGACTCCTGCCTGCATCTACTACTATTATTCCACACATCGACCGACTCCTGCCTGCGTCTAGAGTATTAAGTTCATAAAGAACAGAGTAATGCATTAAGCAATATGACATGATGTAGAGGGATAAACTCAAGCAATATGATATAAACCCCATCTTTTTATCCTCGATGGCAACAATACAATACGTGCCTTGCAACCCTTCCTGTCACTAGGTAAGGACACCGCAAGATTGAACCCGAAGCTAAGCACTTCTCCCATGGAAAGTGAGGGAGTCCTGGACTAGGGGGTGTCTGGACAGCCGGACTATCATCGTCCGCCGGACTCCAAGACTATGAAGATACAAGATTGAAGACTTCGTCCCATGTCCGGATGGGAATTTCCTTGGCGTGGAAGGCAAGCTTGGCGATACGGATATGTGGATCTCCTACCATTGTAACCGACTCTGTGTAACCCTAGCCCTCTCCGGTGTCTATATAAACCGGAGGGTTTAGTCCGTAGGACAACAACCATTACAACATTCATACCGTAGACGACTTGAGGCTCACATTCGAAAACCTCAGAGCATATGACATCAAGCTGAATCCGGAAAAAATGCGTTTTCGGCGTACCAGCCGGAAAGCTCCTGGGCTTCATTGTATCCGGCAGAGGAATCGAAGCGAACCCAGCCAAGATCCGAGCCCTGTCACAGCTAGATATCCCAAAGGACCTCAAACAAATACAAAAATTGACTGGAGGCGTGGCAGCTCTAAGCCGCTTTATCTCCCGTTTGGGAGAAAAGGCACTGCCCCTCTATCGCCTCCTCAGACGCACCGAACACTTTGAGTGGACGGATGCTGCCACGGCCGGACTTGAAGAAATAAAGGCCATATTGGCAACAAATCCGGTCCTGGCTGCGCCTAACCTAGGCGAACCAATGTTGTTATACATCGCGGCAACACATCAAGTTGTAAGCGGTACTCGTCAGAGAACGAGAGACGAAGGGCATAAATTCTCTTCAAAACCCAGGTACTACGATCCACTTGCTTTAACCGCCAAGAAGTCCTGCTACCGCACTATCAAAAGATAGCGATGCGGTGTTCATGGCATCCCGGAAGCTCGACACTACTTTCAAGTGTGTTCGATAACGATGGCCTCCGGTACCCTCAACGACATTATAAACAACCGCGACGCGATGGGCAGGATTGCAAATGGGCCATTGAGCTCTTACCATTCGATATAACTTACAAACCTCAGCGAGCTATAAAGTCACAAGTTTTGGTTGACTTTGTCGCTGAATGGACTGAAGCCCAACTCCCTAAAGAGTACGGCACATACTCCAATTGGATTATGCACTTCGACGGCTCTAAAATGTTGGCCGAATTGGGGGCTGGCATTGTATTGACGTCCCCAACCGGGGACACGGTCCAGTACGTACTTTAGATAATGTACACGGACTCCAACAATGCAGCCGAATATGAGGCCCTTTTACACGGCCTCCGGATGGCAATCTCCATGGGCATTCAACGCCTAGAGGTGCGTGGGGATTCAAACCTCGCAATATCCCAAATAAATGGAGACTTTGATGCCAAGGATCCGAAAATGGTAGCCTATCGTAATGCTGTCCTTAAAATGTCAGCTCGGTTCAAAGGACTTGAATTCCACCACGTAGCCAGGGATAATAACCAAGCAGCCGACGTACTGGCACGCATCGGCGCAAAACGTGACGCTGTCCCTCCAAATATCTTCCTCGAACGACTCTTTAAGCCATCCGTACTATGGGAAGAGGAGTCCGGAAATAACAAACCGGAAGCAACCGCCCCAACCGACACAAAGCAATCTGACATAACCGGCAATTCAGCCGATGAAATAACACCTTTAGCCCACGACATCATGGCAGTAATCGCCCCAAGGACAGAGCCATTCCTAGCCTACTTACTTAGGCAAGAACTTTCCGAAGACCAAAATGAGGTCCGCTGCATAGTTCGGCGATCTAAAGCCTACAAGGTCCATGTGGGAGAACTATATAAGAAAAGCACAACCGGAGTCCTTCAGAGGTGTATCTCCGAAGAGGAAGGGCAAAACCTTCTGGCTGAAATTCACGCAGGATTAGGCGGACACCACGCCGCAGCTCGGGCCCTTGTAGGAAAGGCATTCCGTGCAGGATTTTATTGGCCGACGGCCCGGGCAGATGCTCAGGACTTAGTCCAAAGATGCGTCGGTTGTCAGCTCTTTGCTAATCAGAGCCATATGCCACCCATCGCCCTCAAAACTATACCTATTACCTGGTCGTTCGCGGTCTGGGGGCTTGACATGGTTGGACCCCTTAAAGGGGGAACCCACAAGCAAAGGTACCTATTGGTCATGGTTGACAAATTCACCAAATGGATAGAGGCCAAGCCAGTTAAAACGGCAGAGTTCGGACCAGTGATAGACTTCATATCCGGGGTAGTACACCGTTATGGTGTCCCCCACAGCATCATAACCGATAATGGCACGAACTTCACAGCCGACGAGGTTAAGTCATGGTTCAACAATATGGGCATCAAGCTCGATTACGCTTCAGTCTATCATCCTCAAACCAACGGTCAAGTGGAACGAGCAAATGGTCTAATAATGAGCGGCATTAAACCCGCACTAGTGCGGTCACTTACAAAATCGACACGACCGGGTAGAGGAGCTCGACTCAGACTGGGGCTGCGGACAATGCCCAACCGCATTACCGGATTCACACCATTTTTATGGTATACGGCGCAGAGGCGCTTCGCCATGACATCATTCATGACTCACCTCGAGTGCGCATGTATGAAGAAAGAGAAGCCGAGCTGGATCGGTAGGACAGCTTGGACGCATTAGAGGAAGAACGCGACGTCGCCAAGGCTCATTCCGCATTCTATCAGCAGCAGGCTCGAAGATATCAAAGCAGAGAAGTACGGGCCAAGACTTACAATGTTGGCGAACTAGTTCTACGCCTGCCGGACAAGAAAAAGGACAAGCTCAAGCCCAAATGGAAGGGCCCCTTCATTATCGATCAAGTCCTGACCGGCGGAGCGTACCATCTACGAAATGCGTCGGACAACCGACTCAAGCCGAACCCATGGAACGCAGCCCGCCTCCAAAGATTCTACGCCTAGTGCCGGAATAAGAGTTCGTCCCATTCCCCCGTCCAAATTTTTACATTTCATCTGTCTTTTGTTTCTCTTTCTTCCCTCACCCCTTTTCCTAAAAAGCCCTTAAAGGCCTACTCACGCATTGTTCGCACACACTTGACGTGCTATCCGCACTCATTATACACGGGGCTTTTTTACGTAAGCTTAATTATAAGGGCTTTATGCCCAACACATGTGTCAAACTTCCACATGTACCTTTTATTCACCATTATATGCATCGATATGACTTAAGTTTTGGCCAAGCTGGGTGTGCTGGCTCTCGTGCTTACCCTACGCTTCCGATTGTTTGGCTAGGAGGTAAAGGGAGCACCTCTACGATTGTTACTGCCGGGTCAGCCGGATATGTACCTCAGACTGGGTGAAGCCGAAAGCTAGCGTTCTTAAAGGAATATTCGGTCGGTGACTTGAAAGATGATTTTTTACACACTTATTTATCTACCCCCAGATGTTTTTCTGCTCTTTTCGCAGTCCGGACATGCACTTTAGGGCATGCCTCCCAGGGAAAGGAACCCTTAACGGAACTATTCTCCCTGGAAGATGTTTCTTACTAACCATGTAATATAACATAACTAGTTGGGCACTTGTCTGATAAAGCACTAATGACCCCTACGCCTGGTCTCCATGCATGCCCGGTTGTTTCTTCACCGAGAAGGTATTCGACACACTCCGGACTCTAGGGTCCCGAGGTTGAAGCGAAAAGGTCGGCAAAGACAAACGATCTACAATCCGCCTAGAAGGCATTTCACATGTCATTTTAAAATACATTGTCAAATCTCATCGATCAGATTCCTCCTCAATCCCATCTAACAGCTGTCTAATTTACAGTCCGTTGGGAAAATTTAGCGCCAACTCTACTTGGCAGATACTAAACTCACAGGATCTCCTACCCATCGGACCCCACAGTCCGACCTCGCCATGTGGTTGGGAGCCGCCTTCTTATACCGCTGCCTTCACCATGGCCCAGCCTCCTCAGCACCTTGACGGCAGTCGAAATCTTCCATAAACGGAAGCCCCGCCAGATTCCTCAAGCTTCTCCGCAAGCTCCCCAAGGCCCTCGTAGGAGAGGGCTAGCCATAGAGCTCGGACGACGCCGCCATTGCTCGCCGAACTCGTTCGAGCAGTTGCAACAGCTCGGGAAGTTGATCACCCGTTGATACGGGCATCTCCTCTGTAGGGCGACCTGTGAGTATACCTACAGACATATTTTGTCAATTGACTTCCTCGCCGAACTCTTCTTTTCAAAGGAGTTCGCTCAAGCACTTACTATAGATGCCGTGACGAAGCCGCTGATTCTCCTTAACGGAGCCAGACAGCTCGGCCCGAACACCTTTCAGCTCTTCTCTGAGCTGGGCGTGGGCATCCTGGAGCTTGTTCCTTTCTTGCTGCACCTTATTCAGCACCCTCTCGTTGGCCTTTAGCTTGCGCAGTAGTTCTTGCATGTCCGGATCTTGTCCGGCAGCACCTGCAATGTCATTATTAGACTTGCGCGCATGCCGCACACCACTTATCTTCTCAAAATAAAGTGTTACCAGGAGGGGTCTCTGTGTCTCCTCCTGCGGCAGCAAGTGCGGCCTCGAGTTGGGCCTTGCACTCTTGCAGCTCCTGCGACAGTTGGGTATTCTTCTCCGTAAGATCCTGCGTTTCAAATGATCCTTAAATCAGTTACTATAACTACTTTAAGTCTCGGGGGCTACTGGCATATACAGCTATTAAATTCTTTTACCCGTATGTCTTTTACATACTGCTCCGCGGCTCTGGTCAAACCATCCTGAGCAGCACGGAGGTGTGCATCCCCCGCGTTAAAGGCATTCAACGCCTCAGGGGAGAAGCATGCGTCACGAAAAATTGTCCGGCGGCGCCTGTGGTTCATGGCGCTCTCCACCTCAGACTTGGTGGCAGACAGTCTGTCGGCATCCTCCGTTGGAGGAGTATCCGCCCGCGCTTGCGCCGCCTCCCCTCCGTGCCAGTGCCGAGCTCGGCTGGTAGAGGTTGGATTGGCAACCTCTACGCCCGCAGTTCGGTGGGCGCTTTTTCTCCTATGAAAAGTCATGAGCACTCAAACGCTTCCTAGGAACGTTGCTCTAAATAACGAGTAGTGAGCTGTACCTTTGTGGCGATGTTTCGGTCCGCGCCGCACTCCTCTTCCGCCTACTGGGCCGGACTGACCCCTGCTGGTCAGCCGCCGCGGGCTCGGCTTCCCGCCTTGGAGGCACCTCCTGCAAAGCGCCATCGTATACGGAGGTCAGAAATGAGCAAGGAAGGAATGATGGTGTCAGGGCCTCGGTCACAATCACCTGGGAAGCCGGACATAGTCCGGGGTAGTCAGCCATAATGGTGACTAAAGCATTATCCATGCTGAGCTGGTGGAACACCCCGTCGATTAGCTCCACCTTTATGTCCGGATCCTCTTCGGAGGCCGGATCCTGGGATCTCTCTGGATCCTCGGGTTGCGGAGCTGGACTAAGCATGCCCTCCACAACCCGGCGCAGCTCCTACGCCGAAAGTATAATATAAGAAGCTTAAACTTTGAAAGCATGGGTCGGGCACTTGAAGTGTTCGCTTACCCAACGCCGAGGGTTGTTCGTGGAGAACCCGTTCAACGGGGTCGTCTGGAGGAAATCCTCCTTCTCCCCCTTGTACAGGCCGGACAGGATCTTCGCCAGGTCTTCGGCCGATCCTAGCCCTTTGCGGCCATGACGGGTGGCATCGTCCTCCCCGTTGAAATCCCACATACGGTGGCCCCTGTACTGCAGCGGCTGCACCCCCGTGTAATACAAATTGCCATGACTCCAATCATGGTCAACCCGGAATGGGCCAGTAACCTTATCCGGCCCATCAAATAATGGACGCTTTTGTCTTCCTCCAGCTGGGGGCTCCGAGGGCGCCAGCTGAGGCGCTTCTTCAGAGGAGCATTATCAACTCCGGAGGCCGATCCAACAGGTCCGACAATGAGCGCCTTCACGTAAACCAGTCTCAAGGCCGCCTTGGACGCCTTCTTAGGGGTTCCGGATGGATATCCGGTCCCGGCGATGCGCCAAATTTCGGCACCGCCCGCTTGATATATGGACCCCTCGTGAGAACGGGGCACAAGGCAGAACAAACTCTTCCACGGTGCAAAATGGGGCTCAACGCTTAGGAATAGCTCACAAAGAGCTACATAACCCGCGATATGCAGGATAGAGGCAGGCGTAAGGTGATGGAGCTAGAGTCCGTAGAACTCCAGGAGCCCGCGGAGGAATGGATGTATAGGAAATCCGAGCCCCCTTATCAGATAGGGGACGAAGCATACCCGCTCCCCTTTGTTGGGATTTGGGGTAGCCTGCGCTTGCCTCCCACCTTGGTAGGTGGCCAACCCGGCTCGAACCGGAACCATGAAAGCCGGGGGGAGATATCCCTTCGCTTGGAGCGTCACCAGCTTGTTGTGCGGGACATAACATCTCCTCCAATCTCCTGGCATAGGGCTGGGAGCGCGAGAAGAGGAGCCGCGTCGACGGTCCATGGCGGAGTGGATTCTTGGTCAGAAGCGCTCCGATGAGTACTCGCGGAAGGAAGATGGTGTGATTTGGATCTGGATTCTTGCCTCTCTTATAGGCAGGTTATTTGCACAGCTGGGGGGTAAAACATAAAAGCTACCCTGGCTTTTCGCATTCATGCGACGCGTGGAAGATGTCCATTATGGGGCGTGGAAGCCAAGAAGCGCAACATTGATAGGGAAGCCGGACACTGTTCGGCAGGTACATGGAACTCAAGGGAGAACCCGCCTTGCAATGCCGAAGACTATAAACGCGCTGGACTTATCGTCATTGAAGCCTGGTTCGGGGGCTACTGAGGGAGTCCTGGACTAGGGGGTGTCCGGACAGCCAGACTATCATCGTCCGCCGGACTCCAAGACTATGAAGATACAAGATTGAAGACTTCGTCCCGTGTCCGGATGGGACTTCCCTTCGCGTGGAAGGCAAGCTTGGCGATACGAATATGTGGATCTCCTACCATTGTAACCGACTCTGTGTAACCGTAGCCCTCTCCGGTGTCTATATAAACCGGAGGGTTTAGTCCGTAGGACAACAACCATTACAACAATCATACCATAGGCTAGCTTCAAGGGTTTAGCCTCCTTGATCTCATGCTAGATCCACTCTTGTACTACCCATATCATCAATATCAATCAAGCAGGAGTAGGGTTTTACCTCCATCGAGAGGGCCCGAACCTGGGTAAAAACATCGTCTCCCTTGTCTCCTGTTAGCATCCGCCTAGACGCACAGTTCGGGACCCCCTACCCGAGATCCGCCAGTTTTGACACCGACAGCAAGGAATATCAATCTAGTAGGCCAAACCAAACTGATAATTCGAAGAGACTTGCAAAGATAACTCAATCATACATAAAAGAATTCAGTGAAGATTCAAATATTATTCAAAGATAAACTTGATCATAAACCCACAATTCATCGGATATCGACAAACACTCCGCAAAAAGAGTTTACATCGAATAGGTCTCCACAAGAGAGAGGGAGAACATTGTATTGAGATCCAAAAAGATAGAAGAAGCCATCTAGCTAATAACTATGGACCCGTAGGTCTGTGGTAAACTACTCACAACTCATCGGAGGGGCTATGGTCTTGATGTAGAAGCCCTCCGTGGTCGATTCCCCCTCCGACAGAGTGCCGGCGAAGGCTCCAAGATGGGATCTCGCGGCTACAGAAGGTTACGGCAGTGGAAATTGTGTTTCATTGGCTGCCTGGATGTTTTCGGGGTACATAGGCTTATATAGGAGGAAGAAGTATGTCGGTGGACACCCGAGGGGCCCACGAGACAGGGGGCGCGCCCTATAGGGGGGGGGGGCGCCCTCCTATCTTGTGGAGGCCTCGGCTGCTTCTTAACTTGCACTCCAAGTCCTCTGGATCACGTTCGTTCCAAAAATCACGCTCCCGAAGGTTTCATTCCGTTTGATATTCCTTTTCTTCGAAATACTGAAATAAGCTAAAAAAATAGCAATACGGGCTGGTCCTCTGGTTAGTAGGTTAGTCCCAAAAATGATATAAATGTGTAAAATAAAGCCCATAAACATCCAAAAGGGGTAATATAATAGCATGGAACAATAAAAAATTATAGATAAGTTGGAGACGTATCACGGGGCCGCTGACCATCCTCCCGCGCCGTCACGCTGCACCGACCCCCCGGATCCAGCGAGAAGAGCGTCCTTATTGCTGCCGCCGCCGGGGATCGACCACCGTCGAGCCCGCCCCACATCGCCGCCCAGGATCACCCATCGCATCCTCCACCGCTTAGTGCGTATTTGTGATCTTTGCGAGCGAGCGCTATAGTTCCTTGACGCGCAGGTGTGCATGTAGATTGAGTTGAGACTGTGCGAGAAGTTCTTGCTCACTGATTCGTCCAATTCGGACGACTCAAATGTTGAGACCATGCTTGCCAACTTTCGGCAGCAGACATTAGTCATGGCACTTTCCGTGAAGGAGCACGAAGACGAGAACCGGAAGAGAAGGCGAGGATCGACCGTCGGGCGTCTTTGCATTCCTCAGAATCGTCATCTTGGGAACGAGATGTTGATGCAAGACTACTTCGCAGAGAATCCTACATATCCAGCACACCTCTTCTGGAGAAGGTACCGAATGTGACGATCTCTTTTTGTGAAAATTGCTCAAGCTTGCGAGGAAAATTGCCGGTACTTTACCTAAAGAAGAAATGTTGCGGGCTTAAATGGATTTAGTGCATATCAAAAAATCTCCGCATCTATGCGGGTGATTGCATATGGCGTTCCGGCTGACTATGCCGATGAGTACCTTCGCATTGGTGAAGATACTACAATTGAGTCCGTGCGTAGATTTGCAAAAGTGATCATCCGTGTCTTTGGTCCTGAGTATCTTCGGGCACCCAACAAGGATGACACAAAGAAATTGATGGCATCTAATGAGAGGAGAGGATGGCCTGGCATGCTAGGTAGCATTGATTGTATGCATTGGACATGGAACAAATTGCCCGAAGGCATGGCAAGGAATGTATTGTGGCAAGTCTCGTGATGCAACAATTGTGCTAGAGGCCGTAGAATCCGAGGATTTATGGATTTGGCATTGCTTCTTTGGTATGCCGGGCACTCTCAATGATATCAATGTGTTGCAACAGTCTCATTTGTTTGCTAGGCTTGCTAGTGGTGATGCTCCTTCTTGAAACTACACTATCAATGGGCATAAATACACAAAAGGGTACTATCTTGCAGATGGTATATACCCTCCTTGGTGCACATTTGTCAAGAGCATCAAAGAACCCAAAACTAAAAAACGGTGTGAATTTGCAAGGGTGCAAGAGGCAGCCCGAAAAAACATCGAAACAGCATTCGGTGTTTTGCAATCTAGGTTTGCCATTGTCCGTGGTCCTGCTCGCTTTTGGGATAAGAAAACCTTGAAAAATATCATGACATGTTGTGTTATCCTTCACAATATGATTCTTGAAGATGAGAGAGGAATGAACTTGGAATTCTTCTACAACAATGTGGGTAGCCGTGTCAAACCAGCTAGAGACCCTAACCGCATTAGAGCTTTTCTTCAGACATACACGGAGATTGAAAATGTAGACACACATTTTCAGCTTCAGGAGGATCTCATTGAGCACCATTGGCAAAGGGCTGAACAGTAACTCCTTTTTGTATTCATTTGTATTTGTACTCATCACAAGTTTTTTATTGCATTATTTAAGATTTGAATAATTATTTGTAATGTGGATGATTGTTGTATTGTGTTTAATTTGAATAATTATTTAGTTTGCTTCTGTTTGTTGTATTATGCCGGATTTGATATATTGTGCGGGCCGATGAGATGTGGAAAGCAGCGGTGCAAGAGTAGACATCACAAAGCCAACCCGTATAAAAGCATATTCGGCGAATATACTTTTATACGGGTCCATTTGGGGGGTCTACATCTGCGTCCGTCCTTGCCGGCCCGCAAAAGCCATTTTCCGCGAACTGCAAACGCGTTTTGCGGGCTGGCGGGATGTGGGGTCTGCTAGAGTTGCTCTAACTATTATTATCTTGCAAAGTACTCCTAATTTTATTATTGCAAAGTAGTTCTAGCATCACACCTGTAAAATAGTTTCATACTTGTTCTAGGTAAAGTGAATGTGAAGTGTGCGTAGAGTTGTATCGGTGGTCGATAGAACTTGAAGGAAATATAAATCCTTCCTTTAGCTCCTCGTTGGGTGAGGGAGTCCTGGTTTAGGGGGTCCTCGGCCTGCCGGCCTATTTCTCGTGGGCCTGACAGCTGGGCCGCATTGGCACTGCTAAGACGTTGAACTATGTGGAGACCCCATATCCGTATAGGAAGCTTTTTGGTGCCTTGGTATCCTCCAAGTCAAGATGAGAAGAATCAACATGTTTATCCTTTACTTGTAACCTACCATGTGTAACCTTAGTACCCCTGGTGTCTATATAAACCAGAGGGTTTAGTCCATAGAGGCCAGAAAAACAATCACCATCCTACTAGTCTAGGGTTTAGTTCCTCTGATCTCGTGGTAGATTGACTATGTAATCATCCTATACACATCAATATAATCGAGTAGGACGTAGGGTTTTACCACTTAGATAGGGCCTGAACCTAGGTAAATATCGTGTCCTTCGTCCCTTGTTCCCCATTGATCCAAGATCCACAGCTCGGGACCCCCTACCCGAGATCCGCCGGTTTTGACACCGACATTGGTGCTTTCATTGAGAGTTCCATTGTTGGATCATGATGTCTACTACACAACCTTCTTCTTGTAGACGTTGTTGGGCCTGCAAGTGCACAGGTTTATAGAACAGTAGAAAATTTCCCTCAAGTGGATGACCTAAGGTTTATCAATCCATGGGAGGCGTAGGATGAATATGGTCTCTCTCAAGCAACCCTACAACCAAATAACAAAGAGTCTCTTGTGTCCCCAACACACCCAATACAATGGTAAATTGTATAGGTGCACTAGTTCGGCGAAGAGATGGTGATACAAGTGCAATATGGATAGTAGATATAGGTTTTTGTAATCTGAAAATATAAAAACAACAAGGTAACTAATGGTAAAACTGAGCGTAAACGGTATTGCAATGATAGGAAACAAGGCATAGGGTTCATACTATCACTAGTGCAAGTTCTCTCAACAATAATAACATAGATAGATCATATAAACAAGCCCTCAACATGCAACAAAGAGTAACTCCAAAGCCACTAATAGCGGAGAACAAACGAAGAGATTATGGTAGGGTACAAAACAACCTCAAAGTTATCCTTTCTGTTCTATCTATTCAAGAGTTCGTAGTAAAATAACATAAAGCAATTCTTTCCACTCAATCCATCATAGAGTTCATACTAGAATAACACCTTAAGACACAAATCAACCAAAACCCTAATGTAACCTAGATACTCCATTGTCACCTCAATTATCCGTGGCCATGATTATACAATATGCATCACACAATCTCAGATTCATCCAACCAACACAAAGTACTTCAAAGAGTGCCCCAAAGTTTCTACTGGAGAGTCAATAAAACGTGTGCCAACCCCTATGCATAGGTTCATGGGCAGAACCCGCAAGTTGGTCACCAAAACATACATCAAGTGGCACGTGATATCCCATTGTCACCACAGATAAACACGGCAAGACATACATCAAGTGTTCTCAAATAAAGACTCAATCCGATAAGATAACTTCAATAGGGAAACTCAATTCATCACAAGAGAGTAGAGGGGGAGAAACATGATAAGATCCAACTATAATAACAAAGCTCGCGATACATCAAGATCGTGCCATAGAGAGAACACAAGAGAGAGAGAGAGAGAGATCAAACACATAGCTACTGGTACATACCCTTAGCCCCAAGGGTAAACTACTCCCTCCTTGTCATGGATAGCTCCGGGATGATCAAGATGGCCACCGGTGATGGGATCCCCCTCCGGCAGGATGCCGGAACGGGCTCCTGGGATGTTTTTGGTGGCTACAGAGGCTTGCGACGGCGGAACTCCCGATCTATCTTCTCCGTGGACGTTTTTAGGGTACGTGGGACTATATAGGCGAAAGAAGTCGGTCGGGGGGTGCTCGAGGGGCCCACGAGACAGGGGAGCGCCCAGTAGGGGGGGCCCCTCCTATCTCCTGGCCTCCTCGAGAATCTTCTAACATGAACTCCAAGTCTCCAGGATCATATTCTTCCAAAAAATCACGCTGCCGAAGGTTTCATTCCGTTTGGACTTCGTTTGATATTCCTTTTCCTCGAAATTCTGAAACAGGCGATAAAACAACAATATGGGCTGGGCCTCCGGTTAATAGGTTAGTCCCAAAAGTAATATAAAAGTGTATAATAAAGCCCGTAATCATTCAAAAGAGATAATAACATGGCATGAATGCTTCATAAATTATAGATACGTTGGAGACGACAAGATCCCTAAGCTTAATTCCTACTGCCCTCGAGTAGGTAAATGATAAAAGAAAGAGTTTATGAAGTGCGAATGCTAGAAGGTGCACAAGTTTGATCAATGATAATTTCAATCACCTTTTCTAGCATGATAATATGTCATAACAATAGTTCAACTCATAAAACTTCTCATGATAAAGTAACAAGCAATTCACATGTCAAAGCATAGACCATAAACTTTCTTGAAAACTAGCAAACTTCATTCTCAGTCATCAAACAATTGCAATTCATCTTATTTTCAGGAATAGCAAACTTCACATACTCAACTGTCAAATAGTCTTCTACAATTGCTAACACTCACGCAATACTTGTGGTTATGAAGTCTTAATCGAACACTAAGAAATATAGGGGCTTATAGTGTTGCCTCCCAACGTATTCACCTTTGGGTGATGTCAACAATAATAGTTCATTCTAACTTACATCCAATTGTATATATATATCAGGATCTTTCCAGCACGAGGTGCTTGCCAAAGGATAAAATGAAAAAGGGAAAAGTGAAGATCAATGAGTAGCTAAATAATTATGAAACTATGTGAAGACTCTCTCATTTAAGAATTTCAGATCTTGGTATTGTATTCAAACAGCAAGCAAAACAAAACAAAATGACATTGCAAGGATAGCACAACTCATGTGAAGAAGCAAAAACTTAGGTTCAACCGATACTAACCGATAGTTGTTGAAGAAGAAAGGTGGGATGCCTACCGGGGCATCCCCAAGCTTAGATGCTTGAGACTTCTTGAAATATTATCTTGGGGTGCCTTGGGCATCCCCAAGCTTGAACTTTTGTGTCTCCTTAATTCCTCTCATATCATGGTTTCTCTATTTTTCAAAAAAGCTTCATCCACAACAAACTCAACAAGAACTCGTGAGATAGGTTAGTATAAACCAATGCAAAACCTTATCATTTTCTAATGCAAAAATCACTAAAATTATTATTCCACATTCCATACTAAATGCCTCTGCATATTTAATACTCCTATCCTCAAATAGAATCATTAAACAAGCAAACATATGCAAACAATGCAAACATAACAACAATCTGCCAAAACAGTATGGTCTGTAAAGAATGCAAGAGTATGAATACTCCCCTAACTCCAAAAATTATCAAATAAAATCCCCACTGTAGTAAATTTATCAGAGCTCATTATGCAAAATATTTTATCAGAGTATCAATACTTTTCTAGGGAATTTTTGCAGCAGCGGTAAACTTTCTGTTTTCAAACAACAACATGTATACTAGCAAAATAAGCATGGTAAAGGCTATCCTTGACATTTTTATTGAAACTAAAGATGAAAAACATTATTCTAAATAACAGAAAGCAAATACTAACAAAATAAAATGACTCTCCAAGCAAAACACATATCATGTGGTGAATAAAAATATAGCTCCAAGTAAGGTTACCGATGGACGAAGATGAAAGAGGGGATGCCTTCCGGGGCATCCCCAAGCTTAGGCTCTTGGCTATTCTTGAATATTATCTTGGGGTGCCTTGGGCATCCCCAAGCTTAGGCTGTTGCCACTCCTTAGTCCATAGTCCATCAAAGCTTTACCCAAAACTTGAAAACTTCATAACACAAAACTCAACAGGAAATCTTATAAGCTCCGTTAGGGAAAGAAAACAAAACCACCACATAAGGTACTGTAATGAACTCATTATTTATTTATTTTGGTGTTAAACCTACTATATTCCAACTTCTCTATGGTTTATAAACTATTTTACTAGACATAGATGCATCAAAATAAGTAAACAACACACAGAAAACAGAATCTGTCAAAAACAGAACATCCTGTAGTAATCTGTATCAAACGTATACTTTTGGAACTCCAAAATTCCTACCACATTAGGAAGTCCTAAGCAATTCGTGTACCAATCCATATCAAAAAGAATCAGATCATGATAAGGTTTCTGTGAATTAACAAAACTAATTTACTGGATGCAAAAGTTTCTGATTCTCAACAGGATCAACACAACTATCACCGTAAGCTATCGTAAAGGTCTTACTTGGCACTTTATTGAAACAAAAGCTATAAAACATGATTACTACAGTAGCATAATCATGCGAACACACAAAAACAGTAAGGATAAATATTGGGTTGTCCCCCAACTAGCGCTTTTCTTTAATGCGTTTCTAGCTAGGCATGATAATGGCAATGATGCTCACATAAAAGATAAGAATTGAAATATAACGGGAGCATCATGAAGCATATGACTAGCACATTTAAGTCTAACCCACTTCCTATGGATAGGGATTTTGTGAGCAAACAACTTATGGGAACAATAATCAACTAGCATAGGAAGGTAAAACGAGCATAGCTTCAAGATTTTCAACACATGGAGAGGAAACTTGACATTATTGCAATTCCTACAAGCATATGTTCCTCCCTCATAATAATTTTCAGTAGCATCATGAATGAATTGAAAAATATAACCAACACCTAAAGCACTCTTTTCATGATCTACAAGCATAGAAAATTTACTACTCTCCTCATAAGCAAATTTCTTCTCATGAATAGTAGCGGGAGCAAACTCAACAAAATAATTATCATGTGAGGCATAATCCAATTGAAAACTAAAATCATGATGACAAGTTTCATGGTTATCATTATTCCTAATAGCATACAAGTCATCACAATAATCATCATAGATATCAACTTTGTTCTCATAATCAATTGGAACCTCTTCCGAAATAGTGGATTCATCACTAAATAAAGTTGACACTCTTCCAAATCCACTTTCATATTCATCACAATAATATTCAACATCCTCCAAAATAGTGGGATCATTACTTCCTAAAGTTGACATTCTCCCAAACCCACTTTCATATATATAATCATCATAAATAGGAGGCATGCTTTCATCATAATAAATTTGCTCATCAAAACTTGGGGGACAATATATATCATATTCATAAAACATAGCTTGCCCAAGCTTGTGGCTTTGCATATCATTAGCATCATGGATATTCAAGGAATTCATACTAACAACATTGCAATCATGCTCATCATATAAGGGTCTAGTACCAAACATTCTAATGCATTCTTCTTCTAGCACTTGAGCACAATTTTCCTTTCCATCATACTCACGAAAGATATTAAAAAGACGAAGCATATGAGACAAACTCAAATCCATTTGTTTGTAGTTTTTCTTTTATAAACTAAACTAGTGATAAAACAAGAAACAAAAAGATTCGATTACAAGATCTAAAGATATACCTTCAAGCACTCACCTCCCCGGCAAAGACGCCAGAAAAGAGCTTGATGTCTACTACGCAACGTTCTTCTTATAGACGTTGTTTGGCCTGCAAGTGCACAGGTTTGTAGGACAGTAGCAAATTTCCCTCAAGTGGATGACCTAAGGTTTATCAATCCGTGGGAGGCGTAGGATGAAGATGGTCTCTCTCAAACAACCCTACAACCAAATAACAAAGAGTCTCTTGTGTCCCCAACACACCCAATACAATGGTAAATTGTATAGGTGCACTAGTTCGGCAAAGAGATGGCGATACAAGTGCAATATGGATAGTAGATATAGGTTTTTGTAATCTGAAAATATAAAAACAGTAAGGTAACTAATGGTAAAAGTGAGCTTAAACGGTATTGCAATGATAGGAAACAAGGCATAGGGTTCATACTTTCACTAGTGCAAGTTCTCTCAACAATAATAACATAGATAGATCATATAACAAGCCCTCAACATGCAACAAAGAGTCACTCCAAAGCCACTAATAGCGGAGAACAAACGAAGAGATTGTGGCAGGGTACGAAACCACCTCAAAGTTATCTTCTCTGTTCTATCTATTCAAGAGTTCGTAGTAAAATAACATAAAGCTATTCTTTTCGCTCAATCCATCATAGAGTTCATACTAGAATAACACCTTAAGACACAAATCAACCAAAACCCTAATGTAACCTAGATACTCCATTGTCACCTCAAGTATCCGTGGGCATGATTATACGATATGCATCACACAATCTCAGATTAATCCAACCCACACAAAGTACTTCAAAGAGTGCCCCAAAGTTTCTACTGGAGAGTCAAGAAAACGTGTGCCAACCCCTATGCATAGGTTCATGGGCGGAACCCGCAAGTTGGTCACCAAAACATACATCAAGTGGCACGTGATATCCCATTGTCACCAAGATAAACAAGGCAAGACATACATCAAGTGTTCTCAAATAAAGACTCAATCCGATAAGATAACTTCAATAGGGAAACTCAATTCATCACAAGAGAGTAGAGGGGGAGAAACATCATAAGATCCAACTATAATAACAAAGCTCGCGATACATCAAGATCGTGCCATAGAGAGAACATGAGAGAGAGAGAGAGATCAAACACATAGCTACTGGTACATACCCTCAGCCCCGAGGGTGAACTACTCCCTCCTCGTCATGGATAGCTTCGGGATGATGAAGATGGCCACCGGTGATGGGATCCCCCTCCGGCAGGATGCCGGAACGGGCTCCTGAGAGGTTTTTGTGGCTACAGAGGCTTGCGGCGGTGGAACTCCCGATCTATCTTCTCCGTGGACGTTTTTAGGGTACGTGGGACTATACAGGCAAAAGAAGTCGGTCGGGGGGTGCTCGAGGGGCCCACGAGACAGGGGGCGCGCCTAGTAGGGGGGCCTATCTCCTGGCCTCCTCGAGGATCTTCTAATGTGTACTCCAAGTCTCCAGGATCATATTCTTCCAAAAAATCATGCTGCCGAAGGTTTCATTCCGTTTGGACTCCGTTTGATATTCATTTTCCTTGAAATACTAAAACAGGCAATAAAACATCAATATGGGCTGGGCCTCCGGTTAATAGGTTAGTCCCAAAAGTAATATAAAAGTGTATAATAAAGCCCATAATCATTCAAAATAGATAATAAAATAGCATGAATGCTTCATAAATTATAGATACGTTGGAGACGTATCAGATTGCCGAAGGATCGATGGCTCGTCTGATCATCGGAGATGGCGTCAACACGGGGGACATATTCGTCCCCGGGGAACTTTTCATGCTCGACAACATCGTTCTGCATGCCTACTCGACCAGTCACCTTGATCAGGTCGACAATTTTGCCCCTCAGCACTAAGTCGGTTTTTGTAACTTAGAGTACGGGGTGATCTGATCATCACTGGCTTCTCAGCCTTACCTAGGACGCCCGCGGACCCCGAAACATCGACTTTGGTACTGAGGGAGTCCTGGACTATGGGGTCCTCGGGATGCTGGCTCATCTCACGTGGGCCGAACTATTGGGCCGCACCGTATCCGGACTGAAGAACTTTTGTGCCTTGGTGTGTACCCCAAGTCAAGAGGGAAGATCCGGAGTTTCCTTCATGTAACCGACTATTTGTAAACCCTAGTACCCATGGTGTCTATATAAACTAGGGGGCTTAGTCTGTAGAGGCTAGAAGAGCGATCTCCATCTCACCAATTAGGGTTTAGTTCGTCTGATCTCATGGTAGATCTACTCTGTAACCCCCTCATACACACACACACACAATATATCCAAGCTGTACGTAGGGTTTTACCTCTTAGAGAGGGCCCGAACATGGGTATCCATTGTTCCTCATCGATCCAAGATCCACAGTTCGGGACCCCCTACCCGAGATCTGCCGATTTTGACACCGACATTGGTGCTTTCATTCAGAGTTCCACTGTCGGATCGCCGGAAGGGTCGATGGCATGCCTGATTGTTGGAGACAACTAACACCAGGGGCATCTCCGTCCCCGGCCAACTTTTCGTGCTCGGCAACATCGTTCTGCATGCTAACGCGACCAGTCATCTAGACTGATTCAACAACTTCGCCCCTGAGCACCAGATCAGGTTCGATAGCCTAAAGTACACCGCTGACGCTCGGGGCGATCTGGTCCTCGCCAGCTTATCAGCTTCACCCAAGGCGCTCGAGGTCCCAGAAGCGTCCGCTTTGGGGCCGCTTGCTGATCTGGCTTCCGGATTGGCTCCCACTTTGCTCTCAGCTATGAACCCTGATGCGACTGATATGTCCAAAAACCCAGAGTCAACTCTAGTCGAACTCACCCACTCTACCATAGCCCCGGCTTCGAGCCGTCACACGACGTCGGCGTCCGATGACCAGGAGTCATCCCCGGTCGGACCCACTCTCCTTACTTCGGATCCGGCTTTGAGCTGTGGTACGTCTTGGGCATACTAGGCTCGGGAGCCTATTTTGAGGGTCAACCCCAAATACTCGAGGAGCATGGACCGTGTAGATCTTTCATTGCTAAATAGTGCGCTAGACCGGATTCATGCCATGGGAATCCCCAACGGATATCCCTCGGTTTATGACCAGATTGGGCTCAAGCCTGATGATAGGGAAATCGCTACCCCGCCCATCACTCACCTTGTTGCCACTATTAAGGAAGTGGCCGAAGGAGCGCGGTCACCGAAATTGAAAACGGACTATATCCCGATTGGTGACGGGCTCACTCAGGCCTCGAGCCAGGGATCTGACTTCCATCCCGAAGAAAGCTCAGGACTAGACCCCGATCTGCAACACGATCTCGAATCTGCGCCGCCTGGCCTGGACAGTTCGGAATCCAAACTCGGGACGTTGAACACCTTAGAAGTGCCTCGCGCACCACTAACACTACAAAAGAAATACACTTCCGTGATGATACGTATTGGTCATAGTAGGTCACGTTTTCTGTCATCCATGTACATCCATGATGATTTTATGACAGAATCAAGATAGCATACTTGTGCTATCGTAGAAGTGTTCCATGACATTACCAAAATTATCATCCCGGAAGTGTCCACTTCCATGACGATAAATCGCGCGTCACAGAAGTGCTTTCGTCAAGGGTGACCGACACGTAGCATCCACCGTAACGAAACACCGTTAAGCTATCGGGTCCAGTTTTGGATCCGATAACCCGTTAACAGCCCGGACCAATGGGAATTTTCCACGTGTAAAATCGTCATTGGCTGGAGGAAACACGTGTCAGCTCCACGTTGGCACAGGTGTCACTCATCCAATGGCGAGATGCGCCTATGATATGTTGACATGTGGACCGGCCCAAAAATGGCCCATAAAGTTTAAATGGGCTGGCCCAACTAAAGGCCCACAAGATTTTGTGAACCATAATGAGCCGGCCCAGCTAAAGGCCCATGAGATTTTGCAGACCATAATGGGCCGGCCCAACTAAAGGCCCACAAGATTTTGCGGGCCATAATGGGCCGGCCCAGCTAAAGGCCTATGAGATTTTGCGGACCATAATATGGCCGGCCCAGCTAAAGGCCCACAAGATTTTGTGGACCATAATGGGCCGGACCAGCTAAAGGCCCACGAGATTTCACCAACCATCATGGGCCGGCACAGCTGAAGGCCCACAAGATTTTGAGGACACTAGTAGGCTGTCCCATTAACAGGCTACCATGTTTTGGGCCAAATGCCGGCCCATATTTGATCCGGTCCACTAATAGCCTGCCATGTTCTGGGCCTAATAAAGGCCCATATGAGACCCGGCCCGTCAAAAGCCTACCACGTTCTGGGCCAAATTACGGCCAAGATCAGGTCCGGCCCTTTAAGAGGCTTTGGGCTGAATTATGGCCCATATCAGATTTGGCCCATCAACTGGACGTTATGCCTTTGGGCCCACTTGCTAAAGGACCATTTAGTAATTCGGCCTGATATTAAGTTCCGACATGTTAAAGGCCCATTTAACATTTCGGCCCTATATTTATTTCGGCCTGTTAAAAGCCCGTCATATAGTTGGGCCTAACTACGGCCCGGATTGCATTTGGCCTGCTCACAACGGATAATGTGATGGGGCCAAACAAGGACCGAGACAATTTTGTCCTGTTAAAAGCCCGTGATTTGATTGGCACAATCATGGGCCGGGGTCTATTTCGGCCTGCTATCGGCCCGTGAGCTGTTCGCCATGTTTCAGGCCCAACCTACTTTTCAGCCTCCTAAAAGCCCATCGAGTTTTCTTGCGAAAATAGGGTCCGCGGTTTTACTTGGTCTATTAAAGGCCCGAATCTACTAGTGGGACAGTTTACATTTAGGCCTGTTAATGGACCAAGATGACGGGGCCCATGATGCAGATCATACATAGTGATTTGCATGACAGCCCGATTATGTACCGTAATTTTACGGTTTGGCGATTCTTTATCAGGAAGATATATATATATATATATATATATATATATATATATATATATATATATATATATATATATATATATATATATCGTAAAATAAATCAGAGCATCATGAATAGAAAAACCTAGACTATACAATAAAGAAATTACGACATATTACATCCACTAGGCATCAAAGTTCGGCAAGATGATAATAAAGCACAAGCAGACAATGATTACATACACTGGCATCAAAGATCGCGACCAAAGGCAAATAAACACACCGACAAAATAATATACAAAACCGATAGCACTTCAATAGAGTTCAATAAAGGTTAGCCTCGCCGGAGTCGCAGCATAAGCAAATGAGCAAGCGATGAGATCGCGCTTGTTTGACACGATATCCTCCTCACTTTGAAAGATAAACAAGGCATGATTTATAAGTTTTGCACATATGAGTATCAGTGCTGACAATTCATCACATTTCTTACTTACGAATAAAGTGACACAGTTTAAAATTGCATTAACACAATATGGATTTGTTCAGGTCAAGACATGGCAGGAAATGACATTGTGAAGGAGTTGCCAGCTTCACGACACCACTGGATTACAGATCAAGAACGCATATGTATGAATGGCTAATGTGCTGTCAATTTATCCCATTTTAGCTTGGCAAATAAAGAGAAGGTTTAAATAATAGTAGAATGATATGACATTTTTCATAGTTAAGATATTACAGAATATGACATTGTGCTATAGTGGGTAGGTTCACCACACCACTGGATTACGGATCAAGAACAAAAGCATACATGCAGTGCAAAAGAAGATCACTTGCTCTGTATAGTTTAATTTACGTGGTATGAAGAAGGAACTTGGTTGTACAACTGAAAACTTAAATTGAGAAGGACAAACTTTTGTTTATGAACTACATAAGAAACTTTAAACATGCAATTTGAGGCAAACACCAAAAATAAATAGTTGTTGCAGTCATGCCTAACCAAATATACACAACAAAGTTTGAAGGCTTGAGAAGGACAAACTTACATTATTGGTGAAGACAGGCTCTATAAAGCCCTTGTCCATGCTGATGGGGGGGGGGCAATTCAAGAAGTTTACCACAGAATCTTGTTCATAAACATTGCCTTTATTCTACATTTTGTTAGGAGTAAATATAGATGTGATAATATAAGAAAAAATGGAGAATATTTAATATAATATGAAGAGTGATGCTATATAACCAAGTAGCTATAAATGTAAGTACATCGATACAGGAAAAAGGTACAGCCAAGAGCAATGCAGGGCTAAACTTCTTCAGTACCATTGGTGTTATCCAACCTTATGGTAAGAGTAATATAGATCTGATGTGTAGAAAATGGAGGACAAAGGAAAATAAGCTGCAAAGGAAATTTTGTTTTAGTATGGCTACTAATTTTTGGATTAAGAATATTTTGCTCCCTAGCAAAATTTTGCGAATTTTCAAAATTTCGCACATATTTAGTTAAATTTTTAACCCTGGTACTGACCAAAAAATGGGCAGCAATTCTAAAAATGGAAAATGGGCTGCAATAAATTCCATATGAATTATAAAATGAGTAAAAATTATAAAAAATAATAGCAAATGGGATGTACACGCCACAGATTTCGAGGTCGACTTGTTTACGCAAGGCTTTGTCACCAACACACGATTCTAGCAGCGAAGGATCGTTGGATGTCCATCCAACGGCCGACGTCTTTCTTCAATCTCGATCTTCTGCTCCAAATTACTTAAACTAGCGCCAAGTGGACTGCTTACTCCTCCTCTTGTGGCCCGTTGTTATGCCGCATGTGCTTCACCGCCCACCCTACTCCCTCCGCTGGCCTCGCCGCACGCAATCAACTGCTTCCTTATTACGCAAAAAAAATGACCCCCCCCACTGACATCTAGGGCGCACCGGTTGGGAGGCTGACTAGTGGGCCTACTAAGTTGACGCGTACGCAGGGATTGTCAACTTAGTCAACAAACGATTCGAGCAGCAGTAACCGTTGAATTTGAATTGAATGGTCCTGCTGCTTCTTCAATCGCTGCTCTTCTTCCACCAGCTACCCAAACTAGCACGAGCGAGACCGCCTGCTCCTCCCTCCAGTGGCCGACTGTGCTGACTATTGATATGTCTCCGTCGTATCTATAATTTTTGATTGTTCCATGTCAATATTATTCAACTTTCATATACCTTTGGCAACTTTTTATACTATTTTTGGGACTAACATATTGATCCAGTGCCCAGTGCCAGTTCCTATTTGTTGCATGTTTTATGTTTCACAGAAACCCCATATCAAACGGAGTCCAAACGGGATAAAAACGGACGGAGAATATTTTTGGAATATTTATGATTTTCTGGAAGAAAAACCAACGCGAGACAGTGCCCGAGGGGGGCACAAGGCAGGGGGCGCGCCCCTGACCCTCGTGGGCACCCCGTAAGGCGGTTGACGCTCTTCTTTTGCCGCAAGAAATCTAATTTTCGGAGAAAAATCTGGGCGAAGGTTTCAACCCAATCGGAGTTACGGATCTCTGGATATAAAAGAAACGGTGAAAGGGCAGAATCAGAGGAACGCAGAAAACAGAGAGAGACAGATCCAATCTCGGAGGGGCTCTCGCCCCTCCCATGCCATGGAGACCAAGGACCAGAGGGGAAACCCTTCTCCCATCTAGGGAGAAGGTCAAGGAAGAAGAAGAAGAAGGGGGGCTCTCTCCCCCTTGCTTTCGGTGGCGCCGGAATGCCGCCGGGGGCCATCATGATCACCGCGATCTACACCAACACCTCCGCCATCTTCACCAACATCTCCATCACCTTCCCCTATCTATATTCAGTGGTCCACTCTCCTGCAACCCGCTGTACCCTCTACTTGAACATGGTGCTTTATGCTTCATATTATTATCCAATGATGTGTTGCCATCTTATGATGTCTGAGTAGATTTTTGGTTGTCCTATCGGTAATTGATGAATTGCTATGATTGGTTTAATTTTCTTGTGGTTATGTTGCTATCCTATTGTGCCCTCCGTGTCGCGCAAGCGTGGGGGATTCCCGCTGTAGGGTGTTGCAATATGTTCATGATTCGCTTATAGTGGGTTGCTTGAGTGATGTACATAAACCGAGTAAGGGATTGTATGTATGGGATAAAGGGGACTTGATGCTTTAATTCTATGGTTGAGTTTTACCTTAATGATCTTTAGTAGTTGCGGATGCTTGCTAGAGTTCCAATCATAAGTGCATATGATCCAAGAAGAGAAAGTATGTTAGCCTATGCCTCTCCCACATAAAACTTGCTATCGGTCTAGTAAAGTAGTCAATTGCTTAGGGAAAATTTTGCAACTCCTACCACCACTTTTCCACACTCACTATATTTAATTTATTGCTTCTTTAACTAAACAGCTTCATCTTCACACGCAAGGAAGTGCCTGACAGTCGGGACCCACCTGGTTGAAGCGTACGTAGCGTTGTCATTCTAGTCGCGAACGTGTACGTACATACTGGTCGATGTAGGGGCGCGCACGTGTCGTAGTATAGGCGCGCACGTAGCATGTACACGTACGTACATCAGCCAGGGTGCAAGAAAGAAAATACGGCCACGTACGTACATACGGGCAGGGTCTCGAACGCCTACTCGCGCATACGTACGACCAGGGTGTACATGGCTGGGTTTGGAATGAAGAAACTGCGTCGTCGTCGTGTTCATGGGGAGCCAACCGGCTGGGTCGGAACGGAATGTGTCGTCGTGTTCATCGGGAGGGCTTGGACGGAACAACCAATGGAAACGAGGCCTGGCATACCGCACAACGGAGGAAAGGAAATGGCCTTGTGTTCGACCGGCCACGGCCGAAAGAGGATCCTGTTCATCAGGAGGGGTCTGGCGTACCACAAAACGGAGGAAACGAACTTTTGTTGGACCTCCTACGGTCGAAATGGGGTCCTGTTGATCAGGAGGGGTGTGGCGTACCGCAAAACGGAGGAAACGGACTTGTGTTGGAGCACTATGGTCGAAATGGGGGTTCTGTTCATCGGTAGGGGTGTGGCGTACCGCAAAATGGGACTCCACAGGATACTGTTCATCTCCACCGTCGACCTCCTCTAGCCTCCACGGGCTACTGTTCATCCACCGTCGACCGCCTCCAGCCTCCACCTGCGACTGTTCATCCACGGGCTCCTGTTCATCCAGCCTCTACCGCACGCTACTCCACCGGCCGGCTACCGTTCAATCAGCCCTCTCCATAGGGTCCTGGTCAACCACCCTTCCACGGGCTACTGTTCATCCAGCCCTCCACCCGCTACTGTTCAACCAGCCCTCCACGGGGTCCTATTCAACCTTCCCTCCATGGGGTCCCGTTCATCTAGCCCTCCACGGGCTCCTGTTCATCCATGCCCAACCGCCTCAATCGATCGGGGTCCTGTTCATCCAGCGGCAACACCACGGGGTCATGTTCATCCAACCCCCCAGCAATGCTCACTATTCATCCAGAGGCAACATCGGTCGACTTTAGTTAGCAGCAGAGCGGCGAATCGCCGATCGCCGGGTTCAAGAACGCTGCACTCGCAAAGGTAATCGCCGGGTTCGCTTAGGCGACGCCGCCTCGTTCGCTTAGAGCCCAACGCCGCACCCATGCGCCAGACGTACAAGAGAAACGCGCATCGCTCGGCCCAGATTACC
Source organism: Aegilops speltoides (assembly GCA_021437245.1). NCBI lineage: Eukaryota > Viridiplantae > Streptophyta > Magnoliopsida > Poales > Poaceae > Aegilops > Aegilops speltoides. The sequence continues at coordinate 305,588,856 of CM038143.1, forward strand.
CACCGTAACCGGGAACTCCCCAATATTTTCCTTGCCCTCGCTTCTACCACGGTTTTTTCCGTCATGGACGCCCCAAAGAATGTCATGCAACTGTGTCTCCGGCCCGCCCAGGACGAAAAGCCCATTTTCTATCATGATTTTTTGTCATAGAAGTAGGATCCCACCACATCTATGATGATACCGGGTTTTGTCACAATTATCGTCATAGAAGTGTCATAAGTAAGGGAGATGCTACGCGTCCGCCGGGTGATCCGTATGACACATCCGCCACCTCGACGGCTGTTCGATGTACGCGCGTGCAGCCGTCCGATCTATTCTTGCGCGCGGCTCGGTCTCCTCCCCGACCCACTAATTACTGAAACAACGATTGAGTTGCAGAAACAAGCGTCTCGCGAGCCATTCAATGCGTCACGCGAGCCGTTCAATCCTCCTCTCTAATTTCCTGCAACAATGCTCTTGTTCAAGATCTAGTCTTCTCTGATTTCCTACAACAAGACCTTGTTGCAGAACCTCATCTTCTACAAATTTCATGAAACAACGATCGAAGCTGCGTAAACAAGCGCCTAATTTTCGTACATTTTTCACGCTGTCTAATTTTCTGCAACAAGATCCTTGTTGCAAAAATTGCAACAACATCTCCCGTTGCGTCATATTTTCTGCAACAAGATCCTTGTTGCAAAAATTAAAACAAGATCTCTGCCGTATCTAATTTTCTGCAACAGGACCCATCCGGGCATAGGGAGGCGGGGAGAGGATCAGTTGGAGAGGAAAATCAGGAGAGAAGGACTTGCAGCTCGACCGGCGACGTTTAGAGCGCCATGGATGGAGATCTCAGAAACAAAAAGAGCTGCGGCCTGCAGCAGTCCTTGCGATGGCGGCGCCGCGCGACAAAGCGGGAGCAATGACCAGCTTGGCGTGGTGCGTCAGTGCATGGAGCAATGCTGTGAGAGAGAAAACGCGAGACAGATTGAGGAAGACGACGGAGCTGCGTTCGGTGGGAAAAGTAACGAGTGTATGAGAACCAAAGAGAGTAGATAAGGATATGACCGTGCGATGCTATAATTGTTTGCCAGGGACACGTGTCCCATGACGGAGGCAGCAGATGCAATTGTTGGATCAGCCGGTTGATTAGGATCATTTCCCCATAAGTAATGACAATGTTTTTCGTTAGGCCCAAAATGTCACAGATGTGTCTTTTTTTGTAGTGTAAAGCTCTGAATACGCCACCAGCTGGAGCACTCAATTTTTCCCACCCACCACCCCGAGGAATATTCCTTGGAATCGGGATGGGACCTAATATACGTTAAGCAGCAACCCAGAGAAACAGTCCATCACTATTGGGCTAGATTCCTCCTGGTTAAAAACAAGACGACAGATTGCTGCGATCAAGAAGGAGTATCAGCTTTTCGGTTTAATTGCCGGGACGAAGGAGTCTTGAACGCACTCGCCCATTGTCATGTGCATAGCTTCAACGAACTATCAGACCTGGTCCGCAAATACTGCGCCATGGAAAGCACCTAGAAAGAACAACAAATGTGCGTGGAATCAAACCATGCCAAACAGTCAAGTACAATTCAAGAAAAGCGTGCACACGCACAATAGCCGCCTGAACGCGAGCCCGCTAAAAAAAGAAACAGATCCCTCGCCGGACCTAGATCGGTCCTAGACGAACTGTTGGACAAGCCATATCCCATACACTGGGCACTGCTAAACACAAATCCAACTCATAGACTTCTAGCCTATTGGATTGTTAGACAGGTCGCCAAAAGTGTCGAAGCCATACTTCGACTTCAAATCCCCAGTAGAGGTTCAGAGATACCACTATCCAATGACAATACATCTAATCGTCTACGAAACCTTCTCCCCAAACAATCAGAGGAAAAGAACCCTTCGAGAGCTCAGTCAAGTGCATCAGGTCACAGCAGCAAGCTCCTGGACGAACACCCGCATCACCTTTGATGCGGAGGACGAACAAGCGTGCGACCCATCCGAGCACCCGCCACATTAGTCCTCGCCCCCATTGTGGATGGCTTCAGATTAACCAAGGTGCTTATGGACGGCGGCAGTGGCTTAAATATCATTTATGAGGATACCCTCGACAAGATGCAGTTTGACAAATCTTGAATTGAACAAAGCTACACTATGTTTTGGGGAATCATCCCTGGCAAGGAGGCGCGCTGCTCCGGACGAGTCACTCTGGATGTAGTGTTCGGCACCCCAACAAACTATAGGACCGAAGAACTACTCTTCCACATTGTGCCCTTCCATAGTGGATACCATGCTTTATAGGGCGTGACGCATTCTCGAAGTTCCAGGCTACACCCCATTACGGGTACATGAAACTCAAAATGCAGGGCCCAATGGTGTGATCACAATATCCAGCAAGCCGAAAAAAACAACATCCCTGGCCCTAGAGGCACTATCTGAGGCTCTAGTAGCCGAAGAATTGACCACACTCTATACAGTAGTCGACAAAGATGATGTTACCCTCAACAAAAGACCCAAGTCTACATCCTTCAAACAAGCTGGCGAAACCATCAAGATCCAAGTACATCCGACGGATCCCAATAAAACAGCAACCATTGGAGCAAAGCTGGACCCATAGGTCGACAAGGCGTTGCACGCATTCCTGTGAGAAAATTAGGACTTATTCGTCTCGCACCCTTCGGACATGCCAGGTATCCTATGCAGGCTGGCAGAACATAGCTTGAACATACTCAAGGGCTTCAAGCCAATTAAACAGACGCTCCGCCGATTTCCCGAACCCAAGCGTTAAGCTATGGGGGAGGAAATAGCCAAACTACTCAAAGCCAGATTCATTAGAGAAATCAAACACCCCGACTGGCTGGCAAATTTGGTCATGGTACCTATAAAGGACAAATCCTGGCGGATGTGTGTCAACTTCAAAGATCTCAACAAGGCTTGCCCCAAGGATCCTTCCTCTACCTCAAATAGACACGACTCACTATGTTTCCTCGATGCTTACTCGGGATATCACCAAATCAAGATGAAGGGATCCGGCCAACCAACATCCACATTTATTACACCATATGGACCATTCTGCTTCAACACAATGCTCTTCGGGTTAAAAAACGCAGGAGCAAAATATCAGCGCATGATTCAAACATGCCTGGAAAGCCAAATTGGTAAAATAGTTGAAGCGTATGTGGATGATGTGGTCATTAAGACGAAACATGTAGGCCAGTTGGTCGACGACCTCCGTCTCACCTTCGAAAACTTCAGAACATATGATATACGACTTAACCCGGATAAGCGTGTTTTCGGAGTTCCCCCCGGAAAACTGGATTCATTGTCTCCCATAGAGGGATAGAAGCCAATCCGGCTAAAATCCGAGCTTTGTCCCAACTGGCAATACCCACAGAGCTGAAACATGTCCAGAAGCTGGCTGGTTGCGTTGCTGCCTTTAATCATTTCATCTCCTGCCTCGGTGAAATGGCCCTGCCGCTCTACAAATTGATCAAAAAGACAAAAAAATTTGAATGTATAGATAAATAAACTATCACACTAGAAGAGATAAAGACTATACTAGCAGGCAACCCCATTTTGACAGCACCTAGCATAGCTGAACCCATGTTGCTATACATCTTAGCCACAAACCAGCTTGTGAGTGATGTCCTCGTGGTAGAACGAGATGTAGAAGGACACAAGTTGAAGTTGCAAAACCCTGTCTATTACGTGTCGGAAGTACTCACTCGGTGCAAATCCCGGTATACGCACTATCAGAAGATCGCCTACACAGTTTTCATGGCATCCTGCAAACTCCGACACTACTATCAGGAGTGTTCGGTTACCGTGGCATCCGAAGTACCCTTAAATGATATTATCAATAACAGGGACGCCACAAGCCGCATCGCCAAATGGGCAATAGAGCTCCTGCCCTTTGAAATTGTGTACAAGCCATGCTACACTGTTAAATCTCAGGTGCTGGCTGATTTTCTGGCCCAATGGATGGAAGCCGAACTTCCCCAAGAATATAGTACGTACTCACACTAGACAATGTATTCTGACGGTTCCAAAATGGTGGCCGTACTGGGAGCTGGTTGATATGTCTCCAACATATCTATAATTTATGAAGTATTCATGCCATGTTTACAACAATTTTATATGGTTTGGTATGATTTGCATGGAACTAACCCGGGCTGACGCTATTTCAGCAGAACTACCGCGGTATTGTTTTTTGTGCAGAAATAAAAGTTCTCCAAATGCAACGAAACTTTTTGACAATTTTTTTTGGAGTTAGAAGCTTCGTGCGAGGACCAGAAGGTGAAGGAGGTGAGCACAAGACACCTGGACGTGCCAGGAGGCCCAGGCGCGCCCAGGTGGGTTGTGCCCACCTCGAGGCCCATCTTCACGTGATTCCAATGCTAAAAAATCCTATAAATAGAGAAACAATCAGAAATAACCCTAGGAAGTTCCGCCGCCGCAAGCCTTTGTAACCATGAAAAACAATCGGGAGCCCGTTTCGGCACCCTGCCGGAGGGGGAAGTCATCTTTAGAGGCCATCTTCATCATCCCTATGGTCTCCATGATGAGGAGGGAGTAGGCCACCCTTGGGGATGAGGGTTTGTGCTAGTAGCCATGTGTTTAATCTCTCTCTCTCTCTCTCTCTCTCTCTCTCTCTCTCGTGTTCTTGAGATTGCACGATCTTGATGTATCACGGACTTTATTAATATAGTTGGATCATATGGTGTTTTCTGGTAACCCACAAGTATAGGGGATCGTAACAGTTTTCAAGGGTAGAGTATTCAACCCAAATTTATTGATTCGACACAAGGGGAGCCAAAGAATATTCCCAAGTATTAGCAGCCGGGTTGTCAATTCAACCACACCTGAAAGAATTAGTATCAGCAACAAAGTTTTTAGTAGCAAAGTAGAATGGAAGTAACGGTAACGGTGGCAAAAGTAACAGTAGCAGTTTTGTAGTGATTGTAACAGTAGCTACGGCAAAGTAACTTAGCAAAGATCAATATGTGAAAAGCTCGTAGGCAACGGATCAGTGATGGATAATTATGTCGAATGGCATTCATCATGCAACAGTTATAACCTAGGGTGACACAGAACTAGCTCCAATTCATTAATATAATGTAGGCATGTATTCCGAATATAATCATACGTGCTTATGGAAAAGAACTTGCAAGACATCTTTTGTCCTACCCTCCTGTGGAAGCGGGGTCCTAATAGAAACTAAGGGATATTAAGGCATAGAGAACTGGACCAAAGCATTAGCACTTAGTGAATACATGAACTCCTCAAACTACGGTAATCACCGGAAAGAATCCCAATTATTGTCACCTTGGGGTATGCGGATCATAACACATAAGAGGTGTCTACAACTTGCAAGATAGGATCAAGAACACAAATATATTCATGAAAACATAATAGGTTCAGATCTGAAATCATGGCACTCGGGCCCTAGTGACAAGCATTAATCATAGCAAAGTCATAACAACATCAATCTCAGAACATAATGGATACTAGGGATCAAACCCTAACAAAACTAACTCGATTACATGATAAATCTCATCCAACCCATGACCGTCCAGCAAGCCTATGATGGAATTACTCACTCCCAGCTATGAGCATCACAAAATTGGTGATGGAGGAAGGTTGGTGATGATGATGACGACGAATCCCCCTCTCCGAAGCCCCGAACGGACTCCAGATCTTGCCTCCCGATGAAGAACGGGAGGTGGCGGCGGCTCCTTTTCGTAAAATGAGATGAATCCTTCTCCTTGATTTTTCTCTCCGGATGTGAATATATAGCATTGGAATTAGGGTCGGAGGAGCTCCAGGGGGGCCACAAGCCACCTAGGCGTGCCCGGGGGGTGCCCCCAGGCTTGTGGCCAATGGGTTTACCTCCTCTGGTTGATTCTTTCGCCAATTTTTATATATTCCAAAAGTATTCTCCATAAATTTTTAGGTCAATCCGAGAACTTTTATTTTTGCACAAAAATAACACCATGGCAATTCTGCTAAGCATCAAGCCGGGTTAGTTTCTTTCAAATCATGCAAGTTAGAGTCGAAAACAAGGGCAAAAGACTATGGAAAAGTAGATACGATGGAGACATATCAACTCCCCCAAGCTTAACCCATTGCTTGTCCTCAGGCAATTTAGCTGACAAACTAAAAGTGACAAAGAAAAACTTTTACAAACTTTGTTTGATCTTGTTGTTGCGAATATGTATAGCCAGCATTCATGTTTTCAGCAAAGATTATGAACTAACCATATTCAAAATAATATTTACGTCTCACATTTACTCATATCAATGGCATAATCAACTTGTCGGTGTACTAAGGTAGGGGTACCTCAGTACCCCAACTTGTGCACGGGCGGTTGCAGCTTCCCACGGCAGGGTTTACCACGTGCCCGCCGAAGACCTTCCTGCTCCATGTCAAACCATTCAAAGACGAAGTATACAAGACAGAAGATCGAGACCCCGCAAGCGGAGTTTGCCGGAAGGCCGCTCTGTGCTCAAGGTTACATCACTCACGCAAGGCCCCGCAAGAGGAGCTCGCCAGAAGACTAGAAGATTACATCATAGAAGACACGCCGGCGCTATATGCCCGGCGAGGGCCCGGGAGCTACAGTTACAGAGCCCGCAAGCTCCCGGTCCGCAGAAATAAGACCCCGCAAGGTGCTTGCCGAGGATTGCGCCAGTGCTCGCTCCCAGCTCATCAGCCCACGCCACACCCCGGGCCTTTCCAGGACGCTGGCGGATGGTCAGGCAGCCTGGGGACACGGTGGCACTTCACGGTGGTGGATCCATCGCCGCGGGCGACGGAGACACAAGGGCGGAGCTTTTGGGTCGACGGCGACGGCATTAAATGCCCTTGTCCCCATCACAAAGTAGGTAGCAACCATCGCTCACGCACCGTAGCTCCACCGTTCCTCAAGACTGCTCCAACTACCACCTCTTTTACATTTTTACCCCTTTCGCTACGCTGACACCGCCGGTGACCCTTGCACTATAAAAGGAGGCCCATGCACAACGTGGGGGGGGGTTTGGGTTCGGTTCGTTCGAAACCTTGACAACTCTCGCGCTCGTGTAGCTGCTCTCAGAGCTCTTCAAGCTCCCGAGCTCAATACAAACCAAGGCAGAGTAGGGTTTTACGCGCCCATCGCGTCCCGAACCTCGGTAAAACTGCCCGCATGCTCGCTACGATCGCTCTCAGGCTCCCTCCGCCTCGCATCGCATGCATAAAGGGCCCGCCCCATAGGTGTTCGTGGCGGCGTTTCCGACATCTTTGGCGCGCCCGTAGGGGCGCCGAGGTTGTGCGGACCTGATCCGGCGCTCACGCTGGCGCGTTCTTCATCAACCTCTCCAGCCCATCAAGAACTTCACAACAATTGCGCCATGGCCCCAAGAAGAAGGCTTCGAGGTTGCAGCCCGGCCGCGTCTCATCCGCCGCCACCGGAGCCAACGGTGGGCGGAGGAGACGCCGTCGGAAGGGTGGTCGCCGGCGAGGACACTCGCAGCGCCACCGCATCCAAGGACAAGACGGATGGCCGCGCCGTCTCTCGTGGACGCTGCCGCGTCCATCTCAAGACACGACAACCCAGCAGCGCCGCACCACGGAGGTGGTATCCGCCGCTGGGCAAGGACACACCGAGGCTCGCGGATGCCCCGACCACCGCCCGAAAGCACAGTAAAGCGGCGCGCGGGCAGGACTCGCTCCTTCTAACGCTGTTAGAGTCCGAGCATATCCCGCCTCGCACCGCCGCCTTCGCCCTCCACTCCAGCAGAAGCGCCGCAAGGGCGCAATCGCTCCTCGACTTCCTCCAGCGGCGGACAAGGTCAAGACCGAGGGCTACCATCCAGAGCTCGACGCTTTCGCCAACAACGACCCTTCACAAAGAGCCGGTGACTCGCGGCGCCGGGCGAGCTGAGAAGACGAGGCCGACGGCGCTAAGACCGCCGGGTGCAACCACCATGCACTCCCCGCCGCAAAGCAAAAGACGCCGCCGCCAGTAACAACACCGACGACGGCTCCACGGCATCGCCGGATCCGCGAGCTTGTCGGGATCAACGCCAGTCCTCAACGATCGGGCGATAAGAAGACGCTCGACCACGATCGAGCGCCGCCGAGAAGCTCGGGCGACAATCGACAGAGAGCCAGAACGCTGCCGACGCTGCGGCGCTACCGGTGAACCAGCGACTTGCCGTCAGACGCGCAGGCTGCCTGCGTTCACCCGCGAAAGCTGCGGCGCGCCCAAAGGCTCCAAAGATGAAGAATTTCAAGCCCGACGCATCGAGAAATACGACGGCAAGACGCACCTCGGAATTCCTCGGTGTCACACCATCGCGGTGCAGGCTGCCGGGGCGCGACGAGAAGATTCTGGCGAACTATTTCCGCTGCGTGCTTAAGCCGAACGCTCGTTTGGCTTATGCACTTGCCGGAAGGCTCCATTTCTTCTTGGGCAGACCTTTGCCATCAGTTTGTTGGCGCCTTCACCGGGCGGCCACAAACCCCACGGCCAGAGAGCGATTCCACATTTTGGCCCGTATGAAGGAGAATCCTCGCAAGTATATCCAACGCTTCACCGTGCAGACAACATCCTCGATGTCCACCTCGCCGCCGTTATCGCCGCTGTTCCACCGTAACGCGCGAAACGCCGCATGCGTGAAGAGATGGCGATGACTAAGATTCGGGATGTCACGAGCTCTATGCTCTAGTCGACAAAGACGCTGCTGAAGAGGGAGGAGACTCGGGAGGATGTCTTGGCGCAGAGAAAGCGACACGACGACGCCGCCTCGCAAAGAAGAGCCGGCGGCGAACAACCAAGGAAGAACAAGAAAGAGGTGCTTGCCGCCGAGAAGTCCGCAAGGAGGCTCCCGCCAAGCAAACACAGGCTGGCTGCTCGCAAGGAGCCTGCCTCAGAAGCGGCAGCCGACAAGCGTGACAGCCCGACAAGCAATATCGCAAAATCCACCGCACTAAGGGCCATGATCTCGCCAATCGCAAGCGCTGCCGAGTATCTCGCCGAGCAGCAAAAAGCTGAGTACGAGAGGCGCGACAAGGAGAAGGCCCAAGGTGGCGGAGGAGAACCGAGCAAGAAGCGGCCGCTCAATGGCCGGGAGGACGCCGCGGCAAGGCCAAGCAGCGGCAAGGTGATCGACCTTCCGGGGCGCGACAAGGATGAAGAAGACGACGACGAAGACATGGAGGATGAGGATAACAGCGAGCAGGAGTTCCGAAGGCCACGGAGGTCCTGTGGCGCCGACGGTGGCGCCTCTCACACACCTCCCACCGCCAGCCAAAGCAAAGGTGCGTGAGGTGAATGCAGCGAGCCGCCTGCGGAGTCGCCAAGCAGCTCCTCAAATGGTCCAAAGACGCCCATCATTTTTGATCTTGAGGATCACCGACCGCACCACCGCGGTCGGGTGCTTGCCGATGCTGGTCTCGCCCACCATCCGCAACCTCAAGGTCACCAAAATGTTGGTTGACGGCGGGTCGGGCTGAACTTGATCTCCTCTCGCTGTGATCAAGAAACTCCAAATTTCAGATGGCGAGCTCAAGAGACCGGTTCTTTCCAAGGAATCAACCCGGGACGGAGCAAGCCCAAGGGAAAGATCACTCTGCCGGTGACCTTTGGCGGGGAGCTCAATTTCAGGACTAAGCGCATCACTTTCGACGTCGCCGATATTCCGCTGCCATACAATGGAATACTCGCCGTCCGCCCTCGCCAAGTTCATGGCAGCTTCCCATTATGCTTACAACGTACTCAAGATGCCGGGCCGATAAGCGCCATCACCGTCCACGGCGACAAGAAGGATGCGCTTGTTCTGCGCCGACAAGATATACCGGAAGAAGCTGCTGCGGCAGAGCGCGAGCTACTTGTCGCCAAGCTCCCGGGAAGAAGAAGGCCAAGTCCGGCAAGGACAGCTCGTGCTCGTTCCGCAAGCGATCTCCCGGAGCGCCTGCGCTGCCGCCGAGGACGCGCCATCGAGCTCCACCGCAAGTGCGAGGAAACAAAGACAGACCAGCCAAAGATCAAGCCCGCAAGGACGGCAGCTCGTGCTCACTCCGGCAGCGCGTCTCCCGAGCGCCAGCGCTGCCGCCGAGGACGCCGCTTATCGAGCCCGCCGACCGTCCACCGCCAAGAGGGCAAAGAAAATTGCCAAGTTCAACTTTTGAGTTGTACCCCGAGAATCCATACCGTATGAGGAACCCGACGCGAAGGGTCGAATCGTGGTTGGGTTGCGCCGTCGATTCATCTCGAGTCTACTCGACGATAAAAGCACGCCGCAACCAGCCCGACAAGTTCTTCCGCCGGGGCTGCACCGCCAGCGGGTCATTGATGCCTGCGCGCCAGCAAGCATGTTTGCGCGGTGGGCTCTCCAAAGCGTAAGGGCAAGAACATACAAGGGGGAAGGATCGGGGGAGGAGTACGGCCTCGACGGGTTGTTGGAAATAGAAAAGCTAAGTCGTCCGAGCTTTTGTGCAGAGCACTCCTTAGTTCCATGCTTTTTATGTTATGTTCTCGTATGCGTCATTCTTTGTACGCAATACCTGTGCGCGGAGGAACCTACCTGTGGATAGCCGCACCCTTATCTTGTTTTCGAGCACGCCAACAATTTAAGTGAGCTGCGACAAGTGTCGCGCCTTGTTTCGCTTTGAGTCCGCCAAAGCAAGCTAAGTGCGTTATGACTAGCCGCGCAAGGTTGCTTGCCGGTAAGACCTTGGCCAGCAGGCTGCTTCGAGTTCAGCACTCAGCGCAAGGTAAGGGCCCCTTTGCCGCAAGTTTCCCTAGAAGCGAGGGTAAAAGCGCACAAAGGGTGTAAAGTAGAGGGTGTAACATAGCAAGCCCTGCCGAAGATGCCCTTCGTGTGAAACTTGTGCGCGGAGGAACTCTACCGTGGATAGCCGCACTTTATCTTGTTTTCGAGCACGCCAACGATTTAAGTGAGCTGCGACAAGTGTCGCGCCTTTGTTTCGCTGAGTCCGCTCAAGCAAGCTAAGTGCGTTGCGACTAGCCACGGCAAGGTTGCTTGCCGATAAAGACCTTGGCCAGCGGGCTGCTTCGAAGTTCAAGATTCGGCCATGTAAGGGCCCCTGCCGCAAGTTCCCTAGCAGCGAGAGTATAAACATACGAAGGGCAAGGCACGGCATCGATTGCAAAGTTGCACGTAAAGGATTTATATACATATACATGTAAATAATGAAACTGCAGCAGACCTATCTCACTGTTTTCATGGCTGAAATTACAGCAATAAGGAGAAACCAAGAGCACATCAAGACTGGATTTTGGCGGAGCCAGAGTTGCCGGGCTGCGAAAAGCAAGATTCCTTCCCGCCGGATAATAGCACCAAAAGCTGCGGAATCAGATAAGTTTTTCATCCTCGTCATGCATCCTCTCATGGACCGGGAAAGCGGGCTGCGCCCTTGAACGAAGCGTGTCTTGTAAAACCCGTGCGCTGAGGAGCGTGTCGTGGCCAGATTCGCCCTTTGGTTTGTTTCCGAGTCCGCTCAACAAACACAAGTGCGCCGAATCGCCCGGCAAGGTTGCTTGCCGGAAGCAACACACCCAAAGAAGCTTCGATGTCCCGCACTCAAGAAGCGTGTTCACGCCGCAAGCTCCCCGAGAGCGAGGATGGGAACATACAAGACACGAAGTCAAGTAAAAGACTCGTCCGACAAGCGTTCCCCTCTTTTCATTAAAAACATCCTAGTTTAGTACAAGTCCATAGAGGATGAAAAACATGATAGAGAGGATTACATATTTTAAATACAACTAAGGCCCAAGGGCTTACAAATTAGAAGATAAGATGCCCGTAATTCCTCTCCTGTTTCTCTGTTCAAGAGTTAGGTCAAGGAGGACCCGGCAAGAGAAGCTTGCCGGGAAGGGCAAAAGGGGAGCCTAGGAGAGCTACGGGCGCCAGAAGACACCAAGAGAACTTCCCGGGGGCCGGCCAGGAGCTTGGCGGAGACGGAGGCGCCGGAGGCAGAGCTTGAAGACGAGGTGGTGGGACGTCAGCACGCTGACGAGGGCTCCTCGCCCTCGTACTCCAATTTGACGGCCTTGCCGCCACCCCTCTTCCTCTTCCGCAGCCTCCCTACGCCAGCCGCCCAAGGAGACGGCCCCGGGGAGTTCAGAAGGCCGGCGACCCGGATGATGGGGTCGCCGGTGGCGCGCGAGGCAGCATCCGACGCCTAGTCGGACCCGCCATCCTCGCTGCCGTCGCCGTCGTTCCTCCTCGCCTCTCGCCGAGGAGGGACCTTTGCTATCGGAGGAGCTGTCCACACAAAGATCTCGCCCGGTCCCGAATCCCGAAGACCTTGACGGCGAAGGTCGCCTCCATTAACTTGAAATGGAGGGTAAATCCCGCCGCCAAGCTGTGGATGCGGCGAACGCCTTCCACCTCGATCGAAGTACATCACGCCGGGCTGGGGACACGACACTCACTCGAAAGTGCCGCTGATCCCACAGCCCTCATGCGCAACTCCATCACCTCGGCGGATCCGGTCCCATCGCGCCATGAACGGGCCGGCAGCCGAGGCGGCGACGAGGCGCCGGCGCAGCTTGATGAAGAACTCCCAGGATCATCTCCAGTATGGACCGCCGAGGAAAGGAGCCACCGGAGGAGACGGGAGGCACGCCGCCACGACCGCCTCTCCCGACCGCCTCGACCACGCCTGCCTCGCTCATGGCCTCGCCCCTCCCTCTCCCCTCGTGGCGGCTCCGCCGCCACAAAGGGATAGGGAGAAGTGCGCTGCTGGAGGCGACCTCGCTGCCACCGCTGAGGAACTAGGATTTCCTCCTTCCATGGCGTAAAGGAGAACGGAAGTCAAGACGAAGGGAGAAGAGGAAGTGTGAGACCATTGTGCTCCCTTCCGCCTTTTTAAAGGGGCGAGGTGGGGCTCAACCGCCCGCCCGCCAATCGGGAAGCGAGGAGGGCAGAGGAGCGGGCCGACTCGCCATCTCCGCCTGCGGACGGCTCGGTCTCCCACTTCGCCCCCCCGACCCCCATGCATGAGGGCCGCGTGGCGCGGGCCGAGCGACGGGTGAAGTGACCTCGCCTCGCACCACGATCACGGGGTGGATGCCCTAAAGATCGCACGCCCGCCACGCCTCCCACGACGCCGCAATCGACGCGTGCCGTGAACGGGGATGTGGCGATGCGGAAGTGGATTCGCGCGCCGTGGGCATGATGTGCCTGCAGCACTGCTTTTGGGCCTGCCCAACAGCGCTCGGCACCGTGTGTGGCCCAGTTCGGGCTCTGTCGGTGTACTAAGGTAGGGGTACCTCAAGACCCCAACTTGTGCACGGGCGGTTGCAGCTTCCCACGGCAGGGTTTACCACGTGCCCGCCAAGACCTTCCCGCCCATGTCAAACCATTCAAAGACGAAGTATACAAGATGAAGATCGAGACCCCGGCAAGCGGAGTTTGCCGGGAAGGCCGCCCTGTGCTCAAGGTTACATCACTATGCAAGGCCCCGCAAGAGGAGCTCGCCAGAAGACTAGAAGATTACATCATAGAAGACACGCCGGGCGCTATATGCGTCGGCGAGGGCCCGGGAGCTACAGTTACAGAGCCCGGCAAGCTCCCGGTCCGCAGCAGTCAAGACCCGGCAAGGTGCTTGCCGGAGGATTGCGCTATGTGCCGCGCCCAGCTCATCAGCCCACGCCACACCCCGGGCCTTCTGTGGACGCGTGGCGGATGGCTGTGCAGCCTGGGGACACGGTGGCACTTCACGGTGGTGGATCCATCGCCGCGGGCGACGGAGACACAAGGGCGGAGCTTTTGGGTCGACGGCGACGGCATTAAATGCCCTTGTCCCCCATCACAAAGTAGGTAGCAACCACTGCTCACGACCGTAGCTCCACTGTTCCCTTTGCTCCAACTACCACCTCTTTTACATTTTTACCCTTTCTCCCACGCTGACACTGTCGGTGACCCCTTGCACTATAAAAGGAGGCCCATGCACAACGTGGGGGTTTGGGGTTCGTTCGGTTTGAAACCTTGACAACTCTCGCTCGGTGTAGCCGCCATCAGAGCTCTTCAAGCTCCCGAGCTCAATACAAACCAAGGCAGGAGTAGGGTTTACGCGCCCATCGCGTCTTAACTCGGGTAAAACTGCCCGCATGCTCGCTACGATCTCTCTCAGTGCTCCCTCCGCCTCGCATCAAGATGCATAAGGGCTCCGCCCCATAGGTGTTCGTGGCGGCGCTTCCGACACAACTAGCGAGCAATAATAATAAATCTCGAATGACAACACTTTTTCAAAACAATCATGATATAATATGGCAGAATGGTATCTCGCTAGCCCTTTCTGAGACCACAAAACATTAATGCAGAGCATCCCTGAAGATTAAGGACTGACTAGACATTGTAATTCACGATAAAAGAGATCCAGTCACACTCATACTCAACATCAATTAATAACAATGCATACAAATGACAGTGGTGCTCTTTAACTGTGTTTTTTATAAGAGGATGATGACTCAACATAAAAGTAAATAGATAGGCCCTTCGCAGAGGGAAGCAGGGATTTGCAGAGGTTCCAGAGCTCGAGCTTTTAAAAGAGAGATGAATATAATTGTGAGCGGTATGCTTTCATTGTCAACATAACAACCAAGATATCTCACTATCTTCCATGCTAGATACATTATAGGTGGTTCCCAAATAGAATGGTAAAGTTTTTACTCCCCCTCCACCAACAATCACACTCCACGGCTGATCCTAAACAATGGGTACCATCCATACCAACAACAATCCTGAGGGAGTTTTGTTTGAAGTTATATTTTGATTTGATTTCGAGCATGGAACTAGGCATCCCGATTACCAACCGATTTCTCGTGAATGGCAAGTGAATCAACACTCATCGTGAGAACAACCCACCTAGCATGGAAGATACTGATAGCCCCAGTCACTACATGAGCGATTCGGGCATACAAAACAGATTATTATTTGAAGGTTTAGAGTTTGGCACATGCAAATTTACTTGGAACGATAGGTAAATACCACATATAGGTAGGTATGGTGGACTCATATGGAACAACTTTGGTTTTAAGGAAGTGGATGCACAAGTAGTATTCCCGCTTAGTACAAGTGAAGGCTAGCAAAAGATTGAGGAGCGACCAACTAGAGAGCGACAACAGTCATAAAAATGTATTGAGATTAACTAACATGGAATGCAAGCATGAGTAGGATATAAATCACCATGAACATAAATATTGCGGAGGCTATGTTGATTTTGATTCAACTACATGCGTGAACATGTGCCAAGTCAAGCCACTTAAATCTTTCAAAGGAGGATACCATCCTATCATACTACACCATAACCATTTTAGTTTGCCTGTTGGCACTCAAGGCAAACCATTATAAACTCCTAGCTAATTAAGCATGGCATGAGTAACTATAATCTCTAGTAGTCATTCCAAGCATGTTTCGTAATAGGCTGAATCAGGAACGATGAGCTAATCATATTTACAAAAACAAAATAAGCCGAGTTTGTACCAGCTTTTCTCCATCTCAATCATTTCATCATATATCGTCATTATTTCCTTTCACTTGCACGACCGAATGGTGTGAATAATAATAAGAGTGCACATGCATTGGATTAACTAGAATCCGCAAACATTTATTCAAAGGAGAAGACAAAGTAATATGGGCTCTGTGTTAGATCAACAATAATGCATATGAGAGCCACTCAACATTTTCATCGTGGTCTTCTCCTTATGACCCAAAGAAGAGGAAGAGAATTTCAAAGAAACACGCTGAAATATTTTTTGGAGTTTTTGTTTTTTTGAAGAAAGTAAAACAAGAATGAGAAAAACTATTTACACGGGAAAGCTCCCAACAAGCAAAAGAAGAACGAGAAATCTTTTTAGGTTTTGTTTTAATACTACAACTAAATTAAACTAGAAAGAAAAACTAAAAAGAAGCAAGAACGAATTTTTTGGATTTTCTGAAAGTTTTTCAAACTCACAAGAAGGCGAGAAAAATAAACTAACATGGATAATACAATGAAAAGTAAGAACATCGACAACTGAAATGAGTGTGTGAACATGAATGTAATGTCGGTGAGAAATACATACTCCCCCAAGCTTAGGCTTTTGGCCTAAATTGGTCTAGGGCCACGGCTCGAAATAACCCTCTCCTCAATACTCAGGAGGGTCCTGAGGGTTCCACTGGTTGGCGAGCTCCTGTGGCTCCCACTGAAAAATGGGATCCTGATATGGATCAGGGACTAGTGTTGGCTCAGGTGTTGGAGGTTGTACAAGACCCCAAAATCTATAGATGTCCTCGAGCATAATAGTGTACCTGCCTGAACGAATATTGAACAAAGAAGAAGCAGGCAAAGCAATAGTCTCACAAGTACCCTGACTAAATACTAAGTTATAGAGGAGTCTCTTGTCCTTATCCTTCTTAATAAAATCGTGTGCTACCATACTGTTATAGTTCAAATATCTAGTGGGCAGCAGCATCTCCTCCTCCTCATCATGCCTAATGGGTATCTCAAAATGTTCACCAAGATGAGAGGCATAGATGCCTCCGAAGATGGGACCCTTCATGCGGTTTATGTTTAACCAACGAGCAACAATAGTGCCCAAACTAATAGTTCTGTCACTATATAAAACATGGCACAAAATAGCAAGGTCCGGGGCACTAAGGCCTCCGCTCTCCCCATGACCAATCAAACATCTCCTAGCAAATAGTGAATAATAGCGTAAAACAGGAAAAATGTAAACTAGCCACTCTGGCTTCCGACACTCCTCTCTCTTCCCCCACAGTAACTTCATCAATAAAATCCTCACGTCCCTAGGACATGTCTCTCTGACGTTGCCCTCACACTACTAGGGAAAAGCCTATACACAGAATCTTAGCAGCAGCGCGGTTCAAAATAGAGCGCTGCTGGTAAGTAGTTGTAGCGCGTGTTACGTAAACTCGCCGCTTTGCTAAATATTTAGCAAGAGCGCTTTCGAAAACGCTGCTACAAATATCGACCGCGGTGTTCCCCAACTCTAAATAGCAGATGGCAGTCATGCGAAACAGCGCCATCGCTAAGTGCATAGTAGTAGCGGTTTCCTCGAGATCGCTGCCGGTAAGTTTCAAATTGCCGCAATTTTTGTCCCGCTTAGCGAGAGCGCCTTACCTAAAAGCGTTGTTGCTAAGTTCTTAGCAGCAGCAGCTGGTTTCTCACCGCGCCATCGCTAACCCCACCAACCCCCAACCCGTCCCTCCCTCCCCTTGCTTTTTTCCCTTCCCCTACCTCCCCTCTCTCTCTCTTCCCTCCACCACATGCTCCCACTCTCACTTTTTTTCCCTTCCCCCTACCTCCCCCTCTCCTCTCTTCCCTCCACCACATGCTCCCACTCTCACTCTTCTTCTTCTCAATACTTCTCCCCCATTACTCTCTCTCTTCTCTATCCACCTTCTCTCTCTTCATTACTCCTACATAACTACACCACCTCCATTAATGCATCTCCTTTCTCTTTTTCCTTCCCCCTCCACTAGTTGAAGTTGTCTCCTTCCAAATTAGGTAGCTAGGTAGATGTAGGATATAGTTAAGGACCTATTTGCCCCCTAACTAGATCTATCTTTGTCAAGAAGAGCTTAATTTGTGCACTTTTGATCTCCCTACAACATCATCTTCGGCCATCAAGATAGAGGTGATGAAACTTTCATGCTTTTGCAAAATGGAAATGTGTTTATGTGTGTGTGATATGTTTGTGGAAATTGTGTGTGTGGCATGAGTTGACGCCGCCAAATTGTGCTTTTGAGTTGCCTATGTTTAGCTGAAATGTCGATTTATTTCCGTTTCGGCGAATTCCGGGCAAACTCTAGATCCATATATGTCCTATTTAGGGAAGGTCATGCCAAATTTTTTTTATGACTTTGATGCATGCATGCATTTTTACAATCAATTTTTTTATTATTACCGTGCAGAGTTGACGATGGTCAGTGGAACGATGGTGGACAGGTGGTTGCGGTCGGCGGTGCAAGACATGAAAGAAAATAACCGGACAGAGGTTTTATGTCCGTGTCGAAAATGCAAAGGAATAGTTTGGCTCGACCCCCATGACGATGGTCGTGGTCGGCGCACCTGCTCATGACTGGTTTCATAAATGGCTATACTAGGTGGATAATTGAAGATGAGGATGACGATGTTGAGGATGCCGACGGGCAGAAATGATGACACAGGCAAGACGAAGAGATGATCGATAATGGCGGCGGGAAGAGGCCGGACATGGCGGCGGAGAAGGGCCGGACATGGCGGAGGAGAAGGGGGCGAACATGGCGGTGGAGAGAACGACATGGACTCCACGCAGCAGAGTTCGCCGGTACTAAGTTCAATTGTGCGGGACCCTCATGTTCAAGCATTGCTTCGCAAGGAGACGAAATACCGAGAGAGCTGCTTCTAGAGAGGAGGCTAAGCTGGAGCAACTGGTGGTAGTCTCAACACTCCATTGTATGATGGTTGCAATCCGAGGTGACCCGGTTGAGTTTCACGCCCAACTCCTCAAGACGAAGGCTAAAAACAAATGGACCGACACTAGCCTCGATGAGCATCTCAAGTACCTAAAGGATGTTCTTCCCAAGGGTAATCTATGTCCTACTAGTGTTGATGAGACCAAGAAGATCGTGTGCCCTCTTGATCTGCCACACGTTAGATACCATGCATGCATCAACGATTGCATAATTTATCGGAAGGAGCACGCGAAAAAACAAGCTGTCCGGTGTGCAATGCTTCTCGATACAAGAAGGCCGGAAGAAATGTCCCCGAAAGTTGTATGGTACTTACCGATCACTCCCCGCCTCTGAGAGGTATTTTGTAGATCCCAAGGAAGCAAAGCTAATGCGCCGCACGCGGAGAGGAAGAAGCCCGACGATGGAGATGATCCGGTTAAGACACGTGAAGGATGGAAGCCAAAGGAGAGCGCTGAACAGCTTCTATCGGTATTTTGAATGTGATGCAAGGAACATCGTGCTCGTGGCGCAGTAATCGAAAGCACATTTGCTCCCGGTGGTTTTGGTAATTAATGACAACATACTTTGTGGTTGGACTAATGCTTTTATCAAGTATGTTTCAGAAATTCAATCACATTGGCATGGCAAAAGGACTAAAGAAGTGGACCCTCAAAATGCTAAGGCAAGCATTGGCAAAAGCTCAAGACTCCATTTTTGGTTTAGTGATCCAAGATCACATTGAGTCCATAGGAAAAGCCAATACTATTAAAAGGATGAGGTTATGATGATGATCTGGTTGCTCAAGTGCTTAGTGATACATCTCCTAAACTATCAGCAACTTTCACCGCCATATACACTCATAAGTAGTCTCGGTCCCACCGATATTCCAAACTCAGTCACACCGAGATGAACCACCTCAGCCATAAGCCAAACCCTAGTAAACTCGTATTTTCCAATTCAACTCGGTCTCACCGAAACATGAGTTGCCAAGCTTCAGAATCTTCATCATCAAATCGGTGTCACCGAGATGATGAAGTCGGTCCCACCAAACTGGCATGCTCTTGTCATTGCACTAATCGGACTAACCGAGATTGTATATTCGGTCCCACCGAAAATCCCAACGCTCACATTATTTGAACTATCGGTCTCACCGAGTTGTCCACTTCGGTCCCACCGAGATTGCTCAAATGTGTGTAACGGTTGGATTTTCTGTGGAGGCTATTTATACCCTCCACCCCTCTTCATTCGTGGAGAGAGCCATCGAAAAGAACTACCACTCCTACCTTACATTTCGAGAAGAGAACTACCTACCCTTGTGTTGAGATCAAGTTGCTCCACTCCCACCATATGAAGCTTGATCTCTAGCCTTCCCAAGTTGCTTTCCACTCAATCCTTTCTTCCACCACAGCCAAATCAGTGAGGAGAGTTGAGTGTTGGGGAGATTATCATTTGAAGCACGAGAGAAAGGAGTTCATCATCATCTACAACATCTATTACCTTTTGGAGGGTGGTGCCTCCTAGATTGGTTAGGTGTCACTTGGGAGCCTCCGTCGTCGAGATGTGGAGTTGAACCAAGAAGTTTGTAAGGGCAAGGAGATCGCCTACTTCGTGAAGATCTACCCCGAGTAAGGCTAGCCCTCCGTGGGCGTAGGCCATGATGGAATAGACAAGGTTGCTTCTTCGTGGACACTTCGTGGGTGGAGCCTCCGTGGACTCAAGCAGCCGCTACCCTCCGTGGGTTGAAGTCTCCATCAACGTGGAAGCACGATAGCACCACCTATCGGAACCACGAGAAAAATCACCGCGTCTCCAAATTGCGCTTGATCTTCTCCACTTCTCTACTACTTGTGCAATTTACTTTCCGCTGCCCATACTCTAGAATTGCATGTGTAGTGTGCTACTTGACTTATGTGTTATGCAAAATCTGCCAAAATCTGTCCTTGATAAAAGACAGAATTTTTATCTTGTCGAGTAGTCTAATCACCCCCCCTCTAGACACTCTCACCTTCTTCGATCCCTCAATTGGTATCAGAGCTTTGGTCTCCATTGCTTTGGTTTACACACCATTGGAGGAAGATGGACGTGTTCACGCTTGGGAGTGTTAGCCATAGAGTGCCTATTCTTAATGGAGTGTCCTACAACTCGTGGAGGATTGAAATGCTTATTATCTTTAAGACATACAATTTATGCAAATATGTTGAGACCCCTATGTGCCTCCATTTGACCCTTGCACCCTACCATGGATGAAGAGCTTGATTTGCTTCAGAACCTTAGGACTGTAAATCTTATCATTAGAGGGTTACCCGATAACTTGCTTAAGCTCATTACAAACTTTGAGTGCGCCTATGCTATGTGGAAGTTCTTGGAAGAACTTTATCCGGACTACTCTTTGAGAGGTCTTGATGAAATTCTATACAAGACTATTGAATTTGATATGATGCGCCCCAATGATCCCAACTTTGATAAATGCTTCTTTGAGCTTCGTGATCTTATGAAAAAGAAGGGTGATCCCGGTCTTATCAATGTTCTAATTAGAAATGCTCTTGTATTGCATTCCGATGATTATTGTCACATTGACAAAACTAATGCAAGTAGTTATCAAATTGACCTAGGTGTTGATGATGAACAATCTATGGGTCAATATGATGATGAGCATGAGCATGATTACTCCGATTCGGACACCGAGCTAGACAAGATCATGAAGAGTCTCAATCTTATGGCAAATCTGAGAGACTACATGTCCGGCGGAAAAGAGTGGATTCTTGATAGTGGATGCACCGACCACATGACCGGAGACAAAGACATGTTTCGAGAGCTTGCAAAGAACGATGGTCCATGCAAGTATGTGACTTTTGGAGACAACTCCAAGGGTAAGGTACTTGGCCTTGGTAAGGTGGCCATATCTCATGATAGCTCTATTCAAAATGTCATGCTTGTAGAATCTCTTGGATACAATTTACTTTCCGTGTCTAGATTAGCTGACTTTGGATTCAATGTGCTATTCATCAAGTAGATTGCCAAGTCTTTCGTCGTGACAATCATAACATGGCGTTTACCGTGTATCCGTGAGAGGTGATCTATATATTGTTGATTTCACTAAGAAAGCCCAACCTAGAGCTTGCTTCATTGCTAAATCCTCTAAAGGTTGGTTATGGCATAGAAGGCTTGGACATGTTGGTATGCGTAATCTAGACAAGCTGATCAAAGCTGATCATATTCTTGGCGTTAAAGATGTTTTCTTTGACAAAGATAGACTTTGTAGTGCTTGTCAAGCAGGAAAACAAGTAGGTGGAAGTCATCCCGTGAAGAACATCATGACCACAAGGAGACCGCTTGAGCTTCTTCATATGGATCTCTTCGGTCCCAATGCTTACAAAAGCCTTGGTGGTAACTCCTTTGGTCTAGTTATAGTTGATGATTATTCCAGATTTACGTGGGTATTCTTCCTTGATGACAAATCGCAGGTTCAGAAAATCTTCAAATCCTTCGCCAAAAAGGCCCAAAATCAATTTGAGGTGAAGATCAAGAAAGTTCGGAGTGACAATGGAACGGAGTTCAAGAACGCCAATGTAGACTCTTTTCTCGATGAGGAAGGGATTCTACATGAGTTCTCGGCTACATACACTCCTCAACAAAATGGAGTTGTTGAGAGGAAGAACCGAACGCTCATAGAGATGGCGAGAACGATGCTTGATGAATACAAGACATCAAGCATTTTTGGGGAAGCGGTCGAGACAGCTTGTCATGCTATCAACAGGCTTTATCTTCATAAGCTCCTCGGCAAGACATCATACGAGCTCCTCACCGTAACAAACCCCAAGTGGGATACTTTCGTGTCTTTGGTTGAAATGCTATATCCTTGATAAGCATCGTCGGTCTAAATTTGCTCCTAAAACTCATGAAGGTTTTTTCTTGGTTATGGATCAAACTCCCACACCTACCGTGTCACAACAATTTCACCCAAAGGTTGAAGAGACGGTAGACGTGAAGTTTGATGAATCTAATGGCTCGCAAGTAGAGCAAATGCCTATTGATGTAGGAGACAAGGACCCATCGGAAGCTATCCAAGATTTATCTATTGGAAAGATCCGTCCCATGGAAGTGAAGGAGAGTACCTCATCTACATATGTGGAGCCCCCACCTCACGGCGAGATGAACCTCAAGGCAACATGGAGGCCTCCACAAGTGGAACTCACCAAGATGAGGAAGTGCAACAAGAAGATCCACCACAACCTCCTTCTCCACCGCCTCAAGACAACACCAACAACAATGAAGAAGAAGAAGAGGAAGATAAAGATGATGAGGAAGCTCAGCCACAACCTCAACAAAAGCTATCCCGAGTCCGAGCAAGAGTCAAGAAAAATCATCCCGTGGAACAAATGATGAACGACATCAACTCCGGGAGAATTACTCGCTCTAAAACTCGCTTAGCTAACTTTTGTGAGCATTACTCATTTATCTCTAGTATTGAACCTATGAATGTAGAAGAAGCACTTGAAGACCCGGATTGGGTGAACGCTATGCACGAAGAGCTACACAACTTCGAGAGGAACAAGGTATGGACTTTGGTAGAGAAGCCCAAGGATGATCAAAACGTCATTGACCAAATGGGTGTTTCAGAACAAGCAAGATGAAGATGGACAAGTCATCCGCAACAAGGCTCGTCTCGTAGCTCAAGGTTACACACAAGTCGAAGGTATGGACTATGGTGAGACCTATGCCCCCGTTGCTAGACTTGAGTCCATTCGCATTCTTCTTGCTTATGCCAATCACCATGATATTACTCTCTATCAAATGGATATCAAAAGTGCTTCCCTAAATGGTGAAATTGAGGAGGAAGTATTTGTGAAACAACCTCCCAGATTTGTGAATCCCAAAAAGCCTAATCATGTTTACAAGTTGCACAAAGCTCTTTATGGTCTTAAACAAGCTCCTAGAGCTTGGTACAAATGCTTGACTAGCTTTCTTCTTGAAAAAGGCTTTGAGATTGGAAAGATAGACTCAACGCTGTTCACGAAAAGGGTTAATGGTGAATTATTTGTGTGCCAAATATATGTTGATGATATTATCTTTGGTTCAACTAACCCTCATTTTAGCGAGAAGTTTGGAAAGCTCATGTCGGAGAAGTATGAGATGTCCATGATGAGTGAACTCAAATTCTTCCTTGGGTTGCAAATCAAGCAATCTAAGGAGGGTACCTTTGTCTCACAAACAAAGTACACCAAGGATCTCTTCAAGAAGTTCAACATGCAAGAAAGCAAGGTATGAGAACCCCATGCCTACAAGTGGACATAATGACTTGTCAAAAGATGGAGAACCCGTTGATCAAAGGGTTTACCGATCTATGATTGGTTCTCTACTATATCTTTGTGCATCTCGTCCTGACATAATGTTGAGTGTATGCATGTGTGCTCGATATCAAGCAGCCCCTAAAGAATGTCATCTTAAAGCTGTTAAAAGGATTGTGAGATATTTGATACACACACCAAACTTTGGCATTTGGTATCCTAAGAGGGCCTCTTTCGACCTTGTTGGCTATTCCGACTCGGACTATGCCGTGATGTGGTTGATAGAAAGTCAACTTCGGCACGTGTCAATTCCTTGGTCGATCCCTTGTATCTTGGTCCTCCAAGAAACAAAATTCGTATCATTATCCACCGCCAAGCGGAATATATTGCTGCTGGTTCGTGTTGTGCTCAATTGCTATGGATGACACAAACGCTTAAGGATTATGGGATACATGTGAGACATGTTCCTTGCTTTGTGACAATGAGAGTGCGATTAAAATTGGACACAATCCGTGCAACACTCTCGAACTAAACATATTGAAGTTCGTCACCATTTCATTCGTGATCACATTGCCAAGGGTGACATCAATCTTAAGCATGTTCGTCTTGACAAACAACTCGCGATATCTTTACAAAACCTCTTGATGAGAAGGTGTTTTGTCGCTAAGGAGTGAGTTGAACATCATTGATGCTTCAAACTTGGAGTGAGAACTCCATTGATGCATGCAAGGCATGAGCCCACTTGACTAATCCTTGATATTTCTCTTATGATGGTGATCATATGTCTTGGACACATTTGCCTCCTTGCATTGCATCTAACTCCTTGCGTGTACTTGGATGATCTACATTCCACAAGATTACCACACACTCAAATCATGAGTAATCTTGTCATTGACCAAGTATCTAGCCCTTTGGGATGTTGAGTTCAAGGAACAAAATTCCACATATCCTTTTGACATCTTATACATCTAGTATTTCACTCTTGTCATCTTGGATATCCTTGAGTATTTCCTTGCTTGCCTAACCCATGTAGGAAGATAAACTACACAAGTGGAAATGGCGCTCCAACTTCACATTCAATGAGCACCTACATCAAGTTTACCTACATGAACAAAGCAACAACAAGCCCAAGGTATGTTCTTCACATCTTTAAGGAGCTTTGCTCAAAGTCATGAGTACAAGCAGCTTCATAAGATGTGATCACATCGAATGCTTAATCGAAAAATGGCAACCCCATTTTGAGCTTAAATGATGAGTATGACCTATGATCAAATGTCCTCATTCGACTCCTAAGTCAATATACTCAAACATAGGTGATCTTGTCACGACCTTTATCTAGATGAAGTACATATGTTTTGGAGTCTCTATTTTCTCTTATGTTCTCTCATTGAGTTTTCATTAAAAAACTTCATCTAGGAATCTTTTCCATTTCTATTCTTTTGTCTTTGTGAATATCCTTCCGCTCGATCAATTCCTCGAAAATCATTCACAAATTCATTGCAAATCCTTTGAAAAATTCCTCGCAAAGTGAGCTGAATTATTTCAGTATTTCCTTGAATTAAACTCAAGGCCACCGATTTAAATATTTCGGTCTAACCGAAAAGGATCTACCCTAAGTCCCTCGACTTTCGGACCCACCGATCCATCTTAATTCGTGTCACCGATTTATTTCTTCCAGATATCATCTTCTGCAGCTCCACTCAATGATTCTCTATGCATGTTCCTTTTTGCCTGGTGTGATTCTTAAGGATCCCACTTCTTTCTTTCCATCTTCCCCGACCTTCCTAGTTTGCTGTCCTTTTCGCACTTGATGTCAAAGGGGAGAAGACTTAGGGGAGAAGAGAAGATTTAGGGGAGAAGAAGAGCAATCTTACCTTAAGGGGAGAGAATCACATCAAAGCTTTATGGTATTTTTCTTTATAAGAGAATTTCTTGCCGTGTTTCACATTGGACATTACAATTGGCGTCATTCTCATTTGGCATCATTCTTTTGATTTTGCTCTTTCCATCAAACCCCTTGATCTGAGAAAACTCAAAGGGAGAGGAATCTTCACAATTGATATCTTATGGAAAGCAAAATCTCTCAGAGTTCATTGAAAATCTTTTAGTTTCGGAGACATGTTTGCTGATTCAAGCTTGTGCTCAATATGAGACACTCTTTATACATGTCATCCCTGGCTTGGTACTCTTGATGTTCTTGCAGTTGGTTGAAGAAATACTATTGTGTTATCTAACCTTGTTTTCCCAAGTTTATCTCTTCACGTACAATGCCAAGGACCTCAAGGTAAGTATATGCACTTTGCAGAATGTGCATGATGGTGACTTGCTTGTGAATACTTGTTTGCAAGAAATCACCATGCACATATGCATTATCACTCACTTCCTTTCATCTGCTCTGATGCATATAGCCAAGCTGCATGTAGCACATCTTGCTTATCTCTCTTGTGTGCTTGTGGTAGTCCAAAACCATAATTTATGAAAATCTTGCACACTTGTAGGGGAGCCTGTACTACATGTTTGTCAAAGCTTTCGTGATAATTCTGTCTTTCTTTCAATAAGCTTTGATGTCTTGTTTAGTGTGTTTCCATCAATTACCAAAAAGGGGGAGATTGAAAGCACATTTGCTCCCCGGGTGGTTTTGGTAATTAATGACAACATACTTTGTGGTTGGACTAATGCTTTTATCAAGTATGTTTCAGAAATTCAATCACATTGGCATGGCCAAAGGACTAAAGAAGTGGACCCTCAAAATGCTAAGGCAAGCATTGGCAAAAGCTCAAGACTCCATTTTTGGTTTAGTGATCCAAGATCACATTGAGTCCATAGGAAAAGCCAATACTATTAAAAGGGGATGAGGTTATGATGATGATCTGGTTGCTCAAGTGCTTAGTGATACATCTCCTAAACTATCAACAACTTTCACCGCCATATACACTCATAAGTAGTCTCGGTCCCACCGATATTCCAAACTCACCACACCGAGATGAACCACCTCAGCCATAAGCCAAACCCTAGTAAACTCGGATTTTCCGATTCTCAACTCGGTCTCACCGAAACATGAGTTGCCAAGCTTCTGTAACCTTCATCATCAAATCGGTGTCACCGAGATGATGAAGTCGGTCCCACCGAAACTGGCATGCTCTTGTCATTGCACGAATCGAACTAACCGAGATTGTATATTCGGTCCCACCAAAATCCCAATGTTCACATTATTTGAACTATCGGTCTCACCGAGTTGTCCACTTCGGTCCCACCGAGATTGCTCAAATGTGTGTAACGGTTGGATTTTTGTGGAGGCTATTTATACCCTCCACCCCTCTTCATTCGTGGAGAGAGCCATCAGAAAGAACTACCACTCCTACCTTACATTTCTGAGAAGAGAACTACCTACCCTTGTGTTGAGATCAAGTTGCTCCACTCCCACCATATGAAGCTTGATCTCTAGCCTTCCCAAGTTGCTTTCCACTCAATCCTTTCTTCCACCACAGCCAAATCAGTGAGGAGAGTTGAGTGTTGGGGAGATTATCATTTGAAGCACAAGAGCAAGGAGTTCATCATCATCTACAACATCTATTACCTTTTGGAGGGTGGTGCCTCCTAGATTGGTTAGGTGTCGCTTGGGAGCCTCCATCGCCGAGATGTGGAGTTGAACCAAGAAGTTTGTAAGGGCAAGGAGATCGCCTACTTCGTGAAGATCTACCCCGAGTAAGGCTAGCCCTCCGTGGGCGTGAGGCCATGATGGAATAGACAAGGTTGCTTCTTCGTGGACCCTTCGTGGGTGGAGCCCTCCGTGGACTCACAAGCCCGTTACCCTCCGTGGGTTGAAGTCTCCATCAACGTGGAAGTACGATAGCACCACCTATCGGAACCACGAGAAAAATCACCGTGTCTCCAAATTGCGTTTGATCTTCTCCACTTCTCTTTACTACTTGTGCAATTTACTTTCCGCTGCCCATACTCTAGAATTTCATGTGTAGTTGCTACTTGACTTATGTGTTATGCAAAATCTGCCAAAATCTGTCCTTGATAAAAGACAGAATTTTTATCTTGTCAAGTAGTCTAATCACCCCCCCTCTAGACACTCTCACCTTCTTCGATCCCTCATGTATCGATGGCATGAATCCGTTTGGCCACCAGAACACCAACCATAGTACATGGCCCGTGTTTGTATGGATGTACAACCTCCCCCCTGGTTGTGCATGAAATCAAAGTACATTCACATGAGCATGCTTATTCAAGGGCCAAAACAACCAGGAAATAATATTAATTTGTATCTGGGGCTACTTCAAGAGGAGTTAGACAGTTATGGAAAACACCGTCCAAGACATGGGACGCCAAAGAAGGTGAGTATTTCAACATGAGAGCAGCACTGATCACGATAAAGGCAGACTATCTCGATTACGGATATGTGGCGGGCCAGGTGTGCCATGGATATTGCGGATGCAAGCGGTGCATGGATGATACAACGTCTCAGCAGCTAACGTCAAGGAAAGATGGCGGGTCTGGGAAAATCGTGTACATGGGGCATCGAAGATGGCTTGAACAGGACGACACGTGGAGAAACCGTGGAGATCTATTCAATGGTCACGCTGAGCATCGAGGACCTCCACGTAAGCGGAGCGGTGCCGAAATCGATGAGCTGTTGAAAAACTGGAATGAGTGCCCCGCGCCGGGAAAGACGATGAGAAAGGCGCCAGAGCCACTGCTGAAGGTATGGAAGACGAGGTCTGTGTTCTGGGACTTGAGTATCGCACAAACTCGATACACCTCATTGCCTAGATCAAATGCATATCTGTAAGAATGTCCTTGAGAGCTTGCTCGCAACACTGATGAACATGCCGGATAAGACCAAGGATGGGCCGAAGGCAAGAAAAGACTTGCAAGATTTGAAAATCAGGGAAGATCTGCACATGCCGCCTCGTAAAATGTCAGACGAGACAGAGACGGAGACAGAGGCACGGGAGAAGAAGGGAATGAAATTAAAGAAAGAAGATTATTGCCCCCTCTTGCTTCACCTTAAGTCAGCCGAGATCAATCAATTCTTTAAGTGCCTTACGGAGTGAAAGTTAGTTCGATTCATCGTGGCAAGATAAGCGGATATCTAGACACGACAAGAAAAGGTTCAGCGGGATGAAGTCTCATGACTGTCATGTGATGATGACGCAGATACTACCTGTTGCCCTTAGAGGGATAATGGACAAGCACGTCCGTGACACGCTTATTGGTTTGCCCGTTAACAAGCACGATGGGAGGCTCGAAGGAGATGGTCACTGTAACGGTCGCAGGGAACTGCACGTGGCATACTCAGATCGACGCAGCGATTTTGACAGAGCAAACTTGGTAGTGCTACAACACCCAGACGAGGTAGATCCTTTCGTGGCACTGCACAAAGAAATTATCGCAAAGAAGTATCGTGACTGGGGTATGCAGGATCGGACGCCGGTTACTAGAGAGCACAACTCCACTTTCCTGCATTGGTTCAAAGAGCATATTATTGCTAATCCCGGAGGAGGGCTCTAGGACAGATTGCTCATATACGCCTTAGCACATGGCCCTCGCCCAACCTCGTAACCTATCGTGCATATGATATCAACGGATACACGTTCTACACGGAGGCAAAAGATATGGACAAGTGATGATCGTAACTCGGGGTGACGATGGAATGCATGACCGCAATGACAACGCACAACCGAACGATTTTATGGAAGGGTCGAGGAGATCTGGGAGCTTGACTACTCGACTGCACAACACGACGATGTTCCGTGTCGATGGGCTAAGAATGTCGAAGAGAAAGCCGGATGTTCACTACCATGACTATACCCGACGCCAAGAGCGCTATCGTCAACGCTTCTCGCAAAAAAGCGAGCCAGGGTACACGCTAAGCACGTGACACAATGCTTCTTCATAATCGACCCGCCGCAATCCCAGCCGTGTTGTCGTGAGGAGAGGCAAAAGGAACATCATTGGAATGAATGGAGTCGCCAACGAGGAAGACTATGATCAGTACGGCAACCCAATGAGGGAAGATGACGATGATGATGAAGTATACGTCAAAAGAAGAATCAATACTACATTACCTAAGAAAAATCGTACTCCATGGAAAAGGCAAAGTCACAATGAGGGGCTCAATTATTCTTCGACGAACAAGAAGGGAAATAAGCTGACTCAAAAACGAAAACGTCAACACTGAGGAAACGTATATTATGGGTCCAATGATGTGTAATATATATATGTTCCTATTTTGTATACACACTTAGCCATATGATGTGTAATATATATGTTCCTATTTTGCATACATATTTAACCGTCAAATGATGCAATATATATCGCCTCCTTCGCTTCACTGCCTCGGAAATAAAAGTGGGATAAAATAAAGGAAAAGAAAATGAAAACTGGCAAGATGGCGACGGCGATGCTGCAGCGCTTCCACAAAACCGCTGCCGCTTCGCACCATAGTAGTAGCGCGTTTCTTATAAACCGCTGCCGCCACGCACCATAGTAGTAGCGTGTTTCACATAAAGCGCTGCAGCTACAGATCATAGTAGTAGCGCGTTTGACATAACGCCATCTTGCTATGTCCACTTAACCCAAAATTCTCACTCGCCAGACTTCATCCCGCCACATTTTCCCCAAATCCCCACTCTCTCCGCCCCGTCGCTCCGCCGCGCCGACCTGCCCCGGCGCTTCGACCCGACTCCGCGGCGCCGCCGCTAGGCCGCGCTTCGCCCGTCGCCTCGACCCGACTCGGCGCGCTTCGCCCCGACCATGCCGCTTCGCCCCGACCCAGCCGCTCGACCCGACCACGCCGCTTCGCCCCGACCCACCGCTCGCCCCGCCCTTGCGCCAAGCTCCTTCCCCGACCCGTCGGCCCTCGCTTCCCTCCTCGCCCTGCACTCTCAGAACCCCCCCTCTGCTAGGGTTCTTCATGTTAATTAATTAGGTTATCTATTTAGTTATGAATTTAGCTAGGTTTCAAAATTAGCTGAATTTATATGGAAATTTGAACTGGACATGTGATATGTGCATATGTCATGTTTTGGACATGTCATGTTTGGAAAATGATCCGAGTGGCCTATGTTACGAAATGTTGATTCATTTCGTTTGATGAATTTCAGCGCCGGTATGTCCATTTTTAGCAAAGGTCATGCGAAATTTCCGTGAATAAAGGCATGATTTGTGCTACATAGTTGGCATATCGAGTCTTGGCACATAGATTTCTTTTACGTCATTTCTCATTTATTCATACTTTTAGAAATAAATGAGGCCACTTAATCATAGGAAACATGTCGAACAACGAAGAAACCGGGCCTTCACCAAGATGCGATTTAGATGGATTATGATGGTGAACAAGAGTACCTCGACTATTTGATGCTAAGCAAGGTTTGCAGGTCGGCCTCGATGATGGTATCGACGCCGACATCGACACCGACGGCGCCGGCACCGACGGCGCCCAAGACCGATGATGGCGCCGAGACCGTGGGGAAGGTATCAAGGGAAGGTACCGCCCCGATGCCGATACCGAAAAGAGGAAGCATAAGAAGCAGAGGATACGAAAACCTAACAAACTAGGGATTGGACGACTTGTGATCACAAAGATGGCACTGGCAAGTTTGAGCCGTTAGAGCCGAAGAACCTCGCAAGTGCTATGGGAACCAAGTAGGATGCATCCTACGGAATGCGCGAGCATCAACGCGATGACTTAAGGAGTAAAGAACATTTGACGCAGCTTGCTCTAACAAAGTTGCACAAGAGATTCAAGTTCCCGACCGATGATAACATAGAACAACCGTGGGATGATCCAAGATGAAAAAGATTAACAATCACGCCATGGGCATGTTCAGCAATGATTTGGCCTCCGGAAAGGGAGGGTGAAACGAGCTATTGAGGATGATGAACCCCGTCCAAGATTCGGAGGAAAATCCGACACTTACGTAAGAGGAGTTCGAAAAGTTCAAGGACACTTATGCTACCGAGGCAGCCAAGGCTAAGGCTGCGAAATTCAAAAGCCTTCAGCTCCGGAACACAGGGAAGCATCGCCTCGGAAGCCGTGGCTACCTCGGTAAAAGGCCCATATGGGATAAGGAGGACGCGGAACGTGAAGCCGCGGGTCTCCCAGACCCCTTCGCGAAGTTCACCAACCCCTTGGAGCATGACTTCATCTAGTTGCTAACGTCCTTTCTTTTTTGGTGTTGCTCTAGTATATTTTTTTGCATATATATGATTGTACATCCTCTTCATGAACATGCATCTCTAACAGGTACCTAGTTTCTTGATGGCGAGATGGAAATGCTATGTCGTGTACAAAGGGAAGGTTCCGGGGGTGTACAACGAGTGGCATGAGTGTCAGGCGCAAGTGAATGGGTTCACGGGCGCCA
The DNA here is from genome assembly GCA_021437245.1 of Aegilops speltoides. Classification (NCBI taxonomy): domain Eukaryota; kingdom Viridiplantae; phylum Streptophyta; class Magnoliopsida; order Poales; family Poaceae; genus Aegilops; species Aegilops speltoides. Next base: position 305,620,956 of record CM038143.1, read on the forward strand.
GCCATAAAGGCTTCAAAAGAAGACAAGAAGGAGAAGCTAGTTACTTGAGGTTCACGCTAGCGCGAGAGAGGACTCGTAACCGCCACCTCATGTACTGCATGGTTCCACTCTCACTCATAGTGATAGCACTTCTTGCGTATGCCTTTGTTTAGATGGATGACGTTGTTGTAGTTGCAAGTATTCGAGACTTGCATGTATTGCTATTTTCGAGATGATAACAAGATATCACTTTGTGTTGGATGATGATTATGAAGAGACTATTTGTATGTACATGCTATGATTACATTTGTGGTCTCGCAGGCATTTGTATGTGTATCATGATGAAATTTCTATGTGCTAAAGATTCTTCTACAAAGCCGGTTCAAATACAAAACAAATATGCCAAAAAACTACTTAAATTAGCAATGAGCGAGTGTATTTAAAGTTAGCAGCAGCGCCGCTATAGCGATGGCGCGTCTCGCCAAAGAGCGCTAAGCGCTAATAGCGATAGTGAGCTTCCCAAGAACCAGCTGCTGCTAGACTTGTATAGCGATGGCGGGAGGGCACGCGCCATCGCTATGAGTTAGTCAGAAGGCCAGATTAGTAGCGCTGGTACCAGCCATCGATACATCTAAAACCCGCGCTGCTGCTAGCCTTTTCCCTAGTAGTCTCATAAGGTATTTTGCAAACATTGCAAAAATCATAAAGTGACATTCGCTTGGGCACATCGTACAACTGAAATTCTAGTATAGGACGATCCTCCCTAGAATGGAAGTGGAAATTTTGCATGAAGGTATTAGTAAGTAGGAGGTATTGGTCACACTTATCATGGAGGAAGTCGGTGATGCCTGCATTCTCTGCCAAATAATAGAAATCATCATAAATTTCAGCCGCCCTCAAGAATGCATCACTTGGCCATTCATACGGTCGAACCTCCGTAGTGCAAGGAAGGTTGTACTTGGGATTCTTCTTCTCTTCATTTTCATCTTCATTTGTATTCCGTCTTGAAGAACCGCTTAACCATCTCTTCATCATTTCTTGTCTTTTCTCTGAAATTTTCTAAAATTTTTAGTGACTCAAAATAAAATTGAACAAAACTCAACAAAATAGATAGCAACTACTCCTACAAGTGTCTAGAGGATATATCATGCATCAAAACTACTTTGGACCATATAAATTTGACATGCAAGCTCAAGAACAAGTTCACCATAGCAACAATATATAAAGCACTAGAAGAAAAACTAATTGGACCATTGGAGGAGTCACATACCGAAGAACAATCCCCCAAAACAGTTTTGCGAATGGAGCTTTGAGCAAGGAGATCGAAAATGGAAGCAAAATGATCTAGAACACGGGTTTTAGCAACGAGATGATTTTTTCTGGAGGAAGACGAGGTGGATGGGTGCTGGAATAAGTGAGGGGGGCCCACATGGGACCCGCAAGCCATCCAGGCGTGCCCTATGGGCTTGTGTCCTACTGGTGTTGCCCCCTGGTGCGTTCTCAGTGCCAAAAATTCTTAAATATTCCATAAAAATTCATACTAAATTTTTAGGGCATTTGAAGAACTTTTATTTTCGGGACATTTTTTATTGCACAGATAATTTAGAAAACAGATGGAGAATAGTGTTTTGCTTTATTTATTCTAAATAATAGAAGTAAAAACTGGGTACATAAAGTTGTGCTTTCTAAATTCATCCATCTCATGCCCATCAAAAGGAATCCATTAACAAGGTTGATCATGTCTTATTAACAAACTTCTTCCGAATGACATGAAACCAGAGAATTTTTGAATAACACTAGGTTACCTCAACGGGGATATGCATGTCCCCAATAATAAGAATATAATATTTCTTTTTAATAGTAGGAATAGGGAATTCAAAACCTCCAATAGGAATAGTTGAAATTTTTCCAATATAATTGATGCTATTAACTTGAGGTTGTTTCTTCGGAAAGTGTACCGTATGCTCATTACCATTAACATGAAAAGTGACATTGCCCTTGTTGCAATCAATAACAGCCCCTACAGTATTCAAAAAAGGGTCTACCAAGGATGATCGACATACTGTCGTCCTCGGGTATATCAAGAATAAAAAAGTCTGTTAAAATAGTAACATTTGCAACTATGATGGCACATCTTCACAAATACTGATCAGTATTGCAGTTGATTTATCATCCATTTGCAAAGAGATTTCAGTTGGTGTCAACTTATTCAAATCAAGTCTACGATATAAAGAGAAAGGCATAACACTAACACCGGCTCCAAGATGACATAAAGCAGTTTTAACATAGTTTCTTTTAATGGAGCATGGTATAGTTAGTATTCCTCGATCTCCTAGTTTCTTTGGTATCCCTCCTTTAAATGTAAAATTAGCAAGCATAGTGGAAATTTTAGCTTCTGATATCTTTCTTTTATTTGTAACAATATCTTTCATATACTTAGCATAAGGAGACATTTTCAGAATATCAGTCAAACGCATACGCAAAAAGACAGGTCTAAGCAAATCAACAAAGCGCTCGAAATCCTCATCATCTTTTTTCTTGGATGGTTTAGGAGGAAAGGGCATGGGTTTCTGAACCCATGGTTCTCTTTCTTTACCATGCTTCCTAGCAATGAAGTCTCTTATAACATCTTTTATTCTCAGGTTGTGGGTTATCAAGATCAATAGCAGGTTCAATCTCCACATCTTTTTCATTACTAGGTTGAGCATCAACATGAACATCATCATTAACATTATTACTAGGTTTATGTTCATCACCAGGTTGTGTCTTGGCATAGTAAATAGAAATATCTTTTGGATTCTCAGGTGCGTCTACAACAGGTTCACTAGAAGCATGCAAAGTCATATCGGTATCCTTTTTCTTTTTATAACTAGGACTAGGTGCATCGGTATCAATTCTCTGAGATTCTTGCTCAACTCACTTAGGATGGCCCTCGGGATACAAAGGTTCCTGAGTCATTTTACCACCCCTAGTCATAACTCTAACAACATTATCATTCACCTCATTGTTCATCTCATTTAGCAAATCATTTTGTGCCTTCAAAACTTGTTCTACTTGAGTTTTATCATGGAAGCATGTTTACTAATAAGTTTGAGATCATTAATAGTTCTACACATGTAGTCACCCAAGCAGTCAAGCATATAAGCATTGCATTTCAATTGTCTACTAACATATGCATTGAAATATTCTTGTTTAACAATAAAGTTATCAAATTCATCCAAGCACTGGCTAGCGGACTTATTATAAGGGATATCACCTTCATCAAATCTATAGAGACAATTTACCTTTACTACCTGTGTCGGGTTATCAAGACCATGTATTTCTTCAATAGGTGTTAAATTCTTAACATCTTCAGCTTTACTACCTTTTTATTTCATAGATTTCTTTCCCTCTTGCATATCTTCAGGACTAAGAAATAGAATACCTCTTTTCTTTGGAGTTGGCTTAGGAGGTCATTCGGGAAGAGTCCAATCAGTATCATTACTCAATATGTTGTTCAATTGTACTTAAACTTGTTCAATAGTTCATTCCCTGAAAACACGACCAACACAACTATCTAGGTGGTCCCTAGAAGCATCGGTTAGTCCATTATAAAAGATAACAAGCATTTAATTTTTCTTGAGAGGATGATTAGGAAAATAATTAAGTAATTGGAGAATCCTCCCCCAAGCTTGTGGGAGACTCTCTTCTTCAACTTGCACAAAGTTAAATATTTCCAGTAAAGCAGCTTGTTTCTTATGGGAAATGAAATATTTTTCAGAGAGGTAATATATCATATCCTGGGGACTACGCACACAACTAGGAGCAAGATAATTAAACCATATCTTAGCATCACCCTTTAATGAGAAAGGAAACAACTTAAGAATATAGTAATCGCGAATTTTTTTCCTCATGAGCAAACAGGGTGGCTATGCCATTCAATTTAATAAGATGTGCCACAACAGTTTCAGATTCATAACCATGGAAAGGATCAGATTCAACTAAAGTAATTTACTCAGGATCGATAGAGAATTCATAATCCTTATCAGTAACAAAGATGGGTGAAGTAGCAAACTTAGGATCATATTGCATTCTAGAATTCAAAGATTATTCTTTCCACTTGAAAGTAATTCCTTAAGATCATCTCTATCCTTACAAGAAAGAAAGTCCCTAGCTACCTCTCCATCCATAACATAACCCTCAGGTATATCAGGCAATTCATATCTAGGGGAGCTAGGTCTAGCAGGTGTTTCAAAGTTTTCAGTTTCAATAATTTCATCAGTTTCAGAAATATCATCAGTTTCAGCATTAACTCTTGCAAGTTGTTCATCGAGAAATTCACCCAATGGCACAGTATTATCAAGCAAAGCAAGAGTATCATTATAAGCACCATGCATAGCAAAACTAGCATCATCAATTACTTGCGACATATCAGAATGAATAGCAGGTGGTGGTGTCGCAAGCTTACTCAAAACAGAAGGTGAATCAAATGCAGAGCTAGATGGCAGTTCCTTACCTCCCCTCGTAGTAGAGGGATAGATCTTGGTTTTGTTGTATTTCAGATTCCTCATAATGATCAACAGATATAAATCCCAAGTGACTTAGAGAATAGAGCTATGCTCCCCGGCAACGGCGCTAGAAAAATGTCTTGATAACCCACAAGTATAGGGGATCGCAACAGTTTTCGAGGATAGAGTATTCAACCCAAATTTATTGGTTTGACACAAGGGAGCCAAAGAATATTGCCAAGTATTAGCAGCTAAGTTGTCAATTCAACCACACCTGAAAGACTTAATAACTGCAGCAAAGTTTTTAGTAGCAAAGTAGTATGGAAGTAATGACAACGGTGGCAAAACAAACAGTAGCAGTTTTGTAGTGATCGTAACAGTAGCAACGGCAAAGTAACTTAGCAACGATCAATGTCGTGGTTCTAAGTCTGACAGTAGAATGGGGGGTAGGTATAGAGAGGCAAGATCCTAGCTATGGAGCAGTTGTATAGACAAGAGATGTATGAGTTCAGGCCCTTCTCGGAGGAAGTAACAGCCCTACGTCTCGGAGCCCAGAGGCGGTCGACTGGATTATGTGTGTATAGATTACAGGGGTGCGAACCCTTTACACTGAGGAGGGGTGGCTTATATAGTGTCTCGCTGACCCTCCGCCCTCGCTATGCAGGTTTAAAGTACATTAAGGCTGGCGTTCTCGGGTAACGCATATACATAAAGTGTCATCATGGCCATAAAGACTACTTAATTACAGACCGTTGGATGCAGAGTGGCTCTTGATCTCCTGGTGGTCGAGTGAGTCTTCATGGTCGAGTCCTTCGCATCCGTCGAGTGAAGTCTCTCTTGGTCAACTGGAAAGCAGCTTCTTCTGAGGATGTCCTTGGGAAGGGTACTTAAGACAGGTCTGTGACCCTACCCTAGGTACATGACTTCATCATTAGCCCCCGAATGGATCGAGGTTTGAGTGAGGAAGGAGTTGATAATATTTCCGACCTATTTTTGTGTTGTGAACGTGTCTCATCTTGGACCAATAATCTTTTTGTTGATGGCAGCAACTTTTCTTTCAGTCACCTTGATCCATTCCTTTCTTCCGTCGAGTGAACTTTTGAACTTAGTAAACTTCTGAGTGACGGATCGCAGGAAATCTATCGTCTGACAGATTGATATGCTGTTAGCGGATTTCGTGGGATCCGAATTTTGGGAAGCGCGCGAAGCAGGGAGGACCGCGGCGCTCGAATGGGATAAGGCGTAGACGCCTCGATTTTGGCGCCGCCTTTTTCGCCACGTATCACGCGTCGCGATCGCTTCGAGATGTCATAGGATTGCCCGGCCCACTGGCCACCCACTGAAGCGTCCTTATAAAATTCGTCGGGCGAGGTTTTTGAACAAGACCTCCCATTTCTCCTTCGCCCTCTCCATCTCCGCCCAGAAGCTACTCTCGCCCGCCCATCCACTCCTCGTCGCTTCACCGCAACAATGGTGAAGGAGAAGACGGCGGCCTTGGAGCGCTTGAAGGCGACGGCGAGGGGAAAGCGAAGGAGAGCGTCGATCGGGGCGGATCCTCGTCAAGGTCCCGCCTGCCGCAAGGTTGGGTCCAAGGGGATTGGATCCGCTCGACCATCACCGAGACGGATCTCAATGACCTGGCGAACGAGGGCCTGATCCCTCACGGGGCAGCGAGGCTACCGGGGACCGAGTGGCAACCGCAGCCGCAGGAGGGTGAGTGTGTTCTTCTAGCTACTCACGTAGACCGTGGGTTCTCTCTGCCTTTGAGTGTTTTCTTCCGCGGGTTCTTGAATTTCTTTGGGGCACAACTCCACCATTTCAATCCAAATTCTATTGCCTACTGTCGGTGTACTAAAGTAGGGGTACCTTAGTACCCCGAACTTGGGCACGGGCGGTTGCAGCACCCCGCGGCAAGGCTTGCCGGACGCCCACCAAAACCCTCCGTCACTCCCATCTACTGCCATTCAAGAACAAAGTATTGACTAAGGAGACGAAGCCCCGGCAAGAGGAGCTTGCCGGGAAGGACAAGCCCCCGGCAAGAGGAGCTTGTCGGGAAGACAGAGGCCCCGGCAAGAGGAGCTTGCCGGGAAGACCAACCAAGGCACTTCATAAAACCTGCCGCGACGCCCTGCGCATCCTGCCAAGGCCCGGCGGGCGACAAGCTTGCTGGTGCGTCAAGACGATGGCCGCGGCAAGGCGCTTGCCGCGGCAAGGCCACCACTCTGCACTCCAGCTCACCCGACGACGTGTCGCCGTAGGACCGCTCCTGGAGCACGTGGCGGGCGGCTGGGCAGCCTAGTGGTGCGAGGTGGCAAGCGAAGCTGACAAGGAGGCCATCGTGGCGATCGGTGGCGCCCCTAACGGTCGCTTCCTTGCCTTTGTTAGGCGACGGGACGTGCATTAAATGCCCTTGTCCCCGCCGTCGAGTTAGGTAGGGACACAGACACAACAGTGTACCAACCCACGTTTTACCTTTCTACCCCTCTTTCTCGCTGCCACCTGCCGGTGACCCCTTTGGACTATAAAAGGAGGCCCATGCGCCGTAGAAGGGGTTCCGCGATTCGAAACTAGGCGCCACAGCATACCCACGCTTGACGGATAGCAAAATACAAACACAAAGCAGCAGAGGAGTTTTATCTCTCCCGAGAGCTCGGCTGGGTAAAACCCCGTTTCCCAGCGTGTTTGACCTCGATCTGCTCTTCGTCGCCCCGCCCCCTGACCACGAAGGGCCCCAGCCCATAGGTGCTCGTTCCCACGACATCTTTGGCGCGCCCGGTAAGCGTCGAGATCGTCTTGAACCTGATCCGGTCTCCGCGCTTCATCAACATCTTCATCAACATGCCACCGAAGAAGAAGGCTTCGGAGGTGGCCGCTCCGTCTACGTCGATTCTACCATCGCCGCGGGAGCAAGCGGGCGGTGGAGGAGACGCCGGCGGAGGAGCGGGCACCGACGGCGGGACTCGCGTCGTCACCAGGTCCAAGGACAAAGCCCCGCAAGCTTCTACAACCGTACATACGCCCCGCCCTTCCCAGGAGGTGCAGGGTCGACAACGCCATGATGCTCCTAGCACTGTGCTCGCGTTGGAGCAAGGTCAAGCTGGTGGGTCGCGGGGCGTTCAAGACCAGCGTGCATGCCAAGATCTTTGGCGCGAGTGAAGTCTGATGCGCCCGGACGGGTGTTGCTCCTTCCAATCCAGCTTGGGAGTCCGAGCACATCCGTTCTCGCGCCGCTTCGTCACCACCGCCACCCAAGACTCCAAAAGCGCCGGCGAGTCCACTGCTTCTGGGTATCCTCGGCGCCACACAAGATCGACGACTGGAGGATGGCTATTTATAGCCTCATCGGCTTCGCCAACGGCGACAAGCGCCGGCAACCGAGCGCACCGAAGCCCCGGCAAGGCGCCTAGGTGCAAGCCGACGCCGACAAGACCGCTGGGGGTGCCACTTCCATGCACTCCCCGCCCCGAAGGCCAAGATCGCCGACTCGCCGGGCCAACCCCGACGCCGACTCCACTGCATCGTCGGACCCGCGAACTCGCCGCGATCAACGCCAAGTTATCCAAGAACAACAACATGAAGACGCCGACTTTTCGAATCGGCGTCGAGAAGCGCAACGTCGATCCGACCGGGCGTCTTGGCCCATCGTCGATATGCATGCGCCGGGGAACGAGCGACTTGTCAGTCTGCGATGGGTTGTCCTGCGTTCACTCGTGAGCTGCGGCAAGTCCAGTGGCCCAGCACCAAGAACTTCAAGCCAGACGTGCCCGAGAAGTATGATGGCAGGATACATCCGTCGGAGTTCCTAAGCGTCTACACCATCGCGGTGCAGGCTGCCGGGGGGCGCGACAAGAAGATCCTTGCCAACTACTTCCCATTGGTACTCAAGCCCAACGTCAGATCTTGGCTCATGCACTTGCCGGACGGCTCCATCTCTTCGTGGGCGGACCTGTGCCATCAGTTTGTCGGCGCCTTCACAGGCGGCCACAAGCCTCATGGCCAGGAAAGCGATCTTCATTTGCTTGCCCAGAAGGAAGAAGAACCCCTGCGCAAGTACATACAGAGATTCAGCCAGTGCGGCGTAACATCCCGTGACGTCCACCACGCCAGCATTATCGGCGCGTTCCATCGAGCGTGCGTAATCATGGATGAGGGAAGAGATGGCGATGTGCAAGATCGAGAGATGTCGATGAGCTCTATGCTCGCCGACAAGTGCGCCCGTCTTTGAGGGGAGGAAACTCCCCGGAGAGAATGTAGGAGCAGAGGGATCTGACAGTGAGGACACCGCTCCGGCAAGAAGGAACCGGAGGCGGAATAACAGAAAGAGAAAGGCTAAGGATGTGCTAGTTGTTGAGCAGTCCGGCAACGGAGGCGGCTCCGACAAGGCCAAAGCTGACGACTCCGGCGAGGCTGTGGTGGCCGCCGACAAGCAGGACGGCTCCGGCAAGCAGTACTGCAAGATCCATCGCACCAAGGGCCATGATCTCCAATCATGCAAGAAAGTCGAGCAGATGGCGGAGCTACAGAGAGCTGAATATGATCGCCGCGACAAGGAGAAGGCCCAGAAAGGTGGCGGAGGATCCGGCAAGAAGCTTCCCGCCCAGGGAGGGCGCCGCGGCAAGCCCAAGCAGCAGCAAGGAGATAGACCTCCCCGTGGCCGTGACAAGGACGAAGAAGAAGATGAGGATGATGAGATGGACGAGGATGAGACCGACGACCAAGAGTTTCAGAAGGCCACGGAGGTTTTGTTCGTTGACGGCGGTGCTTCTCTGCACACCTTGCACCGTCAACTCAAACAGTGGGTGCGGGAGGTGAATGCAGCAGAACCATCAGTCGAAGCGCGCAAGCCCCTGAAGTGGTCCAGCACGCCCATCGTCTTTGGCGTTGAGGATCACCCCGATCGCATCATCCGCGGTCGGTGCTTGCCGATGTTGGTTTCGCCAACCATCCGCAACCTCAAGGTCACAAAGATATTGGTTGACGGCGGGGCCGGCCTGAATCTCATCTCCTCCGCAGTGCTCAAGAAGCTCCAGATCCCCGACAGCGAGCTCGAAGAAACTGGTACCTTTCAGGGAATCAATCCGGGAAGGAGCAAGCCCAAGGGGAAGATCACACTGCCAGTAACCTTTGGCAGCGAGCTGAATTTCAGGACAGAGAGAGTCACATTTGACGTTGCTGATTTCCCATTACCCTACAATGGGATACTCGGCCGTCCAGCGCTTGCCAAGTTCATGGCAGCCTCTCACTATGCCTACAATGTGCTCAAGATGCCTGGTCCGATAAGTGTCATTTCTGTCCAAGGCGACAAGAAGGATGCACTTATCTGTACCGACAAGATCTACCTGGAAGCAGCAGCCATAGTAGAGCGCAAGCCACTTGCCGCTGAAGCCCCCGGGGGGAAGAAGAAGAACACCAAGTCCGGCAAGAGTAGCTCTGATGCCCACTCCGGCAAGCGCACCTCTTCGGAGTGCTGCGCTACCGTCGAGGACGCACCATCGAGCTCCACCGGCAAGTGCAAGAAGGCGAAGACAGTTTCACCAAAGATTAAATCTGGCAAGAACAGCTCTGGTGCCCACTCCGGCAAGTGCACCTCTCCGGAGTGCTGCGCCGCCGTCGAGGACGTGCCATCGAGCTCCACCGACAAGTAGAGCTTAGAGAGCAGTCAGTTTTGAATTTTTGAATCACATTCCTTGAAGGACAGTGCCTTGTATGGAAAACCTGTGCGCGGAGGGATCGAATCGTGGCTAAGTTGTGCCCTTGATCTGTCTCGAGTCCGCTCAACAATGAAAGCGCGCTGCAACTAGCCCGGCTAGGTTTCTTGCCGGAGGCAACACCACCAGCGGGCTGCTGATGTTCCGCACTCAGCAAGTGTGTTTGCACCGGTGGGTTCCCTAAAAGCGTGAGGGTGAAAACATACAAGGGAGGGAATCAAGGGAGAAGTGCAGCCTTGCCGGAGCGCAGAAGACGGAAAAGCTAAGTTGCCAAAGTTTGAGTACAGAGCACCGTCAGTTTGAAATTTTTATGTTATATTCCTTGAACGTCCGTGCCTTGTATGGAAAAACCCGTGCGTGGAGGAACCAGCTCGCGGCTACGTTGCGCCCTTAACTTTGTCTCGAGTCCGCTCGACAGTGAAAGTGCGCTGCAACTAGCCCGACGAGGTTTCTTGCCGGAGGCGACACCGCCGGCGGGCTGCTGATGTTCCGCACTCAGCAAGTGTAAAGCGTCTTGAGCAAGTTCCTACAGCGTAGGGTAAAAACATACAAGGGATGTGACGGGGTAAAGGATGTAACATAGCAAGCCTTGCCGTGGGACATGCTTTGTGTGGAAAACCTGTGCGCGGAGGAGCCGGCTCGTGGCTAAGTTGCGCCCTTGATTTGTTTTCGAGTCGGCTCAACAATAAAAGCGCGCTGCAACTAGCCCCGACAAGGTTTCTTGCCGGAAGCAACACCGCCAGCAGGCTGCTGATGTTCCGCACTCAGCAAGTGTGTATGTACCGGCAAGTTCCCTAAAAGCGTAGGGTAAAGACATACAAAGGATGTAACATAGCGAGCATTGCCCATAATGAAGTTACATTACAAAAGTAACTTATTGCGGCACTGTCTAAGTTGTTCTCATAACTGAAATAACAGCGACAAGGAAAGAGCAGAAGGGCGCACCGGCACCTGGGTCCCGGCAAGCCAGAGTTGCTGGGGGCTGCGAATACCAAGATTCATCCCCGGCGAGTCAGAGTTGCCGGGGGCTGCGATATCAGATAAGTTTTTCATCCCTCATCATGCATCCTCTTATGGGCTGGGAATGCGAAGCGTCCTTGAACGAGCGTGCCTTGTATGGGAAACCTGCTGCGCGAGGAATCGACTCATGGCTAAGTTGCGCCCTTGATTTGTTTTCGAGTCCGCTCAACAATACAAGTGCGCTGCAACTAGCCCCGACAAGATTTCTTGCCAGAGATAGCACCGCCATGGGCTTCGATGTTCCGTGACTCAAGAAGTGTGTTTATGCCGCAAGTTCCTCTAAGCGCAGGGTAAAACATACAAGGCATGGAACCAAGTAAAGGACATAACCCGGCAAGCATTCCCCTTTTCATTAAAAAACATCCCATTCCAGTACAAGTCCATAGAGGATGAAAAACATGAAAGAGAGGATTACAAGTTTTAACTGAGGCCCGAAGGCTTACAAATTGAAAAGATAAGATGCCCGTAATCCCCTCTCCTGTCCCTCTTTTCAGGAGGTAGGTTAAGGAGGCGAAGAGGGCAAAAGGGGCGCCTAGGCGAGCTACGGGTGCCAGAAGACACCAAGAGAACATCCCCGGGGCCAGCCGGGGGCTTGGCGGAGAGGGAGGCACCGGAAGCAGAGCTCGAAGACGGGGCGGCAGGACGTCAGCACGCTGTCGAGGGCACCACGCCCTCGTACTCCGACTTGACGGCCTTGCTGCCACCCCTCTTCCTCTTCCGCAGCCTCCCTACGCCAGCCGCCCAAGGAGACGACCCCGGGGAGTTCAGGAGGCCGGCGACCCGGATGATGGGGTCGCCGGTGGCGTGCGAGGCGACGGCCGACGCCTAGTCGGGCGCACCACCCTCATTGTCGCTGTCGCTCTCCTCCTCGTCACTCTCGCTCGAGGGGGAGTCTTTGCTATGGGAGGAGCTGTCCACGCAGCATCTCGCCCGGATGCCGGAGTCCCCGAAGACCTTGACGGAGAGAAGGTCGCCCTCCATTAACTTAAAATGGAGGGTGAACCCTGCCGTCAAGCTGTGGATGCGGGCGAATGTCTTCCACCCTCGATCAAGATACATCACACTAGGGGCTGGGGATACAACGCTGACTTGCGTGCCGCTGATCCCACAGCCCCTCATGTGCAATCTCAATGTCTCGGGCGGATCCGGCTCCATCGCGCTTGCAAACGGAGCTGGAAGCCAGAGGCGACGACGAGGCGCCCGGCGCAGCCTGACGAAGAACTCCCAAGGATCGTCCCCCGTATGGACCGCCGGGAGGAGAGGATCCGCCGACGGTGGCGGAGCAGGCGCGCCGCCCCGTCCGCCCCTTCCCCGAGCGCCTTGACCTCGCCCTCGGCCTCGTCCACGGCCTCGCCCCCTCCCTCTTCCCCTTGTGGCTGGCTCTGCCGCCACGGGCGCGGGATGGGGAGGGATGCGCTGTCTGGCGGCGACCCTCGCCGCCACCGATGAAGGGTTGTTTCCTTCCTCCATGACAGATGGAGAAAGGGGAGCAGAAGTTGAAGAAAGGAGAAGATGAGGGAGTGTGGGATTTTTGCGCTCCCCTTCCGCCCTTTTTAATGAGCGAGGTGGGGGCTCGGCCGCCCCGCTCAGCCAATCAAGGCGCAAGAAGAGCAGGGAATCGGGGCCGACCCGCTGCCTCCGCCCGTGACGGCTCGGTTTCCCACCTCCACCGCCCATGACCCCACGCGCATGGGAGCCGCGTGGCGGGGAAGCTAAGTCGGGGCGACGGATGAGGTGACCTCGCCCTGCCCCGTGATCACGGGGGTGGGCGCCTCGAAAATCATGCACGCCACCCATGCCTCCCACGACGCCGCGATTGACGCGTGCCGTTACGGGAGGACGCGGTGGATACGGAGTGGATTTGGTTTGGACCCAGGCCGCCTGTGCCCGTGCCCTGTTTTGGGCCTGGCCCAATAGCGCTCGGCACCGTGTATGGCCCAGGCCCGGGGGCTCCTGTCGGTGTACTAAAGTAGGGGTACCTTAGTACCCCGAACTTGGGCACGGGCGGTTGCAGCACCCCGCGGCAAGGCTTGCCGGACGCCCGCCAAAACCCTCCGCCGCTCCTATCTACTGCCATTCAAGAACAAAGTATTGACTAAGGAGACGAAGCCCCGGCAACAGGAGCTTGCTGGGAAGGACAAGGCCCCGGCAAGAGGAGCTTGTCGGGAAGACAGAGGCCCCGGCAAGAGGAGCTTGCCGGGAAGACCAACCAAGGCACTTCATAAAACCTGCCGCGACGCCCTGCGCGTCCCGGCAAGGCCCGACGGGCGACAAGCTTGCTGGTGCGTCAAGACGATGGCTGCGGCAAGGCGCTTGCCGCGGCAAGGCCACCACTCTGCACTCCAGCTCACCCGACGACGTGTCGCCACAGGACCGCTCCTGGAGCATGTGGCGGGCGGCTGGGCAGCCTAGCGGTGCGAGGTGGCAAGCGAAGCTGATAAGGAGGCCATCGTGGCGATCGGTGGCGCCCCTAACGGTCGCTTTTGCAATTGTTAGCGACCGGACGGGCATTAAATGCCCTTGTCCCCTGCCGTCAGAGTTAGGTAGGGGACACTATACACAGCAGTGTACGAACCCACAGTTTTACCTTTCTACCCCTCTTTCTACGCTGCCACCTGTCGGTGACCCCTTTGGACTATAAAAGGGAGGCCCATGCGCACGTAGAAGGGGTTCCGCGGTTCGGAAACTAGACGCCAGAGCATACCCACGCTCTTCGAGCGGATAGCAAAATACAAACACAAAGCAGCAGTAGGAGTTTTATCTCTCCGGAGAGCTCCGAAGCTGGGTAAAAACCCCGTTTCCCCCGCGTGTTTGACCTCTATCTGCTCTTCGTGCGCCCCTCGCCCCCCTGCCGGACCAGAAGGGGCCCCCTGCCCCATAGGTGCTCGTTCCCCACGACACCTACCTCGTTGCCTTCGTGTCCATGTGCGAGAACTTCTTGGGTTGTCGACCACACTGGGGTCTCTTTAAGCACATATTCACTTGTCGCTCACAGACAGTGAAAAAGACGAGTCTGGACAACGATAGGACTAAGGTTATTCATATGTGCGGGGGTCTCAGATGAGGAGTAAGAGTACTTTTCCGGCCATGACCCTTCCTGAGTCGGTCAGAGGATGGCAGTCGACTTGGTTCTACTGCCAAGACGAGTCGACGCCGGGGTAGTCGACTGGTCTCCCTCTGTTTTCCATGGACCGGGTGAACAAGCCCTCTTCTCTAAAGGTGCTCCCTGAGGAGAAAGCCCAAGTAAAAATGTTGATGGAGCGTGTAGTCCAGCTAGTTCGGGAAGGAGTGACGGGTATGGACCTTCTGGAGGTCTTCCTTAGGCGGCGCATCCAACCACTTCAGTACCGAGGCCACACGATATGGCTGTACTGTGGAACCGAGGATGAAACTCGGGTCCATCCAGAAGCAGTCGACGACGCCACACTGGAGAGGTGGATGACCGCGATCATCGGGAATACGGACAACCCTCGAGGGGCCAGGAGGATTACAACTCGACGATTCCTACACTCCGGACACGGTATGCCCACTTCATCCTCAATTGTAATCTTGCTTTACTCATTCTGCTTTTGCTGCAAATTGGTCAATTGATCTTTGTTTTGTTGTCTGTCAGGCCACCACTGAATTATACTCGATGCCGAATGGAGCACAGACGCCGAACGAGGAGTAGGAAGGAAGTGGGGCGAAGCCGGAGGAGGGATTCGGATGTCGCCGATGATGATGAGGGCGATGACTCGTGAGGAGGAAGAGGAGGAAGAGGAGGAGGAAGTTGCGCCTCGCCGGAGAGACGCCAAGCTCGCCCATGATCCCGCAACCGAGCGCTGTAAGGGGTTGCGATCGTCGCCCTAGATCGATTTAAGCGCCCTCGGACCACTTCTCCGGCACCGACTAAGAAGGCCCCGAAGCAATCTCGAGTGGTGCCGTCGAAGCCGGCGAAGGTCTTGCCGAAGTTGAAGATGGTGATTCCCACTATCAGGGTAATGGTGCTACTTGAGCCTTATTGTTCCACATGGATTTATCCTTGGTCGACTCATGAGTCAACCGACTGATTTCTGGAATTGCAGCGCCGCTACTTCTGATACTTCAGCCAGGGCTGAAGATCATGAGATGGAAGACGCTATCACTTCTAAACCTGGTATGACGCTTATAGTTCCGTTTTCAGTCGATCAGCTCGTTGTCTCTAATTTTGACTCTTTTCTGCAGCTCCATCCAACATCGTTATTGACCTTCCCGACGACGATGATGAGGAACCACTGAAGCAGAGGAGGAACAGTAAAACGTCTGCTGGCAAGGCGACTCAAGACGTGCCAGCGCCCGAGAAACTGGTTGCGGAGGGAGATAACGTCACTCGGCCTACCGTGTCTTTTGCGATGCCGTTGACGAGTGCTCGCCCCTCATCGTCGAGTGCTGCTCAGCCGTCACTTTTCTCGACCCACTTCGTCCTAGAGGACCAAGCCAGTGCTGTGAAAGAAGCAATACACCAGGCGGGAGTCATGATGGAGCAAGTGAAGGCCATCCGAGAAGCCAGCCAGGCCGCCTATGACGCCAGTTCAGCTCTTCAGAGTAATGTTCAGTCGATCGGTCACCACTGCTCATAGGGATATGATATCTGAAAATTCTTCTTCAAATTCATAGTGATTGTCCTACACCCACCGGGTGTGTCGATTGGAAGTGGGGCACGCCGAGTGCACCCACCGGGTGTAGTCCCCAAGGCTATGGTGGATCGCTGGCGCCGACCATAGTCTTTATATCTTAAGTTTTTCCTTCATTCGACTAGGTCGAATGGATTTACAGACCGGTGGGGGCACGCTGAGTGCACCCACTGGGTGTAGTCCCCGAGACTGTGGTCGACTGCTGGCAGTTGACTACAGTCTGAAGAACACTTCCTGTTTTTTTTTGTTGTTGTTGGTCGACTGGTCTACTCTAACTTGATAGGACTAGTGGGGCACGCTGAGTGCACCCACTAGGTGTAGTCCCCGAGACTATGGTCGAATGTTTGTATTCGGTCGTAGTCTTAGAAACGTATGATTTTTCCTTGGTCACTCGGAAGTGAATTGTCTTTGACATATGTCGATTGGTTCTTCATAGAAATCCTGCGACCTTGCGGCTCGTTACACTGAGTTGGAGAACAAACACATCCAGCTCGAGCTTGACCTGAAGCTGGCCCAGGAGAACTTAACGAAGGCGAAGGAGGAAGCTAAAGGTATGTTTTGTGAGGCCTTCGCCGACTGCCTTTGCCCCTCGTTTGTTTCAGAGTCTGACCTTGTTGTAACTTTGCAGGCAAAGTGAAGGACGCCCTGAAGAAGAAAGACCTCAAGCTGGCTGAAATGCAGAAAGCGGCTTTAGAGAAAACCAAGCTCGCAGATGAGAAGCTGGCTTCGGTCACCAAGCATGAAGAAGAAAACACCAATCTAAAAGCTGCTCTTGATGCTGCCAACAAAGAGGTCAGTCGACTAAAAAGTGATAATATTGCTCTGAGTGACAAGGCCAGCGAGTTGGTGGGAAAGAAGAACGATCTGGAGGCTTATCTAGGCGGACTCGCCAAGAAGCTATTCCTCATGCTTGAAGGTAATCTTTTGTATCAAGCAGATATTTTAACTGTTATCTTTCCATCCGACCGTCGTCTTGACTCGGTGGTTGTGCTTACAAAATTTTGTCAGAATTTGAAGAGGAGACTGGTCGGCTGGAAGTAAACCTGGACCCCATCAACTCTCCTGTGAAGGATGAAGTCGCCATGAACATGCTCCGGCTCGAATCTCGTGTTGCTGCCGTCGTCGATTATCTCGCAAGGCTGAAAGTCGCCACTTCCCGTATCGACACCACACTCTGGCCCAGAGAGACGCTCCAGAATGACCTCGAGTCTCTGATGACTCGACCAACACAGTCCCAAGTCGATTGCAGGAGGGAAGAAGTCTTCGCCAGTGTGGTGCGACGTTGCCTATATCCGCCCGCGTTCATCGCAAGGATGCACGAGAAGACAAGTGGCGCCTCGTGGTGGCTAACACCAAGAAATACGACTTCGATCTTTCATGGAGACCTTCATCGCCGCCCACTTGGATTGCGTGACGAATCGACCGATGAGTTCGTTCGCCTTCCAGCCTCCACGGAGGGGTAAAAACTTCGAGCTTGATACTTTAAATTTGCCTCGGTATGCCGAGTGATTTTTGTAACCGTCAAACCTTAACAGGCTTAGCGCCTGAGCACTTTCGGTTGCGTTAGGTGTTATCCGAACTTGGATTCGACGTTGAATATGTTTGCATTTTGGTTTTGAGGTGTCTTTTGCAGGCTAAAGCGAGGTGCTTATTGCAATCAACTTGTTCCCCAATACACTTAGGAGGGCACTGGGGTGCGGCTAAGCCCCCGAGTGGGAGGTCTGCTCACCACTCGGTAGGATTTTCAAAACTTAGGCGAGCGCTGGGCTGCAGCTAAGCCCCCGAGTGGGAGGTCTGCTCTCCACTCGGTAGGATTTTCAAAACTTAGGCGAGCGCTGGGCTGCAGCTAAGCCCCCGAGTGGGAGGTCTGCTCTCCACTCGGTAGGATTTTCAAAACTTAGGCGAGCGCTGGGCTGCAGCTAAGCCCCCGAGTGGGAGGTCTGCTCTCCACTCGGTAGGATTTTCAAAACTTAGGCGAGCGCTGGGCTGCAGCTAAGCCCCTGAGTGGGAGGTTTGCTCTCCACTCGGTAGGATTTTCAAAACTTAGGCGAGTGCTGGGCTGCAGCTAAGCCTCCGAGTGGGAGGTCTGCTCTCCACTCGGTAGGATTTTTACGGCGCCTCCGTGAAGGAAAAGGCGTTAATCAACCTTGTCATTCTTATGGAGAGCACATTATACTTGTGGTGTAGCTCGGAAAGAGAGGGTGGCGGAGACCTGCGCCTCGTCCTCCTTGTGGAGAGCACATTGTACTTGTGGCGTAGCTCGGAGAGGACGGTAGCAGTCGACATGCACCTCGTCCTCCTTGCGGAGCGCACGTTGTACTTGTGGCGTTAGCTCAGAGGAGAGGGTAGCAGTCAACCTGCCCCTCGTACTCCTTGCGGCACGCACGTTGTACTTGTGGCGTAGCTCGGAGGAGATGGTAGCAGTCGACCTACACCTCGTCCTCCTTGCGGAGCGCACGTTGTACTTGTGGCGTCGCTCAGAGGATAGGGTAGCGGTCGACCTGCACCTCGTCCTCCTTGCGGAGCGCACGTTGTACTTGTGGCGAGCTTCGGAGGGGACGGTAGCAATGACCACGACTCGCCTCCTTATGGGCGCATGTTGTACTTGTGGCGTAGCTCGAGGAGAGGGTAGCATGACCAAGACCTCGTCCTCTTATGGAGCGCACGTTGTACTTGTGGCGAGCTCGGAGGAGAGAGTAGCAGTCGACCTGCACCTCGTCCTCCTTGCGGAGCGCACGTTAAATTTGAACTTAGGTGAGTACTTAGACTGCAGCTACGCCCCCCGAGTGGGAGGCTGGCTCGCCACTCGGTAGGATTTTATTGAAACTTAGGCGAGTACTTGGACTGCAGCTAAGCCCCCGAGTGGGAGACTGGCTCGCCACTCGGTAGGATTTTATTGAAACTTAGGCGAGTACTTTGACTGCAGATAAGCCCCCAAGTGGGAGACTGGCTCGCCACTCGGTAGGATTCTATTGAAACTTAGGTGAGTACTTGGACTACAGCTAAGCCCCCGAGTGGGAGACTGGCTCGCCACTCGATAGGATTTTATTGAAACTTAGGCGAAACGGATTCGCAGCTAAGCCCCCGAGTGGGAGACTGGCTCGCCACTCGGTAAGGATTTTTTTACAAACTTAGGCGAAACGGATTCGCAGCTAAGCCACCCACTGAGGGGGAATTTTATTGAACGAATAAAAATGACATCAATCATTGGGAAAATTATGACACTATTATCTTGTGAAACATGAACTACAGAAGTACTTTTATTACAACTCATCTGAGTGAATACTTAGGTGTAAAAGGGGCGGAGCAACTCCGTGTTCCAAGCTCGGGGCTCGTCGATGTTGTGCTCGACGTTGTAGAGACGGTACGCCCCATTGTGGAATACCTTGGTGACAATGAAGGGACCTTCCCAAGAAGGAGCAAGCTTGTGTGGTTTCTGCTGATCCACTCGGAGAACCAAATCTTCTTCATGGAAGGCCCGACTCTTCACATTTTTGGCGCGGAAGCGACGCAAGTCTTGTTGGTAAATGGTCGATCGGATCAGAGCCATCTCCCTTTCTTCCTCTAAAAGATCAACTGCATCCTGCTGCGCTTGTTCTGCTTCAGCTTCATAGTAGAGCTCGACCCGAGGAGCGTTGTGGAGCAGGTCACTCGGCAAGACCGCTTCAGCTCCGTAGACCAAGAAGAATGGAGTTCTTCCAGTCGACCGGTTAGGCGTGGTCCTTAGACCCCAAAGCACCGAGGGAAGTTCGTCGACCCATGCTCCTGCCGCATGCTTGAGATCACGCATCAGTCGGGGTTTCAGCCCTTTGAGAATCAAGCCATTGGCTCGCTCTGCTTGTCCATTTGACCGGGGATGGGCGACTGAAGCATAGTCGACTCGTGTGCCCTGAGACGTGCAGAACGCCCTGAATTCTTCCGAATCGAAGTTTGACCCATTGTCAGTGATGATGCTGTGCGGGACTCCAAATCTGAATATTAGTTCTCTATTGAAGCTGACAGCAGTACCGGCGTCAAGGTTCTTGATGGGTTTAGCCTCGATCCACTTGGTGAACTTGTCGACTGCCACCAGCACATGTGTAAAACCGCTGCGGCCTGTTCTCAAGGGCCCAACCATATCCAACCCCCATACTGCGAAGGGCCAGACGAGCGGTATGGTCATCAGAGCTGATGCAGGCTTATGTGACATGTTGGAGTAAAATTGACATCCCTCACACTTGTCGACTATCTCTTTTGCCATTTCATTCGCTCTTGGCCAATAAAGTATGGCTCGGTATGCTTTGGCCACGATGGTCCGAGAGGACGCATGATGGCCACAGGTCCCCGAGTGGATGTCATCAAGGATTATCCGACCTTCTTCTGGTGTTATGCACTTCTGACCAACTCGATCGGCGCTCTCTGTCTGACTGCCCCTTGATCACAGTAAAGGCCTTGGATCGGCGGACGATCTGCCAAGCCTCTTCCTCGTCCTCCGGGAGCTCTTTTCTCAAGATATACGCGATATATGGTACTATCCAATCGGGAGTGATCACTAAAGCCTCCATGACCAAGTCGACCACTGCTGGAACTTCAACCTCAGTCGGATCTGTGGCACTCTTGGGCTGCGGAGCTTCTTCGGTAAAAGGATCTTCTTTGACTGAAGGAGTATGGATATGCTCCAAGAACACGTTACTGGGAAAGGCTTCTCTCTTGGAACCTATTTTCTCCAAATCATCAGCCGCTTGATTTTTCAGTCGGGGTATATGATGGAGCTCTAACCCTTCGAACTTCCTTTCCAGCTTCCTCACTGCATTGCAGTATCCAGTCATGGCTGGGCTTCTAACGTCCCACTCCTTCATCACTTGGTTGACCACCAAATCTGAGTCGCCATAAACCATAAGGCGACGGACGCCGAGTGAAATGGCCATGCGCTACCCATACAAAAGGGCCTCGTATTCTGCTTCATTGTTGGAGGAATCAAAGTGAATCTAGAGCACATATCTGAGCTTATCTCCTCTGGGGGGAACCAAGACCACCCCTGCACCGGAACCATTTAACATCCTAGAGCCATCAAAGAACATGGTCCAATGCTCCGAGTGAACTTGAGTCGGCTACTGCTGTTCAATCCACTCGGCAAGGAAGTCCGCTATTGCTTGGGACTTAATGGCTTTCTTTGCCTCAAACTTGATATCAAGGGGAAGGAGTTCAATCGCCCATTTCGCCACTCGACCGGTTGCATCTCTCAGTTAGCGAGAATCTCGAAAGTGGAGCATTGCTTGACGATCGTAATGGAATGATCGAGAGAAATAATGAGCAACCTTCTTCGTGGTCATGTAGATCCCATACACAAGCTTCGATAATGAGGATATCTTTGCTTTGATGGAGTCAAAACTTCGGACAAATAGTACATTTGGCGCTGAACTTTGAAGGCTTTCCTTCTTCTTCCGCCGACCGTAAGTATCTTGATCGACAACTTGTCCTGTGGCTGCAATATAAAGCAACAGAGGCTCTTTGCTGATTGGAGCAGCAAGCACCGGCTAGGTGGAGAGCGAGCTTTAGCTCGGCAAACGCGCTGCATCAGCTTCGAGTCCACACGAACTTGTTCGCCTTCTTCATCGATCGGTAAAGAGGCAATGCCTTTTCACCGAGTCGAGATGAATCGACTTAATGCGACCAAGCATCCAAAGAAGCTTCGACGTCGTGCACCCGCATGTATGCGTTTCATTGAGTATAGTGCCAACTTTTTCTGGGTTAGCATCGATTCCTTGTTCAGAAACAAGAAAACCGAGTAACTTTCCACCAGCAACTCCGAATGTGCACTTTGATGGATTGAGCTTGATATCATACCTCCTGAGATTGGCAAATGTTTCAGCTAGGTCAGTCAACAGGTCGGAACCCTTTCATGATTTGACCACAATATCATCCATGACGCTTCGACGTTCCGACTGATTTGAGTGAGTAAACACTTCTGAATCATCCTCATGAACGTGGCTCCAGCATTCTTGAGGCCGAATGGCATGGTGACATAGCAGAAGCAGCCAAATGGAGTGATGAAAGCTGTTTTGATCTCATCTGGTCCATACAGACGGATCTGATGGTACCCGGAATAGGCGTCTAGAAAAGACAATCTCTCACATCCCGCAGTCGAGTCGACAATTTGATCGATGCGAGGGAGAGGGAAATGATCTTTCGGGCAGGCCCGATTGATGTGTTTGAAATCTATGCACATGCGGAGTGACTTGTCCTTCTTGGGAACCATGACGACATTGGCGAGCCACTCGGAGTGCTATATCTCTCGGATAAACTCTGCCGCCAACAATGAGCCACCTCCTGCCAATGGCCTTTCTCTTACGGGCGGTGACCGTCAAGATGTTCTTTGACTGGTTTTGCTGTTGAGTCGACTCTAAGGCGATGCTCAGCCAGCCCCTCGAACACCCGCATGTCGCCAGGCTTCCATGCAAAGATGTCCCAGTTCTCACGGAGGAACTGGATGAGCACTTCTTCCTATTTAGGGTCGAGTGTTGTGGAAATATGGGTCAGAGCTGCATTGGGGTCGGTCGGGTGAATGTGAACAGGCTTCGTCTCACCGGACGACTGAAATGCTGATTCTGTGGCAGGCTTCTTGGCCCGCAACAAATCACTCGGGTCTGCATTCTTCTTGTACCCCACCAGCTCTACCATCGTTATCTGGGAATCGGCAATTTTTGAGCCTTTCTGAAAACACTCTTCTGCCTTCTTCCGATTGCCAGTGATAGTGATCACACCCTTGGGGCCGGGCATCTTCAGTTTGAGGTACACGTAACATGGTCGAGCCATGAACCGTGCGTAAGTTGGTCACCCTAAAATGGCGTGGTAAGCGCTCTAAAAATCCACGACTTCAAATGTCAGCTTCTCCTTGCGGAAATGCTTCGAGTCACCGAACACCACGTCCAGAGCTATTTGGCCGAGTGACTCAGCCTTCTTTCCAGGTATAACTCCATGAAAACTCATGTTGTTTGGCGCCACCGACATCGAATGCCCATTCCTTTCAGCGTCTCCGCATACAATATGTTCAAATCCGCTACCACCATCCATTAGCACCTTCGCTACAAGTGCCCTCAACGACTGGGTCGACCACCAAAGCTTGCCTCCCAGGAGTGGCTATATGAGTCGGGTGATCGGACTGGTCGAATGTGATGGGAGTTTGGGACCATCTCAGATAACTTGGCATCGTCGGGGCGACCATATTGACCTCTCGGTTGATAACCTTCAATCGGCTTTTGCTTTCCACATCAGCAAAGATCATCAGAGTGGAATTAATGTGAGGATATCCTCCATCACTGTCCTCCTTGTCCTCAGCTTTGTCCGACTCCTTTTCCTTGTCCTTGGGCTGCTTTCCTTGGAACTGCTAGATCAAGAGCCGGCACTGGCAAGTGGTATGCTTCGGGTAGATGAAATTACCCTCTTCGTCTTTCTTCTTGTGGATGTGACACGGAAGATCCATCACGTCATTCCTTCTTTATCCTTCACCTTCTTGGGGTTCCAGGATCCTTTGGGTTTTCCCTTGAACTTGCCACGAGTCACGCCGAGCCTCTCCAGAGCCGCTGCTCGCCTTCCGCTTCGCTTCCAACCGAGTTTTTTATCCGACTGACTCGGCTTGTACTTGCCGCTCCGGAGTCGGTCCTCCTCTTCACCATTGGCGTACTTGGTGGCAATTTCCCTCATTCGACTCAGGATCATATCTCCGGTCCGCCCAAACTTCAAACTTAACTCTCTGTTCTTAACACCATCCTTGAAAGCACAGACTACCTGATGATCAGACAAGTTTTCCACGGTATGATGCAAAGTGATCCATCTTTGAATGTAATCTCTTAAGGCTTCATTCGACTTCTGCACGCAGACTTGCAGCTCTGTCAATCCAGCTGGTCACTTGCAGGTTCCCTCAAATGTCCTGACGAACACCCGGGAAAGATCTTCCCAAGTGTAAATGCTGCTTGGAGCTAACTGATTCAACCACGCCCTGGCCGAACCTTCCAACATGAGTGGTAAGTGCTTCATAGCCACTTCATCATTTCTGCCGCCAATCTGCACCGCCACTCGGTAGTCTTCAAGCCAAGTTTCAGGTTTAGACTCACCGGTGAACTTACTTACTCCAGTCGCCAAACTGAAGTTGGGGGGAATCACCGCGGCTCTGATAGCCCTGCTGAAACATTCTGGACCTGAAACATGTACTCGGCTGCTAGTGGGTGCATCTCTGTCGTGGCCACCTCGATGAGCCATGTTCCGATCGACCAGGCCTTGCACGGTGATGGATCGCACATCAAAGCCTGGTTCCCTGGGGTCGACCAGAGCTCTTCGCCCCACACTGAGCTGGCGCCTGTCATCTTGCTGCCGATGAGCGTAAGACCCACCTCTTGGGGGAGGAGTGGGCACTCGACGCCTATCATCACAATCGTATCAGTCACCATATTGGTCATGTCGATTCTTGCGTCCCTCACGCCGCGGAGGCGATCTAGGACTGTGAGCCGACTAAACCATATTCACAGCGACGGATCGACTGTGAATCCTGTTGCGTGACTGTGACACGGCTGAATTCTGATCTCCTGCTGCTTGGAGCAAGTCCCTAATCTGCATCAAGCCTCTGCCAGCTTCCGACTGAGAGGGCTGAATTGACTCTGCTATACGGGCTGCAGCTGCTAAATTCTGAATCGGGGTTCGATATACCTGAGTCGGCTGCGGGAAGAGTTGACGTCGACTGGAGTCGGGTGCTCGTTGCCACGCGCGCTCGTCGAGTGCTCACTGCAGGTTCTCCAGACGAGTGTGTTCAGCCAAGTTGGCCAAACGTGCCTCCTCCAAGGCGCGAGCCTCGGGGGTTTCTCCTGCAATGGGAGTATGCAGGGCATCCATGTTCCTGCGGCGAAGCTCTTCCCTTTGCAGGGAATTAAGTGGCTCAGGTTGATATTCCTCATGGGCTTGAGCGGGGTCGCCTCCACCGTCAATCCCGTCGTCGCGGGGGAAGCCGGGAGGGCTACGAGGCCCGATGACCATCAAGACCTCCACCGTCGGATCGCTGCTGTCGCACTCGGATGCGGTCTCTACGGAGCCAGTCGACAGATTGAACAGGCCGTAGAGGGATTCGTCGGGCTCGATCGCCGCAACTTGGGTGGTGGCCGACTAGCGAGCCACCGCGTGCCTCACCCACCACTGGAGCCTCGACTGACCAGAGTGCTTGTGCTGGCGGGAGACAGGGAGGGAGGATGACAGGGAAGTCGACCGATAAGGAGTCGACGGTTGTCGCAGCAGAACGCCGCAGACACACGCCCGAAAATGCGTCGCACCGCGGACGGGGAGCGCGTCGATGTCGAGTGGAGCCTCCTGAAGCCAAGCGGAGTCGTCGGCGATGAAGGTGAGCGCGCCGAGACGGATCTCGCAGCCCTCGACCAAAACTCCACCAGAAACCATGATGAAGGCAATCGGAACAATTGCAACTTCTCCAAAAATCGCTAAGACACCTGCCCCAAGGTGGGCGCCAACTGTCGTGGTTCTAAGTCTGATAGTAGAATGGGGGGTAGGTATAGAGAGGCAAGATCCTAGCTATGGAGCAGTTGTATAGACAAGAGATGTATGAGTTCAGCCCTTCTGAGGAAGTAACAGCCCTCGCCTCAAGCCCGAGAGGCGGTCGATTGGATTATGTGTGTATAGATTACAGGTGCGAACCCTTTACACCGAGGAGGGGTGGCTTATATAGTGTCCGCGGACCCCTCCCTCCCTCGCTATGCAGGGTTTAAAGTACATTAAGGCTGGCGTTCTCGGTAACGCCTACATAAAGTGTCATCATGGCCATAAAGACTACTTAATTACAGACCGTTGGATGCAGAGTGGCTCTTGATCTCCTGGTGGTCGAGTGAGTCTTCATGGTCAAGTCCTTCACGTCCGTCGAGTGAAGTCTCTCTTGGTTGACTGGAAAGCAGCTTCTTCTGAGGATGTCCTTGGGAAGGGTACTTAAGACAGGTCTGTGACCCTACCCTAGGTACATGACTTCATCAATCAATACGTGAAAAGCTCGTAGGAAACGGATTAGTGATGGATAATTATGTTGGATGGCATTCATCATGCAACAATTATAACCTAGGGTGACACAGAACTAGCTCCAGTTCATCAATATAATGTAGGCATGTATTTCGAATATAGTCATACGTGCTTATGGGAAAGAACTTGCATGACATCTTTTGTCCTACCCTCCCATGGCAGTGGCGTCCTAATGGAAACTAAGGGATATTAAGGCCTCCTTTTAATAGAGAACCAGACCAAAGCATTAACACTTAGTGAATACATGAACTCCTCAAACTACGGTAATCACCGGAAAAATTCCCAATTATTGTCACCTTGGGGTATGGAGATCATAACACGTAATAGGTGTCTACAACTTCCAAGATAGGATCAAGAACACAAATATATTCATGAAAACATAAAAGGTTCAGATTTGAAATCATGGCACTCGTGCCCTAGTGATTAGCATTAAGCATGGCCAAGTCATATCAACATAAATCTCAGAACATAATGGATACTAGGGATCAAACCCTAACAAAACTAACTCGATTACATGATAAATCTCATCAAACCCATCACCATCCAGCAAGCCTACGATGGAATTACTCACTCCCGGCGGTGAGCATCATGAAATTTGTGATGGAGGAATGTTGGTGATGATGATGATGGCGAATCCCCCTCTCCGAAGCCCCAAACAGACTCTAGATCTGCCCTCCCGATGAAGAACGGGAGGTGGCGGCGGCTCCGTATCGTAAAATGTGATGAATCCTTCTCCTTGATTTTTTCTCTCCGGATGTGAATATATAGCATTAGAATTAGAGTCAGAGGAAGTGCAGGGGGCCCACAAGCCACCTAGGCGCCCCAGGAGGGCATGCCCCCCAGGCTTGTGGCCAATGGGTGGACCCCCTCTGGTTGATTCTTTTGCCAATATTTCTTCTATATTCCAAAAATATTCTCCGTAAATTTTCAGGTCAATCGAGAAGTTTATTTCTGCACAAAAATAACACGATGGCAATTCTACTGAAAACAGTGTCAGTCCGGGTTAGTTTCATTCAAATCATGCAAGTTAGAGTCCAAAACAAAGGCAAAAGAGTTTGGAAAAGTAGATACGTTCCATGCTATTATATTATCTGTTTTGGATGTTTTATATGCATTAATATGCTATTTTATATTATTTTTGGGACTAACATATTAACCTAGATCCCAGTGCCAGTTTCTGTTTTTTCCTTGTTTTTGAGCTTCGCAGAAAAGGAATACCAAAGGGAGTCCAAAAGGAATGAAACCTTTGCGATGATTTTTCTTGGACCACAAGACACCCAGGAGACTTGGAGATCAAGTTAGAAGAGCCACGAGCGGTGACAAGGGGGGAGTGCGCGCCGAGGGGGGTAGGGCGCCCCTGCCTTATGGGCCCCTCGCGAGTCCCTTGACCTAACTCTTCGTCCTATATATTCCCAAATATCCCCAAACCACCAGAAGCATCCATGAAAACATTTTTCCGCCGCCGCTACCTTCTGTACCTGTGAGACCCCATCTAGGGGCCTTTTTCGGCGTCCTGCCGGAGGGGGTGATGAATTGAATTTTCCCTTTGAGATATTGTTTTGTCGGGTTGAATACTTTTACGGATTTGAGAGCACTTGATGTATGTCTTGCTATGAATACCTGTGGTGACAATGGGGTATCATATTGGTTCACTTGATATGTGTTTTGGCACTCAACTCGCAGATTCCCGAGGTGACATTGTAGTAATCTATGCATAGGGGTTGATGCATGTTCTCGTCTTTGTTTCTCCGATAGAAATCTTGGGGCACTCTTTGAGGTTCTTTGTGTTGGATTGAGTAGTATTATGAATCTGAAATTGTTTGATGCATATCATATAATCAACTCACTGATACTCACGGTGACATTGGAGTGCCTAGGTGACATCAGAGTTGGTTGATGTGTATCATATGGTGTTATTTTAGTATGAACTCTTGGTAAGATCAATCGGAAATAATAGCTTTGGTGTTATTTTCGTATGAACCCTAGTATAGATTGATCGGAAAGAATAGCTTTAAGGTGGTTTCGTACCCTTCTGATGTTCTCCGCTAGATAAGAACTTTGGAGTGATTCTTCATCACACGTTGAGGGATGGTTATATGATCCAATTAGATTAGCATTGTTAATAGATTGCACTAGCGGAAGTACGAACCCTAGGCCTTATTTTCAAGCATTGCAATACCATTTCTGCACACTTTTGTTACTCGTTACCTTGCCGTTTCTTATTGTTACTATTACAAAAATCAATATCTACTAGTCATATTACACTTGTATCACCATCTCTTCGCCGACTAGTGCACCTATACAATTTACCATTGTATTTGGTGTGTTGGGAACACAAGAGACTCTCTGTTATTTGGTTGCAGGGTTATTTGAGAGACACCCTCTTCATCCTACGCCTCCCACAGATTGATAAACCTTAGGTCATCCACTTGAGGAAAAATTTCTACTGTCCTACAAAACTCTGCACTTGGAGGCCCAACACGAGTCTACAAGAATAAAGTTGCATAGTAGACATCACTGGTGTTATCCTCACGCCCCCCACATGCGACACTATTCGGTACGTACTACAGATTATGTACACAGACTCCAACAACGCAACCGAATACGAAGCCTTTTGCATGGTCTTCGGATGGCAACCTCAATGGGTGTTCGGCGGCTTGAGGTGAGGGGATATTCCAACCTTGCCATCTCCCAAGTCAATGCTGATTTCGATGCCAAGGACCCAAAAATGGCGGCATACCGAAATGTCGTCTTAAGAATGTCAGCCCGGTTTGAAGGGTTAGAATTCCACCATGTCTCTAGAGATAGTAATCAAGCTGCAGATATCCTCGCCCGTATGGGCGCCAAGCGTGACCCCGTCCCTACAAATACCTTTCTGGAGCGGCTCTTTAAGCCATCTGTGGTTTGGTAGGACGGGGATCTGGGTACAACAACCAATGGGCCCGAACAAATCATCCCTCCGGCTATTGAGCTAGACGACGAAATCATCGATGGCTCGAAAGTTGAAGAAACCACTTACGCTCATGAGGTCATGGTTGTTATCGCACCATGGGTCGAGCCTTTCCTTGCGTACTTCACAGGGTAGGATCTCCCCAACGGTCAGGCCGAGGCACGACGCATAATCCGGTGCTCTAAAGCCTACAAGGTCTGTGACGGCGAGTTATATAAGAAAAGCTACTGGAGTCCTACAACAGTGCATGTCGGAAACAGAGGGGTGGTAAACTTTTGGCCAAGATACATGTTGGCATGGGCGGCCACCATGAGCCAGCTTGGGCCCTGGTAAGCAAGGCCTTCCGAGTAGGGTTTTTCTGGCTTACCGCTCGCCAAGACGCCTGTACTCTAGTCCAACACTGTGTTGGATGCCAGCTATTCGCTAAGCAAAGCCACATGCCCCCCCCCCCCACGGCTCTCCGAACTATACAAATTACCTGGCCTTTTGCAGTCTAGGGGTTGGACATGGTTGGACCACTTAAAGGGGGGACCAAGAAAAAGAATACCTACTGGTAATGGTCGACAAATTCACCAAATGGATTGAAGCAAAGCCAGTAACCTCAGCAAAGTCTAGACCAGTTATCGACTTTATATCTAGCGTGGTACACCGTTACAGTGTCCCTCACAGTATCATCACGGATAATGGATCCAATTTCACGGCCCAGGAAGTCAAAGACTGGTGCGCTACCATGGACATCAAGCTCGATTACGCTTCGGTGTACCACCCGCAAACAAATGGACAAGTTGAAAGGGCCAACGGACTAATCATGAGCAACATTAAGCCTCGCCTAGTTTGTCCTTGAAACAACCTAACTATCACTGGGTGGGGGAGCTCGACTTCGTGCTTTGGGGACTGTGCACTACCCCCGACCTATCAATGGGATACACACCCTTTTGCATGGTATACGGCGCAGAGGCAGTCCTACCTTGTGACATTATTCACGACGCACCTCGAGTGCGCATGTATGAGGAAAAGGAGGTCAAGTTGGATCATCAGGACGACCTATACGCCTTGGAAGAGGAACGGGACATCTCTCACACTCGTTGTACATTTTATCTGCAGCATGGCTGACGTTACCAGAGCAGGCAAGTTTGGGCAAAGGCATACAACATCAGAGAGCTCGTCCTGCGCCTCCCTGAGAAGCAAAAGAACAAGCTCTGGCCTACATGGGAGGGCCCTTTCATAATTGATGAAGTGTTAGCACGAGGAGTGTACCACCTTCGCAACCGGGCCGATGACCGCCTCGAACCAAACCCCTGGAACACAGTCCGGCTTCGGCGCTTCTACAGATAAGTGTGCCCAAGTTAGTCCACTATCCCTTTCCTCATTGTAAAATCCTTTTCTTTTTTATTTTGGATCATTAGCATCCCCCAGGCCCTGTTCGGATAAACCGAAACCTGTTTAGGCCCTCTTGATTACACATCTTCAAGTGTAACACCTAGAATTTACCTCGGGGATCCTTTAAAGCAGCCAATTAATATATTTCTGTGCACGTAATCATTTTTGTCGTGTTTGCACTCTCTTGAATACCTCTTCAGCCATCATATGCACCTATTTGAGTTAAAAAATTTCCAAGCTGGGTTGCCTGGCTCCTGTGTTTACCTCCTACGTTCCCGATTGTTTAGCTAGGGGGTAAAGGGAGCACCTCTACGATTGTTATGACCGAGTCAGCCATGCACGTACCTCGGACAGGTGAAGGCGAAAGCTAGCATTCTTAAGAACACAATGGGTCGGACATGAGGGAAATTATAAACATCTTGGTGTCCCTCACCAACACTTGGGGATTCAGACCCCGCATCAATTATTTGCATACCTCGGGTATCCAAATACAAACGTGTGCACTTGGCATGACGAACCTAAAGAAAGGAACCCATCGAGGAACTATTTTCTTCGGAAGATGCTTATTACTTTAAACAGTAATACAACATAACTCTCTGCATGCGTTTTGGTCTGTTTGCACCCAAAGGCCGAATTGCCTGGTTACCGAAAGTGATTTTCCTGCTTACCTCAAGTCGCATAGTGCGGAACACTTCCCGATCATTGGTCGGGGAGGCGAAAGCCGATGGCCAGTTAAGACAATGTTTTATAGTTCGGATCGAGACATTCGATGTAAAGTACATAGTTACATAGAATCAAACACATCACTCTTTGTCCACATTGTCAATTATGCTATCTAAAGCACAATCTCACTGCGACAATCGAGCTACAAGCATTACTTGGTCATAAACCAAATGAAGGGGTATTTCCTGCCCATCCGGCCCTACTGGACCTACACGAGCCATATGCTCTGGCTCGAGTTTCCTGAATCGGGTTTTCACCATGGCCCATGCTTCTCGCGCCCCCTCCTGACAGGATGATATTTTCTACAACTCAAAGCACCGCCAAGCTCCCTTAAAGTGATTCGCCAGTTCGGCCATATCATCCGGTGCCACTTTGGTCGGCCATAACGCCTTCACCATGTTCTTCATAGCCTTTCGAGCTTTCTCATGAACCAAAGACAGTTCCTTCAGCACGTTCTTGCCAGAGGACTGAACTTCCTCTCCGGGCCGGCCAGTCAGGAGACCTAGCATCAAAACCATGGCATATATTTTACATTCATGTGTGGTGCAAGTTTATACTTATCCAAAGCTTACAGATAAACTCACTGAATATGCCGTTTCTCAAGCTCTAATTTTCTCCATGAACTTGCGCCAATTGAGTTTTTAGACTCTCCAGTTCTTCAGCTTGTTGTTGGTTTTCCGTCTTCAGTTTGTTGGTCTCTGTCGGTGTCAAAACCGGCGGATCACGGGTAGGGGGTCCCGATCTGTGCGTCAAGGCTGATGGTAACAGGAAGCAAGGGACACAGATGTTTACCCTGGTTCGGGCCCTCTCGATGGAGGTAAAACCCTACTTCCTGCTTGATTAATATTGAAGATATGGATAGTACAAGAGTAGATCTACCACGAGATCGTAGAGGCTAAACCCTATGAGCTAGCCTATGATGGTATGATTGTAATTGTGATCGGCCTTCTAAGGACCAACCTCTCTGGTTTATATAGACACCGGAGAGGGCTAGGGTTTACATGGAGTCGGTTACAAGGAAGGAAATATAATATCCGGATCGCCAAGCTTGTCTTCCACGCAGAGGAGAGTCCCATCCGGACACGAGCCGAAGTCTTGAGTCTGGTATCTCCACGCTTCAATAGTCCGGACGTTGTACACAGTCCGGCTGTCCGGATACCCCCTAATCCAGGACTCCCTCAGTAGCCCCTAAACCAGGCTTCAATGACGATGAGTCCGGTGCATAGTCTTGTCTTCGGCATTGCAAGGCGGGTTCCATCTTTGGTGTTACGACGAATAGTGTCCGGCCTCCAATCAATGTTGTGCTACTCGGCTTCAGTGCCTCAATAATGACCATCTCCATGTGTCGAGCGAATGCGAGGAGCTGAGGCATTTTTTCATTTGACACCCTCAATCCT